>CM053617.1:38797472-38820721 GCA_028646535.1 Procyon lotor | reverse complement strand
GAGAAACACAGTGAGAGGGAACCCAAGCAGAGGGAGTGGTAGCAGGAGAAGCAGGCTTCCTGCTAAGCAGAAAGCCCGATGCAGGGCTCCATCCCAGGACCCTGGGATCATGACCTGAGCCAAAGGCAGACGCTTAACGACTGAGCCACCCAGGCGCCCCTATTGCCTTTTTTTAAATTGGTAGGATTTACTTTAGTATTAAGGATATGAGTCTTTTGTCAGATTTATGTATTGCAAATATCTTCTCTGAGGCAGGGGACCATTCATTCTCTTACTGGTATCTGTTAATAAACAAAAGCTCTTAATTTTAATAATGTCCATTTTATCATTTTCTTTCTTTTATGGCTAGTGATTTTAGTATCCCAATTTAAGAAACTTTTGTCTAAAGTAAATTTCTTCTTAAAAGAAGAGCTTCTTAAAAGAAGATCACACCTTACCTAAAATAACTCTTCTTTTAATTTCTTAAAAGAAGAAATTTTCATATTTTCTTTTAGATGCTTTATTGCGTAAGATTGCCTATAACCTCCTTTTTTCATCTTTGTTGAGCCTTTCATACTTAGGTCTATGATGCATCTGGAAATAATTTCTGTATATAGTGTATGATTAAGTGAAACTCAGCAGACAGCAAACTCCATTTGGTTTGTAAGTATCTTTATCTCATTTAAAAAATATTTTTTGAGGGGTGCCTGAGTGGCTCAGTGGGTTAAAGCCTCTGCCTTCGGCTCAGGTCATGATCTCAGTGTCCTGGGATCAAGCCCTGCATCGGGCTCTCTGCTCAGCAGGAAGCCTGCTTCTCCCTCTCTCTCTGCCTGCCTCTCTGCTTACCTGTGATCTCTCTCTGTCAAATGAATAAATAAAATCTTTAAAATATATGTATATATATTTTGAAAGGTATAGAATTCTAGGTTAGGAATTTTTTTTTAGAACTTTGAGGTTATTCTAATGTTTTCTGGCTTCAGTTATTTCCCTTGTGAAGTAAACTTGTTCCCTGGTTGCCTTGAGTATCTCCTCTTTATTTCTCTTCTGTGTCATTATATGTCTCTGTGATGAGTTTTTTTTTGTTTTGTTTTGTTTTTTTTTCCTGATCCTGCTTGAGATTCTTTCGATTCCTTGGATTATTCTTTTATCAATTCTGATTTTCAGCTATTATATTTTGATTGTGTCTATCATTCTTTTTTTCAAAAGCTCTGATAACATGTTAGACCAGTTGTGTCCACCATGCCCTTTGTTTCTTTACCCATTTCATATTTTCCAGTCTTTTCTCTCTGTGTTACATTCTGGTAATTTCTTCAGAACTATGACCAAACGAATTTGGAGAAGACCTCTATTTGGTTCTTCAAGAAATGAAAATGAATTTAAAAAAATCCAATAGGTGGATTAAACAGACTCAGCTAAGGAGAGTCTTTTTAAACTAGAATCTCAAAATGTTTGCTTCTGCTGGCTAATTTAGGATTAGTACCCATAGCTCAGAGCCATGTTAAACTAGATTTTCAGCTTGGGTTTTTTTTTTTTTTTTTTGACCCATGTGATGTTTATCGCAAAACTTAATGAAATCACTGACTTGTGGTTACAAATTATCAGTGGTTAAGGTTTCCCAACCTCCATTCAGTGCCAAAGTTCAAAACAGGCAGTTTTCTTTAACCCCTTTACTGAGGTTGGGGGAGAAGCATTTTATTTCAAGTTCACTATTATGGTGAAGGGTTGTTCTTTGGGATATCAGCTTTATGGGCTGGGGTCTCCTATTTAAACCCTCTTCTTAAATAGGCCCTGAACTTTCTTCTCTATCCCCATGTAGACTTAAAAATGGAAGCTCATAATCCTTGCCCTCAGGGCAAAAGCTAGCTTAAGAGTTTCCTTCAACTTCTTTAGGGTTTTGCTTGGATATTTACATTTTGCATAACTTTAGCAGCTGATTTCAGCAGGCAAGCACTTAATCTAATGCCACCAGAAATAGGTGCACAACTTTCTCATATATTTTTTAAGATTTTATTTTTAAGTAATTTCTGTGCCCACTGTGGGGCTCAAACTCACAATCTCAAGACCAAGAGTCACATGCTCTGCCAACTGAGCCAGCCAGGTGTCCAATTTTCTCTTGACAACACTGTTTCCTCAACATGGTTGAGCAACATTGTTGCTCTTAAACCTAAGAGTTTAAGGTATGTTAGGATAGATATTTGGGCAAGGGGGGATGGCAGCCCTTTACAGCCCAGTCACAGTATGACTTCCTTTCTGGGAATAAAAATAGAAATTGTGTTGGTATGATAGAACGTTACTAGCCTATATGTAGGTAGTAGGTTTTTCATTTAGAAAGTAGTTTGAATCCCAAATTTGTGGGAATTTTTTCCCGTATATGTTTATATACCAATTAAATTTAACACTGAAGTGGCTCATTTAGTAATGTTAGAATGTACTTGTATTGACCAGGACTTCAGTTGTTTCTTTGAGATCAGTTATAATTCTTTGTTTCTCTTTTCCCAGGAGATTCTGCTTTCTGCGGGAGAGGAGCGTTCAACTTCAGGGGTGCCACTGCTAGCACCCAGCTAACACTGACTGCTCCTGATGAACCAGGTACTGCACTTTCTGCCATGTGTCATCACAACCCCATGAGACGGACAGTTTTGTAATTTCCTTTTAATCGTGAGAAAATGGAGGCTTTACAGGGTAAACAACTTTTCCCAGGATACTCAGCTAGGAACAGGAAACTAGGACTCAAATCCAAATAGTTTAACTTCTGATTCCTTGCTCTTATGCTTATCCCATCTTGCCTCCCTGGAGAACATGACATGTACTTTATGTACAGGTGTAGTGGGTATATATTTCACAAATAACCTTAGTTTTGTCACAGAAGTCTCTATGGCCTTAGGAGAGATCCTTCTTATTTCTTGTCCCAGCTGATATTGTAACATAGATTTTTGTTCCTGAAATACCTGTGTGAAGTGAAAGGTAGCTTTCAGTCATCATATGGCGGTGTTAGGGGCTGCACACCATGCTAGTTGCTGGCCACACAGCTACACAAGTGGCTCCTAGAAAGCCGATGGTAATGGGTGAGACAGAGGCCAGTGATGTGACGTGAGAGAACAGGAAGGGCCCAGAGCACCACTCACCAGGGAAGCCGTAAGGAGACTCTGGAAGAATGTGCGTGCGGACATGACCACAGTGTGTTAGAGGAGGTGCAGTGGTACAGGGAGGTCGTGTGCCTGTGAAGCAGACTGCACCTGGGAGAAGTGGGCTGTGAGCTTCCCGAAGGTGCTGAATCGCCCACCCCCATGTTTCCCCTTTAGCGAGCCTGCCGCGGGGCCCTGAGAACAGTTTGAGCAAGTTCCCAGCGCTGCTGACACTGCTGTCGAACAGCCACAACTTGAGAAGCACTGCCTGGGAGAGACTAGCCCGCCGGCGAAGAAGGCACCGCAGCCAGCCTGGTGAGCTCAGCACCCACTCCCAGCCCACGCTCCCTGGCCCAGGCACACACCAAATGATGGGCTGCCCCTTCCTCAGCTGAGGTAGGCAGACACTTTCCAAAATAACTTTACCAGGAAATTAAGAATTCCATTGAATTATAAAGACCTAAAAAATGTTGCCATTTACCCAAAACCCACTTAGGCATCCTCATAGATGTCTCATTTGCTCCACGAACACCCAAGCACCTTTTGTGTGCCGTCCACTCCACAAGCCACTGGAAGGCAGCAGGTGACAGCGCTTCACTGGCCTAGCCTTCTGGCCGGTATAATGGCCACTAGCTCTTTAACCTAAGTAAAGTTGGAAATTCCATTCCTCAGTTGCATTTTTACATTTCACACGCCAGTGCTCAGTACCTGGATGTAACTAGCAGTGCAGATACAGAGCACTCCAGCACAGCAAGTTTTCTTTTGGGCAGCGCACGTCCAATGGGCCTGACAGACACTGAGCACATTTACAGATGCCCCGAGTTAGCGCTGAGGGAGCAGGGTGAGCTTCGTTGAGCTGTAGAGTAGAGCTCCTGCAGCCTGAGCACTGGTGACAGAGTGGCAGTGGGACGGGCTAGAGAGGAACGGGAAGGGGTTTGCCTTCCAGTCTAGCGCCTCAGTTCTTTTCCTTCGATTCCACAAATCCCTTTCTTTGGGGCTCTTGAATGTGACTCATCACAACAGAAAGAGCATCATCTAGAACTGCATCTGCAAACTATTCTGCAGAAAGACGTCCAGAGGTGTCCCCAACTTCCTCGGCCCGGGAGAGACCCAGTGCCTGTGGACACTGACAGTTCTGATCAGTCTTGCAGTAAAGGAGCCTTTACCACCGTATTTACATTAGGTTTCCCAACTTACAGGGCCATGTGAGACAATCAGCTTGTGATACAGTTTTGGATCTTAGTTTGAGGAAAGCAGACTAGGACATGCCTCTTGTACACTTTGTCTTGTGCATTATTTATTTGAAAAGCCCTTTAGCGGAATGTGTTGTGTAGATGAGAATTCTTTGCTCATTCCCTGAAGAGCCACGGAGGACCTAGGCATCCCCACACCTGCCAGCAGCCAAGCCACCGGGCCTCACCAGCTACGCACAGAGAGCAGCCAGGCAAGGGGAGCAACGTGTTCTTTTATTGATGCAAGTAGGTCCAGTCACACCAACAGCTGACATCCTGTGTTATGGTACAGCTTTGTACTCAGAGTTCATCTCAAAATACCAAAACATCATAGGGTATCAAACTGGGAAAATAAAGTGGCAAACATAGATACTGTATCAGGTAGGTACTAGCACTGATGACCCAGTGGAGTGCACATTGACACGGAAGCTCCTTAACACAAGACGAAAAGTGGTCTAACATTGTATTCCAAATATATATTCTCAGGTTTTTAGCCTTTGTCTCAAATACATAAACAAAGCAGTATGTACTATCAAGATACAATATGTACTATCTAGAATGTCTGAAAAGTGCGAAAACACTGTGACAATACAGTGTAAATATTCTTGCTCCACCCAGGGCTGAGGGCGCCGTGTGCAGTGGATCTCGGAGCCACCCCTTCCTGAGGCCTCACCTCCGCATCTCCAGGCTCTCCTGGGAGCTTTGGGGATCAGCAGCTAACTGCCCCATCTTCACCCCAGCATCTCAGCTTCGGGCCCCTGTGGGAGGAAGCCAGGCATGCGGAGAGCAAGAAGGGTATGTAGCTCCAAACCTGCTTGTGCAGAGTGAAAGCCCCACTGCGAGGGAAGGAGAGAGAGTCAGAGGGGATGGCCCACCTCTGGCTTTGGAGGGACCAGGACTTGCCGTCCCACAACCAGAAAGACAGAAAATGGAGTGTACTCCTCAAGTCTGGGTGTGAAAAATACCTCCAAATGTTGGGAGGTTTAATGTGCGTGGGCTCGAGCAGTGTGGTCTGGCTACTTTTCTGTTCCAGATTCCCTTAGGGGAGCCCTCTGACCTAGAGGAGTGGGGAGGGCAGTCCACTAGAATACCAATGTGTGAGTTGCTGCTTTGCACTTTTCACTGGAGCTCGAAGAACTGCTTTAAATGTCCCCATCCTTCAAGTCTACTTTGTATTCTCTGCATTACAGCTCAGTGTACCTGTTACAGCCTGGAAAACAGACAGTTCTACCACACCCTCCCCCCGATATTATTTTAGATTTTCTCTTCTCCTAAAATGTAGTGGAACATTTTGCCAGACGTATTCCAACAGAAAATAGGCTGCCAGGTATCCCCCTGCCCCTCCCCAACCCCCTAAATCCCTGATAAAGGAAAATGAAAATGTAAACGTTGGAAAGCCTGTACTCAAGGTTTGCTTCTAGAAGTACGCAAATGAGGCCCCCCTGGCCAGCCAAGCCCTTCCTGCTGGACCCTCTCTGGCCTAGGCTTTGAGAGCAGGTGACTTGTGACCCAGGGCAGAGCGTTCCTGGCGTTACCCCCAGCACTGGCTGCCTGAGGGCTTAAAGAATGGAGCGGGAGACCGGCCCTCCAGTACTCTCTAAGGCACTAACCCCGACATCAGAGACACTGGCTGGAAGGGCGTCCAAGCAGGCAGGGCTCACATTGGTTTTGGTTGGGTTTTTTTTTTTTTTAATATTTTTTCATAAGATGTTAATAATCAAAAGTAGAAAATAAAAATCTACATTTCATCAGAATAAGATGTTATCATGGATGCCATCTCCCATGATACTCTTTCCCCACCCCTCCCCGAAGCAGGGCCCTGCCCTGTTATTTAAAATAAACGAAAAAAAAAAACTTTATAAGTGCCAAAGATTGATGCATGAAATAATTTTTTTTTTCCATAAAAGTTATATACAAAATGGACCCCAACCAGTGAGGCCTCCTCCTCAACCCTTATCAATCAAGATTAAAACTCAGTGCATGTGTGTGCTTCATCCAACGTCTGCAGGCTGCATCCGTGCCTTCAGGCTCTGTTAAGGAGAGTGGTCCTAGGGGTAGGCAGGGCACAAGGAAATGGTGAGGTGGTTGGCAGGCCCTTCCCCTGAGCGGGCAGAGGGCCTGGATTCTAAGAACTGGCCATCAGGGAAAGGGTCAGGAACACTCCGACCCAAGTCCTCAGCCTCCCACCGACTGGCTGCCTTTCAGAAAGGGCAGGGCCATCATGCTCCCCAGTCCTCGCCCCTCCTGTAGACCCAGGCATGGGACTGGGCTCAAGGGCTCACAGGCCCATCCCCGGGGCTTTCTTACCTGAGAGTCTTCCAGCTATCTTTTTCCATGTGGTTTTCAGGACCTTCACTTTCAAAGGAGGCGATGAAGAGAGCTGAGAGATGAAAAGCCCCTCAGAACCCATGTCCGCATGCAGTCTGCCTGCCTACCACACCAGGTGTCCCTTCCTTTCTAGGGGAGCAGCTGGGCCCAGGCAAAGACCGTGACCTCAAGTCTGGGCTTTTCCACAGGTCTCTGTTGCCTGGGGTTCCAGGCCCCGTCAGGTCTAGAGCTGCCAGCTTCCTGCTTAGGGACTGAGAAATTTTCTGGTTCTGCAGCACGAACCCAACCCTGTTCTGGCTCTCTCGGGTGGCTTCCAGAGCCCCATCTCTCCTTGTCCCCATCCTGTTGTCTACCCCCAGCCCACCCTCATGTACTCACCCCTGTGGGCTGAGCTTCCCCTGTGTGGCATGGGGACTGCCATGGCAGGAGCTGCCACGAGAGCAACCCCTTGAGGCCAGAGGCCCGGGGTGTGGGGGAGCCAGGATGACATGTACCGTGTGAAGAGGTGGGGGTGCTGCCATAGAGACCTGGGCCTCACCTTCCTCGCTGTAGATGGGTGCTGTGAGCAGGTAATTCTGAATCTTCTTGTCCTTCTCGAAGGGACACTCTACCTGAGTCCACGTCATGAACTCATGGATCTGTCTGGAAATCTCCCAAAATTTCTGAAGATACAGAAGACCAGCTGGATGTTCATTTGTCACCTTAAGCTTGAAATCCTTCCTTAGGGCAAGGGGTATAGGTTCTGGTTTCATTCTGCATCCCAGCAAGATGGGAAAGTGACCCTACTCAGCTGACTTTGTGGCCGTGGCAGCATCTGATGCAACATCAGAGCCAGTAAGTATCTCTAAGACCACCCTGTCCTGCCCTCTGCCTAGGTCATCTGGCTGCAGCAGATGTGCCTCCCCTCTGCAAGACCCAAGAAGGCCCCATCTGGGACTCCAGGCTGCAGCAGGGATGTCAGCACCACCAGCCAGAACCAGAACGTGCGTGATCTCACTCTTCGGGGCCTGTGTAGGGTCCCTAACTCCTTCCTACCCCTCACCTGTGTGAGAGAAACATGTGACAACCCCCTCCCCTACATCTCCCCAACCACCCTTGGCCATCTACCCTCAGCTTTCATCAAGTCCCATCTCTGTCTCCCTGTTGAGACCAGGATCCTGGGTAAATACAAATTCCCTGTGGCTCCATGCCCTATTACCAGATCATCCACCCAGAAGGACTGGGACCACCCTTGTACCTCACAAACAGCACACATAACCCACCCCGGAGCTTTCAGTCCTAAAGGCCTTTCTTCGACAGGGCCTCTGCCTTGCAGCTCTAGTGGCACAGATTCTGCCTGCCTTGGGGTAAAACTGAGGGGTCTGTCCTGCCTTGTGTTGGGACAGTCTGGCCCCCCTCCCCTCGGACCACAAGGGGGCTGAGCTCACCTTGAAGTTAACATGCCCATTGGGCAGGTGGTTGGTATGGATTTTGTGCAAGAAGTAAATGTCCTTAACGAAAAGGTTGAATACAGGGATAACAATCTTCTCTCGGCTGCTGTTGGCCATCTGGGACCTTTGCGTGGCCCCCTGCAGGGCGGTGCGGTAGTTGCAGAAGTTGCTGGAGGGATCCATGTGGTGCTGTGGGCAGACAGGATGATGGGGGGGGGGGGGGGCTGTGTTCTCCCTGCACCTGTGACTTGCTCAGAATGCCCCTTTGCAGAGTAGGAAACAGTGATGGGGAAGGCCCTTTCCCACTGGGCAGCCCCATGGTCATCAGAAGAGGCCTCCTTTCTAGGAGCAGGCACCTGGCTCAGTACAGGGTTTGGGTCCAAGCATCATCAGGAGAATTAGAGAGAAGTCTCATAGCGCACACACAGACACACCCCTCTCCCCGCTCAGCCTGGGTCTCACCGTCTTCCTTTCAAAACCTTCCTTTGCCCCTCTACTTGGTCTAACACCTCCCAAACCTGACAAGTTCCACAAGATGTTTACAGAAAGTGGATTCTGTGATCAAAAACTGGGGAAGGCTACAAGTGAACCTGCCTGTCCACTCTTGGGCCACCCGGATGATCCAGGACCACAGGAATTCAAGCCAGGAAAAGGCCAGTCAGCTTAGCATCACCCACCACAAGGCTCACGGGCACACTTTCGTCAAGCTATTCCCTAAGCACTCTCCAGAACTTGCTTTAGGCAATGCCAGTGCTGACTGAGGTCCCGAGGGCCAAGGAGGGCTTCAGCCACCCACCTCCTAGAGCAGCCAAGCCAGCTCAGCAGGCCCTAAACCAGATGGCACTGTGCACAGAGCATGATGGGAAGCCCACCCCTCCACAGGCCGGTGTAGGACGAGGCTGAGGTGCCTACCTCCAAGACGTCAAACTTGGCCGTCTTGACTTTGGACCACGTTTTCTTCAGCCTCGCCACAGGACTGAGGTTCATGCCAGCTGCAGGGAACAGCAGGTAGGGTCAGGGCGGGGGTGGGCAGGCCATGCAGAAGCTGGACAGGAAGCCCCCGGGGCCTGGACACTCACAGATGATGGCCATCATGGAGTTGAAATTCCCGATGTTGAAGCACTCCCGGGCCACATCAATAAAGAACTCTAGCATGCGGGTCCGGTGCTTCTTCTTCACCACCTTGAGAGCAGCCAGACAGCCTCAGGGTGAGCCCACCACAGGAGCCTCCCCTCCACCACCCGTCCCTGAAGGGCGGCCCGGACGGGAGCTACGCTGGGCCCTCAGAGCTGTCTGACCCAGGGCTGGGGAGATGCTCGTGAGCTGCAGAGGCAGGAATGCAGCTGTGGCATTTTCAGTGCTGGGCAGAGGGGCAGGAGAGCAGTTTGAGAAGATGAGGGAGCCCCAGATGAACTCACAGACTGTGCTGGTGCACTCCATGGACGGCCGTCTCACGATCACTGTGAGATTGGCCGGGGGGGCGGGGGGGGGTTGGTCAGGGATGTCAGTGGGCCTGGCAATGGAGGCTTCTGTCTCATTTTCATCATCTGAGGGGCTACAGAAGTCTGAGCCTCAGGCGGCCCTGTGGGTTCGGAGAAGTGACAGTGTCACCCCACCCATATGGGCCATGCAGCACTTACCCGGCACACCTCAGTGGCCACTAGCATGCTAAGGCAGTTGAACCAGTTGTCATAGGCCTCCAGGCTATAGGTCTTGGTCAGGTCCCCTCGGCACTGGTGGAACACAGCGGGTCACAGTGGGCCTGAGGACCCTACCAGCAGGTGCTGCCCCAGTCCTATCTCCAGAAATGAGCAGGAGCCATAGCCAAGAGAGACTGAAGGCAACCGTGGGGTGTGGGCAGCTGGACAGGTCCAGGTCTCCCAGGATGCCCCCTCCCAGGCTCCATCACCCTGCATTGCTGTCTGCTTCCCCCTTGGGGCAAGCACCAGGCCAGACCCATATCCACTTGGTGGTGAGGCGCCCCCCCTAAGGCCACCCCGGAACCCACAGCAGCCCCTCACCCTGTGCTTGTCCCGAGAGTCCATGTGGCTGACGATCTGCATCAGGTCCTCAGGGTGAATGCTGCTGACCCTCTCCTAGGATGGGCAAGGAGACAGCACAGGAGGGTGACAAGCCTGCCTTTCTTGGGCAGGCCCCGCACACAAGGTGTAGGCCATGTTCAGAGTAGCAGTCAAGACCTTCTTGCAGGTATGTACCACAGCCCCTCCTTGATCAGAGCGCCCAGCCAGTGGGCAGGCCCTGCCTGCCCCCAACCAAATGTATCCCCCCACCAGGGGTCTGAAAGACACTGCCCTGAGAGGGGAGGAAACAAGGCTTCATGGGAGTGAGGCAGAAGCCTCAGGGCAGAGGCCGCAAGGTGCAGGGTACCCTCCTAGCCCATGGCATAGGCAAGCTGAGGTGACAGGGTGGGGGGACTGGCTCTCCCCCTCCAAGCCCTTCACCTCCTGGGCCAGTCCTCCATCCTGGGGCCCCAGCAGTCCCCATCACCCCAGCCCCTCCCCGGTACACAGGACTCCTGGGATCCCGGGGACCCAGAAGCAATGGTTGGACCTGGCAAGTAAGCTTCACCTGATACCCCAGTCTGACCAGCAGAGGAGGCCCTGCAGCACTGTGTTGAAAAAGATGCTGGGGGTCCAGCGGCCTTGAGTGCGCATTGGTGACTACACCCCCATCCCAGGCAGGGCCCACTGCAGCACTGACCAGCTCGATGTGCGTCAGCTGCTGGGCCAGCACCAGGGGGTCACAGCACACGCCCAGGATGTCCTTCTGAGTGGCTGGCGGCTTGGCCTTGAGGACAGACCCTTTGTCCATGGCCGGTGAGCGGAGCTTCTCCCGCAGCTCCTGCAGCTGGCTTCGGGCAGCCAGGGACAGCAGCAGGCTCTGTGTCATTTGGGCAATGGCCTTCTTCACCGTGCCGTTCTCCTGTGGGGGACAGTGAAGGTGGGCGCTGGGAAGACCACCATCTCTTCCCTAAGGATACGCCTTTTTTTTTTAAGATTTTATCCATTTATTTGACAGAGACACAGCAAGAGAGAGAACATAAGCCCAGGGAGTGGGAAAGGGAGAAGCAGGCTTTCCCCCTGAACAGGGTGCCCAATGTGAGGCTCCATCCCAGGACCCTAGGATCATGACCTGAGCTGAAGACGGATGCTTAACCTGCTGAGCCACCCAGGTGCCCCAATATGCCTAACTTTGAACCCACATCCCTACTTAAACCTGCCACGAGCATTTGGACCTTTGAAGCTAGAATGAAATACAGTGTGAGCTCCTCTGAATACTGCTGAGGGTGGCTCAGCTGGCTAGCCTGTGGGGTAGGCCTCTGGGTCTGAAAACCATGGCTTTCCCGGGGGCATCCAGCTGAGCTACCACTGTTGGCCTTCCCACAGCGGTGGGCCGGGGGAGCGGCACGGCAGGGAAGAGAACATCCGGAAGGGCTTCCCCTGGGACCAGGAACCTTCAGTCCCTGGGTGGGAGCTGCCCCGGCCCTGCCCAGAGCTCTCCCTGGACTTTCTGAGCCCTCCGGCCAGACAGAAACTGCTGAGTACAGAGAGCACCTCCCAGGTTTCCTGTCTCCACGGAAGGCCAGGAGTGAGATGGGGGCCAGAAATGCAGACAGGCTCTTTCAACCTCTTACTAGGTTCCCACTCCACTCACCCCAAACCCGGGAAAGGGTGGGGCCTGCGCTCATTCTGGCCCAGCAGTCAGGCCACAGGGTCTCCCCCACTCAGAGGGTAGCAAGGGCAAGCCTGGCCCATTGCTGGACAGCTGAGCAGTCTCCTTGTGGGGATGGACACAAATGGAGCCACCCAGCAGCCATCTTGGAAGGGTGACAGCCTAGAAGACCACTTACAGAGCTGTCCCTGAAGACCCTCCCTCCTGTGAGAGTGGACCCCCTCCCCCGATCATATACCCAAGGAAGACCCCACCTCATCACACTGTGTGACCCGGTGAGTGATGGCCTTCAGTTCGGCCATGGCCTTCTCATCCTGGAAGTCGTAGGGGAAGGCCTCTGTCCACTCCTTTAACAGCTGTACAATCTTGGCTGAGAAGGACTTCAGCTTGGCCTGGGGCAGCAGGGCAGAGAGTAAAGTCACCCTCCAGAGCAGGCAACAAGGTGACAAATGATACAAGCCTCCCTGTCTCCCCCACACCCATTACTGCCTGCAGGACCTGCCCTCCCCAACCTTGGGGTGAGGGTGCTGGGCAGGGGCCTCCCCCACCCTGCCCACCAGTGGTTTTCTTGTAACTGCTGTGTGTCATATTCCCCTCAGTTCAGTTCTCTTTCATTTAAATAAAGGCATTTTCAAAAAAATTTGTCCTCTTACTACTATGACATAGAAAACTAGTTATCTTTGCAGTATTAGAAGTTACCCATTTAAAACAACAAAACCGAAGCAAAATTATTAAAAATTAGTCTCTTGCCTGCCCCTTCTCAGTTAAAAGCAGGTTAACAAGTGCTAGGAAGAGGTGTAGACACTCAGAGGCATCCCTCACCTGACCTCGTGTCATTAAAGATGGGCGGCCCCCCGGCTGTTGCCCTGCTCCACACACACACAAACACGAGGCCTGAGGAGGGTATGCCAAAGGCTTGGCCACTGTCCCAGCTGGTCCTCAGTGCCCAGCCCCACGCTGTTCCACTGAAATGACATGTGCCCACACCCCTCCTGTGCCAACCACAGCTCCTCAGCACTGACCAGCTCCCCACCTGCCTCTACTTGCCCAACCTGGACAGCTCTTGTTGCCCTGTGGGCTTCTAGCCGCTCGTCCCCGCATTTTTTATCCACATCTGCCCCCCTCCCCCCCACTGAGCTGCCTCCAGCCTGCCTGGTCCTGGCCACATGCCCACCTGGTTCCCTAGCGATGGCTTCTCCTACCCTCCCGAGTCTCCCCCCAACCCAGCCGCCCCACTCCAACCCCCCCCAGCCGCCTCACTCCCTGCAGCCACGCCTCCTCGCCAGAGCCCAGTGCAGGCGGCAGCTAGGAGGGGGTGATGACCAAAGCACCCCCCACTCAGCAGGAGCCAGAGCCTTGAACTCAGTGGCCCTACGGTACATGTCATCATGAACACAGGCTGGCCGGCTCACCCCAGGCTCCTGTCGGGCTTCTACTGTCCCCACGCTGACCCTCCACCTCTGATTTCATCTCCCCACCCATCCCTCTTGGCCTTATTTCCACCTGTCTCTTCAGGAGCCTTTCCTAATCCTGTGCGGTCAGTGCCTGCCTGCCTGCACCCTGGGATGGCCTCCTCGACAAGGAGACTCCGTTCAGAGGCCTGTGCCGCAAACCCTCAGGGACAGGAGGCCTGCCCTGGTGGAGCGAAGGTAGAGGACAAAGTCAGCAGCAAATGGGGGCAGGGCTTCCTCTGCCCCAGCCTAGGCGAGGCCCTGGCAGTCCCGGGACTGCACGCCTACCGGGCTTCTGAAAGCCTCCTCCAAAGCACATGCCCCCCACTGTCCTGGCCCCCAAAGCCTGTCTCAGAAGAGACAACAGGGGTAAAGAGCCCTATTGAAATCACCGAAAACAGCTCTGAGCAGGAGTCAGCCTGAGTGTGCGGCCCCCTGACACCCACCCGCAGAGTGTGGCTTTTCTACCGGCCAGGGAGGCCCGGCACTGAGCAGGCTTCCTGGCACGCTGTTGGCTGTGGCCCTTTCCTGGAAAGGGGCTGAGTGCCCATCAAGAACAGTTACTTTCAGCCTCCCACAAACAGTGCTTGGCTGTGTGTGCACCTCATGCCCTAAGGTGAGCAGTGCCCCAAGGGGGCCGGGGGGCCGGAGATGAGCCAAACGCCCAATCCAGGAGGGCCCTGGGCTGGGCTCAGCCACACCTGTCCTGACAGCTTACTCTGAGCATGCTTCTCCCCCAAACGTGAGCAAGGTGGAAGCTGGGGGGCACAGAGACTGGTAGCCCCCCGATCGGCACCGTTACCTTCTCAGACCCCGTCTCCAGCTGCTGCCTCTGCTCCAGACAGATCTGCCCCACGCGGGCCAGCAGGTCATGAGGAGGGATGAAGACCCGGGAGCTCAAGAGAAATGTGAAGATGTATGTCCTCTGAAGAAAAGAGACAAGGAGAGAGGATGAAGACTAGGTCAGGCCTGGTGTGGCCCCCCTCCAGGTATGGTCAGGGCCTGTCCCGCCACCTCCCAGGCCCAGCAGCACCAGCCAACAGCCACACCTTCTCCTGCGTGGTTTACTGCACCCTGCGCGCCCGCCCTTTTCTCTCGCTGCTACCCAAGTCCTGCCTCCCCGCCTGCAAGGCACAGATCAAATACCACTTGCTGGCAGCTCCCAGAGGCTTCCCCTGACGAGCTCAGCTCCCAGCAGCCCTGCTCTGCTGAGATTCTCCCCCACCCTCTATCTTACCCCACGATGGGAGAAAACACCCAGGCTTGGATGTTGGTGGGATTCTCCCAACCTGTGTGAGCCTATCGCCCAGCCAACGGTGCTCCCGGGGCCAGGCTCCAAGTGTGCTTCTCCAGATTGTCACTGGCCTCGCCCCCCGTGGAGGCCAGTCGGGGGCAAGGTAGGCAGTCTTGGAGCCAGCACCCAGCAACAGGGGACTGCTGCAAGAGTCACTAGCCAGCTGTGGGCCCTATCTCCCCCTGGCGCACCAGGGCCCCTCTCCCACATCCTGTGCCCTCATCACTGGGCCGTGTGGCACAGGTTCTGAGAGGTCCTCATGATCTAAACTAAAAGGGAGCAGGGCGCAGGGTTCGCTGAAGCATTCTGTCTGACACGGGCCAGCCCCTGTGAGCTCTCCACACGGCCCCTGCCTACAGACAGGTTGGACTTGGGAGTAGGGACTCCGGCACCACTTGGGGCTCTCCTAGGGATTCTACTCCTACACGGCTGCTGCAGGCTGGGGGGCCTAGGACCCTTTGCCCCCACTCTGGGTCCAAAGGGGCAGGTCTTTGCGCCAGTCCAAAGCAGGCTGGGCCATGTTGGCTGAGAGCACAGGCCTTGTGGAAGAGGACTCAGGGCCTCAGGCCCTCACTGCTCTCATGCAGCCCTCAGGGGCGGAAACTCTCTGGGAACAGCAGGGGTTCCTCGAACCTCCCACCCACACACACACACACTTTACATGTCCTGTCCCCAGGGTGTGCGGCATGGGTCCTCAGAGGTCCCAGCTGGTCGGTGGCCCCCTCCTAAACAGATGGCTCAGATGCATGATGACAGTCACCCAGGTGTCACACCTTGGGGTTCTCAGCCAAGGCAAGAAGAGCACACAGGGAGGAGCCCAGCATTTCCAAGGAGCACACAGATTAACTAGTGTGCACGCATTCCCAGCTGCCCACCTACATGGGGCCGGGGCGGCAGGGGAAGCCTGGGGGAATCCGGGAACTCGGCAGAGGAGCTGGTGCCCCGCCGGGCTCCGCCAGCCCTACCCTTCCGCTCCACTGCCCCTTCCCGCTCTCCTGGGAAGCAGGCTGTGACCCCAGGGCAGAGTGTTTGGGTGGTAAGACTGAGACGCTGCTCCAGGACGGATCTAGAAGTGGAGGAGCTCCTCCCACGAGGCCACAGAGCGGAGCTGCGGTTGGAGGTGCCAGGCCCTGGGAGGGTGCTGCCCTGCCCCGGGCTTCGGGGCCTCAGGGCCTCTCTCCCGGCTAGGCCGCCTGGCCCGCAGCAGCCCGGTCCGCGCACCCCCAACCCCTTCCCCACCCCCCGCATACAAGCCCCCGCCCGGCTCTGGGAGGGCTTTCAAGTGGCATGTCGTGGACAGAGCCCCAGGAGAGGGGTGGGAGGCCTGACGTGTTGCGGGGGAGGGGCGGGGCAGGAACACCCAGAGGCTGAGCCGGCTCCGGCACCACAGATACCAGCCGGGAGTGGAGGGGGCACCTCCTCCCCAACCTTCCCAGGCAAGTGTCACGCTCGACTCGCCAAGGCCAGCGAGCCCGGCTCTGCCCTCAGGAAGCAGGCGGCCTCTGCAGCTTGACCGTCCAAGGGAGCAGGCAGGCCCGACACCACTGCTGTGAGGTAATGCCCCCTATCGGAGGCTAAAGGGAAGCCACACGTGACAAGAGAACTCTAAGAATGTGCCCCATCTTGAGATGAAGAGGGCGGATCTGAATTGCTGCCAAGGGCCAGTCCCGCCCACGCAGGCACGTGCCCTGGGGTCCGCATGCGGGCTGGCCGCGGGGCTGTCTCCCCTTTGGACCGCGGCAGTCGGGCAAAGAGCAAACTTCCCCGCTTGGGGGCAAGACACAGCCTGGGTGGATCCTCACCTGGACCGCAAGGCACCAGTCTTGCCCCTTAGACCCCGCTCCTCCCTAAGGACCCTGTCTCACCCCCTTGTGTATCTGCTTCCCTGTGCCATCAGGCCCCTTTTCCAGCTGCCTGGGTTCAGCAGGGACGTCACTGCAGTCCTCTCCCCTAGGCTGGGGGCAGGGGGCAGGCAAGACGTAGGGCTGAGGCTCTCTGATGGCCCGCCCCTCCCCCGCTCTGGCTGGGCCTCCCTCCCCATCCCGGAAGCAACCTCCCCTGGAACCTCAGTGGCCCCGGAAGCCCCACCCGCCTCCAGGCCCTAGGAACTCACATCCGGGTAATAGTCCACTGTGGGGACCAGGTGCTCCATCAAGGCCTCCAGGGATCCAGAGATGAGGCGTCCCTCTTGGAAGATGAGGTCCCCTGAGCTGCCGGCCCCGCTTCCTCGCTCCCCCATCCCGGGCTGCACCTGTCCACTACAGCCGGGCCCGAGTATGCTGGAGAAGACGACGGACGTCTGGGGCATAGTTTCCTGGGAAGAAGAAAAAGGCATCACAGGCCCAGCCACCAGGCCCTCCTCCCAGGCCAGCCTGCATCCTGAGTGTGTGCAGGGGCACGGGGCGAACCGCAGCAGGGCTGGCGGGGGCACCCCACCCAAGGATGGGCAATAGAGGTCAGCTCGGGGGGGCAGGCAGGCTCCTTGGCAGCCCTCCAGCCACTGGGTGTCTGATAAATGTTTCTTCAACACCTGCTCTGTGCATACCAGGCCTCATTGCTAGAGCCTAGACACAGAGAACCCTGCCTCTTGGGGTTACCTTCCGGTGGAAGAAGAGAAACTACAGAGGAGGAGAACATGAAGCAATGTAGGCTGGTCAAGGCAGCCTCGGGTAAGGTACCATTGGAATAGACTGGTGGTGTTAGTCATGCAGCATCCTGCAATAAGAAAGGAACATTCTAGGCATAAGGGACAGCCAGTGTCAAGGTCCTGAGGCCCGTGTATGTTGGAGGGAAGAAGTAGGGAGAACGGTCTAAGGAGTAACAAACCAGACTATGCACAACTGGGGCTAGGGGGCCATATGCTCTTCCTCTGAGTGAGACAGGAGGCAGGGTGACTCCAAGCACAAGAATGACCTGACTCAAGGTGAAGGTCACCATTTCTGATGTGTCGAGACCCAGTGAGGGAGGGATCTGAAAACCAACTGCTTTCTTTTGCCGTAACCCCAGAAGAGACTGCTCAGGTCAGGTGGTAGCAGAGGAGGGGAGCGGGGTCGACTTTGGATGCTGGGAAGGATGGTCTTGGGCCTGAGTGAGTGACCAGCATGGGGAAGAATGTGAGTGCGGGGTGGGGGTCTGGGGAAAGACCTGGAACTTGCTCTTGGACATGGCTGAATTTGAACACCTATCAGACATACATGTCAGCAGCCCGGGGGTGCTCAGTGCCCCCCAGCTGGGGCCGCCCCGGAGGCTGAGGGTGCCCACCTCCCACTGCAGCAGAGCCTCTAGTGGAAGTCCTCCTGAGGGCTAGGAGAGTCTGCAGCCCTCCTGGGCCTCCGTTTCCCATCGCCCAGGGCAGCTGTGCCTGGAGGTGCCGTGTGGGGGTGAGGCAGGCACACTGGCCCGCCCGAGGCCTCGAAAGCTGGCGCGCCCCATGGACGCTGTCCATCCTGCAGCTCGAGCGGCCTGTGCTGCTGGCTTCACTAGTTCCACCCTCTCCCCGCGTAGAGGGCAGGAGTGGAGGAGCGGCGCCTTCCTGTGCTCCCTCCCATGTCTGGTGAGCACTGGCCAGCAGGCCCCACGGCCCCAGCCTCCCCAGGCAGCCTCGCAGCCCTGGCCCTGCCTCCCGAGGTGGAGGCTGCCTCCGCATACACCCTCCTCGGGCTTCCCCACGCTCACCGCCGCCCCCGTCGCTGCTGCCGCTCCCAGCCCTGGCCTGCTTTCTGACCCAAACTGGGGCGAGCTTCTGAGCCAATGAGGCCTCTGTTTCCCCACTGCGCAAGCAAACAGTAATCACAATTGTTTCCATCATGAGAAGGCCCGGGGCCGGTGCGCTCCAAGGTCCACACAAGCAGATCCGACTCCCAACCCACCGCCCCTCAGCTGAGCCTCACATGAGGGGAAAAAGGGCACGCGGCCCAAATAAGGCAGGCTAAGGCCAGACACCTGAAGGTTGCCTTAGAAGTCTCAAAAAATCCTCTGGAAGGAGAGCAAGAGCTCAAGGAAAGCCTGAGGGACTGAAATGCCCTTGGTCCCCAGGCTCAGCTGCCCCACTTAGGGTCAGGGCTTCAGACTCACGGAACACACCCCTCAACACAAGTCAGAATGCACATTCTCGGGCCCTGCCCCAGACCCGCCAAGTCAGAAACACAGGCGCAGTCCTTGATCTGTGCCTTAGCAAGCCAGCCGGGGGCTCCTGAAGCTGCTCAAGTCCAAGTGTCTTAGGCAGCCCCCTGCCCGTGGCCTGGGAGTCCTCACCCTGCTCCTCCCCCAAGGCTCCTCGGCCTCACGGGGGTCTCAGAACTCCAGGGCACCCTGCCCAGTTCAGCCAGCCTCGGAAGGAGCTGCCAGGAGAGGCCCATCCCTTCGGCTCAGGGTGGTGGCCCTTCACGGAGCAGCTGGGCTGAGACCCCGTAACTGGACTCCTCAACTGCACGAGATCCCGTACTGCCCATTTTTCAGTGACATCAACATGAGTTTACATAAATGCGCAGAAACACATGGCCGTCCACCACCACAGGCCAGTTAGGGTTTACTGCAAGGGAGCTGGAGAAGGAGGCACCTTCCACGTTCCATTCTACACATTTGTAAGCTATTTGGTAACTTTTTTTTTTTTTAAAGACTTTATTTATTTGACAGAGAGAAACACAGCAAGAGAGGGAACACAAGCAGAGGGAGTGGTAGCGGGAGAAGCAGGCTTCCTGCCGAGCAGGGAGCCCGATGAGGGGCTCGATCCCAGGACCTGGGATCATGACCTGAGCCGAAGGCAGACGCTTAACGACTGAGCCACCCAGGCGCCCCATTTGGTAACTTTTCTAAACGGCACATCCATTTTGTCATTTTTAAAATAACCTGATTTTTTAGTGCAAAGAGGCTGAGTTTTGAAATCAGCACTTTTTATAAAGCCGTGTTAGAGAGGCTGAAGCCCGGAGCTCAGCCTGTGGATAGAGGGAGACACACCCACCACCTCGGGTCCCCTGGGAAGGCAGGCTTTGAGGCAAGGGTCTGGAACCCACTGAGAGAACAGGGAGGGCCCACAGGGGCTGTAGGGGACCACCTCGCACCTCCCCTGCCAGGGGACCGACCCAGGGATGCTGCCTGCCCACCTGTCCTCCTCTCCCCCCGCCCCTGTGCCCTGAGCTCACGGGTCCTGGGGGCCTCTGCCCCTAACAGAGCCCCTACCCCTGGCCACGAGCACTGAGGGGTCTCCTGGTGCAGTGCCAAGTGGGCATTTAGAGCACCCTCGGGTTTGCATCCAGCTCTGCAACAGCCAGCTCCTTGCCCCTGGCCAAGTCTAACCAGCCTCAATTTCTGCAGCCATTGAGTGGGGAGGACGACAACCCCTGCCAAGCGCTCTGCCTGCCTGGCATTTCCACTGGCCACCCACCATGCCCCATGGTCCCCTCAGTTCTTGCACATGGCGGCCTCCCCGCCCTTCCCAGCAGGAGCAGGAACTGCCATCACTGGCCACGCTCCTGTGTGTCTGTTGTCCCCAAGGGATCCCCTTCTCAAGGAAGGGCCCCTCAGAGTGGCGCACCCAGGATCTGGGCTCCTGTCTTGGGCGGGGGAGTCACAGCAAAAGCACAATCATAATAAGAAACAAAGCTCAGACTGAGCGCGTCCACGAGCCATCAGTGACCAAAGCTAGCACCGAGTCATCTCACTCATCTCACTAATCCGCACAAGAACCCCCACAAAACCCATTATTCTCCACAGGCTGCAGATGAGGACAAGGCACAGAGGGACAAAGTAACCATCCCGGGTCACACAGCCAGATGGCGGCAGCGCCAGGATGGCCACGAAGGCAGTCCAGACCTGACCCTGAGCTTGGCCCGGCCACTCGGAGCTCTGTCAGGACCCTCGAGCTTCCGGAGCTTCATCTCCCCATCTGTAGAATGGGCACAGGGTGCGCTGCGTCCGAGACTTGCTGGGCGGGTGAAACGGGCACTTGCGGACAGCGCCGCACATGAGACATGCTTGCTCCTCCCCATCCCCGGAGGAACCAACCCCCCTAGACATGCCTGCTCGGCGCCCCGCACGGGCCACGGGGCTGGTCCGGGACACACAAGCACTGGATTGTTCCAGACACACAGGCCCCTAGAGGCCTGAGAGCCCGACCTGCCCAGACACTCTCGGGCCCATGAGGTGCCCGAGCCAGGACAGCAGCACCACCAGGGAACTGGCGGGCAGCATGCCTTGTTCGGAGCCGGAGCCGGAACCAGAACCTGCCCCTTCTCGGGGGGTGCTCCCTCCTCTCGGAAAGCGGCTGGGCTCCCAGGGAGGCCCGACCAGCAGCACCTCCTCCTGGCGCTGTGAAAACGCAGGACGAGTTCCAGCCCCGGCCTGGCGCATCAAGACTGCGTTTGTGTGGGACACGCGTGGGCCTTGGAGAGCACTGCCTGCAGGGAGGAGTGCCTGCCTCCCGGATCAGCGTCGCCTGGCACCAGAAGCACCGGGAGCTGGGAAGCAAACACCCTGCCCACCCCGCCGCCCAGCAATCCTGACTTACCTGGCTGGGGGTGCTGCCGGGCCGGGGCCGTTTGCGGGGTTTTCCAGGTGAAAACGGGAGCGGGGGTACGGGGAGCCTCCCGCGCCCCTCTGCTGCCCTTGGCTACACCCAGACATGACCCACAGCTGCGGACACTGGGAGGAGCGCTCTGGAAGCCTCCTGAGGCCAGGCCCAGCTTGGAGGGGAGGACGGAGCAGGGTGGGCCAGCCCTCCACGCCGCCAGCTTCCCTAGGGCCCGAGGCTGGAGCCCGCACCCCGCTCCCCGGGGTGCTAGCCCCGCTAGCCGGGGCCCACCCAGACAAAGCAGCAGCCTATTGCGGGGAGGGGGAGACCAACTCACCCCCAACCTCTGCCTCCTTGTGGCTCCTCCTCCGTTCAGGCCGGAAGGCAAGCGCCTTCCAATTACAGACGCCCTTGGCCCACAGGCAGGTGGAAGTGATTCACCACACCCCAGGTGGGCGCAGGGGTAGCCCGGGTGGTCCCAGGTGCAGGCTGGAGAGACCTGGCCGAGGGTAGGGGCAGCAGCCCTGGGCCAGCACTTGCCTGGCTCGCGCCTGCTTTACTTCGGTTTTACTTGCTCTCCAGGGGCGTCTATGGAGGAGTCCTGCCTGCACCTGGGCCCCAAGTCTCAAAGGGAGCCTGGGAGCCGAGGTGCCAGGTGGGACGGGGTGAGGGGCGCCCACTGTTCCTGCCCAGGCAGAGTGGGACTGTGGCGGCTGGCATGGGATGGGGGCAGGCAGGGAGGGCCGGCCCAGCCACGGCCGAGTCCCTGCGACCCTCTGCAGTGTCCAGGGGGCTGGCCGTAGGGGAGGCAGGCCCGGTGGGCCAAGCGGCACGCGGCACCATTGAGCTCTCCATCTTTCTGCCCCTTCCCGGGGCTCCCCCACCACTCCGCTCCACCTGCCATGCCTGCCGCTGCTCCCCAGAACAAAAAGTGGCCACAGGGGGGTCCTGAAGTTACCTCTGCTCCAGGGCTCACTCCTGCTCCCCCTCCATGGTCCAGTAAGGGACATGACCTTGGGAAAACCCAGTCTCCCGCAACTCCATTCCTTGAGTGCTCCTTGTCTGCACCCCAACCCATGATCAGCCACCCACACCCACCCGCCCAGGGCGTCTCATGGGGTCCAGGTCTGGGACTTTAGTGGGAGAGTCCAGAACAGAGTCGGGAGACACACACTGTCTCAAGGACAACGGGGGAGCCTCTGAGCTGCTCTGAGCCTCAGTTTCCTCTGCTGTCAGTTGGGAAGATAGCTTCTTGCCCCACTTGCTTGGGAGGATGACGGTGAGGGCTGGGTGAGAAAATGGAAGCCAGCACCGCTGGGAGTGGTGCTAGATGCCACCGTAGGCCACCACCTCTGTGCCTGGCTCAGTGACACCCGAGTGGCCCGCACTGCCTGCCACCGCTTCGGACCTGCAGCCCCTGGCCCAGGGCCTCACACCCTCCACAGGCCACATGCCTCCAGCCCTCAGCTGTGGGTTCTTGCTGAGGCCACACTCTGTGCATCCGTCCAGGCCCCACACACAACCCAGAATTCAGTGGGGACCAGCTTACACCCCAGGGGTGAACTCAGATGAATGGGATATGGGAGGCAGAGGTCAATTCCCCTTCCTCACCCCGGATGGACTATTTGAGATACAAAAGTTTTACAGAGCCCCTCTGCCTTTCCGACGCCACCCCGCGTCTCCTTGCGCTCCCCTTCCCTCCCTCCTGCTTCCCTGGGACCACACTCCCCAGTACATGCTGCCATGTAAGCTCTGGCTCAGGCTCCAATCTCTGGGGAAGCTGGGCTTGGAGAAGAGCCTCCATCTGTCTTGTTTCTGTCCCCCTCGCCAGGCCTACAAGAGGCACGTGCTGATGGCTGAGCTCATGAGGTGGGCACTGGCCCCTGAACTTCGCAGCGGCGTGGGAGTGCAGGGGGCTTCCGGGAGGAAGGGCTCACACACCACGCGGGCACAGCACAAAAGGTAAACCCCGTTCTCTGGCCGAAGGACTGCCTGCACCTGGTCCTGGATGCCGGGGGGGCCCCCCTGCGGGGACGGTCTGGAGCCCTGCATCTGTGCAACTCAGACTGAAGGCCCCTTCTTGCTGACTCAGCCCAAGTACTTCACTTCTGAGTCCCTGCAGCTGCCCCGCCTCTCGCACACTCACACTCACGCACACATGCACTGCTTCTAAGCAAAACACACGCACGGACGAAAGCATCAAGAGCGG
>CM053617.1:38781288-38797372 GCA_028646535.1 Procyon lotor | reverse complement strand
GCCCAGGCCTGGGCAAGGTCACCCTCCCTCCCGCGGGCTTTTCCTGCCCCCTCCCCCACCCCACCCCCACCACTGAGCCGAGCCGCCCAGCAAGGCTTGTAAAACACTCCCACAGCAGACGACCTGCCGTTGTCACAGTTTACTTGAACATTGTCGGGTAGGGAATATAAAGGACCCTAACTCTAGAAAAACATCCAGTTACTGCAATATCTGTGGGCCGAGCCGTCCGTGTTCACCGCTGTCCCGGTAGCCCCGTCCACCTTCCTGGAGATGACCTCGTGCCCACGGTCTGCCCTCACCCAAACCGGCCCTCAGCTCCCGTCTCCCAGCCCTGGGGGAGCCTCCCGTTCCCTGCTCCCCCCGCCCCCACCCAGGGGCTTCACTCGGAGCCCCCAGGTGGGGCAAGGAGCCTCATCCCAAGAGGGGCCGCGGCCCGCCCCACTGCTGAGCTCCCCACCCCAGCTCTGCCCCCCAAGGCCTGTCCTGGGCAACGGGAGGCAGGTCCCCACCCTGACCCAGGGCATCTGCAGGAAGCAAGCACTTCCTTCAGCCCCAGAGGGACTAGTGAGGAACACAAACGATAACTGGCTGACCTCAGCCAGAGCCAACTCTGGGGGGGACAAGAGCTCATGGAGGGGACAGTACCCTGCATAGCAGGACAAGAGCAGTGTCGGGCCCCCAAGTGACCCTGAAGGGGCGGACTGGGGTAGGTTCCCAGAGCAATCAGAATTTTAGGACCCCTTCCAGATGGTGGAGTCTGCAATTCTGGAAATCTCTGTGACACACAGAAGCAGGGATAAGCTTTAACTAACCTTCAAGTGTTTGTCATCAGGAATTGGAGCCCCGCCATAGGCTGGGCATGACACATCTCACACTTGCTGCAATGCCACCCCAGGAGGTGGCACAGAGACACCCACATTTCAGATGAGGACCCTTGTGTACTGTTGCTCATGTAGGCGGCAGTGACTACGTCTGTTCCACAGCCCTGCTCCTTCTCGGGACCGGCGTTTCTGCTCGTCAGGGGCCCTGGCTGGGGCACGACCCTCTGAGCGTCGGAGGAAGGCTGAGCCCTCACCCTGGACATGTGGATAAAGACTCACTCCCACGGCCTTCTCCACATAATTCCAGGGACTGAGAGGGCCCCAGAAGTTCCTCTACTGATGCGAGGTTAAGAATCCCAGCTTCCTGGAAAACGGGGACAAAAATGGCCTTCAGGGCACAGCCCGCATGAGTCCCCAGGGGCCTGCCGGGAGGCAGAAGAGGCCACGCCGGCCTCACCCCTGCCAGGCTTCGCAAGGGATGCTTCTTTCGGAGGGAGCACGTGGGCTTCTATTTTTTAACCTACTCCACAAAAACGAAGACTATTTTTAGCTCAGCAAGCTGCAGGGCATCACAATTAGCAACTGAAAATTACACATCTTGCCAGTCTCCCCTCTTTTGGCTGGAGGAGAAAGAGAGACAGAGAGACAGAGGAGGGGAGGACGGAGGGAGAGACAGAAAGTGCTCCTAAAGGGAGCTGGGAACCAGCCCTGTCACCCCACTCTGGCGGGTCACTTAACCAAGAGGGCAGCCTTTGGCAGAGATTTCAGAATGAGTGCATTCAGTGAACTATCTTGGGTTGCATCCCGATTCCAGAAAAACCCAGCCTTGGTGGGAGCAGGCAGGAGCCCCATTCACACTCAGAGGCCACAACCAGGGAGAAAAATCTTGCTGGATACTTGTACCAGGGCCAGTGACACACAGAGCTCAGCCCTGCTGGGGACCCTGGGGCAGCCAAGCTTGGGCAGGAGCACCAGGGCACCCATCACCCTTCCAGGGCTGTCTGCTTCTCTAAAATCATTTGCCCTGTGGTGCGGTAGGAGGTGGGGTGTCCCACAGAACCCCTACTCCTTGCCGATCCAGCCAAGACCTGCCTAGACCCTGGGGATCCACCAAGGAAGGAAAGCGAGGCTCTCTGTGCCCACGGGGGTGCCCACAGAGCGCCCCCGGGAGCAGACTGTGGCCTCCTTGCCTGACGATGCACATCTGAGGGTGTGCTGTCAGGGGTCTGACGGGGATCGGTGCTCTGGAAGAGGGAGAGGAGGAGAGGATCAGGATTGTGGGGACAGAGCAGAGGGGGACCTAACCAGGTCTCTAAAGGAGACTTCGAGAAAAGGAAGTGGAGAGGGAAGGGCTGTTGCCACGGTCTCCAGGCCTCGAGACCTATGAGCCTTCCATCCCGCTGGTTCCCTGGAAATCTTCCCTGAAGCATGTCTTGCTTGCTCACTTCCAAACAAACATTTCCTGATTCTCTTTCAGCCACATTAAATGCAGCTCTAGCGGGCAGGGCGCCTACGTGGGAGACTCTGCTGGCGTTTGTCCAGGATGAAGCACCCCCACCGGGAGGCTCTCCGGGGACCCGAAGGTGACCCCCTTGCAGTGCAGACTGGGGAGAGGAATTGACTGAGGGGACCTTCCCTTCACACAGCAGAGAACTGTAAGCAGGAGGTTGCAAGACAAATCCAATCTGTAAATGAACTGCTTGTTGAAATGTGTGCCCTCCCACCGCGAGGCACAAGGCCAGACAGGCCTGGGGCTGCTGGATGCCGGGCCCCGGGGGCACAGTGCCCCGAGCCCGGGAGTGCGGAGAGACAGGGGAGTGTGGTCGGAAGGGGACAGAGGAAGAGTCCCGCCCCAAGTGCAGCCACCTGCCCTCTCCGGTCCTCCCGCCTCTGCCCACCGCTCTAACACACCTGTTATTCACGACAAGCTCCGTGTCCCTCCCTCCCTCGCCTCCTCTTCCCGCTCCAGTCCCTTAGAGGCAGGGCTGCTTCCCCGCGCTGGACATCTGAACCCTCTCGGGCAGCCTCCATCCCCACTTGGGGCCAGGTGGCACTGGCCGCTCTTCGGGCAGACCGCCCAGTGACCTGCCAGCGGCCAAGCCCTCGGGGCCTCATCTGCAAAGGGCACAGGTAACACCTGCTTGAGAGAGTCTGCACACTTAGCTCACCGTCATTCCCGTGGATTCCGGCGGGTGCGAGAGCTTCCAGGAGCCAAGACCCTGCGAGCCAGACGTTGCCCCGGCCCCCAGAGGGGCCCCAGGCCTGCCATCCGGCTCAGGTGGCTGGATCCTGGGCCACCGGGGAGCAGCTTCCTCCAGGCCTGCTACCCATCCACCCCCAGCTGCCCCCACCCACCCAAGGAACAGAGGACCGACCCCAATGGCAGAAGGGCACAAGCAGCCCCTAGCCTGAATTCAGACACCCCAAAGGCAGGAACCTCCCCCCCCAGGTGCTGTCCTTCCCCTCCCCTAACCCCAGCTCTCAGATCTTCCTAATTTTGAGCTGAAACATGTCTCCCTAAAGCGCCAGAGAGGCGGGTCCTGTCTGCTGGGACCACGTGCCGCAAATATTTGGGGTCTGGCTGCAAGCATGGGCTGGGCGCCCCGCAGACTGGCAGTGAGGGCTGACCGCCACCACCCCACCACCCCCCGAGCTGGGACCACGCCCTCCCCCGTGGAAAACCAGCAGCTCCAACTTCTCAGGTGGCAGTAAGCACGTGGCGAGGCCACCTGGCTCAGGACACGCGCGGGACGGGCTGATTTGGGTGGACTTGTCACCAAAGTTACCTGCTGCCTTCCTAGACACAGATTATGGGGGCTGGTGCTGGCCTCCCCCTGACCCCACCTCGAGGTCCCTTCACCTCCCCGTGCCCAGGGCAGCAGCAGCCCCTCCTGCCCACGAGACGGAAGTGGACAGAAGCTACCTCCTGCTACCAGATGGACCGGGCCACTGACCTGGCAAGTGGGGCTCAGAGCCGCCTCTGGCCTCGGGTGGCTGCTTGGCCCCTGCCCCGGCTGGGGCTGGCAGGGGTGACACAGCCCTGTGCTCGGGTCCTCAGCTCCTCCCTCTGCACCCCGCAGACTTTCTAGCAGGGAAGTCCGTGGGAGGAGCTGGCCGTCCCGTCCCTGCAGGTCGGGCCTCGGGAGCACCCTGCCGCTCCCACCTGTCCGGCAACGGGGCACAATGTTGGACATAAACCAAGCTTCAGTCCCCTGCGGGCCAGGCCGTCGGGGGCGCGGAGGGCTGCAGCCAGACCCCAGCCAGGAGGCGGCTGCCATGGGAACCAGAGCCAGGCAGCACCTCGGGCGCCGCCTTGACAAAGGCCCGGCCTAGGGGGCGATGCTGATAATTAAAGCTTTGTTACAGACGCACGGTCCATTTTTTTCCCCTTCTGAATTCCTTCCTAGCACCAAATACTATTTGAATTGAGTAAAGGAATCTTGCCATCTCCCCTTCACACTCCTAAATACAAATTGCCGAGCCCGGCTTTTTTTCCTCGCCCCCCCCCACCCCCCCACCGCCTCCTTCTTTTCTCCCTTTCTGTCCAGTCAGCTTCTTCTGGTGGCTGCTCAGGGGACAAAATGTCATTGTCCACCAATAACCATCCCATTATTGAGCCTTGAGAGGCCCAGGGACAGAGCAGGTAGGATTTCAGAGAATCCCTGCCCTTTCCTGCAGGGCGGCTGGCTGGCATGCTGGCCTCCCACCCGGGGCCACTCAGGGCCCTCGGGGCCGGGGGCGGGGGCCTGGGGCCTCCCTGTCCCCCGCCCCTTCTCCTATGGCCTCCTTCCCCCTCGGGCCCACTCCACTGGATTCCACAAGGGTCACCCTGCACTCCTGCACGCGGGCAGCTTGGACTCCCGAGGCCGAGCCGGGAGCAGGCTGAGACAGGAGAGTGAGCAAACTGAGATCTTGGGAACCAGTCCTTTCATCTCTGGGTGTCCTCCCAACGTGCCCCAAAGGGGAGCAGGGCGCAGGTGCCCACGTGTACCGAACTCCCTCCTCTAGGGTCCCACCTAAGAGGCTGCTCCTCAGAGCCCGCTCCATGCTAGGGCTCCGCCCATCAGGTAGAAGAGCCCAGGTTCCAGGAGGGCGACAGTGAGGAAACTGCATCAGAGCTGAGGGTCCTTGAGAGGCAGGGAGGCTGGGCCCCTCAGCGTGGATGAGTGGGGTGGGGGACGGGCCGTGGCCCAGACCTTTCCAGCAGGGAGTGTCGGCCTCCACCTCCGAGGCTGCCTGGGGTTGCTGGGGTAAGGAAAAATAGGAATGCACAGTTCCTTTGTTTTTAAATGACATCTAATTAGGCTGAGCAACGATTTTCCTTTGTGTTTGAAAACAAATAAAAATCAATTTCCTTTACTTGAATTGTCATCCTCCTGGCAGACGCCCCGAGTGGTGCCCCTGGGACCCCCACTGCACTGCGGGAGCCGGAGGGTTCTGTGTACCAGCCTCGCGGTGGAGGGCAGGGGGCTCCCAGCCCCCCTGGGCCCAGAGAGCCATGGCCTTGTCCGGTGGCCACAGCCTCTCGAAAGGACCAAGACACATGTCTTGACCCTCCAGTGAAAACTTCCCCACTCCCAGGGCCACTTCTTGGGGATGCTCCCTTGTACACACCCCCTATGTCCCGTGGCCCAGAACCCGGCCAGCCCCCGGGAATACCAAGGGCACAGCTGCCTCCAACCCTCCCCAGGGCAAGGACTCCCCCACACAAGGCACTGCGTGTGCTGTCATCCCGTTTTCCAGAGGAAGGAACAGAGGCTGAAAGGGCTTATGTCATCAGGCCAGGACTTACAAGCTCCAAAGTGGGGGCTGAGATCTGAAGCCTGATGAATGCGACCACCATGATCTAACATAAAACCTCAAACCATGAGTACGGGCTCAGGAGAAGGGAGAGCAGGTGCAAGACGAAGGCAGGAGGATCTTGCGGGGACCCTGTGAGACGGACTCGGCCTGGCCCAGACAGAGCCCCTGCTTGGAGCACGCAGGCAGGGCCATGATGAGCACCGTGCTGGGGCTGGGGCTGGGGGGCGGCGGTCAGGTCAGGGTCCCGGGGCCAGCCATGATGCGCCCCCAAGAAATCCCATGCTGGGAGGGGTCAGGACCTCCCTCAAACAGCCCGGGAACCTCACTGCCAATGAGTGCCGTTCACACAGAGCTTCCCCCCTGCTGGGCCACCCTTCACCTCCCCCACAGCGCCCTCCAAGACATTATTGTCCACTTTCCAAATGACGTGCAGACCAGGAAGCTAAGGACAGCCCGAGGTCACCGGGGGCCCAGCCACATCCCCTGCCTGCAGGCTAGTTCTTTCTGCCAGGGGCTGAAAGTGAAAAGCGAACAGGAGACTATGCCCAGGAAATAGGTCAGCGGTCCAAGTCCAAGGCCAATGCAGTGAGCTCCCCTTCACGGACCAGAACGCAGAACAACAACCAGAACCTTCTACAATTTCTAACAAGTGGGGGATACCCAGAGACGAGGGGTAGAGAGAAATGAAAACAGCGCAGTGCATTCCCTTGAACCAGGCCATGGAAGCACCAAGAGGCAATACGTGGAAACCGTGCTCTCAAAACAGAAGCCATGTTCTTCCATCCGGAATATTTGCCTGCACTGTTTACACATCCTATCACCAGTGAAACCCCACAAGGGTCCCCAGACAGAAATGCACAGGTGGCCAAACACTGTGGACACAACCGAACACAATAGCTGGATATTTATAAAAGCGATGAACCAAAAAAAGTCTACCCATTTGATTTAAAAAAACTTCCCTAAATCATGTCTGTGTTAAAGAGGCAATCAAAATTCCAATTACAGACACGTCAGAAAAACAACCCTTATAAGAAAACTCCTTATGAAATTCGATATGGCCAAAGCTGTTCTCAGAGAAACATTCATAGACTTCAACAACATATTTTAAGTAAACAAAAAAATGGAAATGAACTCAGCGCTTGACTCAAAAAGCTACAAAGAGCTTCCAAACCAAACAGACCTGCAGCAAAGCAAACTACAAGGAGGAATTACTGAAAGATACATTAGTGTATTTAATGAAATAGAGAGTAGAACTTGCTGATTAAAATCAAGGGCTGGTTTTCTTTTGAAAACACAAAATAGAGAGATAAACCTCTGGCAGTTCTAATCAACAAAAGGGTGGATGAAAGTGAAGGAGGAAGGAAAGCAGGGGGATGGGAGGGAGGGAAAAAGGGGGGAAGATGGTGGGAGGGAGGAGATGCGAAAATACAGCTAATAGGAATGAAAAAGGGAACCTAGCCTTAGATATGGAGAAGAAACTTTAAAAGAATTGACTATATAAATCCATGCTAAAAGATCCGAAAGCATTTTGAACTGGGATATTATTTAGAAAATATAAATAACCAAAAGAGACGAAAACGCTTAAAACCTCAAAAGACCTATAACCAGAGTGCAAATTAAAGTAAGTTGACAGCCAACCAAACCATAGGGAAAAATTAAGCCAACTCCTGACTGAGACAGCTTCTAAAATGAATTATTTCAAGCCTTGGAGAATAAGATAATTCTATATGATACTTAAACTATCTCAACTACGCAATTCATATTGAAAACCCTTCCTATTCGTTTTACAAAGCTGACATAACTATGATTTATAAATGTGACAAATCTGTCCCCTAATAAAAATTGCAGATAAATTCTTACTTATGAATATAGATGAAAAATACCCTAAGCAACTTATCAGTAGAATGAACCCAGAAGCATTTTAATGCACAATTGAGTCTGACCCAGTGGGATTTATTCCAGAAACATGAGGATAATTTAGCTCAGGAAAGCTAGTAAGTCAACACATTAATAGGTCCAAGGAGGAAAGGAATTTGATGATCTTGCTAGATATAGGAAAGCTTTCAATGAAATTTAATATCCATTCTTGGTGGACACTCCGGGCAATTAATGAAAGAGAAGAATATTCTGTTCATGATGAGGAGTATCTACTGGAATTTAGAGCCAATTTCAGACTTAGTGCAACATTAGAGGCCTTCTCATTAAAGTGAAGATCAAGCCAAGGACAACTGCCATTATTTAATGTCGCTTTGCCCCTTTCAGAAAACACAATAAGATAAGAAAACAAATAAAAGATACATTAGTAATGTTCCTTATGTGCAGATAATCTGATTAATTTCTTAGGCTTTCTAGGAAGCCAAACTGAAAATCTGTTCAAACAAGTAAGAGAGAGTTCACTTATCAATTATTTAACATACATTTTTTAAAAATGAATAGCTTACCTATGTACCTCCCCTGGGTACAGGTGTCCCTGTCCCCAAAGATGTCCCCACTTCCTCTATGTCGACCGGGGGCCGTGATGCTCACTCCAGCGGCAGGAATGGGGAAAGGTGTGCATGAGCTGGTGCCCTAGGGCCTCCCAGTCCTGCAGGTGTCCCGGCCTTTGGCCAGGGACACAACGCCTACGCAGGTCAGCCACCAGGGTCACCACCTGGCCCACAGCATGCTTTCCTGACTACACACCCATGACCCCTCACCAGTGCGCCCTCTGGGCCGGACACTGCCAGCCCTCTTCTAAGGATGTTGCTCTCGGCCCTGGCGCTCACAGGAAGGCCAGGCTCTAGGATCAGTTAGCCCCAGCATGAAGGTCAGCTCTTCCTGCTCCTAGTGCTGCCGCAGCCTTTGACCTTGGAGATCCGGTTTCCATTTGTCGTACTGGCACAGCGACCCCTTGAGGGTTAAGGGAGACCCAGAAGCTGGCCCCCCGGGGTCCTCTGACTCACACTCGCCAGCTCCACCTCAGGCAGGGGGCGGCCAGTGCGGCAGCCACACTGACATTTGGGAAATGCCGTGGGCTTGGCCCCGGCAGGCGGGTGTGAGCAGGATTATTCCACTGGAGGCTGAGGTGCGGGGCGGTGGGCTTGCCAGAGAAACCGCACGTGTGACAGGAGACCACAGAGCCAGAGTCCTTACAAGCCCAGGGACTTCTAAGGGGAAAGGGCAAAGAACCCCAGTAAAGGTCCCTGGCAGCCCTCCTTCTCCTGAGCCCCCGAAACCCTGGGGTCTTCATGCAGAAGCTCCCACCTGACTGCTCACCCCAGGGCCCCCCAACCTGTCCTCCTCTGGGACCCCCTCCCTTGTCCTGGAACCTCAGAGACCCAGCCAGCCCAGAACCCGGCATTGTGGAGGCATCCTGGTCTGGGAGCCACTTCTGCCCATGACCTCCTCGCTGAACTCAAGTAAGCCAGGCTACCGTGGGCCTCGGGGTCCCCATGTGTAAAACAAAGAGGCAGAACGAAGCAGTCTCTCCAAGGGCCATTTTGGTCCTCATGTTTGTTCCTTCCTTCCTTCCCTCACCTAGTCAGCCGACATCCACGAGGCCCTACGGACTGTGCTGCACATTTGGAAATGGAAGAACTCGTGAACCTCGGTATCTGCCAAGGCAGACAGACGTAACACCACAGCATGGGGTGAACAACTCGGGACCATAGTCTGCGCTGAATGCTGAAGAAACACAGGGACGGGGACTAACTGTAGGAAGAAGTCAAAGAGGGCTTCCTGGAAGAGGTGGTTTTGAGATGGGCTTCCAAGGATGACCAGGGGTTTTCCAGTAGATTAGGAGAAGGAAGAGCAAGGAGACAGCAGTCCTGACAGACCTAGCCCTCGGGTCACTCACCAGCGGCTCCCCTGGAGGGTGAGGCCGCAGAAGCCCAGAGGTATGGAGGGTACAGGCAGCTTCCCCAGGTACTCCAGCTCCAACATAGGCCACGTCATTTCTCTGTCAAACCCTACCCGTTCCAAAGCAACACGTGACTCTCTCCCCCAGGCAGCCCGCCATGCTGCCTAACCCTTAAAGACTGCTCCACTGTGGTTCCGTGCTTAGTGAGTGGAGGACCTGCAGCCAGTGCTGTGCCCAGTACTCCTGCCCTTGGCCAGCCCCTGATGCACACAGCAGCCAGGTCAACACAAGACCCTGCAGCTCCCTCAGCCCACCTTGCTGTCCTCGGTGAAGCTCACACAAAGGTCCCTGCCCGAGTGGGCAGAACCAGCAAGCCGGTGGTGTGGGGTCTGGGGCAGGCTGGGCCCAGGGCCACACTGTCCTGAGTCAGAAGGCACAGGTGTGGGCAGTATGGCCAGGAGGCAGCAAGGGGCCCACAGGACAGGGCAAGCTGGGGCTCCAAAGTAGCCATCCATGACAGACCTCTCCCCAAGCCCCAGCCTGCCCCCCCACGGCTAGGTGACATCTCCCCAGGGGGTGCCAAGCCATTTCTGCCTCTTGCCCCCACACAGCCGTTCCACCTGCGTCCTTTCCCACCTTTTGCTGAGGGCAATGTCCTCCTTCCTGGTGTCAGCCTGCCTCTCTCTGTCCCCAGCACCACATCTTGGCCCTCAACAAGGCCTCTTGCTTTACCTCAGAGCGTGTCTGGATTGGCCCTTCTCTCCATCACTAGGTCTGGGATCTGAGCCCCCGGGGCCATGGTGCTGGCCCCACCTCCTCTCCCTCTTGCCTGCTCTGCCCCGACACCCAGCCTCCAGTCTGGCCTCTGGACACACAGGTGGCTTCCTGTTCAAAGCCGTGCCTAGCATTTTCCCGGGGTGCCCCTCCACTCCCACTGCCACTTACCTCCTTTCCGCCCCTCTGCCAGCTCATCATACATGCGTGCCACATGCTGAAGTCGCTCCTAACTGTCCTACCCCAGGCACAAACAGCACCCCCAAATGGCGGTCAGTATACCGGGCCCTACTTGCCAGGCTGGCCAGGACTGTCATTACTGGTCCTAGTCACACACTGAGTGGGGCCATGTGACTCATCTTGCTCAAGAGCACCAAGTAGAAGTGACAGGCGAGACATGAACATTCCAGTGCCAGAGCCTCTCTTCCGCTCTGCCACAGAGCCCGGCAGCCTGGTGCCTTGAGTGAAGAAGGCTTGGAGCGGGGTCCAAATTACACTGTGCTGTTAAAAGCCACTGGACTTGTGTGTGTATGGGGGGGAGGGTTCTGTTTCTGCAGATAACCTAAACTATTCCAACCGATGTACCCTCCATAGATCCTATTCCTCTTTCTTGCTTTGCCTTTTCTCTTTATCATTTACCACCATGCAACATTCTGCATTGTAATTTTTTTCTAAGTTTATTTTTTTAAGAAATCTCTACACCGAACGTGGGGCTCCAACCCACGACCCTGAGATCAAGAGTCGCATGCTCGTCCAACTGACCCACCCAGGTACCCCTCGTGTTGCATCTATTGATCGTGCTTTTTCCCCAGTCTCACTTGCTAGAGGGTGAGCTCCATGAGGACAGGGACTGTGGTGTTTGGGTCCCTGCTGAAGCTGCAGTACCTGCCCACAACAGGTGTACCATAACTGTGCACTAAGTGATGAATGAAGAAACAAACGCAAAACAAACGCGAGACAAACCCGACCTGCGACTTCGGCCCAGCCGGGGCTGGCCAGGGAAACCAAGGCCCTCTTCTGTGCCCTCCACCCACACAGACCTCCTAGGTCTGTGTGGTCGGCTTCATGCTAAGGGGGCTGGGAACAGGGGCAGCACCCTGCGCCCGAATCATGCTGCCAGTCCATCTCCAGGGCTGGGTTCTAATAAACAGCCACGGAAATGCAATGTCCTACCTCATGCTCAGGATTAAGTCCAGGACCTGCTCTCAGTCTCCCTCCCTGCAGAAAGGAAGCTGCCCCTCACCTTGGAGCCCACACTCCTTGAAGCCCCACCCTGAAGCTCCCTCTCCTTAAATACACAGGCATTTGTGGGCCCACATGGGCACAACCCTGCCCCCATACGCACCTGTCCCTCCTGCTCTTCCTCCCTCCATCACACATACACATCCCATATATAAACATGCCTGCATTTTCACATACTCTCACTTCCGCCCACACGTGGCACACACACATACACACCTCCCACCGGGCTTAGTCTCAGACCTCCTCCTCTCCGCACCTCCCCCACCCCAACCCCCACAGGGGGCTCTATGCCCCTCAGATCTCGGAAGGGATCCAGGGTCCTCCCGGCTAGCAGGCTGGACAGCCAGTCCCACGCCAGCCACCCTCCTCCTGGCCCTGCTGCTGGGGCTGCTGTCTCCCTGGCTCTGTTCACCCCACAGGGGTCCTTACTAGCTTTGCAGGTGTCCCCCAGCCGCAGATGATCACTGGCGTCAGCAAGCCAGGCCAGGAAGGGCAGTGGCAGCCTGAGCCATCCACCCATTCTGAGCCCTGGCGCCGCCCACCTGGCAGCAGGTGCCCCAGTGGGGAAACGCAGAGGGAGTGGTTCCCCAGGGCAGGCTCCTTCCAGCGACCGACCAACCGAGGCCAGAGACGTTCTGGATGGTCTCACTAACTGCCGGAGGTCAGCACCTCTCCCAGGCTCTCGGAGACGCAAGAACCCCCTGCCCGCGGTCTGGCCGCAACCGAGGGGTCGCCCTGCGTGCGCACCCACGTCGCCGCCTCGCGACCCGCCGCCCCGCACCTGCCACGTGCCGCAGCCCTACCTGGGGCTCCAGAAACATCCTGGCTGCCTCCTCCCCGCGCTGTACCCCGGCGCTGCTAGCGCCCCGCGTGCCGCCGCTCCTCTCCCGGAGCCCGAGGAAGCTCCCGCCCCCTGACCCCGCCCGTGGGCTTCCCCATGCCCGCTGCCCTCCGGCTAGCTCACAGCCTTACGCGGGGCGGGGCGGGGCGGGGCCAAGGGCGGGGCTAGGCCGGGGGAATGCGGTGTGGGGGGGTAGGGGTACGGCCGAGGGACCGCTGGGTCGAGTCAGAAACGGGGCGGAGCCTGGGCCGGGGCGGGCGGGGGTCCCGTGTGGGGTGTGCTGGGGCGCGGCTGGGTGGAGCGGGGCAGGGGAGGAGGCCTGAGGGGCGTGACGAGGGCAGGGCGCACCTGGTGCTGGGTTTCGGGGCGCTGGGAGTACAGGGTCAGCGTCGTGGCGTCAGTCGGGCGGCCGCACCAGCCATCGATTCTGGGGGCGCCTATGTGCCACTGGGCGAAGGGGTGCTCTGTGGGTCGGGACTCAGTGCGGGATGCGAGCAGGTGTGTTGGTGAGATCCCGCTTGCGGAGAGCCCCGCTGTGACCCCATCTCCTCCCTTTGAGCATCTCTTTCTCCTTCACGACCTCACCTCATCATGTAGATATCCCCTACAGAGCAGGTGCTTGGCCAACATTTGGCTCGAATGCTTCCCTTGACGGGGCGCTCACTCTGGTCTCAAGCGTCACACGGAACTCTGTTCTTCCATTTCCTTGAGTGAACACAGGGGATACGGCAGCTGCTTTTGTGGGAAGACTAATCTGAGACATGGCGTGGGGCGGGCCTGGCACACATGGCACAGTGAGGCATCATTCCACCCCCAGAAGCCTCAGCGCTCCAAAGGAATCCTGTCAGGTGACAGGTCACCCCCTCCATCGTGTGCTGGCGGTGGACCCCAACCCAGGTGCTGAGAATTTGGATGGAAAAGATGGACTGAGCCAAAGCACCCTCCCTGGGAGATCTGGAACTAGAGAGCCCAGAGGCAGCTGGGAGACCAGGCTGGGGTGGGACTCTGGAGGAGTCACTACTAGAGAGGAGCAGGGACATTCTAGCTCGCCCCTTATAGAGAGGAGGGGGGATGCCCAGAGAAGGGCTGACACAAGCCCAAGAGAGCTCATGAGCAAGCCCTGGGGCACGGATGGGCAGAGGTGACTCTGTGTCCATGCCAGTCCCAGGATGCCCACCCTCTGCCCAGCAGCCTGGTGAGACAGCATCTCTCCTCTGAGCTCCCCCTTCTTGTTTGCCTGCTCTCCCAACCGTCCCAAGATTGGCCACCAGGCTGAGCCTCGTGGACGGTTATTTCTGTCCTGTGTAATTAGGGGCCGTGCAGGGTCCACTCAACCGCCTCCCCCTAGAGGGTGCAGGAGTTTGGAAACAGGTGCCTTTCTCTTAGAGCTTTGCCCACCACCCCCTCACTCCCTCTGATAGGACTGGAGCCCAGCTCTCACCGCTCCAGCACCTGCACTGTTAACTGCAGGCTTGTGCGGCTCCTGCGGGTGGGCAGGGGGTCAGGGGGGAGCACCAGGCAGAAGTGGCCATGGCCCCAGATGGCTGGCACATCAGCCCTCCAAGCTTACGCTCTGCCCTGTCCCCCTGCTGCTTCTGCATCTCATTTCAGGTCAGCTGGAGGATACAAAGTTCATGGTGGCCTCTGCCGGTGACTTGTGGCACCGGGAATAGCATGGCTTTGGGGTCCTGGGCCTGTGTGTCCATCCTATCCTTTCAGATGGCTCCAGAGCACCAAGAAGGGTGAGGCCTGGGTTTCTGATTGGGGAAGCCTGCCAGGCACGCTCAGCTCTGACCCACAACCCTGTGTGACATCTGGGCCCTAAGATGGCCACAGTATGGTCTCAGGAAGTCCGTGTGGGCAGTTAAGACCCATGGTGCCCCCTGCACCCAGAGCAAGCCTTCTCCTCTGCTGCTTTGGATGGTACAGCCCAGAGGAGGAGGCTGAGCTGATACGCAGCCCCAGGGCACCTTCCTGTTCAGTCGCAGAGCCACTCCCCCTAGGTGCCCACCCACAGATTTCACCAGCATCCCCAAGGACCTCAATAAGGTAGATGCTTCCCCAGGAGGAAGGCAGGCCCTTCTGCCCATTGTCTCCACAATGGAAATGTCCTTGCAGACCCAGATGGCACGCTCTCCTTTGCTCACAGGGGTGACCACAGCCTTTGTGTGTGTGTCTGGACTACATCTGTACCCTTCCTGGTGCCCAAAGAGGCAGGGAGGTGGGCATGCCGGGGCTGACCCTGCTGGGCTATTCCCTCGCTTGAAGCTGTGGGTGCGGCTGATGCACCAAGTAAGAGCTTGTAGGGAATAGAGAGAAGAATCCTGTTACCCTGCCAGATTCGGCTTTAGAAAGTGGAGAATGTGGCCAGTAGACATCTATTGGGGGCTTCCGGAAAGACAAGGCACACGAAAAGAGATGCCCCAGGTGGTGTGAGCTGCACGTGAGGCCAAGGACAGTTTGTCAGTCCCGTGACCATCCCGCACTCCGAGGATGGCAAAGAGCAGAGAAGCCGGAGTCTGGGATGTCAGTGACCTTGGACGTCCTCACCGCTGCAGACGCCTGGGACAGAGGGGACCCTGCGACAGGAGGCTAGACCTACTGCAACAAGCTCCTAATCAGTGTCCCTGCTTCTACCATGCCTGCTCAAGACAGCGGCCCGCAGCCAACGGCCTTGTTCAATCCTGAATCACACCCCACCCTCCTCTGCCCAGAACCCCAATGAAATGACAGCCAGAGCCCCAAGGACCTGGCGACCTGCCCCCATCAGAGGCCTGCCACCTTCCACTCAGCCCCCGCTCACTCTCTGCCAGCCCCCGCAGGCCTGCCCGCCCTCCCTCCGCCTGCTTCCCTCCCCCTGGAGGTCCTTACTGACATGTCACCTGCTCGGTGACACATCTACAGTGTTTAACCTCCACTGCGGCACTTCCTCCCCCACTGAACTCTTCTCCTCAGGGCTCTGCAGTCCACACATTCCCTCTGCTTCCTCAGTAGTCTCCTCTAGGGAGAATTCGGGCTCCTGAGTGCAGGCCCTTTGTCTCTCCTGCTCACTGCTATGCCCCCGTGACTGTGACATTTGTGAGTGGGGACACTCTGCACCGATCAGTTGAATAAATGCGTGTGTGTGTGTGTGCGCGCGCGCGCGCATCTACGTGCAGACACAGATGTAGAGTTAGGCATCCAGCACGGGCCAAACCAAGTGTCGGAAGACCCAATTTTGAAAAAATGGGCAAGAGCGTTGAAGAGGTATCTGACAAAAAAAGGATCTCCAAAATGGTGATAAATGCAAGAAAAAGGAAATAACACTCAACTTCATTCGTCATCGGGGAAGGGAAATCAAAACCACAGTGTGACACTGCTGTACACCCACCAGAATGGCTACGATGAAAAGGCAGAAAATGCCAAGTGCCGGTGAGGCTGGGACCCCGCGGAAACTCCAAGCCGCGGGCAGCGAGAGTGAGAACCGGTAGAGCCACATGCCTCGCAGGCCTGGGAAAGTGGAACGTGCGCTGGCCCAGGGATTCCCCCTGGGGTGCAAGCCCCCCAAGACTAGCTTACAGACTCACACCAAAAGGCACACCCCGGAGCATTGATAGCAGCGATATTCTCAATGGCCGCCCTCCACCTGCACTGCTGTTCCCCACCCAGGGGAGCCCACAGCCACGAGACCCACAGGACCCATCTCACCAAACCACGTGCAGCTAAAAAAACCAGGCGCGAAAGGACATCTATCAGGACCCCATGCACATCCAGCTCTGAGCGCCC
>CM053617.1:38727947-38780788 GCA_028646535.1 Procyon lotor | reverse complement strand
CGGGGGATGCTCTCATCTCTTCTCCTATGGAAAGCCTTGCAGGGTTCGGGCACCCCCACTTGAGGCCCGGAGCAGCCCCAGGAGAGCCCCAGACAGCCCCTTTGGGGCTGACCCGACAGTAGCTATTTTTCAGCTGGGTCTGAATGAAAGCTTCACTGCTTTAGACCCAGGCCAGCCATCCGTGTGCAGCCTAAAGCCTGCTCGTCTTCTGGCTGGTCCTTCCCACTCTGCCTCTCCTCCAGGGCTCCTCCAGACCTAGCGCCTGCCCTCCTCCGGGTCTCATAAGGATCCCCTACAGCAGAGGGCTGACCTTTAGAATCAACGCTTTGTTTCTTAAAAGGGGGCAAGGACACAGAAGCCATCAGGACGGGGTGTGAATCAGGGCTGGGAAGCCTCGCTTCTTCCCCGCATCTCAAAATCCAGTCACAGTGGCGGGAAGGGAGCTTGGGAATACATACTCCCTCTTTCTCTTGGAACCAAGGGAATCACTGTCTTCCCATGTCTGTGTCATTCCCCACTCTCAGAATGAGGTCCCAAGATTACCTAGGGTCCCTGCCTCTTGCCTCTGGACCCCAAGCCAGAGCCTGCGTGTCCCCTGGGCCCTTCTGACACCCAGAGGGACTAGCCTCTTGGCTGCTGGCATTTTCTTCTTGGACAGAGTCCAGATGCTGGCAGTGTAATTTTGAAAATGTAAGCACGGCTTGTGTGGACATTGGTTATCTCAATATTTCAAAAATGCTTTTTCAAGAAGAATAAACAGAGGCCAGAATCCATAGAAAGTTCCTCCTGGCACAGATGAAGGGACGAGGGGCCAGCCCAGCAACCAGCCCCAGGGATCTGTACTGAGGCAGTGAACTGCACCACCCCTCCCCCACGCAACACTGAACTAAGGGCACAGGCTTGTTGTGGGGCCCGTGGGGACCCCGTGCAGTCCCTGAACCGGCAGAGGAGAAGGGGCCGAACCGGCAGAGGGGTGCCTGGACCTGATAAAGGTACGTTTGAGCTCCATCTCAGAAAAGGCTCGACCCACAGAACCTATGGTTTCCTAAGCCTGAGCTTCTCTATTTACCTCACTGACTTCAAACATTTTGGATAGTTACATTACATTTCTTAACAGTGTGTTTATACTTTATTATAGATTTGAGGAAGAGTCTGGGTCCCTCCTCTGATTTTCTTGTTCACTGTCCTGTCTCTACACCTTCAGATGTGGTCACAAAGAGTCCTTCAAAGGTCCCGCAACCCTGAAAATGCTCCAGGGTCACCGTGAGGGTCCCGTGCACCCTCCCCTAGCCCTCTCCCTTCCAGTGGGGAGGGGCTGCCCATGATGGACAGAGAGGCCCTGCCAGCTGCTCGGGCGTCCAGGCGGAGCACTGGAGGACCCCATAGGAGCATTGGAGGTGAGTCTGAACTCACCTGTTGAACTGTTGAACACCAACAGTTCAAACGATTATACTGGAAGAAGTAAGTCTCCTCTCACCCTTGGCTCCAGGCCCTCCCCAGAGACATCCACTATTGACCTTCTTGTGTCGAACCTTCCAGAATCATTCTGTGTTCATGAAATTATTTACATGGGCATAAAGAGGTTTTTTCTGAACTAAAGGGCTCCCACTTTACACACTATTTTCAACTTGCTCTTTTTTCTGGGCACCTCCTCAGGTGCTACAATAGCTGCAGGACATTCTGCTGGGTAGCTGGGCTGAAGCACGCATGTTAGATCCCCTAGCAAAAGGCCCGCAGGTGGGGTGTGGTCACCACAAACATTCCTACACTTAGCATCCTTGGCCAAGGGTCTTTATTCAAATGTGATCGTATCTGAAGAATAAACTTCTAAAATTGGATGTCTCAGATCAAAGTTCACATGCATTATTAATTTAAACAGACACCATAGAAGTGCTCTGAAAAAGGAGAAATGGTAGAGAATGTCAATGAAATGGTAGAGAAGTCAATGAAATGGTAGAGAAGCACCTCTGAAAATCCTCTCCCCACAAAATCTTTCTCCCCAAGAAAAGTAACAAAAATGATCAGAATCAACTTTTTTAGAACTTTGGAAATTAATTAGGGACTTGAAGCAAACCAGGAAGCATTTATTCTCAAAAAAAAAAAAAAAAATCAACTGAGTCCAAGAATTGTAAGCTTTATGGCATTTAACTTGCTATAGTCCCATCCTCCACTCATTAGCTCCCCATACCTTGGAAAACAAGACTCCATACATGTCATGAAAATCAGTAGCCTGGAGGCCACTGCAGAGTGCAGGACAGGGATGAAACTCTTTCAAGGCCTCATTCTCAGAAAACTCATTATGTGACCAATGGTTCAAATAATGGTTTCCTGAAAGATCCCATTTGCAAGGATGTCTGCATTTGACCCAACTCAGAGCTCATCCAGTGGCCACATCAATTATTTAGAATATCCAATTTTCGGGGCACCTGGGTGGCTCAGGTCATGATCTCAGGGTCCTGCGATCGAGCCCTGCATCGGGCTCTCTGCTCAGCGGGGAGCCTGCTTCCTCCTCTCTCTCTGCCTACTTGTAATCTCTCTCTTTCTGTCAAATAAATAAATAAATAAAATCTTTAAAAAAAAAAAAAAAAGAATATCCAATTTTCAACACAAATTTTAAGACGTGCAAGAAAATACCGCCCAGGAGTAAAAAAGCAACCACTAATAACCGTCCCTGGGGAAATCCAGACATTTGACTTTTTTTTTTTTTTTGGAGTAATCCTTAACCCCAGTGTGGGACTCAAACTCACAACCCCAAGATCAAGAGTCTCATGTTCTTCCAACTGAGCCAGCCAGGCATCGCAGATATTTGACTTATTAAACAAAAAGTTTAAATCAGCCTTCTAAAATGTGTTCAAAGAAATTAAGTAAACCAACATACAGAATGAGTAAAAATATTTGCAAAGCATACATCTGATAAGGGGTGCATATCCACAATATATAAGAAACTCCTCCTACTCAACAGCTAGCTAGTGAGATAGAAAGAACACAAATAATCGCATTTAAAATGGGCAAAGGGGGGCGCCTGGGTGGCTCAGTCATTAAGCGTCTGCCTTCGGCTCAGGTCATGATCCCAGAGTCCTGGGATCGAGCCCCACATCGGGCTCCTTGCTCAGCAGGAAGCCTGCTTCTCCCGCTACCATTCCCTCTACTTGTGTTCCCTCTCTAGCTGTGTTTCTCTCTGTCAAATAAATAAAATATTTTAATAAATAAATAAATAAAATGGGCAAAGGACCTGAATAGACATTTTCCCAAAGGAGATATTCAAATGGCCAAAAGGTATGTGAAAAGATATTCATTATCACTAATCATTAGGAAAACGCAAATCAAATTCACAATGAGAGATCACTTCACACCTGTTAGAATGGCTGTCATCAAAAAGACAAGCAGTGGGGCGCCTGGGTGGTTCAGTGGGTTAAAGCCTCGGCCTTCAGCTCAGGTCATGATCTCAGGGTCCTGGGATCGAACCCCCGGTCAGGTTTCCCACTCAGCAGGGCATCTGCTTCTCCTTCTCCCTCTGCCCCTCCCCTGCTCCTGCACACATTCTTTCTCTCAAATAAATGAATAAAATATTTTTTTTAAAGATTTTATTTATTTGGGACGCCTGAGTGGCTCAGTTGGTTAAGCAGCTGCCTTCGGCTCAGGTCGTGATCCCAGGGTCCTTGGATGGAGTGCCACATCGGGCTCCTTGCTCAGCGGGGAGCCTGCTTCACCCTCTGCCTCTGCCTGCCTCTCTGCCTGCTTGTGTTCTCGCTCTCTCTCTCTTTAAAAAAAAAAAAAAAAGATTTTATTTATTTGACAGAGAGAAATACAGCAAGAGAGGGAACACAAGCAGAGGGAATGGTAGTGGGAGAAGCAGGCTTCCCGCCAAGCAGGAAGCCCAATGCGGGGCTCAATCCCAGGACCCTGGGATCATGACCTGAGCCAAAGGCAGATGCTTAACGACTGAGCCACCCAGGTGCCCCAATAAAATCTTTTTAAAAAAAAAAGAAAAAGAGATATCGACCAACAAATCTTTATGCAAAAAAAACTATCCTTCAAAAATGAAGGAGAAATTGCCCAGATAAATGAAAACAGAGAACACATCACTGGGATAATTAACTTGCGATAACTACTACAGAGTCCTTCAGACTGAAAGGAAAGGACACTAGCCAGAAACTCAAATCCACATGCAAAAATAAAGAGCCCTAGTAAAAGTAACTATGTAGGTAAATATAAAAGACAGTATAAATGTATTTGATGCTTATAACTTCTTTCTCCTGTCTGAATTAAAAGATAACTGCATAAATCAGTAACTATAAGTATATACTGAGGAGCACACAATGTATAAGGATGTAAATTCTATGACAATAAGGGCACAGAAGAGAAGAAAGGTAACTTAGCTGCAGAGGAGCAAAGTTTTCATATGTTAGTGACATTAAGTTAGTATTTCTCTGAACTACATTGTTATAAATTAAGATGATAATAATAATCTGCCAAGCAACAGCTAAGGTAAAAACTCAAAAATATATAGTAAAAGAAATGACAAGGATATTAAAATGGTACGACAAAGTATCTACTCCACACAAAAGAAGGCAACAAGGGAGGAACAGAAGAACAAAAATGACATGACATGTGAAAAACAAAGAGCAAACCCTATCTTCCCAGTAATTACGTTAAATGCAAATGAATTAAACATTTCAATTAAAAGTCAGAGATTGGCAAAATGGATTTAAAAACATGATCCAACAATATGGGGCACCTGGGTGGCTCAGTCGTTGGGCGGCTGCCTTCGGCCCAGGTCAGATCCCAGGGGTCTGGGATCGAGCCCCGCATCGGGCTCTCTGCTCGGCAGGAAGCCTGCTTCTCCCGCTACCGTTCCCTCTGTTTGTGTTCCCTCTCTCGCTGTGTTTCTCGCTGTCAAATAAATAAAATCTTTAAAAAAAAAAAAAAGAAAAAAAAAAAACATGATCCAACAATATGCTTTTACAAGGGACACACTTTAGATTCAAAGACAAATAGGTTGAAATGGGAAAAGAGATTCTGTGTAAACAATAACCAAAAAGCTAGAATGGCTATGTCAGGCAAAATACACTTTCATATTGGACAACATCAAATTTATCAGACAAAATAGACAAGAAAAATTGTCACTAGATATGTGAAAAAAAGAAGTTTGTATGTTTCTTTCATGGTTCGCAGGTTGAAAATAGTATTTCAATAAATGTGTTTCTGTAATACAGGTTAGAAAAGCATTTAAATACATATACAGGGGCGCCTGGGTGGCTCAGGGGGTTAAGCCTCTGCTTTCAGCTCAGGTCCTGATCTCAGGGTCCTGGGATCGAGCCCTGCATCAGGCTCTCTGCTCAGTGGGGAGCCTGCTTCCCCCTCTCTCTCTGCCTGCCTCTCTGTTTACTTGTGATCTCTCTCTCTCTGTCAAATAAATAAAAATTTTTTTTAATTATTTTAAAAAATAAAAAATACATATACAAAAAAATGTTTCTAAGAATGCCACTCTCTTAGAAAATTGAGAAAGATGTAATTTAATTAGGTGTATGTGTTCACCAATTGGTATTATATACTGAAAAACTGATTAAACACATATGCAAAAAAAAAGAAAAGAAAAGAAAAAGAAAACACATTTCTGTGTACACTCCAGGCCTGTCAAGATTTATTTCTGTGAACAGGTCTGTAATACATGTAGAGACATGTTAAAGACACAAATATAAAAGAGGTTTCTAGAGTGCCACTTGCTCAGAAGGTTGAGAAAACTGTTATTTTGGCATATGGATATGATTCCAATCTCTATTGGAGATTGCTCGATTACAGCATTGTTTTAAGACTCATGTAAAAAAAGAATCATGGTAAAAAGCTATTTCTTTTTTAGATTTTATTTATTTATTTATTTGTTTGTTTGTTTGTTTGACAGAGAAAGAGAGATCACAAGCAGGCAGAGATGCAGGTAGAGACAGAGGGGGAAGCATGCTCCCTGCTGAGCAGAGAGCCCGACACAGGGATCGATCCCAGGACCCTGAGATCATGACCTGAGCCAAAGGCAGAGGCTTTAACCCACTGAGCCACTCAGGTGCCCCAAAAAGCTATTTCTAAGGGGCACTTGGGTGGCTCAGTCAGCTGAGTGTCCAACTCTTGATCTCAACTCAGGTCATGAGTGTAAGTCCTATATTGGGCTCCATGCTGGACATGGAGCCTACTTTAAAAAAAGAAGAAGAAGAAGAAAAGAAAAGCTAATTCTAAGATTGCTACTTACTCATTATGTTGAACTGTGTTATGTCAGTTATTGGATGTAATATTAATTCTGTAATAATGTACAGCTGTGTATGAAGACATATGAAATAGATGTTTCTGGGATGCCTGGGTGGCTCAGTTAGTTAAGCATCTGACTTCAGCTCAGGTCATGACCTCAGGATCAAGCCCCAAGTCAGGCTCCCCACTCAGTGGGGAGTCTGCTTATCCCTCTCCCTCCCACCCTCCCCCTGATCATGCTCTCTCTCTCTTTCCCTCCCTCCTTCTCTCAAATAAATAAATCTTTTTAAAAAATAGATGTTTTTGGGGCGCCTAGGTGGCTCAGTGGGTTAGGGCCTCTGCCTTTGGCTCAGGTCATGGTCTCAGGGTCCTGGGATCGAGCCCCACATCGGGCTCTCTGCTCAGCAGGGAGCCTGCTCCTTCCTCTCTCTCTCTGCCTGCCTCTCTGCCTACTTGTGATCTCTTTCTCTGTCAAATAAATAAATAAAATCTTAAAAAAAAAATAGATGTTTTTAAGACTGCTAAAAAATTGTTACGAGTGACAAAAAAGGAGATTTTATAATGAAAAAAGGATCAATCCAACAAGAGGTATAACAATTATAAATATATGTACTTAAAAACAAGCCCCAAAATTTAAGAAGAAAAAACAGATAGAACTGAGGGGAAAAATAGGCAATTCAACAAAAATAGTATTCAACTTCAATACCCCACTTTCAGGGGTCCCTGGGTGGCGGCTCAGTCTGTGAAGGGTCTGCCTTCAGCTTGGGTCATGGCCCAGGAGTCCCGGGATCGAGCCCCACATTGGCCTCACTGCTTGTCAGGGAGTCCGCTTCTCCCTCTCCCACTCCCCCTGCTCGTGCTTGCTCTCTCACTCTCGCTCATTCAAATAAATAAAACGTTAAAAAAAAATACCCCATTTTCAATAAGGAATAAAACAACTACACAAAAATCAGGAAGGAAATAGACATGAACAATACTGTAAACAAACTACACAGAAGCATACATTTTCTCCTCAAATACACATGGAACATTCTTCCAAGCAGACCTATGTTAGGCCATAAAACAAGCCTTAATAAATTTAAAAGAAATAAAGTCAGGGCGCCTGGATGGCTCAGTTAAGTGTCCTCCTTCAGCTCAGGTCATGATCTCAGGGTCTTGGGATCCAGCCCCACATCAGGCTCCCTGCTCAGTGGTGAGTCTTCTTCTCCTTCTTCCTCTCTCTCTGTGATCTCTCTCATTCTTGCTCTCTCTCAAATAAATAAATAAAAATCTTAAAAAAAAAAAAAGGAAAGAAAATCATACAAAATATGTTCCTTAACCATAATAGAATAACAGAAGTAAATAACAACAACAACAAAACCCTGGGAAATTCATAAATATGTGGAAATTACACAGTATGTTCCTAATAACCACAGGGAAAAGAAAAAATCGCAAGGAAAAATTTTAAATGCCTTGAGATAAATGTAAACAAAGACACAATATATCAAAACTTATAGAATGCAGCTAAAACAATGCTTAGTTGGAAATTTACAACCATAAATGTCTGTATTTTAAAAGAAGACCTCAATTTCTATTCAGTATTGTACTGGAAGTTCTAATGAGGGCAATTAGGTAAGGACATACATATAAAAGACATACAGATTGGAAGGAAAAAGTAAAATGATCTCTACTTGCAAGTGACATGAGGATCCGAAGGACTACACACACACACACACACACACACACACACACACACACACACAGTTTTAGAACTAGTAAGTTCCACAAGGTTGCAGGATACAAGATCAATATACAAAAATCAATATACAAAAATCAGGTTGCAGGATACAAGATCAATAAACAAATATCAGCATATAATTCTATATACTGATAATAATTCCATTCATGATAGCATCAAAAATAATAAAATACTTGGGAATAAATTTAATAAAAGAAGTGCAAGGCCTGTACGCTGAAAACTACAAAGCATATTTGGAAAAAATTAATTTAGTCTTAAATAAATGGAAGGACATCCCATGTTCATGAATTCGAAGACAATATTATTAAAATGACAACACTCCCCAAATTGATCTTCAGAGTCAATGTGATCCCTATCACAATTCTAGCTGCATTGGGGTGGATTGTTTTTTGAAGAGGTTTTGAAGAAATTAACAACTTGTTCTTAAAATTCACATGGAAATGTAAGGGACCTAGAACAGCTAAAGCAATCTTTAAAAAGAAGAAAAAGTTGGAAGACACACACTTCCCCCATTTAAAAACCTACAAAGCTATAGTAGTCAAGTCTGTGTGATAGTGACACAAGAATAGACATCTAGCAGGGGAACAGGTTGAGAATCCAGAAATAAGCCCATGTATCTATGTTCACTTGGTTTTCAACAAGGGCGGCAAGGCAATTCATTGGGGAAAGAAGAGTCTTTTCAACAAATGGTGCTGAGACAACTGAATAGCCTTCTGCAAAAGAATGAAGGTGAACCACTACCCTACCTCATGGATCCTCCAAATGGATCAAAGACCTAAATGTAAGAGCTAAAACCATAGAACTCTTAGAAGAAAACACAGATGGGAAAACTTTGTGACCTTGAATTAGCAAGAGTTTCTTAGATATGACACTGAAAGCATAAGCAACCAAATAACAAAGACATGAACTGGACTTCACCACAATTAAAAATTTTTGTGCTTCAAAGGATACTATAAAGATATCAAAGTGACAACCTCCAGAATGGGAGAAAACATATTTGTATACTGTATTATATACGATAAGGGTCTAGTATCCAGATTATGTAAAGAACTCTTACAATTCAGTAGTAATAGACAAATAACCCAATTAAAAGTGGCCAAACAAGCTGGACAGACATTCTCTAAAGAAAATATACAAATGACAAATAATCACATAAAAAATTGCTCAACCTCATTAGGTACTAGGGAAATGCAAATCAAAACCACAACAAGATACCACTTCACACTCACTAGGAAGACAATAACAAAAAAAAAAAAAAAGATGGATAATAACAAGTGTTAATGAAGCTGTTGAGGGATGGGAACCCTAGTCCTGGCCTGGTGACAGCACAAAATTGTGTAGTCGCTTTGGAAAACAGTCCGGCAGTTCCCTAAGAGTTCCAACATAGTTTTCAGCAGCCAAGATATCTGAAAGCTTATGCCCACATAAAACTTATATGTAAATGTTCATGGCAGCATTATTAATAGTAGCTACAATGTGGAAATAACCCACTCTCCATCAACTGAAGAATGGATAAAGAAAATATGGTGGGGACGCCTAGGTGGCTCCGTTGGTTAAGCGTCTGACTCTTAATTCAGTTCAGATCAGGATCTCAGGGTCTTGGGATCAAGCCCTGTGTCCATCTCCCCACTCAGCGGGGAGTCTGCTTGTCTCCCTCTCCCTCTGCCCCACCCACCTGCCCACTCTTTCTTTCTAAAATAAATAAATCTTAAAAAAAAAAAAAGAAAATGTGTATCCACCCAATAGAATCTTATAATAAAAAGGAATAAAGAACATGCTAGAACATGGACAAACCTTGAGAGCATCATGTAAATGAAAGACACCAGACACAAAAGGCCACATGTTGTAGGATTCATTTATGTGAAATGTCCGGAATAGGCAAATTCCAGGTCACACAAGAGATAGTGGCCGCCAAAGGCTGCCAGGTGGGGGGTGGGAAGTGGCTGCTAATGGGGATGGAGGTTGCCTCCTGGGGTAAAGAAAAGGTAGCGGAACTAGACAGAGGGGATGGTTCTACACCCTGTGAATATATGAAAAACCACTGAATTATTCACTTTAAAGGGGTGAATTTCATATGAATTACACAGTTCAGCTTTTTAAAAAAGGAGGAAAGGGATGGCCCAAGTCCACTCCACTGGGACATTGGGACGGCACCCAATTCTCCTCACATTCTCTACAATCTAATAGATGAGAGTGATCTCATTGCAGACTTAATTTGTATTTCTTTAGGAGTGAGACTGAGGCATTTTTGTCTTGAATTGCCTATTTGGGGGTTTTCCCCTTTATTCAACTGGCTTGTAGATTTTTTTTTTCTTATTCATTCAGTGATTACATAGCAAGCATATGCCTTACACTGTTCTAGGTACTGGCGATACAGTTATAAATACAATTACAAAATCCTGGCCCCCATGAGGCTTACATGGTAAAGAGAAGACACGAAGAGTAAACAAGTAAACACAAACCAGCTGGCAGTAAGTGCTGTGGAGAGAACTAGAGCAAGCATGGAGGACCTGGAGTAGATTGGGGGTGTGGGGGGTGGGCAGGGGACCTGGGGGCTTTTCTGTTTCCATCAGGCAGTCAGAGAAGGCCCTTCTGATAAGATGACTTCTCACCAAGACCTGAATGAAGTAATTCATCTGGATCTAAGGAGACATCACATCAGATACCCTGAGGCAGGGGCATCCACAGACTCTTCAAGGCCAGTGTTGCTGGGGTGGAGTGAGGGTGGTAAGAGGTAAGAACAGATCCTGCTGGGCCTTGAACCATGACCCTTGTGGGCCAGGATAAGGGCTTGGATTTCCTAGTGTTGCCATACAAATTACCACAAACTAGGTGGCTTAAAACAACAGAAATTTATCCTCTCACGGTTTGGGAAGCTAGAAATCTGACATCAAGGTGTCAGCAGCCCAGGGTTCCCTCTGAGGTTCCAAAGAAGAAGGCTTCCTTGCATCTTCCTAGCTTCTGATGGCTGCCAGCAATGCCCGGCATTCTTTGACTTATAAATCCATCTCTTCCATCTCTGCCTTCATCATCGCATGGCCTTCTTCCCTCCATGTCTCTATATCCCTCTCTCCTTACAAGGACACCCAGTCATTGATTTAAGGCCCACCTTAATCCAGTATGGTCTTGTTTTAACTTGATTACATCTGCAAAGACCCTATTTCCAAATAATGTCACATCCCAGATTCCTGATGGACATGAATTTGGAGGGACACTGTTCACCTCAGTAGAGGGTTTCTCTTTAGACCCCTGGAGCCTATGCCTGTTTGTGGTGTTCCCTGCCTCTTTCATCCACCCATACACTCTCTTTACTGCCCACTGGAGGCTTTGAGTGGAGAATGACACGATCTATTTTAACCACTCTGGTTGATTTATGGAGACAAGAGAAAGGGGCAAGGTCAAGGTAAGAGACAAGGTAGACGCTCTTGCAGAGTCTACACATGTAGGAGGATGGCCTGCACCAGGGAGGAAGCAGTGCAGGGAACGGGAAATGGCAGACAGCAGACTTGATCAAGGGGGGAGATTTGCTCATTGATCAGACTCAGGTTCTGAGAAAAAGAGGAATCAAAGATGGCACCCCAACTTTTGGCCTGAGAAATGGTAACACAACTATGGATGTGGAAGAGCACTTTTTACAGGAAGAAATTCTTCTGACTTCTAGTTCAAGACGATGAACAGAGCCCATGCACTTGCTTTTCTCCCTTCCCAACCTCCATGAGATAGATAAAAGAACACAGAGGAAAAGTTGTGGAAGAGGGCGGGTCGTTGATGGACAAGAGTGACTCACACTTCCGGAAAACGGAAGGCAGGTCCGAGTGGGTGGATGAACCAAGTCACAGAAAAACCCGTGAGCAGGAAATCCCACCTTTCAAGGAGAAGGGGGCCTACAGACAAGAGACCATGTGGAGGTCTGCCGCAGGGAGGGCTCCTCCCCACCCACGCACCCCAGGACACAAACGGGTCATTACCAGACTGGGAGGCAGGGGCAGACCCCCCACCAGAGAGGGGGGTTCTTCTTCTTCTTCTTTTTTTTTTAATTTTATTTCTTTTAAGTAATCTCTACATCCTACGTGCAGCTCGAACTTACAATCCCGAGTTGCATACTCCACCAACTGAGCGAGCCAGGTGCCCCAGGAGATCTGTCCTCTAAGCAGATGGCCAGCGTGGAGCCAGGTGCCCAGAGGGAAGCCCTCACGGCTCAGGCACTGAGGGGAGGGGTAGTGCTGCTGACAGCCGGCCCCTGGCACCAGAACTGGCCTGGGAGCCAAGGGCTGACTCAATCAGTCGGACCCCGAGACGGCAGAGGGAGTGCTCAGCCAGCCCCCAGACCCCTGCCGTAGAGCAAGCAGTCCCGAGATCAGCAGGCACAAATGCCGCAAGAGAAGGATGAACAGCACGACAGCAAAATGTCAAAGGCCCAAAGGAAGGGCTGACCCCAGAGGAAACAAATACTTTAGGCCAAAAAATCTTAAAAGAAGCAGTTGTAAAAGAGCTATGACGGAGATCCCCCCTCACCCCTGCCCCATAGCCAATCCATCCCCGGGTCCCAGCAGTCTGCCTGCCCTGTATTTCCCATGTCCGGCGTCTGTCTGTCCATCCCGATTGGCAACCTAGTCCAAGAGGCCATCTCTCCCCCCCCCCCCGGGAACCTCCTCCCAGTGGCCCATTTCCCTGCTACCCCCCATTCCAGCCCCTCTGCAGCTGCAGAGTGTGCGTGTGGCTTTTGCCTGCCCCAACTTAAAACATTCCAGTGGCTTCCCACCGCTTTGAGGAAGACAAAACCTGGTGACTTTTGGCTGGCAAGGCGCAGGCTCCCCTTGATCCCATCCCCACGGCTGCTGGGTGGCTCTGCTCCCTTCCCCACAGAGCTCTGCACAGGCTCCCCCCCCCCCCCCCCCCCCCCCCCCCCCCCCCCCCCCCCCCCGCCCCCCCACACCTCCTCCCTGCCGGGGCTCACAGATCAGGAGCCTCTGCAGCCATGGACGCCCTAGGACTATCTCCCCTACAGACCCTCAGCCATCTGCCCCACCCCCCTTCAAATAGGATGTTGTTCCCTGGGGTCTATTCTGCATTATCTTGGGTTTCTTTCACTGCCAAAGAAAGTTTGAAACCACCCACCACACACCGTGTCACCTCCAATTTGGAAGGGGCCCTTGGACCAACAGGCTGAGCCGGCAGGAAGCCCCTGGCCTGAGTCCGGCCTCTGGAAGGGCGGGGGCCGCTCAGCGAGCGAGCGGGAGACAGCAAGCACCCCTTCTCAGGGGAAGGAAGGACACAGGGCCTGAGAACAGGTTCCAAGGTGGGTGGAATCCTGCCTTCCCTGCTAGCAGGCTCCCAGGGTGGGCTCAGCCTTCCTTCAGACTGCTGCAGGGTTTTGCTGTGAATAAGCCTTCTTTACAAGGCACGTTAGCAATTCTCCATCCCCAGGAATCTGGGCTCAGCACTCCCAGTGGACAGGGGTCCCTGGTCATGGGTGGAGGGGGCAGGAGACCGCACCCCGAGAGTGAGAGGCCTTGCCTGGGTCCCGAGCTGCTACTGAGGCATTCGGCTCCAGGGTCTGAGAGCTCCTTAATCAGGGCAATGCTCCTGCAGATGTTTCAACTTGTGTGGTTCAAGTTTATTTTTAAAGCAAGATCATTCACTGCCCTCCTCAGGTACAGCCCCCGAGGGAGGCAGCCCGGCCCACAGTAGAGCCAGGCAGCCTGGCGAGGCCCCCAGCTCTGCAGCCCCCACTGAGGGCGCTGGCACAAGCCCTTCCCAGCTCTGAACCCGTCTCTTCTTCTAGAAAATGCAGCCCATGATGCACACTGAGGAGGGAGAAAGCAGCTCCCGGCCCAGCAGCCTCTCTTGGGCCTGGTGGGGCGCCCTGGGGCCGAGGGCCCACCACAGCACCGAGCTGCTTGCCAATTCCGTGCTGCACGATGCCGAGACTGGCTCCCAGCTCCGCGTACTCTGTCACCAACCACCAGGAGACAGTCGTCCCAGTGGACCATGGACGGTCCCACTTCTGCCCGTTGTCTGACATAATTCACTCTCCGAAAGTATCCCCCACCCCACCCAACAAGACTGCTAAAAATGGATCCCTGGACCAGTCTCTGGGGCTGTGTCCTGGACATTTAGGCTTCCTGCCAGCTTGAGGGGGGTTCTAAGGTGCAGCCGGGTTTGACAGCCCCCGGGTTTGACAGCATGTGGGGGGTACATGCTGCAGGGAAGGCGGGCCAGACACCCGAGGCCGGTCCCTTCACTATCTGCCCCTTCCCCAGCCCCCAAAGTGTTAAAGGCCCCCGAGGGGCATCTTGACTCAGCTGTCTGTCCTCCAGCCACCTGGCCAAGAGCAGCTTCCCACGCGGCAGGGGAAAGAGAGCCAGAGGCTGGGGCAGGACCGTCCTCAAGGGACTGAGACACCTGGGTCCTCGCTGGCAGGACCCATCCTGGGCCCAGCGGGCGCTCCTGCAACCTGCTCAGCCTCTGAGGGACTGGTGTGAGGGGGCCTCTGCCCCGACTCGACTCGCAAAGTAAGTGTCATCAGGGCCCGGTCATCACACAGGGCAGTGCGAACTGTACTGCAAAGGGCATGATGAGGGCACCGCCAGGGCCGCAGGGCACAGAAGGCAGGAGTCACCCCCCTGACCCACAAGGCGAGGGCTGGGAAGGTGCCAGAAACGCAGACACCCCCCAAGAGGGGCCGTGGCAGGAGCCTACTCTGGGGGTTGGAGCCTGGCTTTGCTTGTTCTGTGACCCCATTTCTGAGACTCAATTTCCCTTCCCACCTCAGGGCCAGCATAGAGCGCAAACCAGCCGGGAACAGCCACCTCACGGGCTCGTGGGCAGTAGCCCAGTGAACTGGGCAGAGGGCGGGTCCCCAGCATGGGGTGCAGGCCGCATGTCGCCTGCCCACCCTGCCGGGGCCACCCCCTCGCCATTCTGTGATCTGGAGCTTTACTAGAAGCTCCCCGGGCGGCACACATGCTGGAGCAGGAACACACCCACACATGAACTGCAAAGAGGAGAAGCAGCCACACGGGTGGACTGGCTGCTCCTCATTGGCAGAGAGCGGGCAGCTTCGGTGTGTGCGATGGGCACGAGCCGAGCAGCTGTGAAAACTGAGATGTCAGCCCCGAGCATGCCATCTCCCCTCCAAACGGGGCCTGATCCCTGCGCGGCCCCCAGGCAGGCTGTGCCGCGGCTGGAGAGCCCCCGTCCCATCAGGACTGTCAGAAATCCGGGTGGGTGCCTCCCACCGGCCCCTGTGATCTGCCGCTAACCATGCACTGCTCCTCCGGGGCTGGGCTCGGAGCATGGACCGGGTGCGGCTGCACAGGGACCGAAGCTGTGCTCTGGCCCAGCTCTGCCTCCAGCTGGGTGGCCTGGACAGACCCCCCACCCTCCTGCGCACTGGTTTGCTGTTATCACCGGGTTCACAGGAAGACGAGCGAAGGGGCTGTACCCCGCAAGTCCCCACGATATGTCTGATCCCTGGTAATGTGGGAACAGGCAGGAAGGCACACCCTGCCTCGGGAGGTGGCAGCACCCCTGAGGACACACAGGAGAGGCGCCAGGCTCCCACCTGACCCCGGCCATGGGGTGCGGTGCCAGAGTTCTAAATGAGGACACAAGGGCACCTGTCCCCCCATTGATACTGGGAGAAGCCAGGATGGAGACCTGCCCAGGCCAGATCCCCAGGGACAGGGCCTGGAGCCCCAGGTATGCCAAGCAGGGCATCCTTCCCACACATGTGTGCGGCACTGCCCAACCCCCCCACACACACATCCTCCCCAACAGGGAGCACTCCCGGATCAAAAGGTGTCAGCAGGTGGAGCCGGGCACCCAGATAGAGCAGAGCCCACCCTCCCTAAGCCAGGCCTGGTGAAAGCAGAGAAATTCAACCCCGGGAGCCTTGACAGTGGGGTGCAGTGGGGTGGGGTGGGTCTGGACACGTGTCCGGGCTCAACGTCCACAGCTCTCTCTAGCAGGGGCAGGAGGGGATGTGTGCAGGCTGCGGCTAGAATGCCAGCAGGCAGGGGCCTGGGCAGAACCTCCATCGGGGGGTAAGCTGGGGGGTGGGGAGTCAGCAAGCTCCCACAGCCAAACAAATGACGAGGGGGAGGGAGACGGGTTCACCAGACTCAGACCCCTCACAGCACACAGTAAGCACCCATCGTGCTCTTTCTAGATCTGTTCTCCCCTTTCCTGCCCAAAGCTAGGGGAATCCGGTAGTACAAGAGGAGGCCGGTTCTGGGCTGGGCTGCTGGAACCGCCCGCATCAAGGGGGTGGCTAGTGAGCACCTCATGGCCACGTGCTCCCGGGCCTGCCCCCCACACCCTGCCTGCCGGAGACTCGCCCACAGGAAGGGCTGGCCGTCCCAGAGGAGGCAGGGACTCTGCCCTTCCTGGCCATGGCAGGGGTGGCTGGGTTGGGGCTCTCTGGCTGCCAGCACCCTGACAGAGGCCCTGGGGGTCCCTTTCCACCCCCATCACAGGCTCCCTGCTCTGAGCGGGCGCTCCCCCTGCACACTGACCACTCACCCTCAAAACCGTGCCACAGCCTCCCCAGCGCAGGCAAGCGCCCAGCCCTGACCTCCCCTCACAGAGCGTGAGGACCTCCCTCAGGACCTCAAGAGCTCAGCAGGAGCCTGACCATGAGAAAGACCACCTCCTCTTCCCTAGGGTCCACCCCTAGACGGGGAAAGGCCCAGCCCCAGGGACGGTCACTCCCACACACTGCCGTGTGCGGCACAAGGAGGCCGCTGGGACGTGATACGCCCGATGGGGGGCTGAGCTGCAGGGGAGCCCCCCCCAGGTCTGCGCTGGGCTGTGATCACCTAAGGCCCCTCTTAGAGAGGCTTCTCTGAGGCTGATGTAAGCCACCAACAGTGGGGATGGTCCCCAAAGATGCCCATATTCTGACCCCTGTAACTGTGAATGTGACAAAAAGGACTTTTGACAAAGGGACTATATTGCCCAAGGGACTTTGCAAATGCGACTGAGGGAAGGTTCCTGAGGTGGGAGATCATCCCGGATCATCCATGTGGGCCCAATCTCATCCCACAGGTCTGTAAAATCGGGGAGCCTTCCCAGCTGTGGGGAGAGAAAGGGGTGGGGCAGGGTTGGAGAGCCGGATCCAGCCCCCCCGCTGCTGGTTCTGGGACACAGGGAGCCACGAGCAAGGCCTCGGGGCTCAGGGGACCCCAGCCTCCAGCCAGCAGGCAGCTCAGTTCTGCAGCCCAGGGCACACACACCCCGGGGGGAAGCAGGAAAGCACCCTCCTCCAGAGCCTCCAGGGATGAAGAACAGCGGGGGCCCCTTGACCTCAGCCCGCTGAGACGGCGCTGGCCTCGGACCCATGGAACCTCGAGATGGCAAGTGTGAGTTCGTGAGGCCACGAAGTTTGTGGCAATCTGTTAGGGCAGCCACTCTGCACAGGTCCCACCCTCTGCTTCGGAGCACCACCATGTGGCTGAGGTGGCCCCGGAGAGGGGCCTCGCACACCTCCTGGGCTCCACGGCAACAGGCCATCTGACCCATCAGCACCCAGCCGACGGCTCTGCCCGCCCCTGCTGCGCCCGGGATCGGGGCCTGGGTCTGGCACATTCTCCCCCTCCCCCGGCTGCAAGGCCACTGGGAGGACTGAGGGAGACACGCATGCAGGGCCCGACGCGAGTCCGCACGCCCTGGTGAACAGGCCTCCCTGCAGGAAGGCCTCCCAGGATCCCAGCGTGAGGGGGCTGAGGAGGAAACTGGCAGGACAAAACAGCCAGTGTGGGAAGCCCAGGAGCTCGGGGGGACGCAGAGGGGACAGAGGAGGGTGCCCTCAGGGCCTCCCAAGCACCTCCCTGGGACAATGGTACCAAGAGAGCTGGAAGGAGTCGAGGACTTCCTGCCTGTCCCCGGCCCCCGCAGCTGCCTCTCTCCACCCGCCACGGTGCCCACCGAGGTCCGTGGATCGTCCCGCCTGGTCCTTCCCGCCCCTCTCCCCTCCAGCTCCCGGCTCACAGTGGTCCCGCCACCCCAGCCCCCGGTCCCCTCCCTCTCTCATGCGTCCAGTCCAGTCCCGTGGGCCTGGGGGGCCTGGAACCGACACCTTCATGTGCACACCACACCACAGCCATGCAGGGCCCCGCGGTGCCGGAGCAGGGGGGTGGCGGGCCTGGGGCTCCGGGGGGCACCCTGCTAGCAGACGCTCTGGTGGTGCCCCTCCAGAAGGCTGTGCTTACTGAGCAGAGTTGCCAAAGCAAGTCTGAAACCACTGCTGTAGTGGAGTGAGGACTCTCCCTGGGGTCCCCGAAGTCATGGCTAAAAGGAGGGACCAAAGGGGGCAGCCTCTTCAAGGCATGAGAGCAATGACATGAGCGACCCCTCACATGACCCCGTTGGGGTCTGACCAAATGGGACCCCGCACCCACTGAGGGCTTCTGTGTCTCAGCAGCCCTGGCCACAGAGCACAGCAGGGAAAGTTGGGGATTTTCCTCTTGGGCAGAGGCCACCGAATTCCCAGGCATTTGGAGAGGAAACCCGGGAGGCTCTGGGGTTTCCAGCATCTTCCTGGGAAGTCCCTTCCACCACCGCCTGGTCACTGCCCGGCAGAGTGAGCCGCACCCAGCTCAGCCCGGGCCCTCCGGCTTGGCTGAGGTGGAAATGCCAGGGAAGGAAGTGCGTGGGGAAGCAGGAAAACCCTCCCAAAGTCACTGTCCTGCCACACGCCCCTCCCAGGAGCCACCACCCGCTGGCAGCCTCCCTCCCTACCCTGTGCCTCGGCTGACTTTGACGTCCTCCCCTCCCCCGGCTGCCGCTGGCCCCCTGTTCGGTGTGGCTCCTTCTCGCCTCACCCACTGCCACCGCCCTTGCCTCGATGGCCACTCTGGGTCTGGACCCCTCTAGGGGTGTCCTGGACAGTCGTGCAGGCTAAGGTGTGCAGAGCTGACCCCAGTCCTGTCCCAGTCTCACAGCTGCACTTGGTCCAATTTGGCCAAAGGCCTGGGATGGTCTGGGAGGTCCTGTCACCCTCCTCTTCTCTTTAGTCTGCAGGCTCCCGGGGGCAGGGGTGGCCCCTCACGGAGCCCCCTGTGTCCTGCAGCCCCACTTGTCGGTGCTTGGTGTGCCCCTGAGAACGGAAAGGCCCTAGGGTTTGAATATCTTTGTCATCTACTCCGTGCGGTACCCCTGTGAGCGCTGCTGGCCCGTTTTACAGCGCAGACTGAGGTCAGATGTAAAACCGTCTGTCCAAGGACACAGGACACTAGTTGGGGTCAAAGTAGAAACAAAGCCCAGATTCCCACATCAGGGGCACCCTGGAGCCCAGTGCTGGCGGAGGGGGATACCTCATTTCTGGCTCGGGACCATCAGGAGGTAGGCGTAGCCCCATCACCCCTGGCTCCTCTGGGAAGACGGCCTGGGAGGGAGAACGTGGAGCCACCCGGGGCCCAATTCCCAGCTCTGTCTGTCCACTGCAGGTTAGCCCGGAGTGGGGCTGGGGCCTCCGTCGGGTCTGGGCTGGTCTGGGCTCCTGACACCCTCCTTTCTCCTGTGGTTGCCAAGCAACACTAAAAGCTGCCTCCTGCATGTGAATTAGGGAGGTCCTTCTGGCCTTCCCTCCCTCTCTCCCCTTCCAGACCCCCTCCCCACCATCAGATTTACATCTGAGGCTGTGTGCTGGTCCCCTGCCTGGGGAAAGCACTGCAGAAAGTCCCCGGGGTGGCCCACGGTGCCCTCACCGCAGGAGCCGTAGGCTGGGCTGCCGACCGTCCGTGCTGGGCGGTGGCCGGGGCCCACTCACACCAGGACCTGGACCCCCGGAGGCTGGGTGGAGTGGAGCCCACGTGGGCCTGGAGCTGGGAGCCCTGGGGGCCCCACGCCGGGTGGGAGAGCTGGGACAGGGGACGAGCCGGAGGACACCCAGGTCCCCAGCAATGTGCAGCGTCACCTTGCCCTGGAACACAGCTTATAGGTCACCTCGTTCTGCAGAGAAGGCCTCTGAGACCCAGAGGGAGCAGCACCGTGAGCAGGCTGAGGGGGCAGGGCTGGCGCCAACCCCGGCACCCGCCCCTGCTCGCCACTGGGGGGATCACAGGGAAGGTGGCTTCCCTGCTTCCTGGTCCCCCTCCCAGGCTGGGACATGAGCGAGGAAAGAGGGCCCGGGCCTGAGTAAGCCTTCCGTGCTGGGCAGTCAGGGTCGGGGCGTAGGGGCATCTGGGGGAGAGGTGTGACGGGGGCCAGACCCACAGCCCAGCAGCACACCCACCCCCCCGCCGGGAAGCATCTCTGACTTGGAGGCCTCTGTCTGCGAGCAGGGCCTCCACCTGGCGTCCTACACCCCCCACCCCCATGCCCCGAGGAGGCCCCCAAACCAGCAAAGGCCCACGGGCCCCTTATCAGCAAGAGGCAACAGAGCTGAGCCGGCCAAGGGAAAAGGCTGGCAAGGGCAGGCGGCCGATCCGCTGGCAGGGGCACTCCGGGAAACCTCCTTGCAAGGCAGTGTGTGCCGAGCCTCCGCGCACCCTTGAGAGAGCTGGGACAGCCTTGACCTGGCCGTCTGCCTCACAGATGGGGAAACTGAGGCCGGAGGCACCACACTGCTTGTCCTGGGCCCAACCGGGCTAGGAGCCTTGGCTCTGGGCTCACCCTGGCTGCCTAGAGTGTGGGTCCCACTGTGCTGTGGGAACAGGCAAAGGAAGGGAATGTCTGGCACCTTACCCCACCCAGCAGAGGCAGCCAGAGAAACGGCCTGCGACGCTGCCTCCCAGGGCAGCTCTATTGGGGTGCTGCAGGTGAACTCAGAAGGCAGAGCTGCTGGGGCTGGCCGCAGCGCCTCCGAGCCCTGGGGGCATGCACACTGAGCTGCCCTCTGCCCTCTGCCAAGCCGGTAACAGCCAGAAACCACAATGGACCCCAACAGCCCAGGCAACAGGCCTGGATGTTGGACGATCCCCAGTTTCAGGGAACCTCTGGGCACCCCTCAGTGAGCTTTCCTGGGCCCTCTCACCTCATCTGACCAAGAAGGCCCCCTCCCTCCCCCGGCCCCCAGGCCTCAGAGGCCCCGACCAAGAAAGAGGACAGGCCCCTGCCACCTGCAGTAATGTCCCTACAGGCATCTCTGAATGGGGCACCGAGGGTCCAAGGCCCACCAAGGGGCCCCGTGACTCCTGAAGTGAGTTCCAATGCGAGGCCTCACACCTGGGCCTGGCCTCCCCTACTGCAACCCCTTCTCTGCAGACGGCAACACAGCCTGGAGCCCGTACCTTCTCTAGCCGCTCAGTTTCCTCACCTGTAAAACGGGGCAGGAACGGCCCTGCTCCCCAGAGCTGATGGGAGGAGCCAATGCGGGTGAGATGCCCCCAGTGCCCGTAACAGAGCATCGGGAGGCACAGGCGGCACCAGAACGCCCAGGGGCTCGCCCCCTCAGAGCGTGCCCGGGGCCCCTGCACCCACAGCCCCTACCTGCACCTCCAGAATGGGAGGGCAGGCCTGCAGGCACGTCTCCGGGCCCTCCGGGCTCTAGGCAGGGCTGAGGGAGGGAGGAGGGGCTGCAGGGGCCCTGTGGACATTCCCTCTCCTCCTCCCCCTGATTCACAAAGGCCCCCGAGGTCACCCTGGTCTAGGCTTGAGCTTCCTCAACTTTGGCTCAGTGTTCCGTTTGCCCCTGGGAGGATGGAGCAGGGACATGGCTCAGCTGCAGGGGAGGAAGGTGGACATCAGGAGGGGGGCAGTCAGGGTGTGGTGACAAGTAGGGCCGGGAGCCAGGACAGGGCCCAGCTGCAGGGTGTGAGGGAGGCAGCACAAAAGCAGGCTGCCCACCCAGGCCAGAGTCAGGGCAGGGCCTGGGCAGGGGCTCAGGAAGGTCCAGGCGGGCCTTAGCTTGGAGACAGAGTCACACCAGGACATCAGCACCGGGCCCAGGACCCGCAGCGGCCTAGGGCACAGGCTCCCAGGAATTCGGCCTGTGGAGTGGACCAGAGGACAAGGAGAAGCTGGGGGCTTGGGTACAGAGCAGGAGTGATGATCTAGCTGGAGATGGGGAGGGGACGCATCTGCCTGCCATCGGTCAGTGGGTACACAAAGGCCCACAGGGATGAGGCTGGGGGTGGGCAGAGGTACAGAAGGGGGAAAACACTAGTGGTAGAGTGGACACCACTGGAAGCAGCACCGTGGGTGACGGGAGTGGGGGGTGAAGGGAAAAGGCTGGGTGGGCGGCAGGCTGGGGGCTCCAGGGACAGCGAGCCCAGCTACAGGGGTGAACGGAGGGAATGGGGCTTCACGACCTCAGTTGTGCCCTCCCCCACCCGAGACTTCCCCTGGACTATGAAGGGTCAGAGGCTCCTGTCCCCTGCTCTCCCTGGGCTCAGTCTCCCCACATCTACCCAGGACCCCGGGGGAGGGTGAGAGCTTGGGAGGGCAGGGGCTGGGCGGGTAAGACCCGCCCTCTGAGCTCTCTTGGTGACAGCCGGCTGGGGGACATTTCTCCCACTCACTAGCCTCCTGCACTGTGCTCTGGGTCAGCTGAGGGAAAGGCAGGTGCTGCGGCCTGGGCCTCGAGGGTAGCCAGTCTACGGACGTGTAGTCTCCCCAGCGATGCCCCTAGACTCCATGGGGTACTGTCGGCTCCTCACGGACAGCCCCCCAGCCACCAGGTCCGACACAGCCTTGACCCTCTGCCCAGTGGTGGGCCCTGGGACCACACCATGGAACCCGCGGCTCCCCTAAGCGTGTCCAGCACCCTGGGCCCGGACGGCCTGGCCAGTGGGCCGACCAGAAGAACCATGCTGCGCGTGGGGTCCCAGCCTCTCCATCATTGCTCCTGGAGCCACGGCCCAGAGCAGTTTCTGGGGCTGCCCTGCCCCAGGCCCCATACACCGTCCCGGAGCACCTGTCTCTCCCCCGCCCCCGGGGGCTGTACAGACTCTATCCACTCTGTTCCCTTCCAGAAGCTTCAGAAACCACACCAACGCTTTACAGTTCCAGCAAATCCCATAGTAAGGACACGAATTGGACTTATTTAACGACTAAGCATTTTTCCCTCTACTTCTGCTGGAGGGAGGAGGGGAGGGAAAACCCCAGGCCATGAACTTGCTCCTGGAGGCCACGTCTTGGGTTTTGCAGGATGAGAGGGCCTGGGACTGTGGAGAGAGCCAGACCCGATCTGAGTCCCAGTGCTGAGCCTTCCTGCTGCGTGACCTCAGTTGGGTTTCTCAGCCTCTCTGAGCCTATTTTGTGCCCCTGTAGAACTGGAGAAAACTGCTATCTTCAGGCTCCGTGAGAGTGAAAAAGATCTTATCTGAAAGGGCCCCCAGAGTCTCTTGTCCCACCCCCTCCCTTAGCTAAAGTCAGGGATCCTTTGTCAAATGATCCGTTTAAAAAGCGGCTCCACCAGGTACAATCTCCCTCTAATGGCAGCGGCTCTTTGACCTGGATGTTGTTTGCCCCAGGCTGGGAGAGAGATGCCAGCAAGAGACGTCAGCACCTCGAGTGTCCTGGAAACCCTTCCAAGCTCCCAAGTTCCTGAATGCCAATTACGGGAAGTCTGATTCATCCGCTCTCTGAGTAATGGGGTCCAGTGACTCCCGAGTGATTGCCTGAGCCGAATGTGGGTGGGGTGACAGGCAGGGCTGCCCCGGGAAATGAGCTCCCCCACATCCTGGCCCTGGACCAGCCACCAACCTCCCCTAGAGGGCTTTGGATAAAGACACGGACCAGAGCCCCTGAGCCATCCCAAAAGCGCCATCAGCCTGGGCTGGGGGAGCTTTCCGCTGTGGCCGAAGTCAGCTGAATGCCACGCAGCGCTCTAGAGACCAAAGTAAACATGCTGAACAGAAAAGCTCCCATTTTGTGTTGAACTCAAAGGTCCTCGCACTATAGTGCCTTTGGTAGTCAATTACATATCCAGCATGGTGAGCATCTGGGGCCCAAGTGGACAGAACATTCCAGGCTGACCCTGGTAAGTCAGCATCCAGGAGCAGGCCTGGCACTCAGAAGGGTTCAGTGGCTGTGGCTTGGGAAGTTTTCAGAACCAAGAGGGAGGGTCTTATTTTGTCCAGGCCTGAACCTCTTGGTTGAGCTGTTCACTCTCAAGAAGCAGTTCTCAGGCTTTAGTGGGCATCAGAACCCCTGGAGGGCTTTTCAAAACACACATTGCAGGGGCGCCTGGGGGGCTCAGCAGGTTGAAGCCTCTGCCTTCGGCTCAGGTCATGATTCCAGGGTCCTGGGATTGAGCCCCGCATCAGGCTCTCTGCTCAGCAGGGAGCCTGCTTTCACCTTTCTCTCTGCCTGCCTCTCTGCCTGCTTGTGATCTCTCTCTCTCTCTCTCAAATAAGTAAATAAAATCTTAAAAAAAAAAAAAAAAAAAAAAAACCACGTTGCAGCCCCTCCCCTAGAGTACCTGATTCAGGAGGTCTGGGATAGGGCCTGAGAACCTGCATTTCTAAAAGACAATCCAAGGGGATGTTGATGCTGCTGGTCCTAGGATCCCACTTTAAGAACCAATGATCTAAAATTACAGCTGGGAGAGGGTCTGGAAAGCAGAAGCAAGAAGGCACTCGGAGCCTGGTGTCCTGACCAGGCCCAGTCAGAGGCCGCTCGTGGTCAGCCGGAGCCCAGGCCGGGAGAGGCAGGGCTAGGGAGCAGGTGTCTCAAGATGAAGGCCACCCCAGGCTTGCTCTACACCTGCTCAGCACTGCCCCACACACCAGGGGGTGAGGGGGGGTCCTAGGAGCTTCCAGAAACCTGCTTCCTCTCAGTGTTTCTGCCCCTGCCTCTGGGCCCTTGTTCACTGCCTGAGGAATTCCTCAACGCTTCTACCGGGGAAGACTCGGCCCTTGAGAGCAGAGCCCCGGTATGGGGGGCATACCTCCCAATGCCCAGCACAGCGTCAAGGCAGCAGGCCAGGCGGCTGTCAGTGTGGCCATCTCCATGGCCCCAGCATCACCGGGGAGGCAGCTTCTGCAGGTTCATTCATTCGACCCACGTCAGCTAGGGGTGGGAGGCAGGGAGCCCCACCTGGGAGCACCGGCTCAGCTCTGCAGGGAGGGGAGGGGCGAGGAGGCCACCTAAACAGTCTAACCCCTTAATCCATGCACGACTACACCTGCTGGAGCCCCTGCTCTAAGCCAGGCTGGGACGGGCCTTTGGCAAGAGAGGGCAAAGAAGGGCTTTAGGAGTGGCTTCTGTTCCTAGTGGGTTTTTCTGGCCAGTGAAGTTAGACACCCTCTACCTATTGTCCCTGATCCGCTCCAGCATCAAGCCACCCACCGAGGCCCTTATCAGACCCCAAAGGCAGGCACAGCAGCTCAGGGGCAGAGCTCAGATCCCCAAAAGTCAGCACGGATGCCTCAGGGCACTGAGCTAGGGTCTGGAGCCCAGGGACTCACAGGGCTGGCCCTTCCCAGTGCCCGTGCTCTCCTTCGGGCCCAGGTCTATGCCTCGACGGGCGGCTGTGGACGGGCTCCTAAAGCCCTTCTTCACCACCCAGCTCTCCTCTGTACCCCGCATGGGCCCTGCCTCCCCAGTGCTCTGGGTCCAGCAGCTCCCCAAGCTGGGATCTCTGCCATGTCATGAGGGCACCACTTGTCTGACATTCCCGAATGTTCTCCACCCCTCCAAAGCTCCTCTTTGGCTACAATGGATCTGGGCCTGTCAAGGCCTTCAGCTTCCCCTCTCAGCCTCTTTCTTGAAGCAGAGATGGCTCAGTGCATGGAGAGAGGACGAGACAGCTAGGATGCACTTCTTCCCACGATCCAGGGCGACTCACCCTCACACCCTCTTCGCCAGCCTCCTAAACGTGCAGGCATCTCTGCTACACGCAGATCTAGTAATCTTGGGGGAAAACGTCACCTGCTGGAAGGTCGCCCCTCAACGTATCAGGACAGATGAGAAAACCAGGTTGGGCCAACCTCCCCCATGGGCTGTGACGTCACAAGCAGGAAGCAGCCAGCCGCAGTGCCGGCCGCAGGAACCACCAGCACGGTTCACAAGGCGATCTCAGTCCTATCAGACGTCACTGGTATAAATACAGGGTTGTGCCTGAGAACCATGGCAAAAGCAACTTGATGAGAACGGGTGGGGTGGGCCGAGGCTGCCGAGTTAGGGAGACAGGCACAGATTGCGAAATCAAGAGGATCCATGTGTTGGCAAAGGAAAGAGTTTAGCACATACCCTGCCTTTTTTTACTGAAAGCGTTTTGGGGTAACCAAACAGCCCTGGTAGATGAGAGAACGCTCCTTATAGACGAATCCTACAAATGCACCCGGAAGGAATGATTAGAAAGGTGCCGCATTGCAGCCCTTGGTGGGATACCTGACTCGGATGATGGTTGTCGAGAGTTGAGACCACCAGAAGGATGGAACGGATGCAGGGGAATGAGGGCCCATCGCCCCCACGTTCACGCCCACTGCCACCAGATCTGCCGTGGCAGACTCCCGCGGTGTCCGGGCCAGCGCCACGAAGCGTTCCTGCCAAATAACGTGGAGCCCCGTAAAACGAAGTTGTTTGAGTTAAGCTCCGGTTTGGAGAGAATACTAGGAGCGGGGGAACTCGTGAAATGACACTGTGAGGAAGCAAACAGACAAGTCTCAAAAATAGGACATTCTCGAGACAACAGACTCACCACGGTTCTGCAACACACCGATGGCTTAAAGAAAGGGGACCGGGGAAGAAAGGACTGCTTTCCATTATGGAGGTTTGTGACAAATAAAAGCCACATGCCACACGTGGATTCAGTTCAGTTACTAATTTTACAAGTCAACTGGAGAAGAGCATTTTTAAGACAATTAAGGAAAAACTGAAGATCCCAACATCCAAACTGGGTGTTGGATGACAGTAAGGAATTGCTATTAATTCTGCTGAGTGTGATAATGACCCCGTGGTTCTGTCTGCAGATGACCTTGCTGGAGAGATCCACGCGGGAGGATAGAGGCGCAAATTACGGAGGTCGGGGGTTTGACGTGAATACTTCAGCCCAAAGGAAAAAGGATAAGAGAAAAAAAAAAAGAAAGAAAGAGGGAGGGAGGGAGGAAAGGAAGGAAGAAAGAAGGAAAAATGAGTAAGCGAAGCAAGCTGGTGAAATTTAAACTGCTGAATCCGGGCAATGAGAATATGGAGGTTCACTATTCCAGTCTCTTTACCTCCTGGTGTGTTTGCAAATTTCCCGATAACACTTAAACTTAAAACATGGTATCAACACATGAATATACGGTCAGAGCAATGAAGCCAACAAGAAAGGGTCGAAATAACCCCAAACACATATAGCAGCTTAGTATATGAATAAAGGTGATATTTCAAGTCAGTGCAGAAAAGGTAATTGTTTAACAAGTGATGTCGGGCAAATGCGTAGCCATCTGGGAAAAAAATGAGATTGGAGTCCTACCAGATAAACCAGATACTCACATCTGAAAAACAAAAACATAAGCCTATGAGAGGAACACAAGAGAGCATTTCTTTATGGTATAGAAGTTTTTCTGTTCTTTGAACTTCATGAAATTACTGATGGGCAACCATTTTTCATGGGCAACCAGGAATTTCACAAGGTTCAAACATAATATGTACACTACTGACTACATAAATTTTTTAGATTCTGCATGGCAAAAATCTTAACAAAACAAAAATATAATAAATTGAGGAAAAGATTTGTAACTCACGCTCCAAGAATCAGTTTCCTTAATATATAGAAAGCTTCTATGAATCAATAAGAAAAATACCATCAGCTCAGCAGAAATACTGGGTTAATAATTCAGACACCAGTTCACCAGAGGGAATACAGGTAAGTCTTATACATATGAGAATATGCTCGAATCTCATTCATAGAGAAACACTAACATTGCAATGAGATACCATTTTTCACATATTAAATTAGCAAAGGTAAGGGGATGGAAAAACAGGCGTTTACATCCATCACCTACAGAAGGATAAATTACTGTGGCTGAGGAGGACAGCTTAGCAGAAGCTATCAAAATTACAAACGCACCTCCATTTCACCCTGCTGTCCTATTCTGAGGGATTTAGCCTACAAATGTGCTCACACTTGGAACAAAATGACATCCAGGCAAGGATGCTTGCTGCAGTAACTGCTTATGAAAGGAGAGTGGACACCATCTGAGTGGCTACTTTCAGGGCCTGGATGAATGAGTTACCGTGCATCCACGGATGGAAGACCACACAGATGCTAAAAACAGCAATGCAGGCCTCCTGGGTGGCTCAGTTGGTTAAGTGTCCGCCTTTGGCTCAGGTCATGATCTTGGTCCAAGTCCTGAGATCAAGCCCCACGTGGGGACTCCCAGGCATCTGCACCAGCCTACCCCACTCATTTTCTCTCTCTCAAATAAATAAAATATTTTTTTTAAAAATAAACTAAAAACAGCAGCTCCATTCCATGCACACTGAGATGGGGCTCCAAGACATACTGTAAAACAAGGGAAGGAAAACGAGACCCGTGGTCTGGCAACATGCACAAGGACCAATGCACCGTGTGTGTGTGTGTGTGCGTGCACGCGCGTGCGCACGTGTGTGTACCAGAGATGTCGGGAGGAGCTCGGAAGCAGACGACAGCTAGTCTCTGCCTTCATGAGCTGGCAGGGATGAGAGGAGACAGGCTCCACATGGACCTTTTTACGTGTTGCATACCTAGGGAAATAAATACAGTATGCCAAACTTTATAAACTGGGGAGTGGGAAGGGCAGCCCTATGAGGAGCCTGGGCAGGAATCCCAGGGAAGGAAGAGTGGGGGAGGAGGAAAAGCTGAGGGGGGAGAAAGGTGAGGCACTGCGAGTCAGGGACCCAGGGTGACCCTTCCAGAGTCCCTGCCCACATGGCCGCTCACTGGCCCTGTCTCTCTCAGCTTCCCAGAGCACCTCAAATTCGATGTAACTACATCCCCCAAGCAGGCTCCCCCAGTGGCTCTCTCCTGGGGGAAGCACAGGGCTGAGGATGCAGCTGGTGTGGCGGGTCAGTCACCCTTCTGTCAGAACCATTCACATGGGCACGTGGCTAAGCAGCAGAGGCGGCATGAGACCCCAGCAAAGCCACAAGCCCACCGCTCACCCCAGAGCTACATGTCCTCAGTGGCCCCCCAGTCACCGCCCACAACAGACTGTGTCCCCTGGCTTTCTTGGCTTCCTGGACATTGTGACGTGTGTCCATCTTGGGGTCTGGGACCAGCTGTTCCCTCTGCCAGGAGCCCCCTGCCTCCAGATGTCCAAGGGTCTCGAATTCTACCTTCCCGTGAGGCCGCCCTAACTACTCTATTCTAAACAGAAGCCCCCGGGCTCACCCCCCCTTTTCCCCCAAGCACCTTCTAATTACCTGTTCCGCTCATTCCCTACCTATTTCTGGATTTTGTCTGCACTCCCAGACCGCAGACCAGGCCAGGCACGCTGCTTCTCCTCACGCACTTGGTGGAGGGGACGATGATCGGACATCTCCCCACATTCTTTTGTTTTTCACTGGCTTTTCCCAAGTCCCTCTCCAGTGAGGGGTGAAGGGCAGGCAGCACCTCAGAGCATGGGTTTCACACGGCCCCAGAGGTCACAGTGGTCACAGTGAGGTGGTCAGGAGGGGCAGGCTGGGGCTATCTGGCCTTGGGCAGGATTTTTAGCCCCTTGCAGGCTTTTTTTTTTAAGATTTTTTTTTTTTTTTAATTCATTTGAGAGAGACAGACCGACAGAGAGAGCACAAGCAGGGGGAGAGGCAGAGGGAGAGGGAGAAGCAGGTTTCCTGCTGAGTAAGAAGCCCAGTGCAGGACTTACTCCCAGGACCCTGGGATCGTGACCTGAGCCGAAGGCAGACGATTAACCATCCAAGCCACCCAGGCATCCCAGCCCCTTGGAGTCTTGCTGCTACACACATGATCATTTCCACGCTCTCCTTGCGCCGGCTTGTGTCTAATCACTCCTCCACATCCATGCTGCCTCCTGGCACCTGGGCCCCACCACTCCTCCCAGCCTCAGTCTCCACCTCTGGCTTATTTGGCTGCAGACCCATCAGGCACCAGCGTCCTATGAAGCGACATTCTTCTGCCAAGCCCACGGCCCCTTCCCTTACCCTGGCTGTGAGGGCACAGAGCACTGGGCAATGACGGGTTCCCATCCAGGCACCCTCTCCATTCTAAAGCAGGCCTGAGACACACACGATATCATTCTCTGACTCCGGCCCTGGTGTCTGTCACGTTAGGCTGTGTTTATGTTTTTATCAGGGCAAGAAAATGCTGGTTTGCCACCGGGATTCCTCTCCACTGGGTTCCCTTGGGGAACTCAGGGGACATGCTCTGGCCATCCCCATGGGTCCAGGGAATGGTGTGCCCCCCGCACTGTCCACGGCCCGGCAAACCGGTCAGCCAGCACTTCTGGCCAAGGCACAGAGCCACAGCCTGGTGAGGGTGGCAGGCAAGGGCCGGGACACGAGAGCCTCCAACATCAGAGCTCGAGAGGCTCAGGAATTCCCTGTGGGAGAACATCTATGCCCCTAAACAAAAGTCGCATGCATCACAGGTAAGCTGAGAGCTAGACAGCGGACAGGCGGGCGAACACGCACAGAAGCATCCTCATAGAGGCCTGCCGCCCTGGGGCTCTGGAAACCCGGCCCCAGTCAACCCCTCATGGAAACATGGGTTAACTGAGGTGTAAGTCAGCTTAATTCGACTCAGCATCACCCAGTAGGTGGGTAGGGGGGTGTTTAACTCTGCTCTACCAGGTGTCCACGGACCAGGCCCATAGCCCATCCTTGTGCCAACCGCACCCACACTGGCCCTCACTACCCACTCACTCAGCCTCTCCACACCTCTCTCCGGTCAGTCCCAGGTGCCCCCACCCCCAAATTAGGCTACAAGAAGCCTGGGAGGGTGCCGTGGGCCCTCCTGCTGCAGGACATGCCTGAGTGGGGAGCCTGCCCCAGGGAGCCGACTAGCCCCAGGGAGGACAGCTGGGAGAAGGTAGGAAGATAGTGGCTGGGATGCAGGCCCCACATCCCCAGGCCAGGGGTCCTCACCCCACACTATCCTCACTGGCCCAGGCCGATGTCCCCCTCTCAAGTCTGGTGGGCTGTGGACAGACCTCAGCCTCAGGTTCCCACATCCCTGGCCTGCCCAGCCCCCTGCCGTCAGGCCCAAGGCTGATGACCATGTCGTGAGTCCTTCCCCAGACAAAATGACAGAGCCCTCTCCATGCACCCGCACAGACCGTGGTCCTGAGGCCCAGCAGTAAGCAGCACAGGCCACGTGAAGATACACCTGCAGGAAGATGAGACCTCACGGCAGGGCAGCCAGTGCTGTGAGCCAGGCCGCCTCGGGCAACAGTGGCCCCCTGCCTGCGGTGGTGCTGCGGGGCCCACCCGGCTCTCTGGGCCCTCCTATCAGCCTGGGGCACCTGTCCCCCCCGGGGCCGCCGGCACACAGCCCACATTCTCAACCGGAGAAGGCTGGAGGGGCCGACAGCCAACAGCTGACCAGTATAGGGAGCCTCCCTGCCTCCCAGGGAGACGCCCCGGTGCGGTGTGCACCCTGGAGTTTCCCTCCAGGGCTAGGCTGAGGCGAGACTCTGCCCGGAAGGGCCCCTGTGCCCGACCACCTCCCCTTCCTACCCTGCTTCTTCACCCCCTGAGAGGTATCTCTCAAGAGCATACCCTCTGCACACCTCACACCCAAATCCCTGTCTCAGGCTTTACATCCGGGGAAGCTGAGCTAAGCCAGGCCCTTCGGAGGCATGCTTGACATGAGTGTGTGCAGGCAAAGCGCGGGCACCCAGGACACACTCAGAAACCGGTCACTGCTGTTGCAGGGCCCAGAACGTGGCAGAAGGTGGGCCCCAGAAGGTGGCAATGCCATGTGCAGGGAGCCCTGTCTGAGCTGAGGTACGTGTGGTCAGAGAAGCACTGGACAGCAGGCGGCCGCAGTCAAAGGCAGGAAAGGGGACGAGGGCCGCCTCAGGGCCTGGATACCAGGAGAGGTAGCAGCAAGAGCACAGTAAAGTGAAAGGAGGCACCAAGGCAGCACATTAAGCACTCTCCAAAGTGCTGCTTGGCACAGAGGGGAGACCTGTGTTCAAATTCTGCCTCTCCCCTTCTCTCCAGATAGGAAGCTCATCCACAAAATGGGTTATAACGATGCCAGCATTAAAAAAAAAAAAAAATTAGGACATTAAGTCACTTATTAGTGAAACACACAGCAGAGCCCTTGGGACAGAGAGCTGGCCAAGGATCCCTTCCTGGTGCTTGCATATGAATGCAGGTACACACACACACGTACACGTGTGCAGAGCATGCGCGCACACACACAGAGCCCACACACAGGCCCCACGTCCCAGAGTCTGAGCACAGACAGGTGTTGCAAGGGCTCTGGCCTCCACCACCCTGCTGTTCTTTCCTCCCTGCACTTAGACGGGGGGCCACTCGGACTTCCTTCTCATCCCCTCACAGCGCCGCAATCACCTCACAAAACAACAGCTCTTCAAAATCTCAGCCCAACTGTAGACACGCCTGGCAGCGCCCCCTCCAGGGCTGTGACCAGCTGTGACCTGGAGCTGCAGCCGCGCCACCTCGGCCAGGCAGCCTGCTCTAACCCCTTTCCATGCCCACCCCTTCCCCCACCCGCCCCGCCCCGCCCCCATCTCCGCAGGCTCACAGGCAGGGCAGCTCCCCTGGCCCCAGGCTGGCCTGACCTCGGGAGAAGCTGGGAGATTCTGCACCTCCCCCAGGCACCCTTGCAGTCTGCGGGAGACCTGGCCGCCAGCTCCCTGCCGCCAACCCCTCTCCTCTCCGAGGCGCCGCTTCCCAGCCTCTGTGCCATCTCCGGGGCCAAGGAGGAGGCACCTGTGTTTGGATTTCTCAAAGACCAAGGACTCTCCAGACTGGGGTCGGAGTTGGTGGCAAGCGACCCACTTGCAGGGCCCCTGTGGCCCTGTCCCACAGGTATCCCTCTTTTTATTTTTATTACTTAATTCCATTACCATCTAATTTCTACTATTATCTCTTCTTCGATTCACTGCATATTTATACGTGTTTTAAATTTTCCAAATGAGACTTTTTAGAGGTATGTTTTGTTAATTTCTATCATTATTGCATTGTAGGTAGAAAACGTGGTCGGAATCACAGTGGTTTTTTGCTATTCCTTGAGGTGTTTTTATGGCCAGTTCGCAGATAGTTGACCTCGTGCTTCCCCTAGTACCCCTGAGCACCCCTGCCACAGCATCGCTGGGAGCGTGGCCCAGGCTGTGACGCACGCCTTGTGGGCGGCTCCCCTCCAGGCTCCGCCCCCCGCCCCCGCCCCCGCCCCCGCACACACATTCTGGGAAGCGATCTGGCAGCCCTGGCCTTTCCCACAGCAACAGCTTAGACTCTGGCCAGCCCTGCTCACTGTCAGACCACCCTCCCAAGTCGTTAAGAAACCTCACTTGCTGACCCAGCAGTGGGCGACCCAGGGACCAGATGCTCCCAGGTCACCACTCCAGCGGTCACCCACAGGAACACTCACAGACTCGCTCACCTTGATGGAGGTCAGCTGGGCTCCCAGGCCAGAGAAGAGAGGGCTTGCAGGGTATGCGAGGCCCCTTCACGGGGTGGTGTCCAGCAGGAAGGGCCCTGGCCTCCCATGGGCAGTGTGGAAATGAGACAGGCCCTCCTGAGGGCAGCCCTGATGTTCTGCTCCTGGCCTCATACGCCCAGCAGGGCCCACCCACTACTACTATCAACAACAACAAAATGAATAATTGAAGGCCTCCTGCTTGCTCTGAGTGATTAATTCATGAAAGCTGTGGAGGCTCCCCCTAGGAACTTCATAAGCTCCTTCTGTGTGAGCTTCCAACCCCATCCAACTCTAACCACCGCCCCCCTCCCAGCTGGTTCCTGGGCCAGCCTCCCCGCTGCATCCCTCTCCCTCAGTTCTGAGGCCAGAGACCCGGGCCCCAGCAAGCAGGACCAACCCTCCCCAATCACCACAGCCAGGGCTGCAAAGCTCCAGGCTCCCACCCAGCGCTGCGTGTGTTACCTCATGTGATCAAGACCATAGCCTCAGAGGAGGAAGGGAACCCAAATGTTCATAGTTCACAGCTGGAAGGGGCTTGGACACACAACCAGTCTTCAGGAAATCCTAGGCAGGAGAAGTTTGGGCCTCTGAGCCTGGGTTTCTATGGTAACAAAATCTGGTTCCTCACCCCAGGAAGTGCCTGGGCTGGAGCTGAGCCCATCCCCCCACGTCCCAAGTCAGAAGCCTCCCTGGGTCTGCCCCAGTGACCCAGCAGTGGCTGGGATTCAGGCCACACCCAGATGGAATCCAGAGACTTCATGACATTCACATGGGAAGGATCTGAGTAGCAGAGGCCCAGAGAGTCCCACAGGCAGAGAGGGTCCGGGGAGGGGTCCCCTGTGCCATTCAGGCAGCCTTGGGGGTGGGGAAAGCAGCTCAGCTAATAAACCCATCAGAACGGGCACACCCTCTCCCAGCCCCCTCAGCTTCTGGGTGAGCCAGCCTCCTCCACCAAAGCTACTCTTTGTTAACAGCGTTGCTATGGCAACCAGATCCAGGGAGAACTCTCTCTTCAAGGTAGAGTCTGAGGGTGACACTTGGAGAAACGTAAGTGGTGGTGACAACAGGCCTGGCCTCTCAGCCCTACCCCCACTACTCCTTCCTGAACTAGTCCAGCTCCCCAGAGACTGCCCCTTGCCGGTTCCAGAGCTTTGGGTCTGCTCCCCTCTCCTCTCCCTGGTGGGGGGACAGTAACATGGTCCAGACCAGGAGCCCCCGGCCCGTGATCCCACACAGATCTTCGTGTCTCTGCCCCACCACACACAGATGTTCATGCTTTTGCACATACTCCGGGACGGCTTGCTGAGTCCACCAGCCCAGCTACCGTCTCGGAGCCGAGGGGGCAACAAACAGGCCAAGTGTACCCTTGACTCCAAGAGATCACAGATAATTACACAGGGGCAACACGCTGCAGAGGCCCGGGGCACCCTGCTCAGCACAGCCATGCCGGAAGGCACCCCCAGGAACGCTGGGGGCCAACTAGCTAGGGGTAGGGAGTCCTGCGTGGGAACAGAAGGTACTGAGCATTTTGACAAAGAGAAGATTTAAAAAGCCACCTGGGTGTGGTGTGGGAAAAGAACTGCAGGGGAAGGAGGCTGCTGCAGGTGTCCGGGGCAGAGGGGGGCAGTCCGACCCATGGAGGTAGCGGTGGGCAGGGGAAGGGGGTGGGAGAGAGGTCTGGGGTGATGGGTTGAGCGCTCAATCGATGTGAAGGCAGACCTGGCAGAGGCAGGAGGGAGGCCTTGGCCATCCCAACTACTGAGACGGGGAGCCTGGGGCAGGCGAGGTTCAGGGGCACAATGACAGCGGACAGGCTGCCCACGGTCATCTGAGCGGCATCCAGCAGGCCTGGCCTGGACCGCTGACAGAGCCCAGAGGACAGACCATGCTTATAGGAATTAGAACGGGATCAGCACTAAGAGGGACCAGAAGCCATGGCCAGGGAGGAAAGGGTCCAGGTCCAGGTCCTAAGGAACAGGAAGAGCGAGTGGCCCCCAGAGAGGGCGAGGGAGAGGGGAGCTGTGGAGAGGTCTGCAGGGTGGCCAGAGGACATGGAGGCCCGGGGGTGGGCCTGCAGAGCCCAGGGGACAAGTGCCTGGGAGCAGGCGCCATAAACACCGGGCGGGCCGTCCATGTCCACAGGCACCTGAAGACCATTTCCCAGGAGTGAAGGGGGCGCGCCAGATTGGAGTGGGCTGGGAGCGAGTGGGAAGTGAGGGTGTGGAGTGAGCCAGCCGGGAAGACGGCTTCAGAGTCAGCCTACTTGCAGAGGAGGAGAGAAGGGGGAAAAGAGCTGGAGGGGGAGACAGCAGAGAGCAGTTTGTTGTATTTAAGCTGAAGAAGCTTTATGAAAGGAAGGGTGCCTGGGTGGTTCTGTCGGCTGAGCAGTTGAGCGTCAGACTCCTGATCTGGGCTCTGGTCGGGATCTCAGGGTCGTGGGATGGAGCTCCAGGTAGGGCTCCACACTCGCATGGAGTCTGCTCGAGACCCTCTCTCTCCCTCTCCGTCTGCCTCTCCCCTGCCTGTGTGCTCACTCTCTCTCTCTGTCAGTGAATAAATAAAATCTTTAAAAAAAATTTTTTTATAGGAAAGTCATATCACCTTTGATGACATCACCTGTCAACAGCACCACGTCCCCTGTGAGGAAGCAATAGGAGAGCTGGACAATGGAATGAAGTGTCCCTGACTGCTCAGTGTCTCGCCCGCAGGGCTGGCTCCCTGCCTCAGGGGGCTCACAGTGTATGTCCCACAGGCAAAATGGGGTGTTTGCCTCTAAAGAGTCAGGGACACTCAGTGAGGCCAGTCCCAAGCCTCTCCTTGAGCTGGTGTCAGCCCACAGCTCCCTGAACTCACCCTGCACGACCAAGAACCGCACAGCTGCTCAGAGGGGACATGGCGGGCTCTGAGCTCCCACCACCGGCCACCACCCAGGGCAGCCCGGGCCCACAGCCTGCCCCCCGCCCCACCGCGCACCCTGCCCGACCCAGCACAGATGCGTGATCGTGGTGGGGAGGCCGGTCGAGAGGCTCCTTTCTCCTGCGCTGTGACCACATCCCAGCCCTGTTGCAGGGATCCTGAGATGCTTTCCCAGCAAATAAGTGAGGTGGGTAGAAGCGTCCCCAGACAGGATCACCAGGGGGTGCCCTGAACTACATTCCAAGGCACTTACATGGTTCTTCGGAAATGCTTCTGCAGAGAGCATTCAGACCCTGAGGCCAGGCTACAGTGGCCCCTCCAGCGGGGTCAGTGGCAAACAGCAGTCATACCACCCCCCCTTCCCAGCAGGCATCCGTGTGGACCCTAACACTCATACTGCTGGCCGGACGACTCTCCCAGGCCTCTCTGAAGCCCGTCTCAGGAGGAGAATCCCCAAGGTCCTCCATTCCCCGGGATGAGCCCTGCTCCTCCGTACCTCGTCCCTGTCCCTCCCATGCTCTGGACGGGCCAGGACATAACGGGGCTTTCAGGCTTCCCTTTCCATGGTTCCTGCCATGCCACTCCAGGCTGCCGTTGGCCCACCTTCCTGACCCCTGCTCCAGGGCTGTCAGATCGGGGCTGCCTGGTGTGCCCAGTCTGGGACATTCTGGAGGGATCCGTAGCCCACTCTGTGCCAGCCGGGGCACCCCTATGTTCACTCTCTGGCACGTAAACACACAGCCCCCCAGTCCCAGGCTCCGGGCCCAGGAAGAGGTGAGAAGGGCACATACTCTGAAGAAAGGGCAGAGCATCCTCCCCAGACTCCTGCAGGCCAGGGGACCCCACCTGGCGTGTGACAGGTGGGTGTCAGGGGCCCTCCCCTCACGGCCACAGCCTGGCAGCCACCCCACCTGATGCCACTTCAGCACCCCGCGATGACAGGCCTCCCTCACTCCCACCTGCTCCCTCCTCAGATTCTGCCTGGAAGACAAGTTGCTAAGTAAACACTCACCCGCAGGAGGGAGGTGGGCAAGCGAGGGCAAAGGAACCAAGATGCAGCCTGGAATGGGTGGGAGTTACAGGAGGCAGATTTCTGCTCAACATTTGGAAGCTCTGAGAGAAAAACAGCCAGAGCAGACCAGGGCTGAAGCAGATGGCCTCAGGAGGGAAGGGGGGGTGGGGAGGAGCAGTCCCAGCGGGGGGGCCGCGGGACGGGGCCGGCACCCGGAGCAGCCCTGCTAGGATCACCTGGACAGGCGGGCAGGCCCGATCTGCCTCCCCAGCCCTCTCTGCCACCAGGGCCCCAGGGCCTGCCCCCAGCCCGCCCTGCCAGGAGGCCGGAGCCCCTCTCCCGGGGTAGGCTGATGCAGACCTGCGCATCCTACGCCCCCACTTCCGAGAACTGTGGTTAGATGTCCTGAGCCCCGCACCTCACTTAGCCTAGCTGACAAATCTGGCTTCTGTGAAACATGTGGTTCGGGAATAGGGTTCTGTGGTTAAAAACCAAAAATCAACGAGAGCGATTCCAATACTGTGGGGGAGACAGGTGTGTGCGGGGGTTCTCGGGCCACACCTGAGCATCCCCCCACCAAGGTTCTCCTCTGAAGGACCCAGGGGTGGATGAGTGCGTCTGTTCCTCACCTGGTTGGCCTAGAGGGGCCCCTCACTCCCGGCTGCCCTCCCCACTAGGCCAGGCCCACCACCCCCCAGCCTCACTCAGGACGGCCCAGCGCAAATGCCAAACACGGGAGGCGCTGGTGTTTCTCCCCCACCCTCCTCCTCTGCCTGCAGTTGCTAAGTTACACCAAAAAACCCTCTGCTCTGTGTGAACTGTTCCATTCCCACAATTTGCCAGGTGGAAGGGAGCCATCAGGCTGGCAGTTCAAGGATGCCTCCCAGAGAAAAACAAACTTGCTGGCTGGTTTTCAGGCCCCCATGGCATACCTGGGGCCGCCTGCTCTGGGTGCTCCCAAACCCAGGAGCCGTGTGCGAGAGCACACAGCTGCCCAGGGAGCCTGTGAGCATGTGGGTGTCTACTGCTCATTCCCTTCTCAGGACAGGGTCTGTGGGTCCCACTGCCACCCTCTACCCAGCCACGACCACCCAGACGGCTGCTGGTCACTATGACCCATGTCCCTCACAACGAAGAAAAGCTAGAGGGACGCAGAAACCATCCACGCGTCCACAGTCAGGGTCTTCCACTTGCTCCCACTCTGAATGCCCCCCTCCTATGCTGGGCTGGGGTCCTGAGGTTCCAATGCAAAGTGTCCCCAGATGTCAGGGCAGAAATACCCCTAAAAGTCACTGAAACCATTTACAGATGGGGAAGCCGAGTCCCTGAGAGGCCCCCAGCCCGCCCACAGTTGGGAAATCAAGACCTGCGGCCTCCCAACTCTCTGCTCATAACAGGAGCTGCAGCTTTGCACTCTAGGCCTCCTACTTGGGAAGGAAGGGCCTGGACCCAAGCTAGGCTGCACGGCCAGACTATGTCCAGAAGCAGGTGAAGACCCCTGAGGGTCAGAGCAGAGCACTGCCTCCTTGAGGTTCCCTGAATGCCAACCTATGTCTTGGGCTCCTAGAGCAAGTGGCCATCTGGGCCCTGCCCTTGCTCCAGAGGGTGTGAGAAAAATGACAGCAGTGGGGACGGTAAACCAGATGGGGCTCACAGCTCCAAGCAGGGAACCAGGGTGCCCGGCCACCACCACATCTCAGCCCCCAGGTGGCTCCCAAGAGGCAGGCAGCCTCCCTGTAAATATCCACCAGCTCCAGCGCTCAGAAGCCGCTAGAGATGCAGGGCAAGGGCCTGCTTCGTGTCCTCCCCAGACAGCAGGAGCCCTCTTCCCCCTCACACTCGCGCACCCCTGAACCAGCTGCACCTTGTGAGGCCTGAGGCAAAGAGAGCGCGGTCCTTGAAATGACACTTGCCCACGGTGCAGAGAGGGGCATCTCGCCCTGGTCGTCTCCCTTCAAATGCTGAGCTCACGCCCCACTTCCTCGACACACAGCAAGGGCGTGAGATGCCACCGCGGGGCCCAGAATGCAGAGAAGCAAATGGAAACTTCCAACTGCGCAGCCCCGAGCTCCTCAGATTTCCCAGCCCCCTCCCTCCACGCCAGGCCGGGGGCAGCGGACCTCTCAGCCCGCACCCACGCCCGCCCGCCGAGCGCACTCCCGCCACGCCCAGGCAGAGATCGCCCGCTGCCCCGCGGGCGCTGGGAGCCGGGGTCCTAGCGCTGTCCAGCCCGGGGTGGAGTTCCCGGCAACTCCGCGCTGGGCTCCCGCACGCCCTCCTGCACGCGCGTCCCACGGCCAGTGCCGGGAGCCGGTGCCCTGGCCCCGCGACGGTCACGCCGCCCGCGCCCGCGCCCGGAGGGGACGGCCCGCGGGAGAGAGGGAGGGACCGAGGGACCGAGGATCGGCGCCCGCTGCCTACCTCGGTCCGGGCCGGCGTAGCTCCCGCGCAGCCCTCGCGCCGCAGTCGGGCCCCGAGCAGCGCGCGGCCCGCGCCGGCGGCGGCTCATGCTCGGCGCCCGGGCCCGCGGCACCCGCCCACCCGCGGCCGCCCCCGCGCTGCGCCAGCTGCGGGCAGAGCGGCTCCCTCCGCAGCCGGCGCCGGGGAGCGCGAGCGAGCGAGCGAGCGCGGAGCGAGCACGGAGCGGGCACGGAGCGGGCACGGAACGGGCACGGAGCGGGCGGGCGCGAGAGCGCGGGGAGCGGGCGAGCGCGGGGCGAGGGTGCGGGGAGGGCGCAGGCAGAGGGAGGGCGCGGGCGGGTGCGTGGAGAGGGAAAGTGCAGGACGAACGTGGAAGGAGACATAAAGCGCGTGGCCGGGCGCAGGGCTCAGGACGGGAGGGTAGAAGGTAGAAGGCATAGAGAGCAGGGAGAGAGCGAGCCAGCCTTCATTTAAAAAAGGATAATTCAAAAAAAAGGATAATTCAACAAACCACCCCAAAGGTGAAGTGGCCACCTCATGTGAAAGAACCTTTGGGGACTCCCTAGAGCTGCCCAAATGTTGGCCTCTGAAACTGCTTCCGTGGGCAACTGCTGGTCCTTTCGATTATTCCCTTTAACCATCACAACCACCCTAAAGGGGTTGGTGTTGGTTTTGTTCCCATTGCACAGATGAGTGAACTGATGGTAGGGAAGTGAAATGACCCTGCAGGATTAGGCAGGCAAATCAAGGCTCAAAAACCACCCTGAGAGATTCCATAGTCCCCATTTCTCCAAAACCATTATGAGGAGGATGCAGGATCCAGGTCCTCTGGCTCCCAGTGAAGCTTCCTGTTCTCTGAAGGGGCATCCTTGTTCTCTGGTCACAACTTCAGGGGTCAGGAGTGACCCTTGCAAGCACAAACTCAAGTGAATGTGGAACAGGTCTAGGGCCAGGAAGCTCACAGGATGAAGAGGTTTGGGTGGAAGAAAGGGTGAGTACTCCATATACATCCCCCACCCCTGCCTTAGAGAGGCTGAGGACCTTTCTTATTCATTCATTCAGTACATATTTATTGAGTGCCTATTGTATGCTGGGTGCCATGCTGAGCACTGGGATACAGGGGTGAATCCCTCTGTCTGGTTGAAGTTTGCATTCTTGCAGAAGCAGGCAGTAAATAACAAGCACAAGAAAATATTTCGTATGTCAGGTGATGCAGATGCTTTGGAGAAAAGCATGGAGGAGAGAGGGTATAGGGAGTCCAGTTTGTGGAGTTATTTTGGCAGATCAGGGAAGTCTTTGCTGAAGGGGTGACATCTGAGCCACGACCTGACTGAAGCAAGCCATGCTGAATCTGAAGAATGAACATTTGAGGCATAGGGTGTGAAAGCCCTGATGTGAGAATATGCATTGGGTGCATGCACGCGATAACGAGGAGACAAAGTGGTGTGCAAATGAGTGAAGAGTGTGGTAGAGAATGAGATTCCAGGAAGTGCCCATGTGACCAGATCAGGGAGAGCTTGGTTGGCCATTGGCCCAAGGTGGCCCAAGCTGGTGGAGGGTTTTGCAGAGTAATGTTATGGTCTTTTTTTTTTTTTTTTTTTTTTAGATTTTATTTATTTGAGAGAGAGAGAGAACAATAGAGGGAACACAAGCAGGGGGAATGGGAGAGGGAGAAGCAGGCTTCCCACTGAGCAGGGAGCCAGATGCGGGGCTATATCCCAGGACCCCAGGATCATGACCTGAGCTGAAAGCAGACGCTTAACGAAGGAGCCACCCAGGCGCCCCAGTCTGACTTTTCTTGACAAGAACATTTTATTTTGGAAAATTTCAAACATTTACAAAAATGGGACCTGAGAAGGTAGTAAGCCCAATGGCCCAACATCAACAATTTTCAATATGGGGCCAATTTTGTTTCACCAGTACCAACCCACTACTCTATTTTTTCAAGTGAACATTTGTTTGTTATTAAGTGATAACTTAATATTACGATTACACTTAACTTTTTTAAGTGTAATATACATAAATGATGGCATACAAATTATAAATTTGTGCTCAATTGATTTTCAGTGAGAATATTAATAACCATCTGTACCTTGCTTTTCATTATGGGAAGGTTTTAAATTAGATTCATTTTCTTTAATAGAGCTAGGGCCTTGCAGATTATCTAATTCTTCTGATGTCACTTTTGATAAATTGTGTTTTTGAAATATCTTTAAGTTGGCTAAATTTTCAGATTTACTGACAAGTTGTTCATAACATCCTCATTTTAGCCCACAGATGTCTGTAAAATATATAGTGATGTCCACATTTCATTCTGATATTGGGAATCTTTGTTTTCTCTTCCTTTTCTTGATCAGTCTTGCTAGAGTTTTGTCAATTTTACCATATTTTTCAAAGAAAACTTTTGTCTTTGTTGAGCTTTCTCTATTGTGCCTTCTTTGTTTTATTATGTCTATATTTCTGCTTTGGGGGAGATATTTACTGTTTTGTTTTGTTTTTCAGTTTCTTAAGTTGGAAGCTAGGCTCACTGGTTTTCAGCCTTCTTTTCTACTATATACATTTAAAGCTATACATTCCAAGCACTGCTTTACCATCTCTCACAAGTTTTAAGTTTTTTATTATCACCTAGTTCAAGATATTTTTTAATTTATTTGAGAGAGAGAGTGTGAGACAGAGAGCACAGGCAGGGAGAGGAGCAGAGGGAGAAGCAGACTCCTCATTGATCAGGGAGCCCGATGTAGAGCTTGATCCCAGGACCCTGAGATCATGACCTGAGCCAAGGGCAGTTGCTTAACCAACTGAGCTACCCAGGAGCCCCTTAGTTTCCTTTTTGATCCATAAATTATTTGGAAGGGTGTTGGTTAGTTTCCAAGTACTAGGAGGTTTTCTAGGTATCTTCCCATTACTGAGTTCCAATTTAGTTATACAACAGGAGGAGGATGGGGGTGCCTGGATGGCTCAGTCATTGAGCATCTGCCTTCGGCTCAGGTCGTGATCCCAGAGTCCTGGGATCAAGCCCTGCATCGGGCTCCTTGCTCAGCAGGAAGCCTGCTTCTCCTGCTACCATTCCCTCTGCTTGTGTTCCCTCTCTTGCTGTGTTTCTCTCTGTCAAGTAAATAAAAATCTTTAAATAAAAAAAAAAACAGGCAGAGGATGAACTCTGAATGATTTCAATTCTCTGAAATCAACTCATACATTTATGGCCCAGAATATGTTCTATTTTGGTAAATGTCCCATATGACCTCGAAAAGAATGAATATTCTGCATAAATCAGTTAGGTCAGGTTGGTTAATCAGGTCCAAATCTATGTTGCTACTGAATGTAATTCATATTCTGTTAGTTCTTGAGACAAACTGGAAACAACTCAAAAGTCCTTCAGTGGGTAAATAAGTAAACGAATTGTAGCACAGCCATACAATGGAATACCACTCAACAACTACATCAAAGAAGTGAAAGAAGCCAGACTCAAAAGGATTCAAACTGTATGATTCCATTTATATGACTTCTAGAAAAGGTAAAATTGTACAGATGGAGAAGAGATCGGTGGTCCCTAGGGGTTGGTGGGATGGAGGGGTAGGGAAGGATTGACTACGGCATAGGGAAATTTTGAGGGACCATGAAAATGTATCTGTCTTGATTTGTGGTGGTGGTCATGTGACTATGCATTTGCCAAGACCCAAAGTAACTGTACCCCTCAAAGAGTGAATTTTACTGTCTGTAAATTAAAAAGTAATTTTAATTTCCAATATAATTAGAGGCTTCTTGTGGCTACCTTGTCATCTCTTTTTTATTCAGTTGTTGTCCACAAGTTTTTAGTTTTCCCTGCCTTTTTGCTATATCTATTATTATGGAGGGAATCAGGATGACTTATTACTGCCAATGAATATGGCATTGCCACTCTTGCCACAAATGAAAAGTCTGTAGGGTACACAGGGGAATTGGAGGGGGCAGTTAAAGGCTGTTCCAATAGTCACATGATGCATGATTGTTGCTTAGAACAGGGTAGTCATGCTCCTGAAGATAAGGCGTGTTTACAACTTGACATGTGCAGCAGACAAAGCCAAAAGTACTTGGGTCAGAGAAAGAGAGAAAAGCCAGCAGTCCTTTTGCCCCAATCAGTCTTGCTGTCCATGCTCCAGAGCACATCCCGAGGTGCACCTGCATAGCTGGACACTGGTAGTATTTTGAGTGTTGTTTTATTTGAGATGGCTTTGGAGAAGAGGGATTTCTGCAGGTTAGGGGAACTAAAGCACATACTTCCATGACAATTCAGCCACCCATTGTTCCTGTTGCACCCAGACATTGTCTTGCCTCAAATGTGTCCCCCTTCAAGACTTCTCATCATAAGGATTGTACCAGCTTACAGTTTTTGACTTCTGTGGAGCCCAGTTCAATGACTAGGTCCTCTAGACCTCTGATTCTCCATCCAAACCAGTTCTTCTCAGGATTTCAGTTTTCTCCCTCCTGATTTCACTTGCCTTCCTTTTTAACCTTGTTTCCATATAACAGGTTTTCAACTGTTCCCTTGGCAATAGTCTGGATTTTCTTGCTTCTTTTACCTTTTATCTCCCACCTGGCAAAACTCCAGTGACAGATAAGTGCAGCTCCGCCTTCTCCAGATGTTCCCTCAGGTATCTAAGTGCTGCTAGAGGCAATCACACAGCCTGCCATCACTCTAAATTCACAATAAATTTGTCAGTGGAACTGAGAACTCAACACTCAACTCAGTCATCCTCCTATAGTTCTTTCTTTCCATTTTTAAAAAAGACTTATTTATTTATTAGAGAGAGAGAGCATGAGTGAGGAGGGGGCAGGGAGAGGGGGAAAGAGAATCTTCAAGCAGACTCCCCACTGAGTGCAGAGCCCGATGAGGGGCTCAATTCCAGGACCCTGAGATCATGACCTGAGCCAAAATCAAGGCTGAACCACCTTGATTGAACCACCAAAACCAACTAAACCACCCAGGTGCCCCTCTTTCCTTTACTTAGATTGTGAAAATATATGATACATACAGAGGAATAGATGAAATGTGTATGTAGTTTCAGGAATAATCACAATGAGAATACCAATGGAACCAGGACTTAGGTTAAGAAATAGGGCACTGCCAGTACATGAGAAGCCCCCTTTGTGTCTTTTCCCAATTGCTTGCCCACATACCCTTTCCCTACCACCTCCCTCCCAGAGGTAACCATTATCCTGTTTGTTTCCCTGCCTCTGTTTAAACTTTTATCCCTAGATATGTATGGCTATTCTTGAACTTTTGTGAATAGAATCATAATCTATTTTTATAGTCACTTATTTGTATCATCAATATTATGTTTGTGAGATTCACTACATTGATGAGTGTAGTTTATGCATGTTGACTATTCTTTGGTATTCTGTTATATTTATTTGGTCTACTATTAGTTGATGTTTGAGGAGCTAATGTATTTTTCATATTATTCATTCATTCACTAAGCAAATATTTCTTGAGCACCTACTACGTGCCAGACTACTTTCACATTAGGTCAGAACAGTGATCAAAACAGGTAAAATCCCCATGGGTATTCTAGGGGCAGATGACTACAATAAACATTTTTTAAAAGAAATTATGTTGTATGTTAAAAGATGAAAAGAAAAAAGAAAGAAAGAAGAAAGAAAGAAAGAAAGAAAGAAAGAAAGAAAGAAAGAAAGAAAGAAAGGGAAAGAAAAGTGCTAAGAACAAAAAGCAGGGGAAAAAAGATGAAAGGTACCAGGGTTAGAGATTGCAATTCTATGGTGTTCCCCACTTAACTGACATCTAAGCCAGCAACTGAAGGTGTTGAAAATGGTGCCATGTCCCATCTGGGGCTAGGTGTTCCAACAGAAGGAGGAACTAGTGTAGCCGTCTTGAAGCAGGACTAATACAGAAGGATCTGTGTGATGTAGCTGTGATACTAACTACCCCGAGTTAGACCAAACTTCACAGGTTAAGGACACAGTCCTCACCAGACTACAATAACTTCAGATACAATCTGCAAGCTTAGGGGTCCTGAGGCCACCTAAGCTTGTGACCAACGGGCTACAAATTTAGAGGTTCCCATTACCCTCTCAGGTTTGATAATTCACTAGAAGAACTCACAAAATTCACCTAAGCACTGTACTCATGATTACAGTCCTACCATAGCAAAACAGTTTCAAATCAGGACCAGCCAAAAACAGTCTCATAGGGCAAGATCTGGGAGAGTCCCAAGCACAAAGTTTCTGTGTCCTCTCCCAACAGAGTCAGAATGTGTCACCCTACCAGCACAGAGTACTGTTAATCAGGGAAGTTCACCTGAGCTTCTGTGTTCAGAGTCTTATTTCTGTGTCCAGTGTTTTATTACATAGGCATGATTGAATTATTCGTTGCCCACATGGTTCAATCTCCAACCTCCTCCCCTCCCCAGAAGTTGGACTGATGTCATGTGACTCAAGGTCCTAATCCTCTAATCACATGATTGGTCCTTCCGTTATGACTAGCTTCTATCCTGAGTCACCTTGTTAGCTTAAACTCAGGTGTGGTCTGAGGGCCCACCATGAATAACAAAAATACTCCAATCACTTGGGAAATTCTAAGGATTTAGAGTCTTCAGGTACTATGAAGGCTCATGAGGTTACAGCTCTGCAGCCAAATCCAGCTTCATACAAAGATATGGAAATCCAGGGCGCCTGGGTGGCTCAGTGCGTTAAAGCCTCTGCCTTCAGCTCAGGTCATGATCTCGGGATCCTGGGATCGAGCCCTGCATCGGGCTCTCTGCTCAGCAAGGGGCCTGCTCCCCCCTCTCCTTCTGCCTGCCTCTCTGCCTACTTGTGATCTCTTTCTCCCTGTCAAATAAATAAATAATCTTTAAAAAAAAAAAAAAAAGACTGGAAATCCCACGATCTCTGCCTGAGGGTCCCTGGCAGCTGGCCACCAGGAGGTGCAATGTTGGTCAGCACCAAGGACAGAGCCCAGGCCAGTGTCCAAGGGCATTCCTGGCCCTCTGGCTGTCAGGAAGAAGGACCTCCTTTTGGACACTAGGAGTAGTCTGGGTAGGGATGTGCCCAAGTGCCCTGCAAATGCCACAGACAGCTGATATGCCCCTTTTTGAGCAATCTGACTGAACTTTCTAAAGTATGAGGCACCAAGCCACTTAGAGGCTGGGCGGCCAAATATTAGGTATAAATAGATGCCATGGGAGCACTGGATGCTGGGCAACCTCCCTGGAGAGAAATATGTGATGTGTTCCCCAAAATGTCACATTCTGCCTGACCAACATAAACCGATCTCATGGCTCTGCCTCCTGGCCAAAACATGCTTTCTCTTTCTGGTTTGAGTGATTACAGTGCTGACTCTGAGATGCTTTGCTTTCCACTAGCTCTTGAATTGGGAAAGAAAGTGCCTTTATGAGTCCACCTTTATATGGAGAAATCCTGAGAGTAGCAGGAGACACTGCAAGAGGGAGAGTCACACTGGGATGACACTGCAGGTTCCAACATAGCTGCTGGGTTGGGCATCGGCTCCACTGGAACTGAAACTCCCTGTTCCCAGAACTACTGAGTGATGCAACACTTCCTTCTCTGCCCTCGAGGGATTACCTTCTACTGACCACTTTCTATATCCCACACACACTAATCTCGCCTCTCTTCTGATGGTCATAGCAATCCCATGGGATGTGTGCTGCCACTGCTCCCATTTTACACACAAGAAACTGAGACTCAGGGGCACCTGGGTGGCTCAGTCGTTAAGCGTCTGCCTTCGGCTCAGGTCATGATCCCAGGGTCCTGGGATCGAGCCCCACATCGGGCTCCCTGCTCAGCAGGAAGCCTGCTTCTCCCGCTACCACTCCCTCTGCTTGTGTTCCCTCTCTCGCTGTGTTTCTCGCTGTCAAATAAAAAAAAAAAAAATCTTTAAGAAACTGAGACTCAGAGCCTAAGTCACAACCAGTGAGTGGTGAATCCAGGACTATACCCCAGATCTGCCTCACACCAATGTCCCTGTCCTGTACTACATGGTTCCGAGGGCAGAGAATTCCTGGGGCAATGATTCTGGAGTAAAGGATATACTATGGCTGGGTTCCATAGCCTTCCTTCTCTGGGTAGTCAAAGCCATTTAGATTTGGGGGTCAGACAACAAATGGCATCGCTTGGTGCTGGGATTATAAGGTCTCTGCTTCTGAAGCCAAGAGTCTGGCAGGAAGGCCAACATTAATGGATAAATAATCGTGCACTGTCAACCTCCCAGACTCTGTTCTGCACCTGTTTGATGAGACAATCATGTCTATCTCACAGGACTGCCTAACCTTTCCACCAAAAGGTGCCTGGCCCAACATACATGCTCAATAAACATGACCTCCTTTCTGGCTGCAGACTGAGAACCTGTGACTTGAGCCTATTCCTTCCGGACACTGAGTCACTTGCAATGGATCTCCCGCTGGGGGCTGTGAAGGTGGGGCAGCTCCTGCATGCTGTTATCACAGGGGATCTGCCATCCTGGGGGTGGCATGGATGGGATCTTCCCAACAGCCACTCTCTGGTCATTGCCTATCCTTCATTCCTATGCTGCTGAAGGTCAGGTTGTGAGCCTTCCTGGCCACATAATTTTCTGTGGAAGCCCAAGGTGCCTCTCCATAAGCAATTGTAGGACTGCACAGAGCATGGGAGTTTGAAGGGAAGGGCTGTTGTCCCAAACTGAGAGGCAAAGGACACTAGGGATCCCTGCACTAGAGGCAGAGAGGACTGTGGTCCCAGGGGGCTTGGACGTGGCCTCAGCTAATTCTTATCCCAGATATGCCACTTATTGGCTATTTGAACTTGGGTAAGTCTCTTATACCCTAAAAGCAACAGATAGTCCATATCAGTAAAGTGGAGTAAATTGAGGCCCCTTTTTCAGATAAAGTAGAAGGAAACACGGGGAAGACACCAGGAAAGTCCCCAACACATGGACGGGAGCAGATTCACAATACAGACACACACCTCCCAAAACAGGCTTAACTAGACCAGCAGGCCAAGCTCTCCAAGCCTAAAGAGTGGTTCTGAATAATGGAAACATTCGTTTGAGAGGCATAATGACTGGAGGCTGAGAGCATTTCTCAGGAAGTAGAGTTAGTGCCCTGTCTCCCACATAGCACATTGAGCCTCCTTGGAAAAAAGGTACGCTTGGTCTTGAAGAGGAAGGACATGGAGCCCCGTGGGCCACGTTGCCTGCTTCTCTTATCTCCCAGGCTCCTGACCCAGCACAGGTCAGGCCACTCCTGGTGTGTGGATGCCCCCTTCCTATCTCCCCTTCCCCCCTCCTTTCTCCCTTGGAAAGGGGAGAGCCACACACACAGGAAGTTATGTTCCCACCAACTGAATACTCTGTCTTTCTGGAGGTTGATGTGTTTGTCAGAATTCAATTCTGCCTCTCCTTACAAATTAAATGACTCTTCTCGTTTGGATTAAAAAAACCTAATGTAGATAAAAAGTTCCTATGTGGATGTTACTGCTAACAGTATTTGTTTTTAATTTAAACAGATTATAACTGACCAGAAAGTTTTTCTCATCCTTCTGATTTATCTTCTTTTAAATGTCAGCTTCAAGAAAGCAGATGATGGGCCCTGGGTTGGGAGGGCCCATATGCCTAGAGAAGAGGGTAGGAGTGTGTGCCAGAGGAAACAAGAGTGTTTTCAAAGGGTCAGGACTGGATAATGTTGCTGCTCCCTGGAGGCATGGTGCCATGCCTTCAGCATATGCTCATTAAATAAATGAATGAGTGAATGAATGAATGAATGAATGAATAGGAAAAAAAAAACAGGCACAAAAGTGAGAAATGCAAGGGAAGATTCATATTCACTTAGCTGCATGTAGCTGTAAGCTACACTCACGTACTATGGGGAAAAGAGGCAGCCATTTTAAAAAACAAAGGAGGAGACTAAGCCCTGAAAAGTTGGGGAACTTGCTCCAAGCCAATGAGGCAGACTCCAGATCACCCAGCTGCAGTCCCATCCCATTCATTGTGAGGCCTCTTACCTGGTCTTGAGTTGCTCATAGCTAGAGGCCCAATCATTCTTCCAGGTTGGACCAGAGGCACTTCCTCTGATGACCCCAGGATTGGAACCACAGTTTCTGCTAAAGGAGGTGGCCCATAAACCCCTCCCCATGGAACGAGGGAAGGGAGAATAGGTGTTCTGGGCAGGCACCCGGGCCCTCACCACAGGACAGCAGTGCCTGGGCTGTGTGAGCTCACTGCAGAGGGTCTCTGATCCTGATTTTCACAGTACTGTTGCCCCCTACCATGACCCCGCCCTGCTTAGTCAGGAGCAATGGAAAAGCATCTTCCTTATCTCCCATGCGCTGGGGCCAAACCCCCACCCGGGCTGGCATAGTGGAGAGAGTTGTGCTGAACCCACCCTGCTTCTCTGCCTGCGGCGTAGCCAATGGCTGGTGAAACAACACAGAAAACCAAAAATGAGGCTGGGAGAGCAGAGAGGGAGACAAACAGATGAAGGAAGAGAAGATTCCTTGAGAAAAAGTGGAAAAGGAACAGGAAAAGATAAAGAAGAAACAGAGGTAGCTGTGGAAAAAGAAAGCAAAAGTCACCTGGGTGGCTCAGTCAGTTAAGCATCTGCCTTCAGCTCAGGTCATGATCCTGGGGTCCTGGGATTGAGTCCCAGGTCAGGGTCCTTGCTTAGTGGGGAGCCTGCTTCTCCCTCTGCCTGCTGCTCCTCCTGCTTGTGCTCTCTCTCTCTCTCTCTCTGACAAATAAATAAAATCTTTTAAAGATAGAGAAAAACTGAAGAATGAAACAGTGTGTGTGTGCACCTATGTGTGCACATCCATGCTTGGGTGTGTGTAGTTCATGCACATCTCTGTGGGTGCACATATGAGCAGTAGGGGTAGGAGGCATATATGTGAGCATGCGAGTGTGAGCACGCCCCCATGAACATGAGCATCAGTCACATAGCCACTACCATGGGCTTGGGTGTCCATCATGCGGGGAACCTCCAGCAAAGGCAGTAAAGCTTGGAATTTCTGAAATTCTCCAGGGGTTGGAAGCCAGGTTGGGAATCTTCCTGCTCCTCTAAGTTCCCATAGAGTCTGGTCAGGGTCTCAGGGCCACAGACAGGGCCAGCATGGGATAGGCACTTTCTTAACTTGCTTGCAGGGAGCTGATGAGGGCAGTCTTGGACACTGAGTGCACCTCAGTGCATAGGTGCTGTCCAAAATGTGTTCTGTGTTCATTTCCATGTTGACCTTTTAAGAGAGAAATAGTATGTCTGTGGTACAGATGAGAGGATGAAACTGACGAGATCAGTTTTCTAGTCGCTTGTGGCCATAAATTCATATGATAACAAAATATTTTTTTAAGGAAACCATATCAGGAGAAGACTACTGTGAAAGGCGGGTTGTGTTGGAGGCTCTGAGAGGAAGGAGTCACAAGAGCAGAAGAGCCTGGACTACCAAGGGGTAGGGGTGAGGATTCTGGGGCCTTGGGGGGCTCGGCCCTCTGTTCCCCTCCTTCACCTGCTCCAGGACAGAGACAGAAGGTGTAGGTACTTGGGCCTCAGAGGCCTGACAGAGCCTGGAGCAACTCCGAGAAGAAGACAAGTAGCCCCTTTCCAGGAACCTCCACCACTGGGCTCACAAATGAGTGCTGGGCTTACTCATGTTCCTTGGGCAGGGCTGCAGGAATGTTCCTATGTGGGTAAACAGGAAATGGCAAAGGCAAAAGTAACACAATCACGTGTCCCTGAAATTTAACACACAACCAAGGAAAATAAACACAAAGGAGGAAGTCAATGCATCCAATGGAAACCAACATTTAAGGACCTAGAGTTAATTAAGAAAACAGAATACACTTTAGAATAAGTATAGTTAGTATCCACAGAGAGATGTGAGGGAATAAAAAGCCAGGAAAATATTCAATTGCAAATTTGAAGGCATCCAGATTGGAGAGGAAGAAGTAAAACTATCCCTGTTTGCAGATAACATGATCTAGAATGTAGACAATCCTAAAGAACACACACACAAATTATTAGAGCTAATAAATGAGTTCAGCAAGGTCGCAGGATACAAGATCAATCTACAAAAATCAGTTATATTTTTATACACTACATAAGAACAATCTGAAAATCAGTCTGTATTAGTTCAATCTACAAAAATCAGTTATATTTTTATACACTACATAAGAACAATCTGAAAATCAGTCTGTATTAGTCTGCTTGAGCTGCCATAATGACATTCCACAAACTGGGTGACTTAAACAGAAATGTCTTGTCTCACAGTCCTGGAAGCTAGAAGTCCAAAATTAAAGCTGTTGGCAGGATTGTTTTCTTCTGAGGGCTGTGAGGGAAGAACCTGTTCCAGGCCTCTCTCCTAGCTTCTGGTGGTTCCTTGGCTTGTGGCAGCATAACTTTGATCTTCACATGGTGTTCTCACTGTATGCATATCTGCATACTAATTTCCACTTTTATAAAGACAACAGTCATATTGAATTAGGGCCCACTCTAATATTCTCATTTTAACTTGCCTACTTCCATAGAGACTAACTCCAAATCAGGTCACATTCTAGGATACTGAAGGTCAGGACTTCAACATATGGATTTGTGGGAGATACAATTCAACCCATAACAAATTCCACTTACAATAGTATCAAAAATGATAAAATATTTATAAATAAATTTAACAGAAGAAGTGTAAGACTTGTACACTGAAAACTATAAACCCAATTGGAAGAAATTAAAGAAAACTTAAATAAATGGAAATACACTCTATGTTTATGATTGGAAGACTGAACATTGTTAAGATGGCAAATACTCCCCAAACTGATCTACAGTTTAAAGCAATCTCTATCAAAATCCCAGATGAGGGGCACCTGGGTGGCTCAGTTGTTAGGCGTCTGCCTTTGGCTTGGGTCATGATCCCAGGGTCCCGGGATCGAGCCCCGCGTCGGACTCCCTGCTCGGCGGGAGGCCTGCTTCTCCCACTGCCACTCCCTCTGCTTGTGTTCCCTCTCTTGCTGTGTTTCTCTCTGTCAAATAAATAAAATCTTAAAAAAAAAAAAA
>CM053617.1:38698463-38727447 GCA_028646535.1 Procyon lotor | reverse complement strand
AAAAAAAAAAAAATATGCTTCATCCATTTAAAAAAAAAAAAATCCCAGATGAATTCTCTTTGAAGAAACTGACAAGCTGATCCTAAAATTCATATGAAAATTCAAGGAGCCCAAAATAACTAAAAGACTCTTGGGGGGGGGGACAACAAAATTGGAGGACTTATACTTCCTAATTTCAAAACTTACTACAAAGCTACAGTAATCAAGATCAGGTGGTATTAGCACAAAGATAGATACGTAGATCAATGGAATAGAATTGAGAGGCACCTGGGGGGCTTTGTGTCTGCCTTTGGCTCAGGTCATGATCTCCGAGTTCTGGGAGAGTCCCACATCAGGCTCTCAGGTCAGTGGGTAGTTGGCTTCCGCCTCTCCTCCTGCTTGTGCTCTCTCTGTCTCTGTCTCTGTCTCTCAAATGAATAAATTTTTAAAATCTTAAAAAAAAAATAGAATTGAAAGTCCAAAAATAAACTCTCATCTTTATGAGCAATTGATTTTGGAAAAGTTGCCAAGAAATTCAATGGAGGAAAGAATAGACTTTTTAACTAATCGTGCTGAAACAACTGAATATTCACATGCAAGAGAATGGATTTGGACCCCTACCTCAAACCATATATAAAAACTGAAAATATATCTAAAACTTAATATAAGAGCTAAAACTACACAGTTTTTAGAAGAAAACAGGTGTGTAAATCATTCTGACTTTGGATTAAACGTGGTTTCTTAGACATGAGACCTAAAGCACAAGGAACCAAAGATAAAATAAGTTAGACTTCATCAAAATTTAAAACTATACTTCAAAAGACACGATTAAGAAAATTAAAAAGCAAGCCACACCAGGAAGATGAATGAAGATACAAGAAAATAAATATATAAGTATAATATAAATAATAATATAAATATAGATTTTAAATATAGATTTTGTTTACAGAGAAATATTCATTTAAAGAATAATTTTTTTAGTCTCCAGACAAACAGCACTTATATATAATCTTTAATACCCATAAACTTGAGGAACAAATAATTATGAAAAGATTTATTCCAGCAGAATGCAAAGTAGATACAGAGGAAGGAAAATAATATAAGAAGTTATGATGAAAAGAAAACCAAAAGGGGTGCCTGGGTGGCTCAGTTGGTTAAGTGTCTGCCTTTAGCTCAGGTCATGATAGGCATTGACATCTGGCTGCCTGCTCTGTGGGGGGCTGGCTTCTCCTTCTCCCTTTGCCTGCTCTCCCCCTGCTTGTGCTCACTCTCTCTCTATCAAATAAATAAATAAAATATTTTTTAAAAAAATAAATAAACCCAATAATGTTAACTTGAAGATTTGAAAAAAGTGCAGATGTTACTAAATATATCATAATCTGGAAAAGAATACTACTTCATATTTTCATGAGAAATGATGGAAGGAATGGAGGGAAAAAATGTGCTGAAAATTTTGTTTTGTTTAGGAAGAGAGTAGAAACAGAGATCGATGTTAGGCATCAATAGAAAAAAGTTTAGAAATATGTTAAAAATTTAAGGATTATACCATGAGATTAAACTTTAAGAGTTATGCTATTCTCTCATGGCTTAAAATATTCCTCAGAGAATACATGACCCTGGGGTACATTCTCCAATTAAAACAATAAACATCTCAGATTGGGTACAGTAAAAAAAGATTCAATAATATCCTATTGACATGGATGCAGTTAAAAGAAAATATCATGCAGACAAGTGCACATTTGATAAAATTTCACACCCCTTCTTGATAAACGTACCCAGAAAACTAGGAATGAGAGTAAACTACTTCAATATCATAAAGGTCACATATGAAAAACCCGGAGCTAACATGATGCTCAGTAGTGAAAGGCTAAAAGCTTTTCCTATAAGATCAGGAAGAAGCAAGAATGTCCATTTTTATGACTTCTACTCATCATTGCATTGAGAATTCTAGCTAGAGCAATTAATCATGCAAAGGGCATAATAAGCATCCAAATTGGAAAGGAAAAAGTAAAATTTTGTCTATCTGTAGACTTAAATGTATGATATGTGCTGCCAAAGCAAGCACCAGACTTTATAAGTAGATAACCCAAAGGAAGTCACACACTCAAAAAAATTGTTAGAGCAAATAAAAGATTCAGCCAAGTTATAGAATATAAAATTGGTACACAAAAAATCATTGTATTTCTATATACTTATAATAAGCAATCCAAAGGAATTCTTTAAATTCCATCTACAATAGCATTGAAAAGAATAAAATGATTAGAAATAATTTTAACTAAGAAACTTAAAGATTTATATACTGAAAACCACAAAATGTTGCTGAAAGAAATTAAAGAAAACATAAATAAATGAGAAGATATCCCGTGTTCATTGACTAGGAGACTTAGTATTATTAAGATGACAATACTATTCAAAACAATCTACAGAATCTGCGCAATCCCTATCAAAATCCCAACAGTGTTTCTTACAGAAATTTTTAAATTTCTGTAAAAATTTATGTGGACTCTCAAGGGACCCCAAATAGGCAAAACATCTTGAAAAAAGAACAAAGCTTGAGGTCTCAATTTCTGATTTCAAAATCTACTACAAATCGACAGTAATGAAAACAGTATGGTATTGACATATAATCCAAGGGAATAGTCCAGATAGACATATAGTCCAAGGGAATAGAATAGAGAGCCCAGAAATAAATCCTTGTATATATGATCAAATGATTTTTGACAAAGGTGCCAAGACCATTCAATGGGAAAGGACAATCTTTTCAACAGTGCCAGAAACACTGGATATCCACATGCAAAAGAACGAAGTTGTACCCTTACCTAACATTACATATAAACATTAACTCAAAATGGATTGAGGACCTAAAAATAAGAGCTAAAACCATAAAACTCTTAGAAGAAAACATAGATGAAATTTTCATGATATTGGATGTAGCAGTGATTTCTTGGATTAGACACAGCTTTGGAACCCTCATAGATTGCTGATGGGAATGTTAAAACGGTGCCACTGCTATGGGAAACAGTTTGGCAGCTCCTCAAAGAGCTAAACATGGATTTTCTGTATGACTTAGCATTTCTACTCCTAGGTATTGATACCTAGAAATAGAAACCATGGAACAGAAATGAGAACTGAAATAAATACTTGTATCCTAGTGTCCACAGCATCATCATTCAGAGCAGCCAAATGGTGAAGACAACTTAAGTGCCACCAACAAATAAATGGATAAACAAAATGTGTTACATACATACAATGAAATAGTATTTGGCCATACAAAAGAGTGAAGCCCTGATAACGTACTATGGCATGGATGAATTTTGAAAATGATATACTAAGGGAAATAAGCCAGGCACAAAAGTACAGATATTGTATGATTCCCTTATATAAGGCACCCAGAATTGGCAAATCCAGAGACTAAAAACACAAAGATTACCGGGGGCTGGGGAAAGGATGCAGAGTTTTTGTTTCATGGATACAGTTTCTTTTTTGGGGTGATTAAAAAGTTTTGGGAATAGGGTGGATGGTTATATAACACCGTGAATGTAATTAATGCCACTGAATGGTACACTTCGAAATGGCAAATTTCAGGGGTACCTGGCTGGCTCAGTCAGTGGAGCATGTGACTCTTAATCTCAGGGTTATAAGTTCAATCTTCACGTTGGGTCTAGGGATTACTTAAAAATAAAATCTTAAAAAATATAGATAGATTAAATTGATAAAATGGAGTCATCAAAAAGAAGGAAATGCTGACATTTGAGACACCAGACAAAGATAAATACTGTATGATCTCACTTATATGAAGAATCTTAAAAAAATAAACTGATTGAAAAAGAGATCACATTAATGGTTGCTAGAGTCAGGGGTGGGGTATGGGTAGGGTAGATGAAGATGGTCAAAAAGGCACAAACCTCCACTTATAAGACAAATAAGCACCGGGGATCTAATGTACAACATGATGACAATAATTAGCAGTGCTGTGTGATATATATGAAAGTTGCTAAGAGTAGATCCTAAAAGTTCTTATCACAAGAGGAAAGATATTTTTGTAACTATAGAAGGTGATGGATGTTAACTAAACTTACTGTGGTAATCATTCTGCAATATATATGTATGTCAAGTCATGCTGTACACTTTAAACTTATACAGTGTAGTGTGTTAATTATATCTCGGTAAGACTGGGGGAAAGCTATTTTTAAAAACTGATGGAAACATCAGGAAATATAAAAATATCTCCCTTTAGAGTGGGAATTTTTTATGCACTTCACTGAGAAATCAACAGAGAAAATGAAAAAATGACGGATGGTAAGTAGATCCACAGATAATTAGAATTATTTCATTTAAATCTTTCTATCAATGATAGAATTAATCTTCAAAAAACACAAAAATTTCCTGAGATATAAACTTCTAAGTATATTTCTTAAATCCAAAAGTATAACCTGAGCAGCCCATATTCACTGGCTTCAAATGAATAATCCCCCAAATTACAAAACACTTTCAAATAACTCTTGGATTTTGAAAAACATCACAATAGAAATTACCAACCACCGAGGAATGGATGACAAGTATTCCACTTTCTAAACTTGCAAAATATTTTCAAAACAGTATCCAAAGAAAATTTAAAGCCTTAAATGCATTTATTAGAGGAAAAAAAAGATCAGAAATAAATGAACCATAATCTTAGTTCAAAAGCAGGAATGCAACATCAAAATAAACCCAAGAAAAGTTAAATAAAGTGATTGAGAAAGAAGACAGAAAGTAATGAAGTAGGAATGAAACATATAATGGGAAAAAACACATATGGGTAATGGATAAGACCCAAAGCAGGCCCCCAGAATGTAGCAATGCTGAGTTTGGACTGATACTAGGCAGCTCTGCCACACACACGTTTGAAATCTGGGCACTGAAGCCTGCTCAGACTGACCAGGAGAAAATAAGGGGAAAAAGAAGAGGCAGACCACACTAGGAAGATGAAAGAAGGTACTAGAAATTAACTAAATCGTAGGAGGCCAGTATGTACAATAAAACGTTTGAAACCATAGACATCATGGAGAAATCTATGAGAAAACATGAATTATCAAAATAAGTGAAAGAGTCCCAATAAAAACTAAAAACTGCAAGGGTGGAAATGGACAAGAGAGTATAAGGTTTACTCTAAAATACAATGTCACTCTTTTCAGACAATGTGATTTTTTTACCTAGAAAATTGAACCAACAAAACTTTGAGAACAAATAGGACAAATTCCATTAGGTGGAGAGACCTACTTGTCTACACCAAGTCCTCCAATCTATCCCCAGTGATGAATTATAACATATAAGGAAAAATGTCATTCATAATAGCAACACTCTTGCAACACAGCTAGGAGTAAATGAAACAAAAATGTGCAGAACCTATATGGAGAAAATGATCAAATATAGTGTCTATAGATGTATTTTTAATTAAAATATGCATGAATAGATACACTGTGTTCTTGATGGAAGATTAAATATGATACAAATGTCAGTTTTTCCCCAGATTAGTGCAGAATTTAAATTTGGCATTAATTACACCACACAAGATTTTCCCAATGAAATTGATGAGCAGATTCTTATATTTGAAGGAGAAAAATGTGCAAGAATAGTAAAGATGGTTATGAAAAAGGAAAGCAATGAGGTAAAAATTCTCCATGTTACACAAAAATATGTGATAAACTGTTATAATTGAAAAAATATGTAAGAATAAACATATAGAATAGATATTCACTTTGAAAGAAGATAGTGTCCTGAAACTGGCTCATGCATTTAGGAATTTACTACATAAACTAAAAGTGTAAAAATATAGATTCAAAAAATGTTACTGTAATGACTATCCATTCATAACATAATAATGTTACGTAGCTTCTTCCCAATACTCAAACAAATCCAGATGATTTCTCCCAATAGAATTATAAAAATCATTTGAAGGAAATATATATATATAGATAGATATTGGGGGAGCAGTGCAGAGAAAGAATCCCAAGCAGGTCCCACACACAGCACAAGCCGGATGCAAAACTCAAGTCCATGACCCGAGCTAAAATCAAAGGTCAGATGCCCAACTGACTGAGCCACCCAGTGGCTAAAATATTTCATTGCCCCTGAAGGAAATATTTTAAAATACATTCACAAGTGAAGAAAATATTATAGAATATATAGAGAGAAAGAGTTTGGAAAGTCATTCTTAAAGCACAGGCTACAAAATCTGTAATGTAAGTGATTAATAAATTTTGGCTACATTGAATTCAAAACAAAAACTTTCTCTACCATAAAGGACACTAGATGCAAATGTAAAAGACAAGTTACAGCATGAAGACAACGCTCCCCACATCCATCACAGGCAAGAGCATTCAATAGGGAGACAGTCCCTGTGACATCAGTAAGGAAAATTCAGCGATGCAAGAGTGTGAGGATTAAACAAGTAGGTCAAAGAAGAAGAACTAGAAATAGCCAAGAGTCATGGGGGAAAAAAGGTGCAACCTCAAGAATCAAGATACATTTTTCACTGATCAACTTGGAAGAAGAACTGTCAATACTGATGCTCCTTAAGACTGATGGGGGTGCAAAGAGGTGGAGCAACTTTGTAGGCTAATTTGGCCATATCTTCTAAAGTGGAAATGCACAATCCCTTAGACCAAAAAAATCCACTTCCCTCACATACGCATAAACAGGCTATACAAGAATGTTTATTGAGCATCATTTATAATAGCAATGCAAATATATAAAAGAAAGTAACCCAAATTTCTCTCAACATGGAAATATGTTAATAAATTGTCGCTATTCAGCAGTTTGGAAGTGAGGTTGTCCTATATGCATTAATAAGAGAAGTTCTCCCAAGATTCTGTTATTAAGTGGAGAAAGCATGTTGCAAAAGCATGAACACATAAGATACCATTTATGCTAACCATTTATGTTAACTTACAGATGAAATCCAAATTATGCGAAAGCAAATTGAGCCCAAAAAAAAAAAAACTGTCATCAGGGATACACACACCAGTTATGTCGTCGTCTTCAGGGAAGGCCTCAGGCTTGGTGGCAAGGAGCGACTGGTCATGCAAAAGGAATTCTGTGGCATCTGTAGGTTCCACTGTTTTAAGTAACAGAACATGTTCATGTATTATTGGTGTAACTGGAAGATAATCAAACGCCAATATAAAGGATTTGATTTTGTTTAAGGCAAAGAAGAGGCATACATGTGAAAGAACCTGCTGGGTCTTAATGATGCTCAACACGTATTCCTGGGCCGCCTTCCCAGTCACCATGGCCCCCGGGGGGCAGAAAGAAGAGGAGAGAACTCAAGTCTCTGCCCAGTCCTGGGAGGTACTTTATCCCCAGGGCAGAAAAAGAGTGTGTGTGTAAGAGAGAGAGAGAGACAGAGAGAGGTGTTGAGGTTCACTTTCTGACTCTGAGACATCAACGCCCACGTCTTTGCACACGATGCCATCCTCTGTGCCATCAGGAGAATGGGTGACATGGCATTTCTGAACACAGCAGCCCACTATCTCCTTCTGGATACTCTCCCATGCCGCTGATCCCCATTCTGCAAGGTCTGATGCTAGTACTTTCTCAATCTTACCAGAAGGCGTCACCAGAATGTTTCCAACACCATCCAGGACTCCTTTCTTCGCCCACTGGTCCTTCGGTGGTTTGCTACTGGAACCACTGAGGGGCTGGGGTCCTCCAGTCAAGCGAGGAGTGGCAGGTGCAGGAAGCGATATTAACTCCAGGGCTGCCACCTGCGCAGCAGAAAGCTAGGACTGCCCGTGGCGAGGCAGATCCTGATTTCTTAAGTGTTGAGCGTGAAAGTGTACAGACTGGACTCCAGGGTCTCTAAAAGCCCTCCCCACTCTGGAGCTCTGCAACTGGGTGATTTCCAGAAGGAAAACCATGTGAGACTGTGAGGCCTCATTTCTCTGCCAGTGGGCCCAAGAAGCCTGGTGGTAATGCCTGCCTGGACCAAGGACTCCAGGCCTCATCCTGTCTGTGAACTCTGGACGTAGCAGGTGGTGAAAGACTGTGTTGCTAAACTTCATGGAATGGAATCCTATCAGGGGAAGTGGCCCCCACAGTCCTTTGGATCCCGAGAATACCTGTGAGCAAAAGCCTTTTTTTGCCTTGGATCACTGACCCACTTTCTGAGAGCCCAGGGCCATGGAGGCAGAAACTAGGGATGGTGAAACAAGGTCCCCATTAGCCAGGACCAGCAAGTCCTCCCTTGATCCTAAAGACAGGCTCAAAAGGGAAACATAGATGGGCTTCTGCAGAGCTAAGGGTTTTGCTTCCAGCAGAGTAAGGCTAATCCACCCCATTCCTGTCCCGTGAGTTATCCCATTCCCCTCCTGTTAGCCAACCCATCCCTATCTGTGGGCCATCCTGCCCACCTCCTCAAGACAACCGTGCCCCTTCCTGACCAGTCTGACTGGATTCTAGAGCCCCACCTGCCTCTTTGCGCCATCTCCCTAAGTATCACGTGTCCCTCTGGCCACCTCAGTTACCGCTGGGATTTCCTGTGGAACTCCGCAGGTCACTCTGGCCCCACTCTGGTGGGACTGGTGGGATGGGCTGGAAGGTCAGAGGCTGGCGGCAGAGCACAGGTGCACTGGTCGGGTGAGTGGGGTGGGCTGGATGTAGGGCAGAGCCCCAAGGAAACGATCTCTCCCCTTCTCTCCAGCCCCGTCTCCTCCAGAGGAGGGACTTGTCACATGGTCAGATATCCTTCGGGCTGGGATTGCTGCTGAAGCCTGCATGCTGTTTGTCTAACATTAATGAGAATATTCTCTCCAAGAAGGGTGGTCATGGGAGACATTTAGCTCAGTAAACGCGAAGCCCAGCCATGGAGATCTGAATGCAAGGAGCACAGATTTCTGCTCCTTGTTAATTTCATGGTTGACTTAACTGTTTTTAAGTCATTATAGTGCTGGTGATGATGTGCTTGAAATGCTCTTTTTCTTTTTCCAGCAGTTCTTCTTTTTCTTTGTCCCAAAAGATTCAGACTCTTAATTTGAAGCACAAGTTCCCTGTCTTAGGGCTTCTTGTGAGTTGTAGTCTGTAGGAACAGATGCTGCGTGCCGTAGGAGGGAGAGCGTTGGAGAGAGGATAGTGATGATGATGATGGTGATGAATGCAATGACTACCTGGATTCCCCAGCTGTCCTGACCAAGCTGAGCTGAGTGCCCATGTGCATGTGTTGTTTTATGGAAATCCTCTCAACAGCTCCAGAGGGGGATGCAGCTGCCTGGAATGTGAGCATCATAAGGGCGGGTCTTTTCTACCACTGCATCCAATCATCTAGTGCAAGGCCTGGCCTAGAGTGAAGCTCAATAAATACTTGTCTCATGGGCACCTGGGTGGCTCAGTGAGGGAAGTGTCTACCTTCAGCTCAGGTCATGATCTCAATGTCCTGGGATGGGGCCCCGCATCGGGCTCCCTGCTCACTGGGGAGCCTGCTTCTCCCTCTGCCCCCTCCCCTCGCTTGCTAGTTCTCTCTCTCAAAAATAAATAAAAACACTTTTTTAAAAAGTAAATAAATATTTGTTTCACAAAAGGGATGTCATCATCATCCATATTTTTAAAACAACAAAACTGAACCTGAGGAGATTAGAAGACTTGTCCAAGGCCACACAGCTTAGAGGTGGCAGAACTGGAGTGGGAACTCAGATCTCCAGGACCCAAAATGTTGCAATCTGCCTATAGGGGTGGGGATAATGCCGCCTCTCCTTAACGGTCAGGTAAGGGAGTGGCATGAAGGCTCTTTGGAAAGATACAGGGAAGAACTGTACAGGATGGGCTACATATTTTTTTAATGGATTGTGATTTAGGTTGCATGTTAATTTAGGAACTCTTACAGCAGTTTTTTTGTTTGTTTGTTTGTTTTTGGTTTTTTTGTTTTTAATGTAGGCTCATGACACTGAGATCAAGACATGAGCTGAAATTGAGAGTCCGATGCTTCAACAAACTGAGCCACCCAGGCGCCGCAGTGCATTTGGTGTTTCTGTTTAAAGTAGGCTCCGTGCCCCACATGGAGCCCAAGTGCAGTACTTGAACTCACGACCCTGAGATCAAGACCTGAGCTGAGATCAAGGGTCAGAGACTTAACCAACTGAACCACCCAGGGACCCCCAAGCAGTATTTTCCAGTGATGGCCACATATGTGCTTTTTACTGTGTAACACGGAATCTCGCCCTGTGTCCGTCAGATGCCTCAGGCCTGCACCCTCCACCAAGGTGATCAGGAGCCACTGGCAGCTAATACAGCTGATTCAAATGGCAATGCACTGAGTGTGAAACACACAGCACATTTGGAAGACTTTGTAAGAAAAAGAGGATGTAAGCTATCTTGCTAATAATTATTGGTTACATGCCAGATAATATTTGGGGTATAGGAGATTAATAAAATAGAGCATTGGGATGCCTGACTGGCTCAGTTGTAGATCATGCAACTCTTGATCTTGGGGTTGTAAATTCAAGCCCCACATGGGTGTAGAGATTATTTAAAAATCAAATCTCTTTTAAAAATTAAACAAAAATATAATAGTATTAAGATGAACTGTACCGGGGCGCCAGGGTGGCTCAGTCATTAAGCGTCTGCCTTCGGCTCAGGTCATGCTCCCAGAGTCCTGGGATCGAGCCCCGCATCAGGCTCCCCGCTCCGCGGGAAGCCTGCTTCTCCCACTACCATTCCCTCTGCTTGTGTTCCCTCTCTCGCTGTGTTTCTCTCTGTCAAATAAATAAAATCTAAAAAAAAAGATGAACTGTACCTGAGAAGTACCTGCTTTACTGTTTAAATGCAGCCATTGGGGGGCGCCTGGGTGGCTCAGTTGGTTAAGGGACTGCCTTCAGCTCAGGTCTGGGTCCTAGAGTCCGGGGAATCAAGTCTCAAATTGGGCTCCCTGCTCTGCAGGGAGTCTGCTTCTCTCTCTGACCCTCCCCCACCATGCTCTCTCTCTCTCTATCTCTCTATCTCTCTCTCTCTCTCAAATAAATAAATAAAATCTTTAAAAAAATAAATAAATGCAGCCATTGGAAAAGTTAAGTGTCCATGGGAGCCACTCTGTGCTCCTACAGGACAGCACTGCCCCCAGATTCTCCTGGCCTCTGGGCACTCCGGAGCCAGACAGGGAGGCTTCTGGACAGGGCTCCCTCCCTGGCCTGAGGGCTGAGTGAGACCCCACAGGGGAGGGCACCGCCTTTCTTGTGCCTGGGGCCTCACAGGGGGCACCAACTGCAGGTATCCTTATTCCAGCCTATAAAAACCAAGAGGCTGAGGCTCTGAAAGGCTCAGCAAGGCGGGAGGGGAAGTAAGTGCAGACCCACCCCCCTGCACTCCACTCAATGCCTATACATCTCACCCCACCTGCTTCTGGCCTGAGGTGTCTTCCTCTCCCTCGTCTATGAAATTCACCCATTTTAAGTGTGAAGTCAATGACTTTTAGTTAATTTATAGAGCTCAGCAACCATCACCACAAGCCACGTTTAGAACATTTCTATCACCCCATATGCAGTCCTTCCCCACTCCTACCCCATCCCCAGGCAACCACTAACCTACTTTGTCCCAGCACCACTTGTTAAGATGACTATCCTTTCCCTCCATTGAATTGCCTTGACATTTTTGTCGAAAACCAATTAACCATAAACGTAAAGGTTTATTTCTGGCCTCTCAAGTCTGTTCCATTGATATATAGGTCTGTCCACATGCCAGTATCACACTATCTTTTGTTTGTTTTTTTTTTCCTGAAGCTTTACAGTATTTTGAAGTCGGGAAATGTAAGTCCTCCAATTCTGTTCTTTTTCAGAATTCTTTTGGCTGTCTTTGCCCTCAGAAATAAGCTTGCCAATTTCTGCAGAAAATTCCTGCTGGGATTTTGAAAAAGATTGCATGGAATCTACAGGCCCTTCGGAGAGAATTGCCACCTTCATGATGTCGCATCATGCAGTCCAGGAACACGGACCCCCTCTGTTTGTTGTGTCAAGCACAGGCTTCCCTCCGCCGTGGCCCCATGTCCTGGGAGTCTTGCACTCACAGCAGGAGCGTCAGGCAGGCTCAGGGTCTGTGCCTCCCCACAAACACACCCTGCAAAGTCGTATCAGGATGAAATACCCATTATGTCCTTGAAGAACAGAGGGAATTTTTTTTTAATGCCTAACTCTAGTAAATGGGGATTTACCCACACCACAATAGTGTAGGAACTCAGCTAAACAGACTGGCATTATGAAACAGAAGCCAGGTTATGTTTGTTCCCCTGTCAAGAGAGCAATTCAAAACATCAGCTGGATTCTTGTCGCCCTCTTGTGGCTCCATCTGGCACTACAGTGGCAGATAGGACCTGTCTCGGGGCCTCACGAGGGGCCCCTGCAAGGTGGCTGAGTATGGGTGGCTGCGGCAGGTCTCCTGCCATGAGTGGGACGGAGGGACCAGGGAAGTCACCGTCTGTCCACTGCCTGGGAAGGGCAATCAGGACCCACCCCCTCCATGCTTCATTCAGCCTGGGTGTCCCCTGCAGACACCTTTCTTCCCACATTCTCTGAGAACATTTCTAAAGGCAATTCTACTACAGGACACCACAAGTCGATCTGACAGCACCTTGACAAAACGAGTAAGTAAAGGAAGTGAGTAAAAGAAGAAGCTAAACAACCATAAGGATGTCAACTGTATTTCAATCAAGTTGGGACAAATAAATGAGGCAATCTGCTTAACCAGTTGCACCCTACAAATACTACTTTTCATATCAAATACCTTTTATTGCCCTTTAACTATAAAATTGTTTTGTTAAAATTTGAAAAAATATCAAAAATAATAAAGAACAAAAACTCATACTCCTACAACACAGTAACAACCACTGTAAAATGTGCATATGCATTTATAGGGTGTGTTTATATCCCCTTGAAACAAATTATTCGCTATAATGGGTGTGTGTGTGTCTGTGTATATGTGCATTCACATATAAATGCCATTGAAATATGCTTTTTAAACTTGACATTACACAATGACCATAATTTAGTGTCAATAAACATGCCTTTTTTTTTTTTTTTTAAAGATTTTATTTATTTGAGAGAGACAGTGAGAGGGGAGTGAGAGAGAGCATGAGGGTAGAAGGTCAGAGAGAGAAGCAGACTCCCCGAGGAGCTGGGAGCCTGATGCGGGACTCGATCCCAGGACTCCAGGATCTGACCTGAGCCGAAGGCAGTTGTTTAACCAACTGAGCCACCCAGGTGCCCTAAACATGCCTTTGACATCATATTTTCTCTCCTATATACTATTCCACTACACAATAATGATTTCATAATCAGTTCTCTAATTTGGGTTATTTCATTCATTTCTAACTTTTAGTTACTAATATGCCATTCTCTAATGAGCAATGGGTCAGTTGGGATGTTTTTGGCTTCAAGTAACAGTAAATCTAAATCAAAGTGGTTTAAACAGTAAGGATAGTGCAGAATCTCACATGAGACCCAGCGGTGGGAGGTTTCTAGGTGGACTCACAGGCTCACTGATCTCATATTTTACATGCAAGAGAACGCCAGAGGATTTTTTTTAAAAGCACCTTCAAAACTATTTGTACTTTTTAAAAAATTATTTGAGAGAGAGAATATGCAAGCAGCGGGTGGAGCAGAGGGAGATGGAAAAGCAAACTCCGCTCTGAGTGTGGAGCCCAACCAGGGCCTCGATCTCACAACCCTGAGATCATGACCTGAGCCAAAATCAAGAGTCAGATGCTTAACCAACTGAGTCATCCAGGCGCCCCAAAGTTATTCATACTTTTGAAGCTCCTTCTGGCTGCTGTGCAGTCTTTATATGTATACTGTTGATGGGAGCAGGGACACAGCATCCCGGGTGACAGGAGGCCCAGCGAAGCATGAGTCCAGATGCAGGCTGGGGGTGATTTTGATGGTGGGACGACAAGGCAGTTCTGGTCTAATAGAGACTGTTTTTCCAAAGAAATGTCACAATAGGGTGGGGAGACAGAGCTGGGAAAGTGAGAGGAGTGAAGATATGATATATTGTCCCAGAAGATGGTGAGTGGGCAGAATAAGGGTTCATCCACATCCTAATCACTGGGAACTGGGAATGGGACCTTATGTAGAAGAAAGGACTACGTGGGTGTGATTAAGGGTCTTAAGATGGGGAGATCATCCTGAATTATCTAGGTGGCCCCCATGTAATCACAAGGGAAAGAGGGGGACAGGAGAATCAGAGGAGATCTGAGGACAGAAGCAGGGGCTGGAGGGATGCAGGGCTACAAGTCAAGGAATGGGGGCAGAGCCAAGAAGCCGGAAAAGGTAAGGAAACAGATTTTCCCTTAAAGACTCCAGAAGGAATACAATCCAACCAACACCTTGTTCTTAGTCCAGAGAGTCAGAGGCTGAACTGTGGGGTGCAGCCAGGTGAGCTCAGCAATGAGAGAGCAGAGCAAGAGACGGGAAATTTGGTCTGAGGGAGTGTTTATGATGATGACCCTTGGAATCTGATCTAGTAGAGAAGGAAGTGAGGAGGGTGATTGATAATCAAAGGTGGAAGAGCAGGTAGATTAAATGGGGCAAAAATTAATGTAATGGTCCTTCAGCTCAGGTCATGATCTCAGGGTCCTGGGATCGAGCCCCACATCGGGCTCTCTGCTCAGCGGGGAGCCTGCTTCCCCCTCTCTCTCTGCCTGCCTCTCTGCCTACTTATGATCTCTCTCCTCTCTGTCAAATAAATAAATAAAATATTTTTTTTTAAAAAATTAATGTAATGGGAAAGGGTGAATTTTCTAAAATAAACCAATCTGATCATATATCTCCCTTGCTTAAAACAGTCAGTGTTGTTCAATTCCTGTAAGATAGTATCACATTCTCTAAGTTGGCCTGCAAGGCATCCCTGTTGGGGCTTGGCCTGCAGCTCAATGCCTCCTTTAGGATTCCACACCCTCTGTCTCCTTTAGGCCTTTGCATTTTTGTTCCCATCTGGAACATTCTTCCCACCTTCTACCCTTCATCTACCATGACTGATTCTCGTTCATCCTTCAGGCTCCACCTGGAATGCTATTGCCTCTGGACTGCTTAGCCCCTCTGCTGGAGGAACCCTGCATGCCCCTTCCCACGGCACCATGTACTTGTCACCCCTTCTTCCAGATGCCAAAGCCCCCAGAGCAGGTACAGCACCTAGCACAAAGGAAGATCTCCCAACAGGGGCTGAGTGAGTTAAAAATAAACACCACTTGAAATGGCTTAAATGGTTCAACTACAATGATATATGAGGGACTGTGGAGATCCCTAAGAAAATCTCCCATGTCAGAGTTTTAGTTCCAGAGAACATTCTGGTTCCTCCCTGACCTCTAGCCAGAGGTCCATTGCAGTTCCACACATGATGTTGTCAAGGTATTTGGAACCACCCCCCTCCCCAATCCAGTCACTGTCAGTACAAAGTGTTGGTCTCCATTTTGTTGTCCTTACAGAATATTTTTTATTTTTAAAGATTTTGTTTATTTATTTGAGAGAGAGAGAGAGATCACAAGTAGGCAGAGAGAGAGGGGGAAGCAGGCTCCCTGCTGAGCAGAGAGCCCAATGTGGGGCTCAATCCCAGGACCCTGAGATCATGACCTGAGCAGAAGGCAGAGGCTTTAACCCACTGAGCCACCCAGGCGCCCCAACCTTGCAGAATGTTTATCTGAGCATTCTTGTTTTCCTCTTCCTTCTCTTTCCCTCATAATGTCTTTGCATGGATCCTTTTCTGATTCCTTTTGGATAACTCATCTCCTTGGAGGTGTTTTTTGAGCCAGTTCTTTGCAAAAGGTTCATGTGGAGGAGGGCCCAGGGCTAGTCAAGATTTTAATATGTGATTATCTTTTTCCATCTTAAAAAATGAAATATCTGACACATGAGAGAATATATGAAATATAAAATACATATCTAAGATAAAGAAGAAAATAGAACAGAGACCCATGTACCTGGCACTCAGGTTGCAGAATTGGGTGTTATCACCATCTTTGGGGCCCGCAAGTGCCCCCACTGCAGGGCAGCCGTGGCCCCAGATGTGTGCTTATCAATCACCTTGTATTCTTCATAGATAGTGAATGTCTTTTTTTAATCCCTAACGCATTAAACTCATATATACTTGGACTTTTAAAGAAGTGGTTTTCTGCTCTATATCTTTTGCAATTTGCTTTTCCTAATCAACATTTTGGTTTTTTTAAAAGATTTTATTTATTTATTTGACAGAGAGAGAGAGAGAGAGATCACAAGTAGGCAGAGAGGGGGGGGGAAGCAGGCTCCCCGCTGAGCAGAGAGCCCGATGCAGGGGCTCGATCCCAGGACCCCGAAATCATGACCTGAGCCGAAGGCAGAGGCTTAACCACTGAGCCACCCAGGTGCCCCAACATTTTATTTTGCTCCCAGTTGGAGGAAGTGGTGACATTTGTTAGCCATTGTCCCTTCTGGGCAGCATTCCACTTTAACGACTAACCACAATTTCTCTATTCTTCTGTGGAAGGACCTTTGTGTCATCCCTAGGCTCTATGATGTTATCTATCTAAATTATCTAGAACAACAAAGCTGCCTATTCCCGGGGCCCCTGCTCATCCCCCTGGGGTCTGCTCCTTTGGGCATGAATGGCTGGGACTGAGGACTGCTAGATGGCAGCAAGCTGGTTTCCCAAGTGGCCGCCATGTGGATACCTCAGCCCTCAGAGATGACCCACTCTTCTATGCCTTTCCCACCTTTCATGGGTTTGTCAGTTCTCACCAGCAGTGAACAGTCTTAGGGAGAGCCCCCCTTTCCTCTACCAAACTGACTCTTTTCCATCTATATGGCTTGGGTGTGAGAGTCCTTATTTGTACCCACTCCTTCTTCTCCACACAGAGAAGGGGGCTGCACCCCAACCCGATCTTGCAAGAAAGGATGGGCGTTCCTCCTGCAGCCCATCCTTAGCCCTCCCTCCTCTGCCTGTTGATGGCTCCTCTCTCACTTGGTGGCTCAGCATTTCAGCTCCACTTAGTTTATCTGAGGATCATAAATGTTTTTATCTGATTTTGGAAAGAAAATGAAATGCCGACTTAGTGTCACTATCGATTCAATGTAAAACCTCAAGACTCTTAAAACTGTCCATTTCCCAGCCCAGTCCCGGGCCCCCTGCACCGGTATTCCACATGAGGCCTTAAGCATCTGTATGTTTAAAAATCTCTGTAGGGGTGCCTGGCTGGCTCAGTCAGCAGAGCATGTGACTCTTGGTCTTGGGGTTGTAGTTTCAAGCCCCATGTTAGGTGTAGGTATTACTTAAAAATAAAATCTTGGGGCACCTGGGTGGCTAAGTTGGTTAAGGGTCCAACTCTTGATTTTGGTTTAGGTCATGATATCAGGGTCATGAGATCAATCCCCCAGTCGAGCTCTGAGCTCAGCAAGGGGTATACTTGGGATTCCCCCCTCCCTCTGCCTCTCCCCACAAGTGTGCATGCACATGCACATGCGCTCTCTCTCTCAAAGACATAAATCTTAAAAAAAAAAAAATACTTCTAAAAAGAATACCTCCAGGTGATATGAACAGAGCCTTGTTGGACCGATTTGACACAGAAACTCTACTTTCAGGACATGCGGGTGGCTCAGTGGGTTAAGAGTCTATCTTTGGGGGTGCCTGGGTGGCTCAGTCATTAAGCGTCTGCCTTCGGCTCAGGTCATGATCCCAGAGTCCTGGGATCGAGCCCCGCGTCGGGCTTTCTGTGCAGCAGGAAGCCTGCTTCTCCCGCTACCATTCCCTCTGCTTGTGTTCCCTCTTTCCTCTCTCACTGTGTTTTTCTCTGTCAAATAAATAAAATCTTTAAAAAAAAAAAAAAAAAAGAGTCTATCTTTGGCTCACGTCCTGATCCCAGGGTCCTGGGTTTGAGCTCCACATAGGGCTCCCTGCTCAGTGGAGAGCCTGCTTCTCCCTCTCCCTCTGCTGCTCCCTGGGTGTGCTATCTTGCTCACTCATTCTCTATTAAGTGAATAAATGGAAACTTTATTTTTTTTTAAGATTTTTTTTATTTGACAGAGACACAGTGAGAGAGGGAACACAACCAGGGAGAATGGGAGAGGGAGAGAATCAGGCTCCCCACAGAGCAGGAAGCCCGATGCAGGGCTCAATCCCAGGACACTGGGATCAAGACCTGAGCCAAAGTCAGCCACTTAACGACTGAGCCACCCAGGCGCCCCAATAAACAGAATCTTGAAAGAAAGAAAGAAAGAAAGAAAGAAAGAAAGAAAGAAAGAAAGAAAGAAAGAAAGAAAGAAAGAGAAATGGAAATTTTACTTTCCACTTAAGTATTATTCTATATTTTTCAGTTGAGATCTCTTAAGAGTTAGAAAATATTCCAAATTCTTTTATCTTTTTATATGAAACTTGCCACTTATTTAATAATTCTTTAGCAACTATGCATATCAATCTGTATTTGGCCTGACAGATTAACATTTTTAAAAATAGTTTTATTTATATTTGTTTGTTTGTTTGTTTGTTTGACACAGAGAGAACACAAGCAGGGGGAGTGGCAGGCAGAGGGAGAGAGAAGAGAAGCCTCCCCATTAAGCAAGAAGCCCGATGATATGGGGCTTGATCCGAGAGCCCTGGGATCATGACCTGAGCCAAAGGCAGACACTTAACCAACTGAGCCATGCAGGTGCCCCCAGATTAACCTTTTATTTAAATTATTTACTCAAACAATTGGGATTATATAATAAATTATAATAATCATAATAAGGACTTGGCTTCTTTCTTATGTATGTTTCCTGACAACAGGAGAGTCTTCCACACGTCCTACGTGCTCCCTATGTAGATGGAATGAAACACTGAAGTCCCCTCCACCCATACCGATGCAGCCCATGTGACTATCCTGACACCTTCCTGGTTTCTCATCCTTGAGTCTGGAGGGGGCTGGCCAGGTGAGCACATGGCCATCTGCACCGTCTGAGTTTATAGAATTGAAATCTCAGCCTGTGAGGCACAGGGCTAAGTACTTAACTTGCCAAGTCCCATCAACTTATCTCTAATTCATTCTGGAAAAGCAAGAAATGCCCATCAAAGGAAATATATTCCTAAGGATGTTAACATTTAACCAGGGTTAAACTATAAATGCCTTCACTTTCTCTGGGCTCCGTTCCTGGAAACGATCACAGGGATCATGTATTGGTCCCTGAATTTTCAATCAAAACATATCCTGGAGTTGATGCCAAAGAAGGTAAATCAGAATTTCCTTTGGCTGCTGTTGGCTTTTGGCTTTATTTCTTGTGAAACACATACACTTGATTTTTCCTCCTCTGGGATGGGCATGCCATTATACAATTACCAATCTTTCTAATGTAAAACCTAAAAGATAGCTAATGGCTCACAACATGAAATGTCACTTGTGAATACTTTTCTGATTCTGATTTGCACTTCTTTGGTCAAAGTAAGGGGTGTGTGCGTGTATATGTGTTGGGTGGGGGGGGTGTGGATGTGTATGGGAAGAGACAGAGAGCAAGCATACACACATAATACTTTTGTACTGATACAAATGGTATTAACACAGTAAAAACAGAAAAGCTGGCTTTTGAAGCTGTGGTAATCCCAAATCTTTCTGTCTCTCATGCTACCCTTGGGATGTTGGAGGTGGAAACAAAGACAATCCTACTGTTGGAACTACCCTTGTCTGGGTATTTCCTACTTTCTTCCCTAAAGACAACCTGGACATAAGAAGAAGACACCCAGATTAAGGAGGAGCTTCATGACGCTCTAGGACGAAACACAGAGCTGTTCTATGTAGTGGATGTTCCCAGATGATTGCACTGCCTGCAGATTATGTCATTGTTATTCCCCCTGCCTCTGTATTCTTTCCTCACATTTATTCCCATCTATCTAGATATCTCCCTACCTACCTACCTATCCCCTCTCTCTCCCTCCCTTTCTTATCCTAGAGTTTTGCCGGACTCTGGAGCTATGTTTAACTATGGAGTTATTTTTTTTTAAGATTATATTTATTTGAGAGAGACACAGAGAAAGAGAGAGAGAGCAAGCATGAGGGTAGGAGAGAAGCAGATTTCCCGCTGAGCAGGGAGCCCCTTACCAACCCAATTCCAGGACTCTAGGATCATGACCTAAGCCGAAGGCAGACGCTTAACCAACTGAGCCACCCAGACACCCCTAACCTTGGAATTATAATATGGACATCAGATTTTGTGCTTGGTTTTAAAGGGAATGCTTCTAAAGTTTATATATATATATATAATTTTATTTTTTTTAAGACTATTTATTTAACAGAGAGAGACAGAGAGACAGCAAGAAAGGGAACACAAGCAGGGGGAGTGGGGAGGGAGAAACAGGCTTCTTGCTGAGCAGAGAGCCTGAGACAGGGCTCCATCCCAGGATCCTGTGATCATACCTAAGCCAAAGACAGATGCTTAATGATTGAGCCACCCAGGCGCCCCTCACGTTTTAAATTAAGTACATGTTATAGGTTCGGGTTTATAGCTTTAACAAGATTAAGGAAGTTCCCTTATAGATCTAGTTTACTAAGAGGTTTTGTCTACTTTTCTTTCATGTGTCCACTGTACAGATCAAATTTTGGGGAGTATTTCCCTGGTGCTTTAAAAGCACTGCACTCTGGGGGAGCCTGGGTGACTCAGTCGGTTAAGCCTCTGACTCTTAATTTCAGTTCAGGTCATGATCTTCGGGTCGTGAGATCAAAGCCCCATATCAGGCTCGGCACTGAGTGTGGAGCTTGCTTAAAAGTCTCTCTCTCCCTCACCCTCTGCCCCTCCCAACCCCACATGCACTCGCTCTCTCTCAAAAAAAAAATAAATAATTTTTAAAAATTTAAAAAGCAATGCACTCTGGGTTTTTATGAATGGTTGTCCTTAAAATCCATACTTATATTTATTTATATTTGTTTCTTCAACTCAACGGTATCCATTTCTTTCTCGCCACAAGAAGAACTTTAGCAAACTCTCTCACCCCTACCACATCTCCCATCCCCATCTGTCCTGTGCTGGGGAGGTTTTATGTATATTTGTGACAGATGGGTTCACAGTGTCTTCTATTATCCTCGGTATTATTATGTAAAGAGAATCTGCTTCTTGAGAACTGCAAAAGAGAATCTCAGGATTTGGGTTTTCACTTAACTCAAGAAGTGGAACATTTTCTTATGGCAGCTAAAAGTACACTTCTGGTTCTGTGAATTACCTGCTGATGTCCCTTAACATTTTCTTTATATTCTGTTTGTTTTTATTATGTAATACTTGCTGATTATAGAAAATTAATAAAAACAAAAAAGTCAAGCAGTAGAAAAAAAAGTGGTAATCACCTAAAATCCACCTGTGCTGAGCTTGGTCATGTTAGACATTCAATTTTGTGGCCTTTCAGGTTTTCTCTCAGATGTACACCACAGGGACTGACGCGGAGATTTCCCCTGGATGTCCACACAGCAACTGGAAGAGAGAGGCATTATCAGGAAGGATTAACTCTATCCCCAATCAAATCCCAAAGAGCTATAGTGTAAACATGGATAGCACTCTGTTTATCCCCAGGGATGTGGGTTCCTATCTCTCTGCAGACATTCTAGAGCAGGAGGGCCCAGAATGGCTGTGGGGCTCCCGCCATGCTATACGCATCCTGGGCAGCAAAGAGAAAGAAGAGGAGAAGGGTGCACACCCTCCCTAATAAGAACATTACTCAGAAACCACACACAGTCTTTTCTGTACAGATTGCCTGAAACATACTCACAGGGACTACATAGAGAATCCAGCTGCAAGGGGGTCTGGAAGAGATACCCTTTTGAGTGGGTACAAGGCTGCCCCGCTCCCAATCACTGTGCTTTAACTCAGGAAGAAATGCTGCAGAGGTTTCATCTCAGTTCTTCAGAGGATAAAAATGAATCCTAAAAAAAACAACACTTGAGGGGCGCCTGGGTGGCTCAGTTGGTTAAGCGTCTGCCTTCTGCTCAGGTCATGATCCCAGGGTCCTGGGATCAAGCCCCACCTCAGACTCCCTGCTCAACGAGAAGCCTGCTTTTCCCTCTCCCTCTCCCTCTGCCTGCTGCTCTGCCTATGTGTGCTCTCTATCTCTCTGTCAAATAAATATATAAAATCTTGGAAAAAAAAAAAAAAAAGACATTTGGGGCACCTGGATGGCTCAGTGGATTAAAGCCTCTGCCTTCGGCTTGGGTCATGATCTAAGGGTCCTGGGATGGAGCCCCGCATCAGGCTTTCTGCTCGGCGGGGAGCCTGCTTTTCCCTCTCCCTCTCCCTCTGCCTGCTGCTCTGCCTATGTGTGCTATCTTTCTGTCAAATAAATAAATAAAATCTTTTTTAAAAAAAAAAAGACACTTGCCAGAAGTCCACTGAAGTATAAATGATGCTGTATATTGGGGTATATACTAACGTTTTGGGGACAGATACTTATATTTTTGTCTCTAGACCTCTGCTTCAATTATAAATTAGGAGAGTTATTTCTACTTATCTTCTTCTTGAGACCGAGGAGACCACTCAAATTTCTTTCAGATACTAATGTCAGAAAATATTCTTTCAATAAACCCCCAAGCTGTAATACTGGGAGAGAGACCTTTGGGATAGAGGGGCAGGTTTCACTGAAATCCTGATTTCATTCTCAGATTTAGCTCAGGGGTGACAACAATCCCTCCCAAACCAGTGCAGACATAAGCTACTCCATCCGTCTCTACTCCACCTGCCTGTGCTAGATGTGGCTTCAGAGTTTTTCCATTTTTATTTAAAAAGATGGAGAATAAAAATTCACTTATGACCGCTTCAGATTATTTTAAATTATTAATGGTTTTAACAGATACTGGAAAAGAGAAGGAAAGAAATTTAATTCCTCCACAAGATTGTATCTTAGGTGACTATTTTTCTCTTGACCACTCCTTACTGTTTGCACAATAAATAGAAGACCAAAAGTAGAAAGAAACTCATCTGATATACCTATTGTTTCCTTTTCTTATTCATTCCGTTCCTGTCTTCCTCCATTTTTTCCTTTCCTCCCTCCTCCCCCACCTCCTTCCTTCCCCCCTTTTCTTTCTATAAGATGAAACTGAGAATGGAGAACACTACCTGAAAAGAGTGCTATGGAGCGTTCGTTTTAGAAATCGAGGCCAAGATGTTTTGAGGCTTTGAAGTCTGGTTTAGCGTGGGCCTTTCAACCTAAGGGCTTAGAACTGCATACGGTCATGATATGCTCGTTTAGGATCAGTGGACACAGCAAGGCAAAGATTCAAAGAGTTTTAATGTCTAAACAACAGTGATGTCTCATTAGTGTAGACACTGAACTGCAGGTGCAGAACCCCTGGATGGTCCATCGTGCCTGGGACCATCCCTGCACATCTCCATCTGATTCGAGTGTCCCCTGGGGGTGGCCCTTTCGGCGGCTGCCTATACACTTTTAAATAAAGATGGGATCAGCATCACTGATTTTTCCTTGAGCCTCAAATTCCAGTGCAGCTGAGCACAGCACTGTTATTGATCCTTCTTTATCTTAAACGATATTTTGTTTATCATGGACTTTTTGGCATTAGTTTCAATTTTTTTTTTAGGATTACAATAAGGGACACCTGGGTGGCTTAGTCGGTTAAGCATGGGACTTCAGCTCAGGTCATGATTTTGGGGTCCTGGGATCAACCCCTGCATCAGGCTCCCTGCTCAGCGGCAAGTCTGCTTCTCCCTCTCCCTCTAGGATCTCTCTCGCTCTCTCTCTCAAATAAAATCATTTTTACAAAGATTACATTAAAATATTATCTTGATGACAGGGTAGGATTGTTTTGGGGGAGTTCGGTCACCTACCTGCCTTTATTGTAAGGAGCAGGTGGGACACTTCCAGCAATAGTAAAAAAAAAATTAATTTACAAAAGCAGGGATTCGGTGCAGCTGCCTGCTTGGAACGCTTGGGAGCTCATATGTAGATGTCAACCCCGAGCAGCGGGAAGAGGACTCCAAAGCCATTGAACAGCGAGGACACCAAGGAGATGAAGAGCTCTCTGTAGATATCCCCAGTGTACTTCATAAATGAAGAACCAGGCGGTAAAGAACATGCCAAGGGCCCAGCACCACAGTGAGATAGGGGAAGACAGCAGGTTCACGAGCTCTGTTTCGCTAGGCACAGGGTAACCCACTCCTCCACCACCACCACCGCAACAACGCGTTGGCTTGATTACAGGATTTTTTTTTTTTAAGATTTTATTTATTTGACAGAGAGAAACACAGCGAGAGAGGGAACACAAGCAGAGGGAATGGTAGCGGGAGAAGCAGGCTTCCTGCCGAGCAAGGAGCCCGATGCAGGGCTCGATCCCAGGACTCCATCCCAGGACTCTGGGATCATGACCTGAGCCGAAGGCAGACGCTTAACAACTGAGCCACCCAGGCGCCCCTGATTACAGGATTTTTTGACAGCCTCTTAAATGTGCCGAAGCTGAGTGCCATGCCTGCTTCACCCTACGCTGGGCCCTTTTTCACAAACCTCTTAATCGAGGAGATCTGTAGCCTCAATGGCTTGATCTAACTCACCTGCTCGTCCAGAGCACATGGGATCTCCCAATTTCTGGGCCTCCTGTAAAGAATGGAGTGAAGAGGCATGAGGAAAAGAAGAAAGCCATCTAGAATTCCCCTTGAGTGGTGACGGTTTCTGTTTTAAGTCAAGGCCCAGTTTTTTGGGTTTTTTTCCCTACTTGAATTCAGTTACCTAATCTCTTTTTTCCCTAGAGGACAAAGTGATGGGCCAGAACTGACACTGGGCAACACCAGAGGCAACCGTAAAAGAAAGCAGCAAGTCTCTGGGGCACCTGGTGGCTCACTTGGTTGAGTGTCCAACTCTTAGTTTCAGCTCAGGTCATGTTCTCAGGTTCATGACATGGAGCCCCACATTGAGCTCCACACTCAGGGTGGAGTCTGCTTGAGATTCTCTCTCTGCCCTCCCCCCACTTGCACACGTCCACTTGCTCTCTCTCTCTCTCTCTTTCTCCCTCTCTAATAAATCTTTTAAAAAAGAAAGAAAGAAAGCAACAAATTTCCATCCAGTTTGTGGGTAGGAACAGATAAGCTCTTGTGTCACAAATCCAATGATCAGTCATTGGGAAGCACTTGGTGGTCTGTTTTTCACCAAAATACCCCTATGGGATAACCAAATAGCATTGTAACATTTTGGAGCCAAGTGCCAAGACAAATTAGGTGTCAGCCAAGAATATTTGTAACATACAAAAGAAAAAAAAAGTCTTCTGGAACTTGTGAAAGTGAGACAGCCTCCGAATAGGCACCACCTGCTCCCTGGCCCTCCACCGTCAAGGTTCCAGCTCAATGAAAGGCCACCTACAAAGATTTTAGTCCCTGCCAAAGTCCCCAGGATTGGTAAGGTATATGATAGGGAGTTTCTGATTTGGGCTGCCTGGTCTGTTGCTGGGTCTAAAAAGTCACCCGACAGAAAAATCCAGTTGCCCAGGAAACAGCTGACTCACTACAAGAGATTGGAACCAAGGGAAACTGGGTGTGTCCCAAAGTAAAATGCATACAAGCCTAACAAGCAGCATGGTTATATGCTTTAGTCACTTCAGGGGTCGGCCTCAGGCCACTCTGGACCATCCCAGACCCACAGTACAAGCAGACTTGAACCCTCTCTGGGAACCCCACACCCACCCATAGCATGTACTTCACGGGCCCCTGAAGCTCAGTGACCCTTATGGGGGATCATTAAGTCATTTTTGCAGGACCCTGAATGGGACCCAGAAGACCACAGGGTCCTGAACTGCATTTCATTCAGCCCAGGCCACAAGGTTCCCTGCAAGTCCCTTCCCTGTCCCTTCGGTGTCTGGGAACAGAAATGAAAAAGGATCCAGAGAGTCAATCTTGGGTCTTTCTGAAATGGATGGGTCCCTTTAGATAAACAGTTCATAACTTCTCACGGCTCCTAGACCCTTTGAGAACTCAACAAATGTTATTGGCCGTGTCCTCAGAAAATGCACACCGTCATCCACACACAAGTCTTAATCCATCATCACACACACAACACTGAATGTGACGTCAGGTACCCTTGAGCTCCATGGGCCTCCAATTAAGAGTGTTTCTCAAGGTAGCCCTGCTTCTGAGGATTGTTAGGGACCCCTGAGATCCCAACAGAGGCAGAGCATACGGAGGGGGCCATCGGCATTCTCCAGGCTTCCCAGCTCAGACCCAGTGGACATGCGCCCAGCTTGTGAGCAGACGTTAGTTACTCAGTTAACCAGGGTGCTGCTGGCCAGGTCATCCACTGGAGAGACCGTCAAGAGCTTGCCGAAGGAATTCACTGTCAGGTCGGCCGAATAACCCAGCCCCAGGCAACCAAGACAACTGTTTCCCCAGAGGGTCTTCTGGAGGTTGATCCCAGAAATTCTGAGCCTATCCTTTTAGACAGCAGCCAAACTGACTGCCAGGCAGCTTTGTGGTCACTTGGGGCTTAGACCGACAGTGCACAGGGCAGGCTTGCTCTGAAGTGAAGATGTCCTACCATTGCATCTACACAAAAGTGCCCTGGAAGGATGGCAGAAAAATCAGCCTCGGCCAGGGCCTCCCAAGAGCATCTTGACAACATGAAAGCAAGAGTGCTTGCCTCTAGGAGCAGGCTGAAGAGGGACTGGGAAAGGGGCAGGTGGCTCTGGGCTCAGCAAGTCAGAGGTGGCCTCTAGATGCAGTGTGTTGGGCTTCCCTTGCAGCCCACTGGCCCTCAGGTCACCTCCCTGCCGGCCCCACCGGCCCCACACCTCCCTGCCCTTCAGACACGTGCTCTGAAAAGAGCACAGGGAAAGCAGAGAGAGCCTAAAGAAAACTGAAAAGAGAATTCATGGAAACAATAAGAAGCCACACAGTTTCAAGGGCTGCAGCATCTGGGGTGGGGTGACAGCACAGACGGGGGTCACAGGGCACAGAGGGGCAAATGCTGACAAGAAACTCCATCACCCATGGAGCAGCGCCTGAGCTCACAACCCCCTCTGTGATCAAACATTTGGTGGAGGAAGTGACTCTGGCAGAGAAGTGACTCCACGGGGCCCCCTTGCCCATCCCCGGGGAGCCTGAGACAGAGGAGAGTGAGGCTGAGGCAGTGCACCAAGGGCGAGCACAGGGGAGTCCCGGGAGCTGGAAGACAGGACCTCTCAGCCACAGACTGTGTGATCTTGAGCAAGTGACCCCATGTGTCCGAGCTTTCTCTCACTTCAGAAATGGGGTTGTACATTCTGACTGAGGGGAAGCACCAGGAGCTCTCCAGCATGGCTCTCTGACACCGTCCTTGCCGTGGAGGAGGAGGTGTGATAACTTCAGTGACCCTCAGGGACCCCGCCTCCCTCACAGCCTGAGGGACAAATGGGATGACGAGTAAAATGCTTTTGTCAAGGGTCCAGCAGGAACATGGTCAGGAACTCCAAATTCTTCACGCCCCGGTTCCTTTTGGCAGGATGAATGGTGCCCATCCCACAGCGCAGAGCAGATTCTCGGGGGGGGGGGGGGGGGGGGGGGGGGGGGGGGGGGGGGTGCTGCTTTAAAATAACGGAAAACTAAAGCATTTTTTTTTAGTTGTTCTTAATTTTGAAATTTTTTTTCACCTGAAGCCACAGATACACAGCAGGGAGATCCTTAAACATAAGATATCTTTAGCACAGATTAATAAAACTTTCACTTCACAATAAATTCTAGAAATTGGGAGGGAAAAACTTCTTTTTAAAAAAGATTTTATTTATTTATGTGACAGAGAGAGACACAGCGAGAGAGGGAACACAAGCAGGGAGAGCGGGAGAGGGAGAAGCAGGCTTCCCACAGAGCAGGGAGCCTGATGCGGCTCGATCCCCAGACCCTGGGATCATGACCCAAGCCGAAGGCAGGCGCTTAACGACTGAGCCACCCAGGCACCCTGGGGAAAAACATTCTTGAAAAGAATTACATTTATACTAAACCTCTCAATCCCTAAGTGAAATGGAGGCCAAGGGGAGGCCCCACTTTCAGCCCAAATTCTACTCCGTGAAAAAGAAAGAAAGCATTGCCTTGAGACCCAGCCCCTGTCTTCCTAGAAATGACTTTACACTGCTCGTCCTTGAAACACTTCAGTTGGAGATGCACTGCTATGACAACTTCCGGAGCTGTCACTTCTGTCTTGTCCTTGACCAGAGCTTGCCGTGTAGCCACTAGCAGAGGTGGGCAGTCCAAGGGCTCTCTGGTACCAAAGATGCTCGCCTATGTGGGTCCACAGTTTTGTCATTTTTCCTATAGTTCTTGACTCCTCTCCTTGTAAGTTTTTACTTGCTTGTTGCTTTGTATTTCTGCACTTTCTCATATCTTCCCTTTCTCTCTTCCTTTCTGCATATCTAAGGCCTTCACTGCTGTTCACTCTGGTCCTGTGAGCCTCTGCAGGCTGGCAAACCCCTCTGGAGCATCAGCAAGGGTGGCCTTGAGCCTTCTGCACCCAGCTTGACTTCTTTGAAGTCTCTTGGGTAATTCGCTGGGTGAGGCAGAGTCTCGCTCTCAGGCACATTCAGAAGCAAAAGAACCAGTTTTGGACATTGCTGATAGGTGGCGAAGGACTTTCCTAATTCCAGGAGGTGGGCCGAAAGAGCCCTCTTGACTCAGATATTACTTCTCTGGAAAGATTTTAGGAATATATCTTCTGGGAACTGGCTTTTGGATTCCAGCCTTGTGGATTTTTCAAAAGGTAATTCTGCTCTAGCCTTCTATTCACAATCTGGCCATATTCTCAGCACTTGTTACATTTCTATGCAGATATTTTTAAACTTTGGCTCAATTCATTGTTGATTCACTCAGTATCTCCAAGAATAATGTGGTAATGAGCACTGACTTCCCGAAGACATCCAGAAACTGGCCCAGGCCATGGATCCTCGGGCAGGGAGCCCTCAAGTCACTCGGTCCTCATTAACAGATGCTATTTCATTAAAAGCACTGACCTGGGGCGCCTGGGTGGCTCAGTGGGTTAAAGCCTCTGCCTTTGGCTCAGGTCATGATCTCAGGGTCCTGGGATCGAGCCCCATATTGGGCTCTCTGCTCAGCAG
>CM053617.1:38678254-38690676 GCA_028646535.1 Procyon lotor | reverse complement strand
CAAATTGAAAACATAAGAGCAGGACCTGGGGCAGGAAGGGAGAAATGGGCTCACTCCAGCCGTGGGTTATCTAGGTCACCCAGGGATTAGTAAGAGGGGACCTTCTGGGCGGTGCAGGCCCCGCTCCTTATCTAGGTGTGTAGCTCAGAGCTGTGTCCCATAGCTGGCAGGCTGTTTATCCAGACGAATGCCCCTGAAATGGATGCCTGGGCTCTCAAAAGCTTACTGTCAGGCAAAGCTTCCTTCAGCTGCTGGCCCCCCTTGCCTGCTGTGAGGCCAGGCTACCTGGGGCTTACCCCTGTGGCCCTCTCTCTGCAGGGGCTGCCCTTGGGCTGTGTGGCCTTTCTAACCTGCTCCCCAGGAAGGAAGGAAGGGCGGAAGGGAGGAAGGAATCTTCCCAAAGAAAAGGATGAGGCAGTGGAAAGTGAGATGTACAGTAAGCTTTGAAAGGGGGGCTATTAGCAGACTCTACGGGGAGTCCTTGGAGCAGCAGCGATCTGAGCTTGAGGAGAGCAGGAAGGACAGGGACTTTGGGTACAAACTGTGGAACAAAATGGGGACACACATCCATATGTGCTCAATAAAGACATGTGATATATGAAAAGAACTCCTCCCTACCAATGTTGGGGGGGGGGGTTCCTGACGGCAGAACCAAGCTAAGGGCCTGTCCCTGGGGGGCTCTGTGAAGAAACACCACTGACAGAAATTTGAAATTTTCAACCCCATTCTCCAAAGAGAATTCCCACCACTTCCAGGATGGCTGCATGAGGAGTTCCATAGACCCACTCTGTAAGGAAACAAGCAAAGCCAGTAAAAACTGTTTTTTAAAAACTACACCAGGAGCACCTGGGTGGCTCAGTCATTAAGGGTCTGCCTCCAGCTCAGGCCCTGATCCCAGGGTCCCGGGATCGAGCCCTGTGTGGGGCTCCCTGCTCAGCGGGAAGCCTGCTTCTCCCTCTCCCACTCTCCCTGTTTGTTCCCTCTCACTCTGTGTCAGGTAAGGAAATAAAATCTTTTAAAATAATAAAGTTAAAACTACACCACTTACAGTCTCTGGAAATTGTCCTAAGGGTAGTCAATAAACAAAGAAACATTTACTCAAGAAAAGTCTGCTAAAACGCAGTAAGAACAGTGAGAGTCTGGGGTTTGAACCATATCCCGTTCCTTCCCTCCTCTCCTCTCCCCTGCTCAGTTTGACAAAATCTCTACTCTGAGCAGATGTAGCCAAGAAGACAAGGATCCCTCTTCCCTCAGCTCCCAACCAAGGGTGTAAAATAATAAACCGTATGCATATTGATCTTTGCCCCCAGCTCCTGGCACAGAGCTCCTAAATCCCTCAGGTGTAAGGCAACCTCCTGGGTGATAGGAGCATCTTTAATTCTAATGAGGCAACTCTTGGTAGGCTTCTGGGTAGCTTCAGGATGGGCGCTAGCCACCAGAAAGACCAAGCCAAGATTAGAAATTTGAAATTTTCCACCCCATTCTCCAAAGGGACTGAAGACTGAGTTAATGATACATCAGCCCTCCTTGTATGTAATGAAGCCTCCATAAAATTCCCAAAACATGGAATTCAGAGAGTTTCTGGGTTGGTGAACACACCTATATGTCAGGCGGGTGACACACTCCAACCCCACGAGGACAGAAGCTCCGGCTCTTGGGACTTTTCTAGACCTCATCCTATGTATACCTTCATCTGACTCTTCATTCATATCCTTTATCATGCCCTCTATAATAAATTGGCAAACATAAGTAAGTATTCCCCTGAGTTCTGTGAGCCACCCTAGCAAATTATCAGCCCCTAGGAGGGGGTTGTAGGAACCCCAATTTATAGCCACTCAACCATAAGTACGGATGACAATCTGGAACTCACAGTCGGCATCTGAAATGGAGCAGTTTTGTGGGGGTGAGTCCTTAGACTGTGGGATCTGACACTCACTCCAGCCAGCGTCGTCGGCGGGTGTTGCAGAATTGCATGATGGGTGGAAAACACACACATCTGGTGTGAGAAGTGTTGTGAGTATTACAGTAGTGTGAGTAGAAAAGAGAAACACAGGAGTGCTTTTCCTTTTTTTTTTTAAGGTTTTATTTTTAAGGGGTGCCTGGGTGGCTCAGTGGGTTAAAGCCTCTGCCTTCGGCTCAGGTCGTGATCTCAGGGTCCTGGGACTGAGTTCTGCATCGGGCTCTCTGCTCAGCGGGGAGCCTGCTTCCCTCTCCCTCTCTGCCTGCCTCTCTGCCCACTTGTGATCTCTCTCTCTCTCTCTCTGTCAAATAAATAAATAAAATTTTTTTTAATTTTATTTTTAAGTAATCTCTGTATCCAACATGGGGGTTGAACCCACAACTCTGAGATCAAGAGTCACAAACTCTACTGAATGAGCCAGCAGGTGCTTCAGGAATGTTTTTATTACACAAAGGGTTACTATTTTCACCAGGAGAAGCAGGCGCTCAGCACTTTCCATCTCCAACTCTAAGTTGAAGGGGCTAACTTACTGGTGGGTGAGGCCAAGGGGTCCCCGGCTCCTGTTCTCAACCTAGAGGACAGAGGCTCTACTCCTGATTACTTCTGCCCCAGCTTATTGGTAGGACAGAGATTCCACACCAGGGAAAGTAAGCTGAGAAGACCAGAAGCTACACCCAGCCAGCTCCCTAAATATTGGGTCACAGATATCACCTGGGAGAGCCGTTTAGAAAAGAGAGCTTTGAAGCTCCCCCCAAAGGAATCGACTTTATTTAAAATGGAGTGTAGAAAAGGTCAAGTCTAAGGACACTCTTAAAAATAATAGTTCCCCTTAATTAAGAGCAACAAACTAAACCATAGGCCAGCTAATTCACTAGGGACAACCAGGAAAAAAGACAGCTAATAGCCCACCTACTCGAAATGGCTTTTGAAACTACCCTTGCCTGAATTTAATTGGATCAGACCAATGAGCAATTTATGCCCCAGGGCACTGTAGAAAATAATACTGCAATTAGCCAGTAATTAGTGGAGCCTACATATTGATGTAATACCAAAAGAGGCAGAGAGCTTACAGCGATCAAGGAAAGAGACACGGAAAGAGTCCCCCTAAAAACATCACCCAGGGTGAACATGCACTTGCCTAAGACTGTACCCTCTGAGGAGGGTCAGAGGCTTCCCTGTTGTAGGGGAAATAGACTTCACTAAAACAGACAAGTGAAGTCACAAAACAAATAAGCAAGCAAACAACAACAAAAGCAAGCCAGAATGGGTGATGGGGAATCAGTATGCAGAATGCTTTTCTCCTAAGATCAGGAATGAGACAAGGATGTCTGCTCCTGCCACTTCTACTCAAAATTGTACTGGAAGTGATGGCCAGGGCAATTAAGCAAGAAAAGGAATTAAAAAGCATCCTCATCAAAAACTAATGAGGTACTATATGTTAGCTAATTGAACTTAATAAAACAGTAAATAAATAAATAAATGGCATCCAGATTGTAAAGGAAGAAGTAAAAACTGTCTCTATTCACATATGACATGATTTTGTTTATAGGAAATCCTAAAGAATCCACTTTAAAAAAAAAAGCCTATTAGAACCAATAAATGAGTTTAGCAAGTTTACAGGATAAAAAAATGAATATACAAAAGTCTATTGTATTTCTATACATTTGCAGTGAGCAATCCAAAAATTAACTTAAGAAAATGCTCACAACAGTATCAAAAAGAATAAAATAGTAAGAGGACAAATAACCCAGTTTATAAATGAGCAAAGGTTCTGTACAGACATTTTTTCAAGGATGATATACAAATGAAAAGCACATGAAAAGATGCTGGCCACGTTAGTCACCGGAGAAATGCACATCAATACCACAGTGATACCTCTTCACACCCACTGGGATGTCTAGAATCAGAAAAGTCAGCTAACAATAAGTGTTGATGGAGATGTGAAGAAATTGGAACATTATATCCCATCAGAATATAAAACAGTGCGGACACTTTATAAAACAGTTTGAGTTTCTCAAACAATTAAACAGAGTTACTGTATGACCCAGACATTATACTTACAGGTATATGCCCAAAAGAAATGAAAACACATTTCGACAGTAAAACTTGTACACAAATGTTTATAGCACCATTATTCCTAATTTCTGAAAGGTGGAAAACAACATATGATATAGCCACACAATGGAACATTATTTGGCCATAAAAAAAGGAATATGCTACAACACAGATGTATCTTGAAAATATGGTTATGTGTAAGAAGCCTGTCACAAAAGGCCACAAAATATATGATTCCATTCATATGTAAGTCCAGAGGAGGAAAGTAGAAAGACACAGAAAAGACACAGTGGTTGTTTAGAGCTGAGAGGACAAGGGGACAGCTAAAGGCTATGGATTGGTGTTTTGTTTTTTTTAATGTTATCTCATTTTTTTATTGATGTATAGTTGACATAGTATAGGGTTTCTTTTTTTTTTTTCAAGATTTTATTTATTTTACAGAGAGAAACACAGCGAGAGAGGGAACACAACAGAGGGAACAGCAGCGGGAGAAGCAGGCTTCCCACCGAGCAGGAAGCCCGATGCGGGGCTCCATCCCAGGACCCTGGGATCATGACCTGAGCCGAAGGCAGACGCTTAACCACTGAGCCACCCAGGCGCCCCAGTATAGGGTTTCTTTATGAGGTAATGAAAGTCTAAAATGCAATTGCGGGGATGGATGCACATATCTGTGGATATACTAAAACCCCTCAGCTGTACACTTTAAATGGGTGAATTGTATGGTACATGAGTTATATCTCAATAAAGCTGCTTTTAAAAATGAAAAAGAAAAAATACGTGTGTATATACACACATAAAACTAAAATGCATGACAGCAACGATGCAGAAGGTACAAGGTACAAGGAGTTAATGGAGTTTAAATATTCTGAGGTTCTAGCACTATTAGAATATTGAAGAAAGTAATCATTTGTATTAGACTGTGTCTTGATTTCCTGTCCCCCAGAAGCTGATCCTGAAACAAGGATTCAGTATAAGCCATTTGGAACTTGATCCCAAAAAGAGGGTAGGGAAGCTAGGGAGGAGCAAGGACCAAAAGAAGGTGCGTTGTAAAGTAAGCGATCACTGCAAACAACTGGAACTCACTTCTGTTGGAGAATTCTGGGACACTGTGGAAAGCACCCACCAAGCTATCCCACAAGACGGGTGTCTTTCCAACATTTCACCCCAGTCATTGGTTGAGGGCTACTCCTGGGGAACAGTAAACCCCAGGCCCTTCTGACCTGCTTTCTGCATGGGCAGAGCAGACTCCAAGCTGGACAAAGACCAGAAAAATCAACATGAAACTCACTACCATAGACAGGTGCAGGCAAAAAAAAGCATTTTTACAAAATTACAATGTCCATTTATGATACATAAAACACTCTGTATAACAGAAATAGAAAGGAGCATCCTAAATCGGGTAAAGAGAAAAATATGTATAGATTATACCTTTCAACAAATGGTACTAGGCCAACTGGATTTCCACACTGGAGAAAATATATATACATTGACTCCTACCATGCAATCATTTCCAGATGGAGTGCTGATCTACATGTGAAGGTAAAAAAATAAATAAATAAAAGCTTTAAAAGAAAAACAAAGGAGAACACCTTCATGACCTTAAAATAGGCATTTTTAATTTCTGACTTAACAATTTCTCCTCAGCAGAAAATACCGTTAAGAGAGTGGGAATGCCACATACCTGCTTCCAGAATGTATCTAAACAATTGCTACAGATGAAAGGGAAAGGCAGATCATCTACCAGAAGAGACAGAACACCCAAAGTGCCTGAGGGGTGATGCAAATGAGCAAGAAGCATATGAGGAGCCGCTCCATTTCATTAGTCCTCAGGGAAATGCACATGAAAAGCACACCCACCAGGGTACCTGGGTAGCTCCACCAGTTAAACTCAGGTCACCATCTGGGGTCCTGGGATCAAGCCCTCTGTCAGACTACCCACTCAGCGGGGAGTCTGCTTCTCCCTATCCCTCTGCCCCCCCCTCGTGCTTTCTTTCTTTCTCTCAAGTAAATAAAATCTTTAAAAAAAAAAGAATAAAAAATAAAGGCACCCCGACCTACCAAGGGGCACCAGGGTGTCTCAGTCAGTGTAGGGGCTGGGGCTGTCTCATGATTTCAATTCAGGTAATGATCTCACGTGTTGTGAGATCAAGCCCTGCAACAGGGCTTGGTGCTCAGCAGGGAGTGTGCTTGAGATTCTCTCCCTCTGCCTTCCCCCCACTAGTGTGCTCTCTCTCTCAATTTCTCTCTAAAATAAATAAATAAATATTTTTTTAAAGGCACACCTACCAAAAAGATTAACACAAAAACATTGGAAAATGCCAAGCCAGTGGGGGTGCAAGGGAACGGACAGGGCTCTCCCAGGGGGAGTGTGAAATGAACAACCACTTAGAACCTGTTTGGCAGAATCTGTGCAAATCCTGGGGTCCCCCTGACTGGCGTTTGTCAGGAATAAATCCAAGAAAAAGGTGGATAGAGGTTCACCTAACGGCACTATTTTTAATAGCCCAAACCCAAACTTGCAGCCTACATGTACATTAGCAGCAAAACTGAAAAACTGAAGAATATACACCATGGCAATGCCATAAAGTAATGAGAATAAAAAGGCCTTGAGTGCATGAGAAAATTTCATAAATGCCTAAAATAGTACAGCCTGTTTGATTCCATTTATATGAAGTTCAAAGGCCAGAAAAACAAATCTATGGGTTAGAAGTTCGAAGAGTCGTTAGTTGGGCCGAGTGGGAGAGGCCTTCTGCACCCCTCCCTGTGTGTATTACACTTCAATAACAAGTGTTTTAAAAAAAAAAAAAAGGATTTTATTTTTAAGTAATCTTTACACCCACCATGGGACTCGACCTCACAACCCTGATATCAAGAGTCACACACTCTTCCAACTGAGCCTGCCAGGCGCCCCAATAACAAGTTTTTTTAAGTCATTATTTTTAAAGTCACAAGCTCATGAACAGAAGGGCTCTTAGTCTTGGGTCTGCCAAAATGGACACTTAGTCTGTTCAGGCTGCTATAACAAAAATATCACAGACTGCATAGCATATAAACAACAGAAATGTATTACTCACAGTTTTGTAGGCTGGGAAGTCCAAGTTCAAGGCACTCGAAGATCTGGTGTCTAGTGAGAGCTCACTTCCTAGTTCATAGACAGCTGTCTTTTCACTGTGTCCTCACGCAATGGAAAGGGCGAGGGAGCTCTCCAGTCTCAGTCTCTCTCTCTCTCTCTCTCTCTTTCTCTCTCTCTCTTCGAACAGTTGCCCAGCACAATCATTCACTGCAGGGCATCCCGGCCGCCTCCACAGCGATATGGAGGCTCTTTTTGTTTTGGTTTGGTTTGGTTTGGTTTTTGTTTTTGTTTTGTTTCGTTTTAAAGATTTTATTTCTTTATTTGACAGAGAGAGAGAGAGAGATCGCAAGTAGGCAGAGAGGTAGGCGGGGGTGTGGGGGGAGGAAGCAGGCTCCCCAGTGAGCAGAGAGCCCAATGCGGGGCTCCATCCCAGGACCCTGAGATCATGACCTGAGCCAAAGGCAGAGGCTGTAACCTACTGAGCCACCCAGGTGCCCCTGGAGGCTCTTTTAAAAAGGTACTAATCCGGGGCGCCTGGGTGGCCCAGTGGCTTAAAGCCTCTGCCTTCAGCTCGGGTCATGATCCCAGGGTCCTGGGATGGAGCTCCACATGGGGCTCTCTGCTCAGCAGGGAGCCTGCTTCCCCCTCTCTTTCTGCTTGCCTCTCTGCCTACTTGTGATCTCCCGCCTCTCTGTCAAATAAATAAAATCTTTAAATAAATAAATAAATAAATAAATAAATAAATAAATAAATAAATAAATGAATGAATTTAAAAAAAGGTACTGATCCTCCCAAACACTCTATCTCTTCAAATACAATCATATTGGGAATTTGATTTCAGCAGATGAATTTTGAGGGGACAGAAACACCTACCTACAAACCCCTGGGTTTCGAATAATGATCATAATCCTGGGTGTCGAATAATGATCACAATCCTAACTCTTAGACCCATTTTACTGATGAGAAAATCCAAGATGGGACCCTCTGGCCACCAGATGGGACAACTCTGGATGAGAGTGGCCATCACATCTGGCAGAAGATGGCTGTTCAGAATGATGGAAAGCAGCCATCTACTTAGAAAAGGTTCTCAGAAAGAGTGCTGGCAGGGTGCACACATGTCAGTGATCAGAAGCGCCTAGTATGTAAAACATTTTATAAAACATAGGGGGAATCCGATGTGTCAACCACACAAGAAAGGTATTATTCAACCATCTTCCTACAGAAGACTGTAGACTGGTTTAGTAAAAACTGTATATAAATATGTAGAATGGTTAGACAAATAGCGTGGCTACATAAATATTGAAAAAATGAAGATGTAACACTGAAACTATAAAATAACCGTATTTGGGGGAAAAAAGAAAAAAATGAAGAAAAAATGAAAAAAAAAAAAAGAATAGTGCTAAAATTGATTCCAGGTGGAGAAATGGTAAAATACGCAAATACACACATTTATCTTTATACATAGGTAAAAATAGGCATTACCATATATACTGTAGTTAGAGAAAAATAATGTTTAAAGAACCCTATGGGGTGCCCAGGTGGCTCAGTCAGTTAAGCATCTGCCTTCGGCTCAGATCACGATCCCGGTGTCCTGGGATTGAGTCCCAAGTCAGGCTGCCTGCTCCCTCCCCTTGCTCATGCTCCTGTCTCTCTTTCTCAAATTAATAAATAAATCTTTAAAAGAAAGAAAGAAAGAGAGAGAGAGAGAAAGGAAGGAAGGAAGGAAGGAAGGAAGGAAGGAAGGAAGGAAGGAAGGAAGGAAGGAAGGAAGGAAGGAAGGAAGGAAGGAAGGAAAGGAAGGGACCCTATACACATTTTTTTACATTTCTTGATAGATGCAATATATTCAGTGATTCAAAAAATACATATTCAGATACTTAATGATTAGTTATTTGTCAAGGCACCTGGACACTATGAAGACAAGTTTTTCCCACCAAAACTCCAGCCATGTCAAGCCAAGGATGTTCCTGCCTTAGAGTGCCAATGGGAACACTGACCCCAGGGGATAGCACCAGCCAGCGGTGAACCTGGATACCAGCATGTGACCATCATGGTTCTCAAAAGGCACTGAGCACTAAGTTTGTACCAGGACTCATTTCTCATTACCTCCCCTAGATAGTACCCTATCTATTCCATTATCCCCAGGTTAGTGGAAGGGAAACTGGGGACCAACACGGAACATCTGGCACAGTAGTAACTCTATAAACCTTTCAAGTGTCATGAGAATTGGTGGGCTAGTCCTGATTTTTTAAGAAAACTTCAGATTTGGACAAATACACCCCAAATCTACTCCCCCCTAACCTGGAAGTGTCTCAGCAGTGAGACCACAAGAGAAGGAATAACATGGTAACGGTCCTCTACTGCCACCTTGTGGCCACTCGGGGTGAACTCAGCCCTGTCTCCCACAAATGAAAACTGCCCTGGGATCCCACACCCTTACCTGCCTGCCTCAGAGGTCAAGGCCCAGACAGGGCCCCAGGTGGGTAAAATGATGAGCTAACCACTGGCTTCATGGCTGGTTAGGGCTGCAGCCCGAGGGGCGAGTTTCTGGGCCTGGCCTGCAGGGTACAACAGAGACACCCGGAGTCACAGAAATGTCAGAGACAAGCAAACGCAGGCAAGTTTGAGACACCTGGATAGAGCAAAGATACAGAAATAAGGATGCAAGCAACTCAGAGAACCAGAAGGATGAAAGAAAGAGAGAGGGAGGAAGGGGAAGAGGGTCCCAATCAGACCCAGAAAGCGACAACGACCAATTCAGAGCCACAGACATACAAAATGGCCAGTAAGAGGATCCTACAACAGGAAAAACCCTCAACCCCTTCCGGGCAGACCTCCAGGACATCTGAACACCCACTTTCCGAAGGTCCTGGGCAATCTCATTCCTAGTCCCTTCTGGGATTCTGGCACAAATTAGCTTATTTTAGGGATACCTGGGAGGCTTAGCTGGTTAAGCGTGTGACTTTGGCTCATGTCATGATCCCAGAGTCCTAGGATCGTGTCCTGCATTGGGGTGCTTGCTCAGTAGGGAGCCTGCTTCTCTCTCTGACTGCCACTCCCCCTACTTGTGCGCGCTCTCTCTCTCTCTCTGACAAATAAATCCCTTTTAAAAAACAAAACAAAACAAAACAAAAGAACAAATTAGCTTACTTGAGGTCATTCCCCAGGACAGAGGACAGACGAGGGGGCTGCCCTGTCGCAGTCTGTCGGGCTGTCCAGCTTCCCCAGCTTCCCCCCTGCTCCTCTCCGGGTGAGTGAGTGACGGCTCCCTTTCATATACATGACATATATTTTCTTATACAGAAACACGCCTGCAGCACTTGCCGAGGAGAACACAAAACTGACCGTGGGTCTTCTCACTGGCTGTCCCGCTGAGACTGATAAACAGCGGTGAATTCGGAGGGCCCCTTCAAATGAGGGGTCAGTGAGGACCCGTGCCGGCCGAGGGGCGGCCGGGCCTGTTCTGAGCCACGTCCTCACCTGCCCCAGGCAGTCTGCCCAGGTCACCGCTTCCCCAGAACCAGGACTGCTCCCCCCACCCCCAGTGCTTGGCAGGCTCTGGGAGAATTCGGGGTGCGTTAGGATGGAGAGGGTAGGAAATGAGAACTCACTCGGTCAATCCGCTATCCTGCATTCTCCTCTCACACTCCCCACCACACGTGTCACCCCCTGGCCCCCCGCTCAGTTTTCTTCAGCAAACACCGCCACTGTCGCTGGCCCGGAGGCCCAGATTACGGGACCTGACCTGGATTCCAATTCAGGTCTCACCCCTTCCCATCCGGCTCTCTGTGCCTCCACTTCCCCGACTATAAAATAGAATACTGATAGGGTCAACTTCATCGTGCTGCGGGGAGGAGTCCATGAGGTAACACTGCAAAGTGTGGAAGCGAACAGTGTTAAGACGAGGGACACTCCGGAGTCAGACTTGTCTTGGGAAATTCACTTCATCCCTCCACCCTTAGTCTGTAAAATGGGCACAAGGACTCCAAACTCATCAGTTGTGAGCGTCTAATTTAAGTGCCGTGAGGGAGCCTAAAGGACCTGAGATGTGAGACTTGGCTACTGTGGCTTCTGAATGTCCTCTCCCCTCAGCTGTGCCTCGTCATCCCTCCACACCACTGAGCCCCTACCTCTTCCTCTTCGTCCCTCTCCGTCAAGTCTGGTCTGCCCAGCCTACGGCAGCTAATCCTCAGAACATTCCCTCCATTCCTCCTCACTTCCAGGCTGTCCGAACAACAGCTGCCGGTCCTCAGGACAATCGTCTATTCCGGCTCAGAAGCCAGCTGCACCATTCCCACGGAAAGCCTGGAAGGCCTTCCTCAAACGAGCAGGCCCTTTGCTCGCTCACAGCCTTCTGCCAGGCGCTAACGAGGGGGATTTTCTTGTGCAACACAAAGCACAACAGTGAAACAGGGGGAACGCGTCCCGGTTAACAGACTTCTTAGCCCCGAGGCAGGGGAGGCCCCTTGTACGCACGCAGCCTCACTCCCTTCCTCGATTTTTAGGGGCACCCCCAGTCTGAATGGTGCTTTCATTCAGAGTTTTACCACTACACAGTCTTGAACTATATGTAAGGGACGTGCTTCTACAACTTCTTTTTCACTTGATACGCTGGTATTTACCCTAATCCATGACTAAATCACTCTCTTCCCTGCTGAATAAAGTTCTAACCCACAAAGTGCCATAATTTTCTTTCTCCGGTCAGGGGCTAAGTAACACTGTTTCTGGGTTTTCTTCCATCAAAAACAGTCCCGATGGGGACATTTCAGAGCCACTGAAGCTACTGAAGCTTAAGCTTGAGGTCCCATACCCCAACCTCATTCAAGCTGGGCCTCTGCCTTCAGCCAGATGACCCTCCACCTGCAGCCTCCCCAGAACCCCGCCCACATCCAGATGCCCCCTCACACCTCCCACAGGCAGATGACCTCAAAGCTCTGGCCCCCCAATCCTAGCCACTACACTCGCTCCGGGATCCACCCCCATGTCTGCCAGCCTACATCCAGGCCCCCTCTCCAGAGGCCAGGACAAGCTGGGACACGACCCCCACCCCAGGGCCTGACCCCTCCCACACCCAACTCCACCCGCACTTGGGCCTCCTTCCACATCTGAATCCCCTCTCCGCTGTCCTTCAGTGTCCCTACCCCCCAATTCCAGGTCCCTCTCCTACACACCTCCAGGCGGTCTTCGCCCAGGTCCCAAGCCCCCACCCCAAGTCTGATCCCCCCAAGCTCTGGCCACAACCCTGCTTCCAGGCCTCCCCTACTCTGTGCCCCCACACCCGCGTCTCCTCCCCTCCACTGAACTTTCCCCAAAGACCGCGCACACCCCCACCCT
>CM053617.1:38657367-38678154 GCA_028646535.1 Procyon lotor | reverse complement strand
TCTGACTGCTCGTGAATAAAAAACACTCCATACAGGTTTTCCCTAATTTGACAGCACCCAAAACTTTTACAAGACATTAGCTATGATAAATTATAAAGCCAAAAGCAAGTTTTCTAAATTATCAGTAAAAATATTTTTAGAAGCGGCGCCTGGGTGGCTCAGTGGGTTAAGGCTCTGCCTTCGGCTCAGGTCATGATCTCAGGGTCCTGGGATCGAGCCCCACATCAGGCTCTCTGCTGGGCAGGGAGTCTGCTTCCCCCTCTCCCTCTGCCTGTTCTCTGCCTACTTGTGATCTCTTTCTCCCTGTCAAAAAAATAAATAAAATCTTAAAAAAAAAAAAAAAAAGATGTTTTTAGAAGAGTGGGTTAATCACAGTCAGAGCGCCTGGGTGGCTCAGTCGCTTAAGGATCTGCCATCCATTCAGGTAGTGATCTCAGGGTCCTGGGATCTGGACCCCTGTGGGACTCCCTGCTAAACAGGGAGTCTGCTTCTCCCTCTCCCTCTCCTTCTGCCCCTCCCCTGCCCGTGCATGCTCTTTCTTTCTCCCTCTCTCTCTCAAATAAATAAAAATCTTTAAACGAAAAAAAAGTGGGTTAATCACCCTAGGAGGCTGTTATCTTCCATTCTTTCTCACAGAAATTGTTCTAATTTTACGTATTCTAACTTAAAATGTTCAAAATCAGGGGCTGCCTGGGTGGCTCAGTTGGTTAAGCATCTGCCTTGGCTCGGGTCATGATTCTGGGGTCCTGGGATCAGGCCCGGAGTCAGAGTCTGGCTCCCTGCTCCACGGAAAGCCTGCTTCTCCCTCTGTCTCCAGCTCCCCCTGCCTGTGTTCTTTCTCTCTTTCTCTCAAACATACAAGTAAAATCTTTTTTACAAAAATATTCAAAATCACTATCATATGAAGTAGTGGCTATGATTATGCAATGTTACCAGTAAAATTAATATTTTGACAGGCAATTAACTTTAAAGTGTGTTATATTAAAAATTTTGTCGTCAGCTTTTTTAAACTTGCAATTGCTTTGCTTTGTCGTTCTAAACAAATGTAAACCTTCAGGGGTGCCTGGCTGCCTCAGTCGGGAGGACATGACACTCCATCTCCGGGTTGTAGGTTTGAGCCCCACCATGAGTATAGAGATTACTTAAAAACAAAATCTTAAATATGTATTACATATTTTATTTTGTTACATTTATTATATCTAAATATATTATATATTTGTAAATACATGTCATATACAGTATATATATTATATATACACATATACTTGTGTGTGTGTGTGTATACATGAACTTTCACGCAAACATTATGTTCATAATTTTGTGTTCTCCTCCTAGGGAGAACTTCCGGCATTGTGTGGCTTCAGCTTCCAGTTCCGGGATCTGCCCATGGGGTTCCTCTAGAGCAGGCACATCTGTTCTCTGAGGGACACATCTGGGGCATTGCCGCTGGGCACCAGGTTCACACAATTTCAGTTTTCAGAAGCAATATTGTTTTCCAAGACGGGTATACCCCCTTGAGGAATGGAACTGAGACCTGTGTGCCCCACTGTGCCCAGACCTAGAAGCCTAGACGGTCTCAGTCACGGTCGATGAAAAGGTAGAACATAGCAAACTCCACCCACCTCTAGCAGCAAAACTGGTTCTCCAAGGGCGTGTAGTGGAAGGAATGGCTACAGCCCTCACTGTGGAAAATCCCAATGTTGATCATTAGAACTTAATATATTAATATTTGACTAGTTTATTAAGAACTTGAAGGTAATAGCTCTCAAGACATCGACATACAAGGCATTTTAATTTTACATTACAGGAAAAAAGTTAAAATTGCTACTCAAATTTCATACTATGATTTATTTCCCATTGCTTACTGAACTTCAGTTTCTCAATAGTTCTTTTTGGTTTGGTAAACACTGCTTGGAGGAACTTGTTATTCTCTTTTGTAGTCTGATTAGAGTAGAACATAACACTCACTGCCTTTGTGTACTGGTCAAACTGCCTAACAAATGACAGCAAAATGTTTCAGGGTTTTTAAATTAGCTAATGCAGTGGAGACAACAAAGACTTTGTCCAGCTTTGATTGTATGTGAATTCAGATTTCAAGCGGCCACAAATTCAATGAGTCCTTTAACTTGACAAGCTTCTAGAAACTACTGACATTCATAATCAACATTCTGTGCTAACACAGAACTAACACCAGCTTCATGCGGACCCTTTCCAATCATACTGCCGTTGGTCTCTTGAACTACTGTGTTTACTTCTTTACTCTTTTTAAAGATTTTATTTATTTGAGAGAGAGAGAAAGAGAGAGCTCGAACAGGAGAAGCTGCAGAGGGAGAGAGAGAAGCAGACTCCCGCTGAGTAGGAAGCCTGATGCGGGGCTCAATCCCAGGACACGGAGAACACGGCCTGAGCTGAAGGCAGACCCTTAACTGAACCACCCAGACGCCCCTCCAACCACTGTTTTTGATCTTTCAACCTTAAGAGTGCCAGTAAAAATATTCTTTTATTCTGTTACTGCCAATAACTAAGTAATTTTCCTTAAAAGACACTTATTATAACTAACTTATATAAAGATATAGATTGTTAAAAAAAATTCTGCTGAGTAAATTTTAAAGATCTTATTTATTGGCTTTATTCAATGATTCATGAATCTGGCAACATCCCATCTAGCAGACAGAAGGGAGCTCTGAGGCACCGTACAAATTGAAAGGCTTTTATAGGCAGAAAGGGGCAGGAACAAAGATGTCATACTAGCAAAAAGTGGATTGGCTGTGGCAAGGTGACTTTCCTTTAGGAGATGGCAGGGGTCTTTCAGGCAGATTACCCCTTTAGTGCTGATCAGGTAGTTCCTGGCTGACTGTCCATTTTGGAAAGAGCCAAAACTGTAATTAAATTAAATCTAAGTTTGGTGACAAGGGACTTAGCTTAAGTGACTCCATTTGGGGGCCTGTTGTCTTGTTTTAACAAGATAAACAGATTTGATGGAGAGACATTTCTTGGAATGAGAGCCACTGGCTCTAGATAAAAAAACTCTTTTTGTAAATTATGCTCTAACCTAAAATCTGGGTATATGTTTGACTTCCTTGGCTCAATTTAACCAGAAAAAAAAAATGGCAAAGGGAAATTTGACTGTGGCATACAAATGTTTTAAATCTATGTTCCTATCACTGACCAATTCTGACCTCCCAGTCTAAGAAAGCTCTCTCCCCCATCACTCTCTATATCTCAGCTGCTTTCTGTGTCTTCACTGCACCTCTCCATCAGTACTTGAAATATTGTACCATCCATTTCTTTTTCCAACTCATCGCCCTCACGGTGATGTCAGCGACTAGAGGGAGGAGCTTTGCATTGCCTGGTTCAGAGCCCCCAGTTCCTGGAACTGGGGTAAGAATCAAAATTTATGTTTACTAAATAGATATCAAATTAATTATATTAGAATGAAAATACTTTGAAAAACTATAAAATCAAATTGTAATTTATTTATCTTTTCTTTTTTTTTTTTTAGTAAACTCTACCACCAAGATGGGGCTGGAACTCATGACCCCCAAGATCAAGAGTCTCATGCTCTACCAACTGAGCCAGCCAGGAACCTCTATAACTTATAACTTATTTTAAAAAGCATGGCAGGGGCACCTGGGTGGCTCAGTCGTTAAGCGTCTGCCTTCGGCCCAGGTCAGATCCCAGGGTCCTGGGATCGAGCCCCGCATCAGGCTTTCTGCTCTGCAGGAAGCCTGCTTCTCTCGCTGCCATTCCCTCTGCTTGTGTTCCCTCTCTCGCTGTGTTTCTCTCTGTCAAATAAATAAAATCTTTTAAAAAGCATGGCAAACATATACATGAATAGTCATACCAACTTTTTTTTTAAATATGGTTCTTTTCATTGTTCATTTATTTTATTATTATTATTTTTAAAGATTTTATTTATTTGACGGAGAGAAACACAGCAAGAAAGGGAACACAAGCAGAGGGAATGGGAGAGGGAGAAGCAGGTTTCCCGCCAAGCAAGGAACCCGATGTGGGGCTCGATCCCGCGACCCTGGGATCATGACCTGAGCCAAAGGCAGACACTTAACGACTGAGCCACCCAGGTGCCCCCATACCAACTTTTTGACAACTGGCCCCCTAGTGAAAATAAAAAGTACACTTACTGACTCAAAATACCTAGGGGTGCCCAGCTGGCTCAGCCTGTAGAGTATGTGACTCTTGATCTCGGGGTTGTGAGTTTGAGCCCCACAGTGGGCAGGTCAAGTTTACTTAAAAACAAATAAATGAAAATGAAATTGGGGTGCCTGGCTGGCTCAGTTGGTAGAGAATACAACACATGATTTCTGGGTTATGAGTTCGAGCTACACATTGGGCACAGAAATTACTTCAAAAAAATGTTTTTAATAGCTAAATATTATTATCTGCATAAAAATCACACACACACCCAAATAGAAAATGTGTGTGTGTGTGTGTGTGTGTATTTTTTTTTTAAGATGTATTTTAGGGGCACCTGGGTGGCTCAGTCATTAGGCATCTGCTTTCAGCTTCAGCTCGGGTCGTGATCCCAGGGAATCAGGCTTTCTGCTCAGCAGAGAGCCTGCCTCTCCCTCTTCCTCTGCCTGCTGCTCCCCCTGTTCACTGTCAAATAAATAAATAAAAATATTTTTTAAAAAATAAAATAAAGATATATTTTATTTGGGAGAGCATACACACACACACACACACACACACACACACACACATACACACACACACACGCAGAGTGGGGAGGGGCAGAAAGAGAGGGAGAGAAAGAATCTCAAGCAAACTTCCTGCTGAGCATGGGCCCAATACAGGCTCCATCCCATGACCTATGAGATCATGACTTGAGCTGAAACCAAGAGCTAGACGCTCAACCAACTGAGCTATCCAGACCCCCGAAATGTACACTTTAAATGGGGTAATTTCTTGGTAGGTAAATCATTTCTCAACAGAGCTGTTTTTAAATCATATTAAAAAATAAATCACATGCATAGTTTAATGTGGAGTGTGGTGGTTAAGAGCCAGCTGGATAGCCACTTCCAGCTGTGTGGCCCATAGCTTCACATAAGGATTCACCTCCTTTTATCATCCTGCAATCAGGTGATGAATCCTCTCTAGACAGGTTGTTTTTAGGATAGCACGAGTTAACACATGGAAAGTGCTGGAAAACAGCCTGCCAGGCAGCAAACACTCACTTAGGCTGCTCTAGTGGAGGAAGCTGCTGTCACCCACAGTGAGTAGTGTTAGTGCTCTTGAAGGGGTCATACATAGCCCAAGGAGCAGAGACATCGATAGAGAATCTCCTTATGTGCTTAGTGATGGCCTGTGTGGCCAGGTGGATAAGAAGGTAACCTAAGATTGGGAACTCTGAAATATATGGGGGTCGGGGGGACCAAGCTTTTTTTTTTTTTTAGGATTTTATTTATTTGAGAGAGAAAGCAGGGGAGAGAGACAGGGGGCTCTGATTCCCGTACCCTGGGATCATGATCTAAGCTGAAGGCAGACACTTAACCAACTTAGCCACCCAGGTGCCCCCTAAGTAATCTCTACACCCTACCTAGGACTCGAACTCACAACCCCAAGATCAAGAGTCCTACCAACTGAGCCGGCCAGGTATCTGGGAATGGTTGTTTTGGAAGCTGCCTATCAGGCACACCTACAAAGTGAAGAGGACGCGCGTGTCCATGAGATGAACTTGAATTACAAGGTCGAGAGCTGAGAAATCTGGTTGATGAGAGACACACGTAGTTGTTGGACAAGTATGCTTAGGGCCCTGTGGGTGGGAGGAAAGCATTACTGAGGTCTAACAGAAACAACAAAAAGTCAGTGAGAAGTGACGTCGCCTGACCTCAGTTCAGTGAACAGTTTCCGCCTCTCTCCTGCATTAGGACTTCAGCCTCATATCTCGCCCTTGTTTGAAGGCCTCCCCAAGTCCAAGGTCCCCTGCCGGCTTTCTGGTCTCACTCCAAGCAGCTGGCCTCCTCCTGCTGGTTCCCCAGTCCCCCCTGCTCTTGGCTTCCTCCTCCCTGACCTGCTCTGGGTTCAGCAGCTGTGCTGTCCCTTCACCTCAGCTATCCTTCATAGCCTCTAGGGTCCCAGTTACCGAAGACCACGACTTCCCAAAAACCGTCACAATCACGGGGGCACGAACGTAACAACAGATACACAAAGACTCCGCTAAGTTTTAAACGGAGTCACGACTTTTACAGGGCAGAGGAGCCTGTGTGGCTGCGCATGCGTAACAGGGCGGCTGCTAGACAAACGCGCTTTTGAACCACAGCAGCCAATCCGCGCGAGGAGGGACGACAGGAAAGCCCCGCCCACGCCGCCTAGGTCTTCGTCCTACAGGCGGCTTCACCCGCGGCCCCGCCTCAACAGCCATCTCTTAGTGATCATTGGCTAGAAGCCACCACGGTTCTATTCCGATTGGTTGCTTCTTGGTCCTTTGCACGAAGGGGGAGGGTGATAATGGATGGCCGCTTGGAAGGGGCCTCCTAGAGGCGGAGGAGTCATCTCTGGAGGTCGGAGTGGGCCAAAGAGAGTCAGGTTTTCAGTATACGCTCCTAAGGGAAGTATAGATCCCTTCGTGAGACAACCTCCCCCCCATCGTTTCCGTATCCCCTTTTCCGGAAGGCACTTTGAATCCGCAGCGAAGGGCTCCTCCTCCTGTCTTCCTAGCGCACAAGAGACAGCCAAGGCCTAAAAGTGAGCCCTCAGACCGCTGCTACCCTTCAGATGGCCGCCCTTGCACCCCGTCTTATACCAGCTAGCCTCCTCTTACAGGCTGCCTCATTCTCTCCCACCCCACCCCGCCACCCCCATCATCACAGGGAGTGAGCCCCAGATCTGTGTGCCCCAGATCAGTAGGAGCCCACCTCTCTAAACACACCTGCGGGACCTCTCTGAAAATGCAGAGAGAGGGGAGGAAGAGCAGCGGACTCCCGAGGTGGGTCCAGGTGGGAATTCAGTATGTATTTCTCATAGGGATGAAACACTGGAGACAACTGGGAGAAGCCTCAAGAGGACAGAGGTGACCTCTCCCCTCAGGAATGGCATCTTTCCCGTCCTTTACCACCAGACCCCCTCAAAACAGACAGCCTCAGCCTTCTACTGATGCTGATATTCAGTCCCTCTTGGAAGGTAGGAAAAAAACACTTTGCTCCCACAATGTGCCGGGCAAGATAACTACTACTTCCCTTTCATTTTACACTCTGGTCAATCTTAGAAAATTCCTGTTTTATTACCTTTCCTCAGGGAAGTTAATGGCTTTGAGGATGCATCTCTGTTTTTCACAGAGCAATATTGGTGCTTGCAGAAGGGCGAAAGCACACTATGGGAGTGTCAGGAGGTGTGGCAGTGATTGACATGAGTAGAGGCAGGATCCTGGGCATCAGTGCTGATTTTCAGGCAGCCACTCTTGGCAACAGACTTCCCTCCTTCCACACAAGGTCCTTTGTATTCTTTGCAACGCTGACTCCAAAAGGGGAAGAAAGAGTTCGGACTGGCTCTTTCAGTTTTCTCACTCTCAACTTTTAATACCTCCAGGCTGTCATTTGCACCCACCCAAGTCTGGCTCTCCATCACCCGCTCTTCCCAGCCTTCCCTCACCCCCTCTTCCCAGCCTTCCATCACCCCAAGGTTTGATTTCCCTGTAAGTCTCAGTGCCTCTCACCCAGATCTCCCATTTGAAAGGTAAGAAATCAGACCCATGGGGCGCCTCGGTGGCTCAGTCTGGTTAAGCGTCTGCCTTCAGCTCAGGTCATGATCCCGGAGTCCCAGGATTGAGCCGCACATCGGGCTCCCTCTTCTCCCTCTGCTCTCCTCCTCCCTCCGCTTCTTCCTCTGCTCCTCAACCTTCTCATGCTCTCTCTTTCTCCCAAATAAATAAAATCTTTTTTTAAAAAAGAAAGAAAAGAAATCAAATCCAAATGGATGGCTCCAGAGATTCTGACAAGGAATGCATGTCCAAGAAGCAGGGCAAGCGGCCAGCCCTCCTTGAAAGTGATTTCCTGAAAACAGCCTTCACTGCTTGTCCAGCCTCTCGGGAATTATACCTTGAGAGGGCGAGCAGTTGTTCATCCTAAACACTCTTAACGAATGAAAGGACAGGTTAGTAAACTCTTCTTAATATGCCAAACATCTAAAGGTTTCGACACCCAGTTTCATGACCACGTGTAAGTACTGGTTTTAATATCTAAGAAAATAAATTCACTAACCTGGAAACTGACTTCGCACCAGTTCCAGCGTGGAAGGCACTGCTGCCTGCCACTGAAAGAATGGCCAGCCTTTGAGGCCCCTCCAAGGGGACAGATGCGTTCTTCAGCCGTCGTGCACCGACGCCTACCACCAGTTTGGGCAACAGGAAGAGTATGAGGTGTGACTTCCCATCGCGCTTGCAGAAGTCACACACGGGTAGCTGGGCTCCCTCTCGCTGGTTCTGCGCCAGGCGCAGCCCGTCCCTTACCTTAGACCAGTGTCAACACCACCAGACCCAGGCGAAGTTCTCGTTCTACCCGTTATAGATGGTGCTCTCTCACAGGGACGGGGATGGGAGTGGAGGGTGCCTGATGAGGACAGAAGCTGCAGGGCAGAGCAAAGGTGCTAGGGCCTTCTGGAGAAGTGGATCTGAGGTCCTCTCTGTGCTTCCCGGAGACCTCCCAAAGCAAAGAGGGTCCTTTTTGCGAATACCCGCTTCCTCACTGTCTCCTGACAGGGCAGAAGAACTCGCTGAAGGGTCTAATCACTTGGGCTGAGACCCCCTTCCACCACGAAGGCACAGTGTGGCCTTAAGCAAAACCTTTCTCTTCTCTGGAATGTGGTAGGTTTCTCTGTCGGTGGGTGGGGGGGTGCTCTCTGTTGAAGACCCCCTTTCACTTACTCGGCAGATCTCTCTGCATGTCTGACAGGGCCATTCCCAGCTCCAGTTACCGTCAACTGAGCAGCACAATCAGATGTCATCGTCACCACAAACATTCAGAGTAGGCTCAGTCATGGTTCCTACTTTATGGATGAATAAATAGGAAGAGAGTAAATTAGTTGCTCAAGTGCACATAGCAAGTAACTAACAGAGCCTGGATCTGACTTCAAAGTATGTGCAATTAATGGTTCTGAATCTTGAGGTTAACGAACTTTCCTCGCACCCAACCTGGGAGGCAATCATTCCACAAATACATATTGAGGGCTGGTCATGGAGCAGCCCCAGACCCCACAGAACCTTCACCCCAAACCTCAAAGGTCAGTCCTTTCATTATTCCATTTTAGAGGAGAGGGAACTGGGGCTTGGAATGATGAAGGAGCTACCTAAGCTTAGCCAGTGAGCAAACGGCAGGCTGGGCCTCAACTCTAGCTCTTCCTGGCCCCAGAGCTCCTGGACTTGAACTCCACAGAAACTGAATCTTGAAGGCAGGGAGCACCGTGGAAGGTTTTCATGAGGTGTAATATATTCTTATCAGGAATAGCCTCCCCTCTTCCTACTCACCCTTCCTCCCCACCCTGCCTTTCAAGGTTTTGTTTTGCCCCCAAATCCCCAGCACTGGGAGCCTCTGGTGGCTTCTTGTCCTTATTGACTCAACAACAATCCAATCAAAATCGATTTATTGGTGGCCATGACTGGCCATTGGGAAAAAGGAACCAAGAGTCCTGCCCTCAGCTGATCACCATCCAGTGGTAAAAGCAGCAAAGAGAGGAACCGGGGAAGAGGGACAGCAGAAGGGAGAGGCCTGGGCTCACCTAGAACCAAGGGCACAGGCCTAGAGCTTGTAGTGGAGTGAGGGGCGAAAGGGGGGTTTGGCCAGGAGCCCGCAAGGCACACATGGGGGTCCGCAGAGGGAAGCAGCCCACTATTGCGCCCGTAGCTGGCAGAGCTCCTCCTGGGGCCGCCCCTCCCCCCACACTCTATGGAGCAGGCAGCAGACCAGGGTCTGGGCCAGGGTGGTTTCTAATCCTAGCCATCAGTTTCCCTGGGCTTAAGTGGGTGTCAGGGCCCGGTCAGAGGGTGGGCAATCCTGAAGGAAGGCATCATCCCCAGCCGTGCCCCTCAATAAACACCCAGTCTGGGGAAAAGCAATGGGACCACTGAGCGAATGGGGGCTCAAGGCCAGTCCCTGACTCCTAGTTGAGTCAGTTGTCCCCAGGACACCCCACACAGCAGTCCTTGAACTCCTGCCACGGGCACAAGAACCCAGAAAACATCCTGTCCCCTTTCCAGCAACCCTCTGGACCCCTCTTTTAGGATCTAGGTGAGCTAAAGAATCTGAAAGTCCACTTTCTCCTCAAGAAAAAGGTCTGAGGCCCAGGCCATCCCTGTCTCACCACCACCTTAGCCTCTGATGGCCCCCGGGGGCCCCCAGGAGCTCAGCTCGGCATTGGGTGTGGCAGGGCAAGCTGTGTCAAGAACTCACAGGGTTGTGGGGGGTGGGGGGGAGTGGGAGGGGTGGAGAAGGAGCTACTGGAATCTCAAGGAATCTGACCAGTTCCCTCCCGCCTGCAGGTATTGTTGCCCTGGGCGGAGCTGCTGGGTTTAAAGAGCCGGAACCCACCTGGGCTGAACCCGGCCCCGGCAGCCTCTCCAGACCCGCACCGGCTCTCAGGTGAGCAAGTGTCTGCTAGGACTTCAGGGCTGCTGAGCGGGAGTGTGGTGGGAGAAGGATAAGGGTGGAGGGGGTACCAGTCTGAGGGAAGGGTGGTGGGTGCCCGGGTATTCTCAGGAACAGGGTGCATGTTTGAAGGTTTTGAGCATGGGAGGCCGTTTGCTGTGTGACCACTGCCATACAGACAGTGGGATAGGGGTGGCAGGAAACAGGAGCCCGCCTTTGGCTAAAGAATATGTAAAGTGGAGTTGGAGCCCCCTTGACTCAGGAATTCAATGGTGAGGAGAGGGCGAGTCCAAAGGAGGGCCTGCTTCGGAGACTGCTAGAAGCCGACAAACCCCCGCATTCAGAAGCTGCACATCACTAGTCCCTCCCACCTAGGGCAGAAGGACCCTTGTATGTATGTATCTATTTATATACCAACTTCGCTTTTTTAAGTGATTCATGAATCCCATTGAGCAAGTATAGAGGGCTATGTATTTATTGTAACACGCTTCATTACTTACTATGTATTAGGCATTATTCTTGGGCTTCACATATAGTAATTTGTTTAATTCAATCATAAATGCATGCAGTTGCTATTAATTGTTCTCATTTTACAGGACACTGAAGCACCGAGAGGTGAAGGAACCCCCTGAGTCACACAGCTGTTGGTTGGTTTTGAGGGGATTAGAGTTCCGGGCGGCTGGGCCCAGCAGATAGTGATGGGGGCTTCAGTTTGCAACAGCTGACAGTCCCTAAGCTCGCCTGCAGCTAACAACAGGCAGAAAGCTGGAAGGGGTCTTATCGCGAGGAAACAGCCACCCTAGGAACTAGTACTTAGGTACATGGATGGTTCCCAACCCGAGGAGAAGGAAAGGAGCCATGTTCCTTCCACCCACCAGGCGGTTTCCTGCTATGGGATTTGGGGCTGCCTTGGAGCAGGATCCCTGACTGGGGTGGGGTGGGAGGCCCTCACATGCTTCCACTACCACCTTTCCCCTCCTCAGCAGTCTGTCCTCTGTGGCTCAGCCCAGTGTGCTCACCCTTTGCAGAGACTATCTTGGAATTTATCCTGATATCGCCGGAGGCCCAGACCTTTGGGAACAATAGCTCAGGGTGCCTTAGCCTTTTGAATGGGGGTAAGGAACCAAAGCCTGAGTTAGAACAGTAGCTCTGCTCCTCTGACCTAAGGTCAGGCTTCTTCTGTTTTAAGACTTTAACAAAGACTTTAATCACTTACTAGGTGTGAGCATTGTTCGAAGTACTTAACTAATATTAACTCAATCCCTGTAACTCCACTAGGCATTTACTATTATCATCTCTAGATGAGGAAACAGAAATCAGTAACTTTCCCAAGACCACCTCATAAACCAAGTGCACCCTTGGGATCTGGGCCCTGGCTCTTTGCCCCAGGCACTGTGAACCCGGGGCAGGTCCTGGCCATCTGACCCCAGCCCGCCCCTCTCCCCTGCAGCTCTGCTCTGCAGCCCGATCATGAACAGAGTGACCCAGGGCCTTCTCCTCACACTGGCAGGTGAGTCCTCCCAGAAATGAACCTGCTGCCACTCACCCTCCCCCCAAGACAGTGAAAACCAGGGCAGCATCTCCCAAAGGGGGCCTGATGTTGAACAAATGTATTTTCACTTAATCTGTCAATTTAAAGAGTGACTAAGGAGATAATAGTACAGGGAGGACGTGGATATTGCAAAAGTTGTCCTAAATAATTGAACGTTGGAAAACAGTAACCATCTCTTTCCCTGTTGCCTGATAGGGCATTAGCCAGGACGTCTGTAGGAAGCTGCTCAGAAGAGGATGAAAAGATACCAACACATCATCCCAATTTCAAATGCAAGAAAGAGTAGCAGGAAGCCTGAGAAATGGCAGAAAGGGCTGGGGGGCGGGAGGGGGGCAGGCAAAGGCTATGGGGTAAGAGACAAAATCCCAGGCTATCTGGGACTGGGGAAGGTGTGAGGTATCTTACGCCTGCCCACCCAGGAGGCTGGTCTGGGCTGAGGACATGCCCACTGCTCCGTTTTGAGACCAGTGTCATGAATTAATACCAGGTCCCTCTGCTTTTCCCACCCAGGCCTGCCTGCCTTAGAAGCCAATGACCTTGTTGGTGAGTGAGGCCCCAGACTGCCCTGCTCCTGCTGCCCCACATTTCCCCTCTAAGACCCCACATCCTGGTTCTGGTCCTTATTCTTTTTTTCCACCCCCTTTCCTGCAGATAAAGACAGTCCCTTCTACTATGGTAAGAGCTGATCTCCCTCACCCCCACCCCTACCTTTGCCTATCCTGGACCTCTTTGCTGGAGCTTGGTGAGGGCTAATGAGGAAAGAGGGGCAGCACGGGGCTGGGCCTGGGGATCACAGAGTCGGCATGGCCTGTGAAAAGAGCGAGAGGCCAATATGCAGTGTGGGCTTTGGGAGAACTTCATTCCAGCAAGGAGGGAAGGTACCCACAGGATATTTACGAAGACTTCTGGGGAAGGGGCTGGAGGCTTTGGGGGCCCCAGCTCTCTCACCTGATCTTCCACTCTCTCACTCGCCTTCCCCAGCACGGGCTCCTCTTTGCCCGACAACCCCCAGCAGCCTTCCTCTTCCTCTGCCAGGCACTGTCCTCCAGTGTCGCTACACACTCCTCCTCTCCCTCGGGCCTCGGCACAAATGCCACCTTTCCGAAGAGCCTTCCTTGATCAAAAAGCCTTCCAACTCCCTTCTTTTTCTGTACTCTTCTGCTTATTTTTTCTTCCTCATGCTGTTCCCACCAGATATTATACCGCTGTCTATTTTCTGGCTTGTCTTTCTTGTTGCCTGAAATGTAAGTGCATCTGCACGAGCGAGCGCGGGTGATCAGACATGTCTTTTGAATGGGTGAGTGGGGTGGAGCCCTGCTGGTGCCAGCTCACTCCCCTCCCCCCCCCCAGACTGGGAAAGCCTGCAGCTGGGTGGCATGATTTTTGGAGGGCTCCTGTGCATCGCTGGAATCTTGATAGCCCTGAGTGAGTGGTGGGGCTGGCAGGCCGGGCACGGGGGACAGTGTGGGGTGGCCCAGGCGCCCCAGGTTCTTTGCACTGACCAGCTCTTCCTCTCACAGGCGGAAAATGCAAATGCAAGTACAATCAGAAGCACAGGTGAGACAGGGCCCCTATTGTAGGTCCCGGGGGCAGAGCACACCTCTTTTGGGGTAACGTCCTGCAATTTAGAGCAAGAGGACAGCCCCTTGGCTGCTCCCTGGGCTTGCAGTGAGATTTGTTACTCACTGCTAATCAGTCCTGAAGTGCCCCAAATCTGGGAAAGCTATAACCCTTGTATTGTTTAAAGTGACAATGGAAGAATAGCAAGGACGTGTGCACCCCTGGGGAGGGAGCGCCAGGCGTCTTCATGGGGGATAAAGGACAGACAGTCTGGGAATGCTAATTTGATGTGCTCTATTCTCAGCCCTTTACCTGAGAAAGCCATGCCACTCATCACTCCAGGTAAGATGGGCTTCTTTGGTTTCTTTGAGAAGCTTCCAGGCACTCAGGCAGGGTGGCCATAATATTTGAGCGTTATTAAATGCCTTGCGTAAGGCTGGCCTGAGCCAGCCCAGCCTTGGGGTTTCTGGAGGCTGGGAGGTTGCCTTTGTGGTGACCTTGTTGTGAAGACGACTCCCATTCTCTCCTCAGGCTCTGCCACTACCTGCTGAGCACAGGACCAGCTTCGTGGCCCTCTTGGTCCCAGCTCCCATGCTTTCTCTCCCCCACTGGGGGCCCTACGCTCCATGATGGCCTTTCTCCACCAGGGTGGGCCCTTAGGCTCCCTTCTGATCAGAAGGCTGTCCAAAGCTTATTTCTAAATTAAACTGTCTCATCCCTCCCTCCGGTGTTTTGTGAGTGGGTCCTTCTGTGGGTCTGGGCAGGGCAGGGCAGGCTGGGTGGGGACTCTGACGTCAGGTCCGTCAGTGGCTGGGGGAAGGGGGTCTTGTGGATTGCTAATGCTTCTTCAGGCCACATGTCTGTCCTAAGGCCTACTCCCAGCATCCCCCCCACTTTGAAAACCTGATCATTGGTCTTCTGCCCCCTTGCCTCATCCATGCACTGTGCAAGATACCTCAATGTTATGGCAAAGGACCTTACAATTTCCACACCTTGCCTGGAGACCCTAAGAGTCCCTGTGAGCCAGGTACCCATGACATTCTCTAACCTAGAATGATCCCCAGGGCCCTCCACGAAGAGGCCACCTCACTCAGTGAATGCTCTCTGCCATTCACACAGCTCAGGAATTGAAGCAATTCCTTCATTGACTCACCCCAGTAAAACCCTATATAACCCCCAGACAAACCCGTGGACTCTCTGCCTACCCTAGATAATATCCTATAGGACCCTACTATGAGCCACATCCCAAGAAGCCCTGCATCTTAGAACCAAAGACCATCAGAACAAATCCAGGTTCCTCGGTATGTCCAAAGGCCACTCCCAGGACACCTCATTTGAAAGGTCCCTACAGGTACGGGGCAGGGCTGGGGAAATGCCTCTCTCACCTCATCAGTCTGTCTGTCCTGCAGCCTCATCCTTCACGCCAACCGCCATAGTCCAGGACAGAAGGAGCTAAGGTGCCCTCAGTCCAGCCTCTGCTCCCTACATCGATCCCAGGGTTGAGGCAGGTTGAAGCAGCAGAGATCTCCCCTGTGCCTGCCAGACGGGGGTCCACAGTCCGGGGTAATGGAACAGCCGTGTTGGTGCATCTTGGTGTGGCTTCAGGCCAGCTCTCTAATGGTGTACTGCTCCAGAACCCCCTCTACTTCTCAGGGTGGGGCCGTGTCCTGGAAACCATCCTGCCTCCTAGACTTCAGGCCCCTGACTTGTAGACTTGGGTTAGAAGGCTAGAGCAGGGGAGTCTGAAAGCCGAACTCTTCCTCCTGGTTGGCAGCCCATCCCAGGCCCTGAGGTCTCAAAATGAGATTCAAAGATATGCTTAGGGTCCTTGTAACAGGACACATACGGAGGTGGGGGTGGAGGTGGGGGAGGGAGCTGCAGCAAGAAATCCAGGAACCAAGTGAGACTCGAGACACCTGTCTAACGGCAGACCGGGGTGGCAGGGAGCCAGATCATCACCCACCAGGACCGATCCTAGAAGGCCCTTAAGGACCCAGGATTCTGAGCCATTGCATCCTGTGAAGAAAATAAAATGAATGTGTTTCAGCAGCCGGCGTGCATGGGCAGCAATGGTGACGTGATCGGGTTAAGAGGTGACGTCTGAGCTCAGTCCTCAAAGGTGAATGATTAGAGGAGCCAGCTGCACAGACCTCTTTCCTGGCAGAGACTAGTGCTCGCAATCAGCCTTTGAGGACCAGAGAAAAGTCAGTGTGAGTGGGACATCAGTGAGATCAAAGAGGAGGCAGGTGTGGCCACTGCAGGGAGAACCACTGCCCCGTCCTGAGCTGGGAAGTGGGGGACTCCGGAGCCCCACGGGAGGTGGGAGCAGGAGGGAGGAAGGAGAGCAGCGGGTGCGGGGAGCCCAAAGTGGGGGAGCAGCCAGAAGCAGTTTCCAGGCTGGTTTTTCCATCCTGGGGAGTGGGGTGCATGTCCGTCTCCTCCTTGGACGGGGGAGGACGCTGGTGTGAGTGGATTGCATTTGAGAAGTAAAAATGAGCTCCACTTAGGAAAGCAAAAAGTCTGTGGCCATTCGCTTGTGGGGCTGGAGCGGCAGAGACCAAAGTCACACTGTCAGAACTTTTTTTTAAAAAACGTTGACTTATTTAAGTAATCTCAGAACCCCATAGCGGGGCTGGAACTCACCGGGAGATAGAGAACGGCATGCTGTACCCACTGAGCCAGCCAGGCACAGGGGGACCTGAGCCACTCGGGCCTAAGACTTGGCGATTCCAACCCAGGCACCTGCTCTGGGGAGGGTTTCCGGACATGACCTTCCACATCCCTCTGAACGCTTTCGTTCCCGGGCTCCACTCCGCGGAGGACACCAGTCCTGCCTGCTTTACCTTCAGCCTACCAAACACGGCTTCATTCCAATTTCATCTGAACAAACCGCACAGTTCCCTCAAGTCTGTAAGCAACCACTCTGGGGTGAAGGACCCCATGACCCCTACACCCCGAATATGTGGGACTCCCTCATTGCCCAGCGCCAGTGAGCCTGACTCGTCCAATTATAGGCTGGTACCTAGTAGTTTAGGCTGATTCTGCCTGTCCCAGGCTGGGGCCAGGGGCTCTCGGAGGACATCTGGGGTCTGGAGCAATCAGGGGGAAGTCAGGGAATGTGATGGGAGGTGGGGGGCACCATGCAGGTCGGAGTCCGTGGTAGCTTGCGAGTTTGGCAGCTGGGCCCTGGAGTGAGGCTGTGATTCCCGAGAAAAACAAGTCCTTCCCCCACCCCTCCCATCTCCCCCCATTTCAACCACCACCCCCCGGGCAGGGAGAGGGAAAGGTGGCCATAGGACGAGAGGAGTCTCTGCCCAGGCTTCCCTGTGTGGAAGAGTCCCCTTCCCTGGGCCTATTTCTCCTTTGGGAGTGTGGCTTTAGTCACAATTCCCTCCTTTTGTTGTCCTCTCCCAGAGAAGCGGTTGCCTAGGAAAGAATCCGAGTAAACAAAGGGCAATTTCTACTTAATCGAACACTTAACATGTGAAGGTCACTGTTGTAAACACTTCATGTTAATTTCCCCAGTAGCTTATGAGATGGGAACTTATATTATTTATTCCATCTGCGCACAGGAGGAGACCGAGGTTCTCAGAGGGTCTCGCAGGCCATCTTGCTCCTAAGCTATTGCTGGAGGACTGGGCTACCCTGCCTTTCTGGTATTTATCACTATCTGAGAAAGAACCCAGTGACTGTGCCTGCTTGGGCACTATCTATATCCCTTCCCATTTGTGTATATGTGTGTGTATTTTTTAGGTAAGCTCTATGCCCAACATGGTGCTTGAACTCACGACCTGGAGATCAAGGGTTGCATGCTCCAGTTGCCTGCCCAGCTCAGTTGGAAGAGCACGAGACTCTTGATCTAGGAGTTGTGAGTGTGAGCCCCAGGTTGGGAATAGAGATTACTTAAATGAATAAAAAGAAAAGAGTCTTATGCTCTACCCAGTGAGCCAGTCAGGCACCCCTACTCATTTTTTAATTTAAAGAATCTTTTTATTTTTTTTTTTTTAAGATTTATTTATTTTATAAATTTTAGGGAGAGAAAGAGAGCAAGTGGGTGCAAGAGGGAGGGGCAGAGGGAGAGAACCTTCCAGGAGACTCCCTGCTGAAAGTGGGGGCTAACTCGGGCTCAGTCCCATGACCCATGAGATCATGACCTGAGCCGAAACAGAGCTGAACACTTAGCCAACAAAGCCACTCAGGCCCCCTCTCTTATTTTTTCCTGACTGCAAACATCTTTCATTCTTATTACAGAAAAGTTGGACATTACAGAGCTATGTCACTTAGGTAAATCGGTTTTTAAACCAGCACTCAGAAATAATCAAGACGAAAGTTTGATGTAATCTATAATTGTTATATATAAATATCATTTTATATATAGTAATACATATAGTATTTATACATATATGTATATGTGTGTGTGTATATATATATAGTATAATATATAGATATAGTATTCTGTATTTCTCGAGAGATCCAGCCAGGTTGTTGTTAGATCAATCAGTAGTTCATTACTTTGTACTGCTGAGTAGTCCTCTGAGAGCTTTTTAAAAAAGGGCCTACTAACTTAAGAAAAAGTTGTTTAAGTTTTATTCTAAAACTTGCGGCTTAAACATTGTAATTTTTCTGTTTCCCAGAAGGTAGCAGCACTTTACCCTCTTTCTTTTTTAGGTTTTATTTTTAAGTCATTCTACACCTAATGTGGGGCTCAGACTTGTAGCCCTGACATCATCAAGAGTCACATGCTCCACTGACTTAGCCAGCCAGGCGCCCCTTACCCTCAATTTTTGTGTAAAATGCCATAGAACCCAGGGTAAGAAGTAAGGGCCAACAGCGCACACGAGGGAGCATGCCTGGAGGCGTCTGGTGGATCAACGGGTAGGTCCTACTCCAGGCTCTGTAGAGGGATTTATTACTCAAGTCTCAATCCAGCCGACAGAGGAATATTCTCAAGGCAAGATCAGATCAACTCTGCTCAAAATGAACCAGAGATACCCTATTTATCTTGCCGAAAAATCCCCTTAACACGGCCGATGGGCCCTACTTCTGACCGCAGGTCCTACCAACATTCCATCTGCACCCACTCTCCTCTCCTACAGCCGCCCTGCTCCTAGGTGCTGTCTGAACACGGCCTCGGCCCTGAGGCCCTTCCCTCTGAGGGCCCTGGTCCCAATAACCCAGCATCCCTGCATTACCAGTTCCCTCCCTGTAGGGCCTTGTTAGGAGGCCTCCTGGGCACACTACAACCGCACCCCTTTGTCCTCATCACTGTTCACTACTGCTTCTTTGTATTCAGTCCTAATTCTCATACTATGGATGGTTTATTGATTTGTTACGGTCTCCCACCCCGATCAGAATGTACATTCAAATTGGGGCCTACAGAATTTTCTGAGTTTGGTTCAGATTTGGCTCTTCTCGAATTGCCATTTTATGGTTTCCACTGAATACATATTGGCCATTTTGAGCTTCTTGTGTTCTCAGCGTAATTTTTAAAACTCTGGCTGCATTCCTGCCACCATCCCCTCATAGATGACAATAGTACATGGGTCTTATAGTTATGCTTCCAATGTATGTACCTGTACCCTATCAAAAATATCCAGGCATAAAAGACAAACTGACAGCAGACAACATAAACACAAGAGAAAGAGGGTGCAGATGTTGGAAGGATCAGACCAATACTTCAAACTGTGACTAGTATGTTCAATAAATGAGATGATATGTGGAGATTCTCAGAAGAAAACTCTGTATGCATTGTGGGTTAAGCTGTGTACTTCAAAAAGGTATGTCCAAGTTTTAACCCCCAGTACCTGGGGCTATGACCTTATTTGGAAATGGGGCTTCTACAGATGTATATAATCATTTTAAGATGGGGTCATACTGGATTAAGTTGAGTCCTAATTCAATGACTGGTGTCCTTACATAAAGAAAATTTGGACACAGGTAGAAGGCCACGTGATGACAGACAGAGATGGGAATGATGCAGCTACAAGCCAAGGAACATCAAGTTTGCTGGTAACCATAGAAGCTAGAAAGAGGCATGGAAGGATTCTTCCAGAGGGAGCATGGCCTTGCCAACACCTTTATTTTGACTTCTCACCTCCAGGACTGTGGAAAAATTTGGGGAAAAAAAAAAAAAAATCAAGTAGAAATTTTAAAACTATGGAAGTGGGTTTTTTTTTTTTTAAGTTTATTCATAATCTCTAGACTCAACGTAGGGCTCGAACTCATAACCCTGAGATCAAGAGTTGCATGCTCCACCAACTGAGCCAGACTGGTGCCCTAACAGTATTTTAAGGAGAAAGAATGAAAGCTTTCTCTCTGTAATTGGTAATAAGGCAAGGATGTCCTCTGACCCCAACTTTATTCAGTGTCACATTTTTTCTCAGCGTCATGGTTCTAATGATAAAAACGAACTTAGATCTAAAAGCAGACAACAAGGAAAGAAAAGAATAAAGTATATAAGGATTAGAAAGAAATCAACCAAACTATCACTATTTGCAAACAGCACGCATGTTTTATGTAGAAAATCTACATTTAAATTAGCATAGATAAGTGAGTTGAGCGAATTTAGTAGACCACAATATAAAAAGCCACAGTAACTCAGGATGCTGTGCGGCTCAGTTGGTTAAGCGTCTGACTCTTTTTTTTTTCTTTTTTTTTTAAAGATTTTATTTATTTGACAGAGAGAAACACAGCGAGAGAGGGAACACAAGCGGAGGGAATGGTAGCGGAAGAAGCAGGCTTCCCGCTGAGCAGGGAGCCCGATGCGGGGCTCAATCCCAGGACCCAGGGATCATGACCTGAACCGAAGGCAGCCGCTTAACGACTGAGCCACCCAGGCGCCCCTAAGCGTCTGACTGTTGATTTCTGTTCAGGTCAGGATCCCAGGGTTGTGCGATTCTGCCCTGTGTTGGGTTGCGCTCAGTGGGGATCCTGCTTAAGATTCTCTCACCCTCTCCTTCTGCCCCCCCACCCCCACACTCACTCTCTAAAATAAATCTTTTTTTTTTTTTTAAGATTTTATTTATTTGACAGAGAGAAACACAGCGAGAGAGGGAACACAAGCAGAGGGAATGGTAGCAG
>CM053617.1:38627971-38651224 GCA_028646535.1 Procyon lotor | reverse complement strand
GGGGGTCGTACGCTCGCGGCGGCTCACCACGACGGGTCCGGAGTCCGGAAGGCCGGCGCGCGGGGCTGCGTCCCGGAGGCAGAGGCCGCGTGACTGAGGGCGGCGGGCCGGACGTGGGTCACGGGGTGTAAAGGGAGGAAGTGCCACCGACGGGCCCGCCAAGATGTCACCAATGGAAACGCGTCCTGCAGGTGCGGCCCGCGGCCCGCGCGGTCGGCCCAGGCAGGAAGTGGAAGGAAGGAGGGAAGAAAAGCAACGAGGAAGACCGTTCTGAGTGAGTTCTCAGGAAAGGTGCCAGGATGGGGAAAAGTCCAGAGTACTAGCGCAGGGGAGGGGTAGATTGGCACGATTTATGTGGAAGAAACGGTAAAATTAAAATTTAAAAATCTAAAAAAATCTCAAAGCAGGAATAATTTAGAGAGGAAACTAAGACAAAAGGTAGAACCTCTTTGTATATACATTACCTTGTTTATTTGGCCATCTAGACTCATGTAAATATTTTGCATCAGTTTAAAAGATTAATTTTAAAACTCGCAATTCTTAATACTCAACAAAGAATTACATTTCATGAACCTCTGAATCCAAGTTCAAAAGAACAATCTTGAAAATAATTAAAGCAACTGCAGGGGAGCCTGGGTAGCTCAGTTGGTTAAGCTGTCTGCCGGCCTACCTGAGGCTACGGTCAGGATCCCAGTGTCCTGGGAGGGAGCCTGGAGTGGGGCTCCTTGCTCTAATGCCCTGTTAGTGCTCAATCTGTCAAATAAATAAATAAAATTTTTAAAAAATAAAGCAATTGCAACATGAGCAATGACTAAATTTTATATTAAGGAATTTAACAATTTTAGTTGTAATTATGTGCTATGGTTTTATTTTTGCAGTTAATACTTAAAAGATGTATTTGATATCTAGAATCTAATTCTAAGTCTGAGTGGATGGAGTGGGATTACAAATTAAACAGATGGGTCATGACTTAGTAATTACTGAAACTAGGTGATTGGTAGGTACATGGAGTTTCCTTATACTTTTGTCTCTACTTTTCTGTAAAATATTTTTAGTAATGAAATTATTTAAGAAAAGAAAGTCGTATGAATCTACTTACTAAAAGTAACTATAAAAACGAACAGGATTTATAGGGAACAGGAACCTATTAGATGAGAGCCAGACTGGCAAATGAGTTCAGTCCTTCCTTACAAAATAGCTCCAAGGGAAAAGACCAAGTGAACACTTACTAAATAAAAGAAATTTAAAAGATTTATCATGGATTCACAACACACGGGGCATATCTGGATTTTGAGTAAAACAAACTGATTAACATTGAGGTATTTGAACACTGACTAAAAATTTGATATTAAAGTTCTTTAAAGTTTATTTACTTATTTTAAATATAGAATTGTAATTATGTTTAAAAATAAAGGGGGTAGGGTTATGGTTATTTTATAAAATAAAGGTGGCTGAGTTATGGACATTGGGGAGGGTATGTGCTATGGTTAAGTGCTGTGAAATGTGTAAACCTGATGATTTACAGACGTGTACCCCTGGGACAAATAAAACATTATATGTTAAATAAATAAATTTGTTTCTGGAGTTTCACTCTTCAGTATCTGTGGATGAAACTGCTGGCTGGGATTTGTTTAAAAATTATTGGGGGTGGGGGTTGAGTGGCTCAGTCATTAAATGTGTCTGCCTTGGGCTCAGGTCATGATCCTGGGGTCCTGGGATGGAGCCCCATGTCAGAATCCCTACTCTGCAGGAACTCTGCTTCTCCCTCTCCCACTCCCCCTGCTAGTGTTCCCTCTCTGGCTTGCAAATAAATAAAATCTTAAAAACAAAAAACATTAGGTAGGGAAAACTGTCCCTGATCGTGGAAGCTAGGTGACAAGAATCAAAATCCAGCCATCCCATGGAAAGTTATACATTAACACTAAAAATTCATCAGTTCAAGAGAAGTAAAACAATATTCCGAAGAAAAATTAAGCCACCAAATTGGCTTGTTTTTGGAAAAAATATCTCTACAGAACTGAGGTACCTTGACTACTTCATAAGCATTTATTTCACTTCATGAAAACCTCTTCAAAATGGTAATTTATTGGTAATTTGTAAGATTACAAATTGGTAATTTATAAGACTGGTATGCGTTTTCTCATTTATTTTATTTGAATGTATTTGTTGAAGTTAAGTAGTTTTACATATGGCTTCTTGGCTTAAATGGTTGGTGAAGCTGGGGAGGCGATGGTTAATAATTGATCAGCCATGAGATGTGGTTCCTGCCTGGTGAAGGAACAACATGTACTTGAGACAGGAGGAGCCTGCAGTGCTTAGACCAATGAAAGAGGAAAGCAGAGGAAGATCCTCCATAGCCTTTGAAAGCCTGGTTTGGTATTTTGTACCTTAGTCTAAGATCAATGGGAAGTCATTTAATTGTTTCAAAATGGAATATGGTATAATTTGCGTTTTTGCTTTTCAACAGAACAGTCTGGCTGCTATCTGGAAAACAAATGATGGAAACAGATGCGCAGAGAGGAGATGGGAAGCAATGAGACAAGTTTAGGAAAAACTGATGGTACCCTGAAGTAAAAACACTGTGGTAGAAATGAAGCCTTTGTACAAAGATTTGAGTGATGTGCAGTAGATCAAATTTACCAAACTTGGGAAAGTCATTTATTAACTCAGAAATCCTGACACAAAATGCAGGCACTGTGCTAGGTCCACAGAACAGTAGACTGAGAAATCAATAAAGATATAAGGCTCCCTGCTCAGCGGGGAGCTTGCTTCTCCCCGTCTCTGCCCTTCCTCCCCACTCATGCTCTGACAAATAAAATCTTTAAAAAAAGAAAAAGAAAAATACGAAGAAATATATGTATGATGACAAATTCTGTAGGACCCAAAACTAGACAATGGGGATTTACACTAGGGCTGAGGAAGTGACATTTAAACAGATCCTAAGCATGAGCAGTTGGGAGTGGAAAACTTTTTCCCCCTGGTAAATACCTAAGTATAAAAGTAGGTTTTAGAAGACCCCATTATTTTTGTTGTTGTTCCTTTGTGCATCATCCTACTTATTCTTGTTCCCTGAATGCTTGTTCAAATTCTTTGTTTTTTAAATACAGTCCTTTGCCAGGGTCTGTTTTTTTGCTGGTTGCTTTGTATAAATATTTTACTTTATGGCGAATCCTTTTATTTAAAAGATTTTTTTAAGTAATCTCTATACCCAATGTGGGGCTCGAACTTAACCCTGAGGATCAAGAGTCGCATGCTCTATCAACTGAGCCAGCCAGGCACTCAAGTGAATCCTTTTAATCTTCATACTGAGTTATCAAATTCACAAAAGAGAACTTTAGATATTATTTTTTCTTTTTTTTTTTAAGATTTTATTTATTTAATTGACAGAGATCACAAGTAGGCAGAGAAGGGGGGGGGCGCAGGCTTCCTGCTGAGCAGAAAGGCCAATGTGGGGCTGGATCCTAGGTAGGACCTTTTTAGTTACTATTTCTGCTGCTTATGTCTGTTTTCCACTTGAGGAGCAAAGATGGGTCTGGGGAAAAAGCAATTCCCTGTCTAGGGACAATATATGTTCAGAGCCCAGACCCCTAATTATGGGTAGTTTTCCTGTTCCACTGGAAACCTCAAAAGTCTCTCCCAATCCAGCAATTTTATAAAGTCCCAATTCAGCGGCTCTTAAACATCTCTGGCTGTCAAATACATGAGAGTATAATGTAGTTCTGAACCAACTACTTCAAGAAAGCACACCCCCTACACAGGTGTGCCAAAATTTTCAAGGGGCTCAGGCATCCCAAGTGTGATAACTCTGACCCTAATTTGTACAAGCAGCTAAGTTCAATACACAAAGCTACCTCAGAGCTATTAAGGAGAGTGAAGCTGTAGATGGATCATTAAATGTGCTATTAACATTCTAAATGTTTATTGCTATTACTACATTTTTATCCATCACAGAGATATGTATGATCTGTATGCAACAGGAAAGCTATTTTCCATTATCTTTTAACTATTAGGGCTTTTAGTTTACGCACTGTAGCTAACTAAGTCTGGGGTAATAATACATTTTCCCCCAATGTTCATTTCTCAAAAGCTGTGTTAACTAAAAAACAAAAATAGTACGTGATGTTAGGTAAATTATATCTATAATGCTTGTATTAAAATTAATATAAGTGACAGATTTTTACCCTACATAGAACAAGCAACTGTTGCTCTATGATATTGATTGCATTCTGCTGGTGACTCAGGAATCAAAACCCAAGTCACCACAGAGGAAAAAAAATAAATCAGGCGAAGTTTTCATAATAAAAAACACTGCTATTTGACTTCCATTGCTTAAGATAAAATCTGTTTTCAAGTGAGGGAAAAATTTCATCATCTCTATTAATTGGTAGTGCTCTCTCCCCGCAGGAAGAAATATGATTCAGCACAGCTAAGAAATTTAAGGGGGGGGGGGCGCAGAGGAAGTGTTAAAGAAAATACAATTGCTAAGAGGACAGTCTCCCAACCACCTCCCCTACCAACTTTCCTGTAGCTCTTTCCCCTAAGTAAGCAGCCCCTGTGTGGGTGACCATTTAGATCCTAGAACCCGGCAAAGGCCTCAGGAGGCCTTGCGGGTTACACTCATGGTCTCCAAAGAGATGGTTAGAGTATATGCCCACTAGGGGCCTAGAGCTTCCTCCTGGGGCTCTGCGGAGAGCTGACACCTGGTCAGGTCCCATGCAGCTGCCACAGGAGCGAAAACTGCTGTAGCATCTTGTGCTCAGTGTTTGCTGCTCAGGGGACCACACCACACTGCCCTGGGAGAGTAGAGAACAGATCCAAGAGGAAAGAAACAGCAATGCACACTAGAGTGGCTCAAGCACCAGAGAGAATACCATGCATTCAGACAACAGCTTAGAACAGTAGACAGTTTTAAGGGAATGAGAAGCACTTAACAAAACACTAAATTTTTTTAACAGAAAAATATGAATACCTTCAGATACTCAATTACAGATATAAAACTTTTAAAATTTGAATTTTGAATTTATAAAGTTAGTAATAAACTGAAAGCACAATGTCCTGAAAAGCCAAGTGGAAGAAATATCTCAAAAAGAAACAGAAATAAAGGGAAAAAGATGAAATTTGGAGGACACGGATGTAACACAAGACAAAGAAATAACATGTCAATAATGGGAATTCCAGGAGAAAAAGACACAAATGGAGGCAGGAGAACAGAGAAAAAATGAAAGAGAGATTTTCCTGGCTTAAGATAAATGTGATCGTGTAGTTTAAAAGACACAACCTAGGCATATGTTGCTAAAACTCCTAAATTTAAAGTATAGAAAAAAATGGCTTTGGATAAAGAACAAACTGGGTACAAAGGATAAAATATGATAGTTAACCACACGTGCCTACTGAACACTTTAAAGTGACAAGTACAAATTGAGATATGCTGGAAGTATAAAATGCACACCAAATTGCAAAGATTAAAAGAACCCTGATTATATGTTGAAATATTTTTCTGGATAAGTCAATCAAAATACATTAAAATATACTAAACTATTAAAACACATCCCAACTCATTTTAACTAAAGCTAAAATACTACTAAAAAGCCAGTATTACCCTGTTTTATGAGTTGAAATGTGTGTCCAAAATTTAGATCAAGTCCTAACCCCAGCACCTCATAATGTGAGATTTGGAGACAGTCTCTTTACAAAACGAGGTCATTAGAGTGGGCCATATTCCATTATGACTGATGTCCCTCTAAGAAGGGGAAATTTGGAGACAGACATGATGACACAAACACAGAAGACAGCCACCTAACAAACCAAGGGGAAAGGTCTGGAATATAGCCTTTCCTCATGGTCCTTAGAGGGAAACAACGCTGCTGATGCCTTGACCTAGGACTTCTGGCCTCCATGACTGCAAGAGAATAAATTTCTGTTGCAACCCAGTCCGCAGTCTTTTGTTATGGCAGCCCTAGTAAACACTAATACAATCTGATACCAAAACCAGACAGACCTCACAGGAAGAAGTAACTACATACTAATATCCCTTATGAGTTCACATGCAAAATTCCTCAACAAAATACTACAAACTGAATCCAACATGTAAGAAAGGTTATACACCATGACCAAATGAATTCATCCCAGGAATGCTTAAGGGTATTCCAGTGTAAGAAAATGTTCTTGAACTAGGGAGTAGTAGTGATGAGTCCTCACAACGTTGTGAATATACTAAAAACCTCTAATTTGTACCCTTTAAACTGGGTGAATTGTACAGTATGTGCATTATATCTCAAATATGAAACAAAATAAATTTGTCATTCATATTCTATTGGACAGCATATTCTATTGGACTGAAAAAATTTCGTGTAAAGCAGAATAAAAACCTATGGAGATGCCAAAAATGGATCATCTGTGCAATGTACATACTTATAAGAGGGCGAGGAATTTTTAATATTTTTAATATTCACACTAGATGAAAATATACTTTGTAATACTGTCAGGAAAACCTAATAGGACATCAGAATTTTTCATTCTAGTCATTTCCCCCTTAATGATTATCGCTTTTTGTCCTATGTTAAGAGAGATTTTTTTCTTAGGCCAAGGCCATATGGATTTTTTCTTTTTAACTTCAAAAGCTCTGTTTTCATCTACATTTTTATGTTTTGATCTACAATCAACCTGGAATTTTCCATTTCCAAGAGTGTTAGAATTAGTTTATCGAGTTTCACAGGCTAATTCTAATGAACTCAGATGAAAAGACCCTAAAGAAATTATCAGCCAACCAAATCCAGCAATACACAAAGCAATAATCATGACCAAGTTGGGTTTGTTCCAGGAATACAACTGTAGCTCATCATTTCAAAGTCAATCCCTGCAATCTGTCACACTGACATATTAATGAAGACAAAATGAGTTAACTAAGAATTTTTCATGTTTTGTGAGAAATGCTAATAAATATCCTATACCATATTAGAAAATAAAAGAAAATTGATGAATTCCTCTATAAACTGGGAGTAGGGAAAATTTTCCTGACGAAGACCCAAAACCCAGAATATGGGAAAATACTGAAAAATTTCATTACATAAATACAAACAAAAACCCAAAACCAAAAACCTCCAAACCTCTTATGCATAGCTAAAAAACACCAAGCTGGGGCGCCTGGGTGGCTCAGTCGTTAAGCGTCTGCCTTCGGCCCAGGTCATGATCCCAGAGTCCTGGCATTGAGCTCCACATCAGGCTCTCTGCTCAGCCGAGAGCCTGCTTCTCCCGCTAACATTCCCTCTGCTTGTGTTCCCTCTCTCGCTATGTTTCTCGCTGTCAAAAAAATAAAAAAATAAAAAAAATAAACACCAAGCTAAGCAAAAATATCAATGATAAAACAGGAAAGATATTCCCAGTTTTCCCCCAAAGCATTAGTATCTTTACCATATAGTGTCTAAAAAGAGAAAGTCCAACCACCCAAAAAGGAAAATGGGTTAAAAGTAAAAAGAAAAAGAAATGACCTTAAACATGAAAAGATCCTCCACCTTACCCATTTAAGATACATTAAAATTTAAAATGAAGTAACATATAAAATACCTACCATATTGGCAAGAAATACAGAAGCTTGAAAACGTCTCCTTGGCAAAACAGACCCTTTCAAATACCATTTGTGGAAACTTAAATGGCAAAAAAAAGCGCAAAGACACATGTAAAGAATATTCATCTCAGCTCTATTTCTAATAGGAAAAGGCTAGAAACAACCCAATTGCCCACCACTAGAAGGCCAGTTGAATAAACTTTGTTGGACCCATTTAATTAAGTATTACACCTTAAACTAAGGCATCAAAGATCACCGTGGTTGTATCAAGTCAGGAACCAAGCTGAAGGGCCCCCACTGGCCACAAACTGGTTAATCTGTGCACCAAAGACAATAAAAGCCAACGTGGATTAAAACACATGTTAAAACTCACTTCATAATGATACCAGAAAAAGTGTCTTTGGCACATGCTAGAGATCACTAATTATGTTGGATACAGATAAACATCAGGAATGAATCAAAAATTTAAGCTACCATTTATAAAGTACAACTTAGAATAATCAAATGAAAAAGTTTCCTGTCTCTAGAACTATTCCTACTAATAAACGAAAAAGAATATTTAAAGTGTCACTAATTTAGAAATATTAACACAACAATGGATTTAGGGAAAGACCATCAATGGCTGATAACATCACAAAGGGGAAACACAAGTTAAGTGCCTCTGGCAGCAGTAGGCAGGAGTGCACAGCACCTCCAAAGAAGTATTCTTTCAAAAAAGAAAATCTCAGCAGAACCAGAACAGCCTTCACAGGTAATTACCATTTTACAGGAAATGCAGAGGTCAGAGACTCAAATACCACCAGTGAATGTAATCAGAAAAACCCAAAGCCTGAGGAAGAAATTCTATATTTGACACTCAACCTAATTTATTCAACAAAGAACAGAGAACCTGGATTGCACTAATAAGGTAGTTACTTGTCCACACTGAAAATGTGGCTAGTAAAAAATGAAATGTGTTGTAAATACAAAGTACACACTGGATTTTGAAAGCTTAATTTGAAAAAAAAAAAATAATTTAAAAAATTACATGAGAAAATGTTTTGAAAATTATTTTAAACTAATTATTAGGATGAACGTGTTTCTTTTTACTATTAAAAATATGAAATTATGTAAGTGGCTTGCATATTTCCATTGGACAACGCTGCTCTGATTAACAGAATTTAAAAGGGGTATCCACCCGCGGTGCTTGGGTGGCTCAGTGGGTTAAAGCCTCTGCCTTCGGCTCAGGTCATGATCTCAGGGTCCTGGGATGGAGCCCGGCATTGGGCTCTCTGCTCAGCAGGGAGCCTGCCTCTCCCCGCTCCCTCCACTTGGTGATCTGTCTGTCAAATAAATTAAAAATAAAATCTTTAAAAAATAAAATAAAAAAAGAGGTATCCACCAAATTAAGGTGTGAACTTGTTTGGAGTCCAATTCAAGCCAGCTATAAAAAAATATTACTAAAGAAGTATTATACACTCAGGTGCATTTGAACAAGGGGTATTTGATGATCTCAAGGAATTACTATTTCTTCAGGTGTGATAATGGTATTGTAGTTGCCTTTTTAAAAAATCTGTAGAATATAAGTTAAAATACTTATGGATAAAATCCTCATATGTCTGGGATTTGCTGTCAAATAAGCCAGACTGGCCTTAGATGAGCTAGATTTTTCCTCTGATCTGCCTCCTGTTTTCCACAAGAACTCCCAATTCCAGGCAGTTAAGATGGGAGCAGGGTCCCTGGCAGAGAAGGGCTGTCCCTCTCAGACAGACATGAGTCCTATTCCCTCCCTGGGCAAATGACTTCATTTTCCCCTGGGCCTCCATTTTCTCATCGGTACAAGGATAACAGCAATTACCACCCCCCCTTACAGACCGGTCATGAGCATGTGACTTAAATATACGGTCAAACTCCTAGCTCTGTGCCTGGACCCAGTTAAGGGTCAACTGGCTTGCTTCTACAAAAAGTCTGCGAAGCCAGAGCTCGGATTCAAGAGACCCCTTCCCATTTCTGCAGCCACTTATCCGGATGGGCACCATATGTCTCCACTCTCCTTCACAGTTTTGGCCATATCTGAGGACCTATTTAACCAATCTTTTCACTTAAATCAATTCACATTTTTACTTGAATCTTGTGTTTACAGAGAGCTTTTTGCAATATTTTTAAAGGAAAACCAGTCACTCGCCAATTTAAAATAAATTCCAAAAAAAGCAAATACCACAAAAAGAATGTTAAAATAGAAAAATTAAAAAACTAAAAAGGAGACCGTAATACAGAATAAGCCTAATAAATTTACAAAATGCATACGGACAAAAGAGATGACTAGATGGGCTTACCTAAATATTAGTAATTAGTAATATCAGCAATCTCCCCCAAAATTCATTAAAAGTAGAAATTTACTCACTGATTTTAAAATGAAGAATCCTGTCTAGAAATTAACACTGAAAACATCACTTTTCACTGACATATCCTAACGTATTTTTTGTCTGACCGGAGAACCCGAGGTATTTTCGTTCTTACTAGAAATTCAGAAACAAATAGTTAACCTTTAAAAACGTGACTAAAAGTAATAGAACTACATTAAGATAGGTAATTTCGACCATGTTTTGAACGGAAATGGTTATCTGAAGTGTTCAAAACTCGTCCAGCTCCACCAGGTTCCGGATACCTGAGGCGCGGCCCTAACCTCCGGCAGCTCAGAGCTTCCCCCCGCCCCCCTCCCGGGCGGTTCCCCCCTTAGCGCGCCGCCGCTCGCGGGCCCCTCTCCCGCCACGCACGCGGCCGGCAGTGGCAGATAGGAGCCCGGAGGCCCCCCGATAGTAGCGAAACTAGAGAAGGAAGCACGCTGGTTCATCTTAGGGCCTCGGGGAAATAAACTACGGCAAAGAGCTTCCAGCGGGGCTGGCCGGCCGGGACCCGAGGGACGCCGGGCGGGGGTGGGGGTGGAGGTCGTGCAGGAGCTGGGGAGGGGGGCTCTCCCGGGTCTGGGGATTTGTCTGGCAAGAACCTGAGAGTTCCTTAAAGGTACAAATCAACGGGGAGGAGCCTGTGGCCTCCCAACTAGGTCTATAAAAGACCGGGATCGGTCGAGTCCCCGAGACTTGCTCGGCGTCACCAGGCCGCCCAGAGCCGCTTTCAGTGAACCACGCGGGAACGCTGAAGGTAGAGGGCGCAGCGCGAGCGCCGGCAGACTCCAGAAGTTTCTTAGGCGCAGTCGAGAATCAGCAAAAAATATATTCAAGGATACAAAGAAATAAAAGACAAGGAAAAAGAAACAGCCGATTAAGCTCGCTCGGCAGAAGTGTGGTCACCAGGCAAACATAACGAGAACGAGAGTTTCTACCCCAAAAGCAAACACTGTACCTCTAAAAGCAGGAGACAAAACGCTGACTGGCGCTCAGAGCACACACGCCGCACGGAGAGGAAGAAAAGGCCGCAAAGACCGAAAGTGGAGGCTCAGCGAGCGGGAACGTGGGAGGGGGGAGGAGTCAGTTCCCGACCAGTCTGGTGCAACTCAACCACGTGAAAGTACTGCTTTCATTTTTAAATGAAGCCCCTCTCCCACGGTCGCCAGGTGCCCTCACGCTATTCCTGGCTGGGGCACTCAAGCTCTGCGACCTCTGGAGTACGCACCAGGCCTTTCCTGCGTTCTCGCCGTGGGCCCGGCCTCCCCTCGGCCCTAAATCTCAGCCCAGCGGTCCAGTCCTTGAGTGTATGGCCCTTGATCTCAGGCCTGCCTCTCCGCACCTAAATTCTCAGCGTAGTAGTCCAGTCCTCGAGTGTAAGGTCATTGACCTCTGATCCCACCTTTCCCACCCCAATTCTCAGCCCCGCCACCCCTAGCCCTAGTGAGCCCAGTCCCTCGGTCTGTACCCGAGTAACCGGCTTTTGACCTCAGATCCTACCCCTCCCGACCCCAACTCTCAGCCCCGCCGTCCCCAATCCCCATTCGGTTCCTATCTGTGAGGCCCTTGATTTCAGACCTAGCCACCCCCGACTCCAAATCTCAGTTCCGCTGTCCCCACACCCAAGGGCCCAGTTCTCGGTCGGTCCCAATTGTGTGGCCCTCAGCTTCGGACCCGCCGCCCGTCCCGCCCCTCACCTCGGGCTCCGAGTCTCCACGCTCCCGCTCTTCACATCCGGCACCTCGATCGTCCCTCTGAGCACCTAGAGGAGGGTGGAACGCGGGGAACTTGGCAGTTGTAGCTGAGGCAGTTGAGGTTTGTTTACCATCACCATGGAAACCCCTGGCAGCGCGCCCCGGGCGGGGCCTGCGAGGGGCGGGGTCTGGCGCGCGGCAGGCCCGAGTGCGCAACTCCCGCCTGACTGGAGCACGCGGCGTTCACCCTGCTGCTCTGGGTTTGCCCGATCCCCGCTCGGCCCTGTACCCCAGCACCTAGGAGCAAAAAGCCCGGGAGCCCGCGCCCCCGCCCCACTTCCGGCTGCCGGCGTAATCGCCGGCCCGTTTCCCCGCGGAACCCCACCTTCTCCTCCAGGAAGACGCAGCGCAGAACGACTTCCACCACGGAGCCGGAAGGACGCAAAAAGCTCGGCGGGGCGGGGCCTCCGCGGCGGGCGCTCGGGGGCGGGGTCACGAGGGCGCTATTGTGACGCGCACGGAGCGGAGCCAGGGATTGGTCGCCCGCGCGCGAGGCAGGCCGGGGGCCTGTGGAAGCGGGCGGTGTTGGGACGGGAGCGGCGGGACCTGAGCGATCCCCGGCGGGGGGAGGGAGAGAGGGGGCGGCTAAGGAGGGGAGTGTTTGATAAGCAGCAGTATTACGCTCCAAAATGTGCTAACTGGGAGAGTCCTCCCAAAACAGAGAGCTGGAAGGATACTTGGATTGAAGACCAGCATGAGAAGAAAATGAGAGTTATTTCCTGCCGAAGAAGAAATAATCGAAAACACCGGGACAGATAAAGGCGGCTCTGATTGCAGGATTTAGGGAAGGATTAATGGGTTTACTGAGGTGGCTCACATGATTATCACTTGGACTGAAAAGCTCCCAGTCTCTGCAGGTGACCCAGAAGATCCAGGGAGAATGCAAGGTTTTCAGTCACAGAACACCTGAGGCTACAGGGTGGGTGGAAATGGCTACCCAGTGGAGATTTTCTTTATGTGTTATGGAGTTAGTAATTATTACCCATTTTAATTTTTGGAGACTCTTCATAAATAGGAAGAGATCAAGGCATTCATTACAGGTTTAGCAGAAATTATTTTACAATCCCTGGTTATATTAGGGGAATGCTTGGGATAGTGGCAGATTATGAGTGGATGACAATAGTAGAGGAAAGAGCAGTTTGTCAAAAGAAGTTGATTCCAGGAAAGAAAAATGGGAAAAGTAAAAGCAAGAGCTGTCAGAGGAGGTGAAAATGTACAAGGAGAAAATTAAGGCAAAATTACAGGAAAAGGGTGCTACAAAAGTCAGGTAGGTGTTCTTAAGAAACCCCACGATGGGGCACCTGGGTGGCTCAGTGGTTAAAGCCTCTGCCTTCAGCTCAGGTCGTGATCTTGGGGTCCTGGGATTGAGCCCGGGATCAGGCTATCTGCTCAGTGGGGAGTCTGCTTCCTCCTCTCTCTCTGCCTGCCTCTCTGCCTACTTGTGATCTCTCTCTCTGTTAAATAAATAAAATCTTTAAAAAAAAAAGAAAGAAAGAAACCCCACGATGACTCCATCACAGCTCACACTGTAGAAAGTCTGGTTGTGGAGAGAAAATGCAAGCAGCCAATATGAAGCAAATATTAAAATTATACCCAGAAAAAAGTACCAGAATTAAGGGACTGCGAAGCCAGATCCAAGAAGATACGTTCTTGTAGCCCATTAAGAGATTCTCAGCAAAACTGTCTCTTAAATCCCTTCAAGTCTGACAGTTCTCCATTATACATCAACAATGCAATAATCTTTGAGGGCTTCCCCGCATGAAAGATTAGTGTGTTGGCCTGATTAATGAGCCTCTCCCTGGTTTTAGGTGTCATCACCAGTGCCCATTTTTTTTTTCAGAGATGAGAACCAGCATAATTACATGTAGGACCCTCTTTCACAGTGAGGGCTGGAATTGCTTATACTGGTACCACAGATCCAGGCCTTTTCCACAAACGTCCAGTCCATCTCACCAACTGGAAAATGTTTGCCCACACCTGGTCTGCTTGGACCACCTCAGCTGTAGGGTTTTAGGGGCCTCCATTCTTTTCACCTCTGTATCCACGAAAGGTGTCTCACCTAAGCCCTAAAATCTAAAGAGACATGTTTTGTTTTGGTTGTTGTTTTTTTTTTTTTTTTTTAAGATTTTATTTATTTGACAGCGAGAAACACAGCGAGAGAGGGGACACAAGCAGAGGGAATGGTAGCAGGAGAAGCAGGCTTCCCGCGGAGCAGGGAGCCCGATGCGGGGCTCGATCCCAGGACGCTGGGATCTGACCTGGGCCGAAGGCAGACGCTTAACGACTGAGCCACCCAGGCGCCCCTGTTTTTGTTGTTTTTTGATTGTTGAGAGTACCTGCAGAGAAATGCACCTTTAATGTTTGTGGTTTAAAAAGAATTGAATTCACCACAAATGAAGATTATCCCAAGATTTATCCTCTGACAGAGACTGACCTGCCTTTTTATTCCCCATTATTTATATAAATAGATTTTCACAAATTTAATACCTTTCAACAAATATTTTTAAGTTTCAAAAGTAAGTTCCTCTGTAGAAGCCACTCATCCATAACAAATGGTACAGAAATTTATATTGTCTGGAGTCTATTAAAATTTTCCAGTTAATAATCCTTGAAAGAACACTTTACCCATTAAGCTTTGCCCGCACGCCCCCCTACCACCTTCCCCAGGAGAGTGCTGATGGGTAGGCAGGATCCCTGGGGCTCAGAGAAGGCTTTTATTCAAAGCAGTAGTATCTGTCAGATAGCAAGGATAACAATAGCTTACATGTATTGCATCTTCACTGTGGTTTGCACTGGTTCTGAATATTCAATTTCATTTAACATCGTAGAAATCCAGCAGTAGATGTTACTACCATTACCACTTAGTGGAAGGGAAGCGAGGTACAGAGACACGGACACCCAAAGATGGCACACTGAAGCGCTCTGGTTCTACGTATGCACTCTCAAGTGCTGCACTCTTGAACCCAAAAGAGAGATCTTCCGGGCTGGCTCACAAGCCCCTTTTCTGGCTTCCTTTCCCATTGAGAGAAGGAAACAATGAAGTAAAAAAGCAAACTGAACCATCCAGCAGCAGCATAGAGCCTGTCCAAATGTAATGTTTCTCCTTGCGGTCAGGTGCTCTAGCAGGCAGAGATGAGGGATGAGATACCCCAAGTGGGATGAAGGCCAGTTCAGCAGTCACAACCTCATCTGGAGAATTTTCCTGACCAATACAGAAAAATACACCTTTGTGAAGGAGGTCAGTTGTATGGTGTAGGATGGTAACTAGAACTGTGATCACTTTGTAGTACATGCAAATACTAAATTGTGTGATACACCTGACATGAATATAATGTTATATGCCAATTTTATGTCAATAAAAAAAAAAATGTACCTTTGAAACAGCACCAATGCTTCAAGAAGTAAGTCATCACCCCAGAAGGCTGGACCCTTAGGTCATTTGCAGTTATTTCAGGGATTACTTTGCAGTTATGTCAAACAACACTTTATATTAAAAAGTGAAAAAAGAATTATGGCACCTCTCTGAGCTTAATAGTTACTTGCTTGAATTGCTTTTTTTTTTGGCCTAGCAAAAGACTGCAGGTGGACTGGGTGATACTTGGCAATCCCTTTGACCATTTCCTGATCAGGGTGTGCAAGAAAAAAGTCCTGCCTTGGACATTAGTGAGCTAGGTCTCTCTGTTTTCATTCAGAGTTGTAAGCTTTTAGCTTGATTAGAAACTATGTACAAAAGATGCCTATATACAAAACTATGTGCAAAACTATGTACAGTTAGAAACCTTCACTTCTGTGGGGCTCAGGAGAGTCAGAAAACTTCATTGGGAACCCATGAGGTGCTTTGCAACTCTTTAAAAAGCAATTACTATAATACAGTTTTTGAATGATGAAATATTTCATCCCAGGAGAGTCAGTGGGGAATATTAAAGTTTTGGGATCAGAGAAGTAACAAAATGCATGATCATTTAGATACATTTTTTGAAAGAATATTGCTTGCTGTGAATAAAATTGTAGGGGTAGATGTATCTCCATCCAGTTTTGAGGCCCTGGCTAGAAGCCTGTCAGCTCCTCCTCTTGAATGACCCATTAAGTCCACAGCACCCAACATCGCCCTTATCTGAATTATATACTCTGGACCACCATACACCGACCCTGATTACACCACGGTCAAAAATCAGGTATCCTGGGATAGCCCTGGCACCCTAGAACCTGGTGAAATTATTCCAATTAGCCAATCCTAAACCGTTTGCCTCATCTGACCCCTTCCTTTCAGCAAAACCAGAGTAAAGGTGCTTGCCCACAGTTACTCCTCACTGTGCCTTGTGACCAAACTGGTGCTTCCCCTGAGTGGCCCTGGGTGCCATGATGTGTCCTCCTCTGAGAGCTGTGAGTACAGAAAACTGTAAAACTATTTTCTTTCTCTTGATCAGTGCCTGACCTCACCACACCTCACCCAAGGTCCTATGGTGAAAACAGTTCTTCCCACTTCAGCTTCTATTTCAAAGCCATCACGGTTGGGTGGGTGGGAGGGTGCTTGCACTGTGGTCCCTATGTCAGCCCCACAACCCCCCTGAATACTAAGCCCTTATTAGGGAGCAGCCTCTCCTGCCTCCAGTTCTTCACAGTAGACTTTGTGCTCCCCAAGGGCAAATGAGCAAGGAGGCCAGTGTTGCCCAGTGATTCCTGAGCCTCGCTGCATGTAGGGAAGAGGTGATAGGACAGAAATGCGAGGAGAGGCCCGTGTATTCCAGTCCTTCCTCTGGGAGCTGAATATATGCTAAGCATTTTTATTATCTATGCTTTTCTCAGAAGTTCTTTTTTCTTTTTGCACTTGAGAGTTATTAAGCAGCAATGGTGTCCTGCTAACATGTACATTTTGTAGGTTTTTTTTTTTTTATTAAAGATTTTATTTATTTGACAGAGAGAAACACAGCGAGAGAGGGAACACAAGCAGAGGGAACGGTAGCGGGAGAAGCAGGCTTCCTGCCGAGCGGGGAGCCCGATGCGGGGCTCGATCCCAGACCCCTGGGATCTGACCTGAGCCAAAGGCAGACACTTAACGGCAGACGCTTAACAACTGAGCCACCCAGGTGCCCCATTTTGTAGGTTTTTGACCTACAACAGAAAAAAGAAGTGGGGGACAGTTATAATTTAAAGAAGATCAGTTGAGTAAAGTGGTTTGGAATGTGGGTGGCAATGAGAGAGACAGAAAAAAACAGTGGATAAGGCAGACTCTTCTGTACAAGAAGAAAAAAACAAAAATTACCTGTATCACCACCTCAAGTCAAGAATCACTAAAATGTCCTAAACTCTTGCTCTTGTCAGAGCATACCAAGAGACAGGCCACATGGAGTACTCTAGAGAAACCAGGGTCAGTGGCTTCATGCTGTGGCAGCCTGGTTAAGCTGAAGGATATTGCCCGGATTTCCCTTCCTTGTGTGTTTACATTTGGGGACGGGACTCCAAGAGAGATCCTTGGGTGAGGTTTCAGGGAACAAAACCTGCTGTTCCTTATCATCATTGGTGGGTGGCAGAAGCCAGCCTTATAGCAGCTAGAGCTCCCCTGCATTCTCCTTTAACTTCCCCAACTCCTGGGTCAGATTGTGTTTAGCTCAGGACGGTCTTCTGCTAGATGCCCACACTACCAAGGTTAGAGGCAAGAACAAGGAGAGCGAAGGCGAATTTCAGCTTCATCTCTGACTTGATTTCCAGCTGTTCTGGCTGTCCCCAGCTTTATATCCATCTTCCCTTCTAGACGGAGACTGCCTAACCAGCTCCCACAGTGGCACAAGGGTCAAATCCCTATAACAGATTATATATACACATTACCTGGTGGTACTTTTCCTCTCTTTGAAACTTGATAGATACGGAAGGCCACTCAAAATTTTTAGTTGTTCTTATACAATAGATGACTACTTAGTGACATGGCTGAGTTCTCAGTGCCCTCCTGCTTCATATACTGGGAGAAATAAATCACCTGATCTGACAAGTAGTTAATTCTCCTGCTTTCCTGACATGTGGCATACCCGCACAGTGCCTGACACAGGGCTCAATCTCATGACCCTGAGATCATGACCTGAGCCAAAATCAAGAGTTAGACACTTAACCAACTGAACCACCCAGGAGCACCTAGCAGAATTTTTTTTTAAAGAGTGGTCTTGTGTACATTTTCCTAAAATGATGTATTTTGGTATTTACATCAAATGTGCAATATATATCTACACACATGAAGAATTTCTACAAGGATGTACCTAAAAGTGTTAACAAGGTTTCCTTCATGCTCCCCCTCTTCTGAATATTGGGATAACCACCTATTGCAATTATTCCTGCCCTTTGTCTTTTCTTCATGGTTTCTCCTGTTAAAAAACCAAAATACTACTGAGTAAATTTGAAGATTAAATTGGCTTTATTAAGTGATTCATGAATCAAGCGGTATCACATCAAGCAAAGAGATACTCCAGAGAGTTTTACAAAATGGAAGGCTGTTACAGAAAGGAGGGTTAGGCAAGGAAATCATTGGCAAAGGAAAAGTGAAAGTTCATCGGAGGAAAGTAAGAGTTCAGGGTGACAATGGCTTTTCATTGGCTGAGCTGCAGTGTTTTCCATTGTTTGGACTTGTTGCTGGCAGAACATTTTCCTTCCTCTTGGGAGGTTGGTAAAGTAGTGATATCTTCCAGTTGGAGATGCAAGGCACCTCTCTTCCTGTTTAGGATAACTGACTGGTGGTAGGGGATGAGAGCTTTCTCTAGAAGTCTTCCCAACTCCAATTTTAGTTCAGGTTTTCCTTTATTAATTTTCACATTTCTCCCTTTTGGTCAAGATCTGTCTCTAAAAGCATCACTGATCAAGAGTTACATTTCTCAAATTCAGTAGCCTTTGTTCCTTGGTGCCAGGAAGGACCTTTCCTGTGGATTATTTCCTATGTCACAGGAAAAATGTATGGACCCAAAAAAACTTGAGGCCACCTTTCAGTTACCAAAAAAAGTAGTAGGGAGAACTCGTAGGCCTTTCTTTCTCTCTTTCTTTCTTTCTCTTTTAAAGATTTTATTAATTTATTTGAGATAGAGAGAGAGAGAGAGCATGAGAGGGGAGACGGTCAGAGGGAGAAGCAGACTCCTCCCTGAGCAGGGAGCCGGATGCAGGACTTGACCCTGGCACTCCAGGATCATGACCTGAGCAGGAGGCAGTTGCTTAACCAACTGAGCCACCCAGGCGCCCATCTCTCAGGCGTTGTTTTTTTTTTTTAAATAAAGCTTTTATTTATTCATTTGACACACAGAGAGAGATCACAAGTAGGCAGAGAGGCAGGCAGAGAGAGGGGGGGAAGCAGGCTCCCTGCTGAGCAGAAAGCCCAAGGCAGTGCTTGATCCCAGGACCCTGAGATCATGACCTGAGCTGAAGGCAGAGGCTTTAACCCACTGAGCCACCCGGGTGCCCCTCTCAGGCGTTTCTTAACCAGTCTGTATTTTGTCAAGGTCATAAGCACTGGAAATCATTTCAAAGTGCTGAGCAAGCATCACACTCCAAACAGGGGCTTCACTGTAGCAACTTCACTTGTAAGTCATCTGGGTACCCTTCTGAAACAAGTTGTCTCTCTTTGCTTTTACAGGTCTTAACTGCCCAATATCAATATTAATTTCATTGACCACCACCAGAATCTGAGGAACAATCCCCTCATCGGAGAGAAAGTTCTTACGCTTCTTCAATGACCATTTTATAGGAACTAGGAATAAAATATTAAAGACTATGAGTCATTTACCTTGTTATCCTTAATGCCTATGACTAATCAACATATATATATATGTATATGTGTGTGTGTATATACATATACATATATATATGTATGGAAGTTATATATACTTCCATATATACAGTCTTAGAAAAGAACAGTGAGGGGTGCCTGGGTGGCTTGGTCATCTAGTATCTGTCTTAGGCTCAGGTCAGGATCCCAGGACCCTGGGATCAAGTCCCGAATTGGGCTCCCTGCTCAGCGGGGAGCTTGCTCTCCTTCTCCCACTCCCTCTGCTTGTACTCCCTCTCTTGCTCTCTCTCTCTGTCAAGCAAATAAAATCTTAAAAAAAAAGTGATATAGAAAACTAAAATTACAGATATCAAAAAGATAATATGTTACTTGTTACTGGAATGTATTCTCTCTCCCTCTCTCTCTCTCTCTTTTTTTTAAGTAATCCTCATTCCCAACATGGAGTTAGAACTCACGACTCTGAGATTAAGGTTCCCATGCTCTACTGACTGAGCCAGCCAGGGGCCCCTGGAATGTATTTATTCTTGCATTTGTTTTTTAATATTTATTTATTTTAGAAAGACAGCACAAGCAGGAGGAGCAGCAAAGGGAGAGGGAGAGAATTCTCAGGCAGACTCCACGCTGAGTGTAGAGCCTAATGAAGCCTCAGTCCCAGGACACTGAGATCAGCACCTGAACTAAAATCAAGAGTCAGATGCTCAACTGACTGGGCCACCCAGGTGCCCCTATTCTTGCACTTGTTAACAAACTAGATAATGTTCTGGACGTTATTCCAAACCAAATTGTAAAGATACCATGTAGATGTAACTCAGAGAAACACAGAGCGTTGCACAAAACCCCATCCTTTTCCTCACCTAACACCCCAGTTCTACCTTCTCCCTGGTACCTTCCTCTAGATATTGTAGCTTTCTTCCCCTCAAACTGGACACCTTAAGTAGTCTTAGGAGGTTTCAGACTGCAGGAAGGTGAAGAGATATGCTTCCACAAAGTATTTTATCTTCCTATCTAGTTATAATAAGAATGTAAAGGGGCGCCTAGGTGGCTCAGTCTTTAAGCGTCTGCCTTCGGCTCAGGTTATGATCCCAGGGTCCTGGGATAGAGCCCTGCATCAGGCTCCCTGCTCAGCGGGAAGCCTGCTTCTCCCACTACCATTCCCCCTGCTTCTGTTCCCTCTCTCGCTGTTTCTCTCTGTCAAAATAAAAGAAAGAAAGAAAAAAAAAAAAAGAATGTAAAAGTAATTTTGGAATTGTCTATGGAAAATTTCGATTCTATTTCTGCTGCTACGACTACTGCTCACAAGCCTGGCAAGTATGTGCCCATTGCTGTGTGAAACAAGATCTTGATGTGATCACTAGGGCTCACAGTAACCTGAGAGATGGGATAGATCTATCTATCTTGGGTGACTTTGGAAAAGTCATTTAACTTCCCTGGGCTGAATCTCCTCAACACTGAAATAAGGGGTCTTTTTTTTTTTTTTTTTTTTTTTTTACTGGTGAGGGACTTGTCTAAGATGTGAAGCCTAACTCAGAATTAGTCAGGAAGTCACGAAGGGAGGACTCACACACACCGCTCCTCACAGCTTGCAAAATCCAGCAGGAGGGAAGATTTTCTCTCAGCTCAGCAACTACTGAAAGGCCACCACTGCTTTGCCTTCAGCCAATTAACTCTCATTTTCCTCCAATGGACTTTTGTTCAATAAACTTTTGTTCACTAAACCCCCTCCCAACTTCCTTCTTTCCCCTATAAAGTGCTCTTCTCCATCGTTCTCCGTACTTGCCTCTGGTTTGCCATAGTGTGCTTGTCCCAAATTGCCGTTCTTCTGCCATTCCCGAATAAACTTGATTTTACTGGCCAAATTGCTTACTTTTTTCTTTTCTTTTTTTCTTTTTTAAAGATTATTTATTTATTTGACAGAGAGAGCACAAGCAGGAGGAGTGGCAGGCAGAGGGAGATGGAGAAGCAGGCTCCCCACCGAGCAGAGAGCCCGATGTGGGATTCGATCCCAGGACCCTGGGATCATGACCCGAGCTGAAGGCAGATGAGCTCTGAGCCACCCAGGTGCCCCTACCTTTTTCTTTTAAAAGGTTGACAGTGGTTATCCTGAATTTATTTACTTTTTTTTTTTTTTAAGATTTTATTTACTTATCTAATGGAGAGAGTGAGAGGCAGAGACAGAGCATGAGAAGGAAGGAGGACGCAGAGGAGAGGGAGAAGCAGACTCCATGCTAAGCAGGGTGCCTGACGCAGGACTCAATCCCAGGACCCTGAGATCATGACCTAAGCCGAAGACAGATGCTTAACCAACTGAGCCCCGCAGGCACCCATGGTTATCCTGAATTTAAACCAGTCTATCAAAACCCAAGTCTTATGTTCCTCTTAAACTCTCCACTAGATTGTACCTGGACATAGCCAGATCTCACTTTGAAGAGTTTCCTTATGCACAAATTATACTCACTGCAGTTTAGTTGCATATCAGTTCCCCAATAACATGGTTCAAATTTTAGTTAAAACAGTGTATCAACTGTAATTGCATAAAATATAAACTTTACTGCTAGCTCTTCAGGCCACAAATCACTATATAAATAACGGATGTGTATCACAGTAAGTGACAAGGCATGTAAGCTCTCTGAAAGTCTGTCAGTGATCACTTTGAGTCTGTTGCTTAGCTCAAATATGGACAGAAAAGCATGTGATTGGGCCACTTATCTCCCAAAATAAACCTATGTGACATATAAAAAAAAATGATCAAAAGAGGGAACTGACCAACAAAGATAAAAGTGCAGCAAATAAATGAAAAGTGTTAATGTTGGGAGTGAAATCAAAACTGAGTGTAAGTGGAGTTATAGCCAAAAGAGCTGACAGGGAATGTTGATCATTGCTCTTGTCCAAGAGACTCCAGATGTGCATCCAGAGGAACTTGTCAAAGGAGAACTTAACATAAGGAAAGTGTTTATGATGAAAAGGTTAAAGATGTCCTAGAGAAGATGATGCTGGCAAAATAACTTTGTGCTGGGGATTTTTGAAGGTATTTATTAACATTAAAAGTGCAAATCATAAAATGTTGGAAGGTGATCCAAATTTCTAAAGGAGTATGACAATTGACCGAAAAATCAAAAAGATGCTCTTTTCTGTCATATGCTATACAATGAAAATAAGAGGCAAGCATTGTTCAGACTAGTCTTGGTAAGCTTTTACAAATAAAACACTGTAATTCTCAATGTGTCTAAGAAGTTACAGAATACAAAAATAAATATTAGTTTTAGTATTGGTTTTATTTCCCAATACACTTAAAGGGTTTATAAGGTTTTGGCAAAAATTTTAAAGATCACAGAAATAATATAAAAATTTTCCCCATTGACCCAGAAGATAACTTTGCACTGTTTCAGCTTGCACAGTCACTTTGATGGTCCCACACTACTGTACAAAGTGAGGGACACACAAACACACACACACACACACACACACACACACACACACACACACACAGAGCAAAGAATCAGTCTGGCTTAAGAGGAAGATCACTAGAGGGGCGCCTGGGTGGCTCAGTTGTTGAGCGTCTGCCTTCGGCCCAGGTCAGATCCCAGGGGCCTGGGATTGAGCCCCGCATCGGGCTCCTTGCTCGGCAGGAAGCCTGCTTCTCCCGCTACCATTCCCTCTGCTTGTGTTCCCTCTCTCGCTGTGTTTCTCTCTGTCAAATAAACAAAATCTTAAAAAAAGAAAAAAAAAGAGGAAGATCACTAGAATGGGTCCCAAGCATTCTGGGTTTCCGTGCAATAATTTACTATTTGGGTG
>CM053617.1:38586778-38627471 GCA_028646535.1 Procyon lotor | reverse complement strand
TTTTTTTTTTTTTTTTAAGATTTTATTTATTTATTTGACAAAGACAGAGAGAGCTCACAAGTAGGCAGAGAGGCAGGCAGAGAGAGGGGGGTGGGAAGCAGGCTCCCTGCTAAGCAGAGAGCCCGATGCTGCTTGATCCCTGGACCCTGAGATTGTGACCTGAGCTGAAGGCAGAGGCTTTAACCCACTGAGCCACCCAGGCGCCCCAGAAATAAGGGGTCTTAACAGTGACTCTCCTGTCCTGGCCAGTGTGAGTCCTGCTAATTGACAACCAACAAGTTAATATTGCTAAGGACCTTCCTATTGTCTTCTAAGTGAGAGGGTAACCTGAGTCAAAGATGCAGTCATGAATACTGAATCTACAAATAAATCTACTGAAACCTGTAAATGCAGTGAAAAGCATTTTGGCATTTCCTGAAAATGTGAACTATAAACTCTTCATTTCTTATTAGGATGTTGGCTAACTTAGAGTAAGTCACAAAGTTAGTGTTCATTCGTTTTCACCACAACTGACAGAGGCCTCCATTTCTGTGGCTGAGCTCCTGTGAGCATGACTCTTCCTGGTGCTGAATGTATTCAGGCAACCGTGCCCTTTAAATGTGGCTTTATGTTTATAAAATCTGAGAGGATGTCAACAACCTAACTTCTGCTGTATTTTTTAACATTTAAAATAATTATATGAGAATTCTTATTCTAAGAAATACAATTATCTACTCATTTTGGTGTTTTTTTTTTTAAAGATTTTTTTTTTTTAAGTAATCTCCACACCCAGCGCGGGGCTTGAATTTATAACCCAGAGATCAAAAGTCACATGCTCTACCTACTGAGGAAACCAGGCGCCCCATAAAGTACATCTTTATTTTTGTTTTCTTTTTGTCTTTGTGTGCGGGTTTGTCTTTTTAAGTCATCTCTCCGCTCAATGTGGGGTTTGAACTCCTGACCTCAAGGTCAAGCAAGAGTCACATGCTGTACTGACTTGAGCCAGCCAGGTGCCACCTCCACTCATTTTAAAGCAGTTCACTTTAAAAAATAAAAAAAATATTTTAAAAATATTTTTTAAATCTACTAGCCAATCGTTGTAGTATCTAGTATCTAGTAGTAGTATCTACTACTAGCCAATCATAGATGGCTAACAATTAGAAGGCTGCCCTGCCCTCTGTTTTCAAGTAAAACTCCCTAAAGGAAGTAAATAAGCTTTCATATACTTATCTATTCAATACTACTTGAATCCTTCCTTCAGGCTGGAGACCATTCCAGTTGTCCTGGATACTCAGTGACTAAGTTAAATTTGGTGCCTCTCCTTGATTACTGGTGAGCAAAAAGACATTTAACCCTTGTTATATAAAACTGGATAATGTCATTTGAAAACACATGAACACCCATAGAAAAAGCATTTCTGGTCATCAGCAAAGACTTATTGAGAACTTATTTGAGCCCTGTGCTTAATGGTATGGAAGACAAAGAGAATTAAATTGTTATGTCTTTGCATTTAGAGAGCTTACCACCAAGCCAAGGGATTTTCATTCTTTTCTGAAAAGGCATAATGTGTGTCTTATCAGGCTTATTATACCTTATGCCATTTCAGAAAAGAATAAAAATTCTCAGGAGCCACATTAACTAAAAAGACTTTGAGAATAGAAAAACTGAGTCACATAGTAATAAAATACAATGATTACTATAAAAACAGTTCTAGGGGTACCTGGGTGGCTCAGTCAGTTAAGTGTCCATTGAGCTCAGGTCATGATCTTAGGGTCATGAGATCGAGCCCCGTGTCCAGCTCCATGCTGGGTACAGAGCCTGCTTAAGATTCTCTCCTTCCCTCTCTGCATCTCCCCTCTACCCCAGCTCCGCTCACGCTCTCTCTCAAAAAACAAACTTAAAAACAAAAAAACTGGGATGCCTGGGTGGCTCAGTGGTTTAAAGCCTTGGGCTCAGGTGGTGATCCCAGGGTCCTGGGATCGAGCCCCGCATTGGGCTTTCTGCTCAGCGGGGAGCCTGCTTCCCCTCTTCTCTCTGCCTGCCTCTCTGCCTACTTGCAATCTCTCTCCTCTCTGTCAAATAAATAAATAAAATCTTTAAAAAAAAAAACCAAACTCTAATCTTTATCTAAAATATATATTGAGCACCAGATAGGAAACGTAAAGTATACTAAGAACTGTAAATAAAAGCAAATCACAGGTAAGCCCTAGAGGGAAAGTCAAGAGCAAACCTTGATGATGCCTCATCTAGCTCCTTCACCTTTCTTTCTGTCCCTGAGATGTCAAATCTCTGTGCTATTCACAAACGAGACTTTATAAAAATTGCTTTCAAATCTAATTCATTGGATCACAGTGATTTCAGTGTTAAACAATTCATTTTGGAACAAACTCTCATGGGGTGACAACTGGAGTTAGAGGTAGTCTCTTGTACCTCCCTTTGAGAAATATTACACCCAGAGTCAAAGCAGATGGCTAACGATTAGAAGGCTGCCCTGCCCTCTGTATTCAAGTGAAACTCCCTAAAGGAAGCCAAAGCTTATTCTGAAATCTTTAGTATGTGTATTTCTAACTGGCAAGACTTAGGTAACAGGTTCTAGCCCTCCAGGCAGAGTGAAGAAAGCCAGTGACTAAGAGCAGAGACAGAGCCATAAGAGACAGCCCTTTCAAAGTGACAGTTGAAGATAGCATTTCAGGTCTTTCTTGGCCTAAAGCTGCTCTATGTGATAAGGGGGCCATTTACCCACACAGGGCTGTCGAGCACTTGAAATGTGGCTAGTGGGACAGAGGACCTGACTTTTTAATATATTTTTTATTTTTTTAAAAATAATCTCTACAAGGGGAACCTGGGTGGCTCAGTGGGTTAAAGCCTCTGCCTTTGGCTCTGGTCATGATCTCAGGGTCCTGGGATTGAGCCCTGCATCAGGCTTTCTGCTCAATAGGGAGCCTTCTTCCTCCTCTCTCTCTGCCTGCCTCTCTGCATACTTGTGATCTCTGTCAAATAAATAAATAAAATATTTAATAAATGAATGAATGAATAAAGTAAGTAAGTAATCTCTACACCCAATGTGAGGCTCAAACTTATGACCCCAAGATCAAGAGTTACATGCTCTACTGACTGGGCCAGCCAGGCACCCCTGACTTTTTAAAAAAAAATTAATTTATTTACTTATGAGGGTGGGGTAGGTTGATGAGTAGAGGGAGAGAGAATCCCAAGCTGACTCCTTGCTCACTGCAGCGCTCAGTGCAGAGCCCAATGTGTAGCTAAATCTCACAACCCTTAATCTCACAACCTTGAGATCACAATCTAGGCTGAAATGAGGAGTTGGACACTTAACTGAATGAGCCATGAACCAGGCATCCCAGACTTTTCATTTTAATTGTAAAATATACACCATAAAGTTGACCATCTTAACCAGTTTCTAAAATCAGTAGAATTTGGGCACCGGGGTGAGTCAGTTGGTTGGCATCTGCCCTCGGCTCAGGTCATAGCCTGGGATGAAGTCCCGTGTAAGGCTCTCTGCTCAGCGGGAGCCTGCTTCTCCCTCTCCCTGCTTGTACTCGCTCTCAAATAAATAATATCTTTACGAAAAACGTCTTTAAAAAAAATAAATAAAATCAGTAGTGTTAAGTACATTCAATGTTGTGCAAGCAATCTCCAGTCTTTTTGTCTTGAAAGCCTAAAACTCTATACGTGGTAAATAATTTCCCATTTCCTGCCTCCCCACTGTCCCTGGCAACATCATCATTCTTCTTTCTGGTGCTATGAATATGAGTACTTTTGATACCTCATGTATATGGAATCATGCTGTATTTGTCTTTTTGCGACTGGCTTATTTCATGCAGCATGACATCCTTGTTTCATCCATGTAGTAGCATGTCTTGAAATTTTCTTCTCTTTTTTTTTTTTTTTGAGAGAGAGCACAAGCAGAGGGAGGAAGAGAGAGGGAATCTGCTGGGCCCCAGATGCGGGACTCAATCTCAGGACCGAGATCATGACCTGAGCCAAAATCAAGAGTTGGACACTTAACTGACTGAGCCACCCAGGTGCCCCAGAATGTCCTTCTTTTAAGGCTATCATTCATCTATCAATTAATTGAGTTGCTTCCACCTTTTAACTGTCGTCAAAATGCTGCTATGAACATTGGTGTGCAAATAGCTTTCAGACTTTAGTTTCAATTATTTTGAGTATATCCAGAAATGTAATTGCTAGATTATATGGTAATTCTTTTTAATTTTTTGAGTATTTGCCATACTGTTTTCCACAGTGGCTGCACCATTTTGCATTCCTCTTTCCAAAGATCTTATTTATTTGACACAGAGAGAGAGGACAAGTAGGCAGAGAGGCAGACAGAGAGAGAGGAGGAAGCAGGTTCCCTGCTGAGCAGAGAGCCTGATGCAGGGCTCGATCCCAGGACCCTGAGATCACGACCCAAGCAGAAGGCAGAGGCTTTAACCCACTGAGCCACCCAGGCACAACCCCCCCAATTTTGCATTCCTGTTGGCAACACACAAGAGTTCCAATTTCTCACATGCTTGCCTTAATTTAAATTTAAATACTGATAATTCAGTTATTGGAAAACTTTTAGCTATGTTTGGAAAAACATGGATATGTGAATCTACTTTTTTTAACTGTGAATTTTACAAAATATAAATAATATTCCCAATAAAAATTTAGCATCTTTATTCAGATGTGCTGTTCAGTAGAAAATACACACCAGGTTTCAAAGATTTAATCCAGTAAAAAATAATAAAAAGTGTCTCATTAATAATTTTCTATATTGATTACATATGAAATGATATTTTGGATTGTTGAAACAAATAAAAACATAAAATTAATTTGACCTATTTCTTCCTACTTTTGTAAATGTGGCTCTTAGAAAAATTTTAAAATTACATATAGGGCTCTATTGGACAGCACTACTGTGGAGGCAGCCTCCACTCCAACATAGTGAAAATCACCAGATTCCAGAAGATAAACTCCTTCCAGGGTCCCAATTGTTTTTTAAAAAAATTTTTTTAAAGATTTTATTTATTTGAGAGAGTGAGAGCCAGTGAGAGAGGGAGAGCACAGAGGGAAAAGGAGAGGGAGAAGCAGACTCCCTACTGAGCAGGGAGCCTGATGCTGGGCTCATCCCAGGATCTGGAAATCATGACCTGAGCTGAAGGCAGACACTTAATCGACGGAGCCACTCAGGCAACGCCCCGCCCCTCACCCTTGCCAGTTGTAATATTTACATCTTCTGCCCTTAATATCTTAATACATCTTTTACTACAGGAGGATTCCCTGAATGAAAACTTCCCCCTTTTTAAGATTTATTTATTTGAGAGAGAGAGCGCGCACAAGGTGGGGAGGGGTAGAAGGATAAGGAGAGAAAAACTTTAGCAGACTCCGTGCTGAGCAAGGGGTTTGATATCAGACCTGATCCAGACCTGAGCCAAAACCAAGAGTTCCTCACTTAACCAACTGTGCCACCTAGCCACCCGCGGAATGACATTTTCTATTCACTGTTATCACAAAAAGCCAGGCTGTTATACCCATTTCCCTAGTGATTTTCTGCTGTTCAGTTTTGGTATACTATTTTCTATGTTTTGTTGGTGTATCAGAGCCTAGGCCTCCCGTTGCAGAGTCAGTAAACTCCTGTGCGGGGGTGAAGGCTGGGGCTGCGTACCACCTCACCAAGGGGAGCTCAGGGGATATGTTGATGTGTCTGCAGAGTAAAAGAGGCAGTTTCCTCCTCCTCTAATTTGACAATGCTGCCTTGGCAAAACTTCTCCTGCACGTTTGTGGTTCTTACCACTTACAGCTTATTTCCACTCTGAAAGGAGTCAGAAATCCTGGTCTGACTTATTTCCATGTGACAATAAAGTAGTGGGGCAGTACCTGGACCAGGTGTGGTCACTTTCGGTGACTGGTAGCTACATGACAGAGGGTTATGGGGGACCCAGGAAGAAACCCTGTTGTTTTGGGGTGGGAATTGAGACAGAAGAGCTGTGGTTGTGACTGTATTTGCCCCTCATACCAGAGTCACTCAGGATCTAATAACCATCACTACCACTTCAAGTGTAAAAATAAAACTCTTCCCTGGAGGATAACTGTTCATAGTTTTTTTTTTTTAAGATTTATTTATGTGAGATAGAGAGAGCACGGGTGCAGGGGAAGAACAGAGGGGGAGGGAGGGAGAGAATCCTCAAGCCAACTCCTGGCTGAGTGTGGAACCCAACTCTGGGCTTGCTCCCAGGACCCTGAAATCATGACCTGAGCCAAAACCAAGAGTTGGACGCTTAACCAGATGTTTAACTGCATGAGCCACCCAGGTGCCCCAATTCATAATTTTTTTTTTAAATAAAATTTTTATTTTGGGATCATTTTAAATCTACATAAAAGTTTCAAAGATAGTACAGGGAATACCTGCATACCCTTTATTGTTTTTCCTATATTCAATGTGTGCTATAAACATGGCACAGTTGTTAAAACTAAAAAATTCACTTTGGGGGTGCCTGGGTGGCTCAGTTGGTTAAGTGTCTGCCTTGGGTTCAGATCATGATGCCAGGGTCCTGGGATTGAGTCTTGCATTGGGCTCCCTGTTCATCAAGGAGTCTGCTTCTCCCTCTCCCTCTGCCCTCCCCCATGCTCCCTGTTCTTTATCTCAAATAAATAAAATCTTGAAAAAAGAAAATTCACATTGGTAGAATACTCTTAAACAATTGACTTTAATCTGATTTTTGCCATTAATGTCTTTCTACTGTTCTGGAACCCAACATACAAACCACATTGCATTCAGCACGCAACCTTTTTATATACCAAAATCTTGCCCCATTTTACCATTCATGTTAATGTTTTTATTTCTTGGTACAGACTGTAAGGTTTTATTTTTGTGTGTATGCTTACTTATAATTCTGAAATACCTGTTTATTCATACTGGTGATGCCCACCGAAGACGACCAGCCAGATTTGTGGTCAATGAAGAGTTATCAGTCGTTATAGTGAGGGAAGACCTCACCCAATGGGGAGTCTCAGGATAGGGGTGTTAAAGAGGGTTCATTATAGTATATGGGCTTCTGTTAGGTGATTTGGGGGAGGGTCCAAGGAAACAGATTTTGTTCTGGTGCGATCAGAAAGCAGGGGCAATTCGGTGACTTGCTTATTATTTATCTAGAAAGCAGGAGGAATGGAGCAGGGATAGAGTTGTCATTGGAAAAGCAGTAGTCACTCACGTTAGCTGGGGATGGGATGTTTGGTCATCCCTGTGCGTGCAGTGTCTGTTTTTATCTGCTCAGGCACGATCAGAGTTGTCTTATTTTCTTCTACTGTCAGGGAGAGAACTCATTCTAACGTCAATATTCCACGACACAGCTGACATTCATTAGGGCATCCAGGCCCCAACCGTGGCTCTCACGGCTGCTTTACTTAGCGCTGCACCTGATCATAACTATAAGATAGAAAGCAACAGAAGACTGCTTAGCAGCGTTTGCTACATAAATGACAACTCTGGTCCGCGATCCTGCTAATTCCAATTGTGTACATGTGCTTAACAAACAACTCCCACCAAGGGCTGACAAGTTCAGTGGGCCTCGTTTAGAGCAAAAACATGGGTGGCCTGGATGTAGCAGGAACTCAAATGACATCGAACTAGAGCGTTTTTCCAGCAACGACATTCTCGGCCCCCGCACTCTTGTCTCTGAGAATTAGGCCTGAGGCCAAAAGCCTGCCCTCCGGGGGAACCGGGTGCCAGGAGAAGGGACCTGACAGTGCGGAGCAGGGACCCCAGAGCCGGGAGCACAACCTGCGCCCGCTCCTCTCAAAGTCTGCCCTCGGAGCCGCTTTTACGTCTCCGCTGTTCTCCGCTCCCTCTTTCTCCTTCGGCAGGAAATGGCTCCCATTTTCTCCCCTCACGGTGGTCTTCGACCCAGGCGTCTTTGGGGCTCACTGTTTGGGGTGTTTTCAGTCTGTACTTTCCGGGGCTCAGTAGCTGCCGGCCGCTGCCCTCCGGCCCCCTCCGCGGGCCCATCTCCGCTCCGGGGCGGGCGCGTCACAATGGCGCCCTCGCGGCCTCGCCACGGGAGCCAGCCCCTGGGGAACCGCCCCGCCGCGTCCGCGGCCAGCTCCACCCTCCTGGAGAGGTGGGGTTCCGCGGGGAAACAGGCTGCGGCTTCTGGGTGCTGGGGGTGCAGAGGGGAGCGGGAACCGAGCAAGGGCAGGATGTGATCAACGCCGCGTGCGCCCAGCGGGCGGGAGTTGTGCACTCGGGCCGGCCGCGCGCCAGACCCCGCCCCTCGCAGGCCCCGCCCAGGGCGCGCTGCCAGGAGTTTCCATGGTGATGGCAAACTAGCCTCAACTGCCTCAGCTACAACTGCCTAGCTCCCCGCGTTCCACCCTCTAGGAGCTCAGAGGGATAATCCAGGTGCCGGATGTGAAGAGCGGGAGCGTGGAGACTCGGAGCCCGAGGTGAGGGGCGGGACGGGCGGCGGGTCCGAGGCTGAGGGCCACACAACTGGGACCGACCGAGAACTGGGCCCTTGGGTGTGGGGGCAGAGGAACTGAGATTTGGAGTGTTGTGTGTGTGTAGAGGGAGCCAAGATTCTTGGCTCCAGTGGGGGAATCGCTAGTCCATCTGGGGAGATGGAGACAAGGGGATCCGATCAGAGGGACCGAGTTTGAGGAATCTCTTTCTTAGGCCAGGGATGTCGTGGGAGTCCCAGACGGTGGGCATCCCAGGACCTGCACGACTGAGGCGTCCGCGCCAGCCTGCAGGGACACCTTTAAGGGTAGTGAGACGTGGAGGGGTGGGGTGAGGAGGGGAAGGCTTTTAGTTAAAGACAGTACATTAACATATTTCAAGAGTCACAAACTTGCACAAGGCTTTATTACTCAAAAACTTTGTTCTCTCTACAGCCCCATTTCCTGTCTCCCTGAGGAAATAATTTCAAACCTTTCAACTTTTCTTCTCCAGAAATTTTACTTCTTCCTGTTTTATTTGCATCTCTTCTCTGTGCTCTTCCTTTATCTGCTTCACTAAATTGGAACACTTCGGTCTGAAGTATTTCCTCATTGATTTCCTTTGTCTCTTGGTCACACTTTGCTGCTGCCTGTGTGTAGTGAGCCATTTGTTTTTCTTTCCCTTTTCCTAATCATACCCTTGACCACATTTTGCACTGGTTCCTTTTTGACAACTCATCTTGGAATGAGCCTAAATTCAGAGGTGTGAGAATGGGTCCAGAGCTTTGTCTCAAGATCTCATACACTTCCTATATGATCAAGGTTTTCCATGTGTAGTGTTTTTTTTTTTTTAACTTTAAAAATAAGAAATATAACATATAAGGGATATATTGTAAAACATGTCTTGGAGGTGGGGCAACTGGGTGGCTCAGTCCTTAAGTGTCTGCCTTTGGCTCAGGTCATAATCCCAGGGTCCTGGGATCAAGCCCCGCATAGGGCTCCCTGTTTGGCCTGGGAACCTGCTTCTCCCTCTCCCACTCCTCCTCCTTGTGCTTGTGTTCCCTCTCTCGCTCTCTCTCTCTGTCAAATAAATAAATAAAATCTTTAAAAAAAATATGTCTTGAAGGTGAAAAGAATACTACTTAACCTAAAATCTGTGAATCTATCACTAATCTTAATGGAACTCTACCCTAATTTATAACCTTCGGTATAGTCTCAATCATTAACTGCCCCCCATTACTGTTTTGAATTTTATACTCTTAAATTACTTGTTTCTCCTTAGAATTTAACTAAAACTGTTTATATCCCCCCCCCAAATGTATTGAATAGTTTTGATGTAGGAAAGATGTTATGGTTCAAAGTCGAGAGACAAGAAAGAATTCTTGAGACACCTTTGGTGCAAAAGGATGATTTCTTTTAAAGCAGGGGGACAGGACCCATGGGCAGAAAGAGCGACAATGGGGTTATGAGGAGTGACCCACTGTATACTTTCAAGTTGGAAGGGGGTTAAGGATAGTTTAAGTCTCTAAGGAATTTTGGAAGCAAGGTTTCCAGGACCTTGAGAGGGCTAGCTATTGTTAGGAAAAGGTCATTTATTACCGTCTAATAAAACCTTAGTCATGTCGCCCTTCACATGTATATTAGTGGGCCATATACTTGGGGGATGATTACCAGCACGTATCTTGATGGGGTTAGAAATAAAGGTAAGTTTCTAAAAGAATTTTTATGTGTTAAAGTAGATTTACAGGATCTTGGGGGGAAGGGGTGTCAGGCTGAGATATTTTCTTTTGCCCTTAGCAAAGTGTTAACATCAAGGCAGTTGAGTCCCCAGAGGAATGTCACTCTGTCTGTTTCAAGGACTTGTCTAGGGGCTGTAGGTAGTAAGGAAATTAATAATTTTTCTTCTACCTTTGTTTACCACATCAGTTTTGCATATCTTTGGAGTCTATATACAAATTGTTTTCATACTGTTTTCCTCAGTGCCTGTCTTTTGTTAATTAGCCTTGTCTGTTGTCTTCACAGGATTATTCTAAGACCAAGTATAAAACTATAATATTTTTTTGCTGTTTTATAGTATTCCATTTAATAAGTAGGCAACAACTTATTTCTCTACTATTCTGTTAAAGGACATATAGGTTGTTTCCAGTTTGGGATATTATAAACAGTAGCGCTTTGAACCAGAACCTGTCTTCTGGGGCACCCTTGTTGTGGGAAAGAAAGGCAGAAGGAAATGTAGGTAAAATTAATCGTCCATATAACCTGTAGCCCATTGGCAAATACTTGAGGCAAGCAGAATATAATGATCCTCCTGGAAGCATCTAACTGTCTTAATTTAATGACTTGCTAAAGGGAAAAACAATCTTGGTTTGACAATAGCGAGGTCTCTGGTATCCTGTGTCTTTAGCTTATGAAGATCCTTTTGAAACTTCTCTTATCTCAAGAATTCTTTCTTGGTTGTCAGCTCCGGACCTCACCCCACCAAATCTCACCTATATTCCAAAACTATGTCACATGTGGCAGACTTACTTTAGACTATCCCTACAGTGGAATTCCTGGGTTCTAGGATTTGCCCACATAAAGATAGTTCGTAAAACAGTTGTACCAGTTTACTTCCCTAAAGCCAGTGGGATTGCTAGATATAGAGTGAGTAAATATTTAACTTTGTAAACAATTACCAAATTTCCAGAGTTTCTGTACCATTTTGCCTTCCCATTAGCAATGCACAAAGGTTCCAGTTGCTCTACATCTTTGCTAGTACTTGATATTGTCAATTTTAAAAACTTAAAATATTTATTTTAGCCATTCCAATGGAGTATATGGCCATATTTTATTATGGCTTTTTTTTTTTTTTAAAGATTTTATTTATTTATTTGACAGAGAGACACGGTGAGAAAGGGAACATAAGCAGGGGGAGTGGGGGAGGGAGAAGCAGGCTTCCTGCTGACCAGGGAGTCCGATATGGGGCTTGATTCCAGGACCCTGGGATCATGACCCAAGCCCAAGGCAGACACTTAACAACTGAGTAACTCAGGCGCCCCTATTATGGCTTTAATAGCTAATAATGTTGATTATCTTTTCATGAGCTTATTTGACATCCTTATATCCCTTTTAAGTACCTGGACAAGTGTTTTTCCCATTTTAAAAAATTGAGTTGAGGCACCTGGGTGGCTCAGTGGGTTAAGCCTCTGCCTTCTGCTCAGCGGGGAACCTGCTTCCCCCTCTCTGCCTGCCTCTCTGCCTACTTGTGATCTCTCTCTCTGTCAAATAAATAAATAAAATCTTAAAAAAAAAATTGAGTTGTTTCTTTTCTGTTGAGTTTTGACTGTTCCTTACTCTATCTAAATGTAGGTCCAGGGGCACTGGGTGGCTCAGCTGGTTAAGCATCTGCCTTCGGCTCAGGTCATGATCTCAGGGTCCTGACATCAGGCTCCCTGCTCAGCCAGGAGTATGCTTCTCCCATTGCCTCTGCCCCTCCCCCTGCTTGTGCCCTCTCTCTTTCTGTCAAATAAATAAAATGTTTTAAAAAAAGGTTTTTTCCACATATTTTATTGCTAGAATATAAAAATGCAATTCATTTTGTATGCTGATCTTGTAGTCTATGACTCTGCTTAGCTTATTAGTTATAGGAATTTTTTTGTCTACTTCTTGGGATTTTCTTTTTCTTCTTCTCTTCATCTCTTCTCTTCCCCTCCCCTCCCCTCCCCTCCCCTCCCCTCCCCTCCCCTCCCCTCCTCTCCTCTCCTCTCCTCTCCTCTCCTCTCCTCTACTCTCCTCTCCTCTCCTCGGAATTGGTATCAGAGTGTAACACTGACCTCCTTAAATGAGTTGGGAAAGTGTTTCCTTCTTCCATTTTCTGAAAGAGCTTGTTTAAAGTTGGTTTTATTTTTTCTTTAAATATTTGGTATAACTTTACAGTGAAACCATTTGAGTTAGGAGATTTTGAGGAGAGTTTTTTTAGAAAAATATTTTATTTTTATTTTATTTATTTATTTTAGAGAGTGAAGGCAAGTAGGGGAGAGGGATGGGGAGCAGAAGGAGGGGACAAGCAGAGGCAGAGCCCAATGCAAGGCTCAATGCCAGGACCCTGAGATCATTACCTGAGCTAAAGTTGAGTCAACTGACTAAGCCACCAAGGCATCCCTTGAGGGGCATTTTTTTTTTTTAAAGATTTTTATTTATTTATTTGACCAAGAGAGAGAGATCATAAGTAGGCAGAGAGGCAGGCAGAGAGCGAAGGGGAAGCAGGCTCCCTGCTTCGGGGCTCGATCCCAGGACCCTGAGATCATGACCTGAGCTGAAGGCAGAGGCTTTAACCCACTGAGCCACCCAGGTGCCCCTTAAGGGGCATTTTTAAATTATAAATTCAATTTGTTTAATATTATAGGGCTGTTTAAATTATCTGTTTTATGTTGGGTGAGCTGTGGTAGTAGCTTTTTGAGGAATTGGTACATTTCTCATCTAAATTCCCAAATTTATGTGAGTAAATTTCATCATAGTTTTTCCATATTGCCCTTTGAGGTCATTCTGCCAAAATTGGAAATTTTTCTTTCTTTTCTTTTTTTAAGATATTATTTATTTGTCAGAGAGAGAGAGAGAGAGAGAGAGAGCACAAGCAGTAGGAGTGGCAGGCAGAGGGAGAAGTAGGCTCCTGGCTGAGCAGGGAGCCCAATGTCAGACCCTGGGATCATGACCCGAGCTGAAGGCAGATGCTTAAACAACTGAGTCATCTAGGCCTCCCAAAAACTGGAATATTTTCAGTCATTATTTCTTCATAGCCCCACACACTTTCTCCTTCCATTTTGGGGCTCCCACAACATGAATTTTTGTTCATTTATAGTTCCAGTGGTTCCTGAGGTTTGGTTCTGGTTTTTTTGCTGCTCTATTTTCTCTGTCATTCAGATTGGGTAATTTCCATTATTTGTATTCAAGTTCACCTATACCCTGCTACTCCCCCTCACCCTACTTCATTTTTGGGCCCATCTAATGAGTTCCTTAGTTTGTAATTATATTTCTCAGTTCTAGAATTTCTGTTTGGTTCTTTAAATCTTCTGTTTCTTTGCTGAATTTTACTTTTTCAGTTGTTTCAAACATGTTTGTAATTACTCACTAAAGAATTTTTGTAATGGCTGTTTTAAAATCCTTGTTAGGTATTACAGATATTGGGGTTGATAATGGTTTTCTTTTCTCATTCAAGTGGCTATTTTCATGGCTCTTGGTATGACATTTCTTTAAAATTGGATCCTGGACGTTCTGAGCAATTTTTTGAGTCTGTGACTCTTACGAAATCTTGTTGTTGTTGTTGTTGTTTTTAAGATCTATTTATTTTTATTTTAAGATTTTATTTATTTACTTGAGAGAGAGAGAGAGAGTGAGCATACAAGCAGGGGCTGGGGGTGGGTAGAGGGAGAATCTACCCTCTCCAGCAGAGGGAGAATCGGCTAAGCAGGGGCCCCATGCGGGATTCCATTCTAGGATCCTGGGATCATGACCTGAGCTGAAGGCAGATGCTCAATGACTGAGCCACCCAGGTGCCCAGATTAGGGCATCGCCTAAATCTTCTGTTTTTAGGAGTTCTTCTCTGACACCACACTGGCAAGAGAAAGGAAGGTGCTATCTCATTGCTGCCCAATAAGGTGAAAGTCCAAAGTTCTCCACTTGGCCTCTGTTGAAAATCCAGAGATTGGGAATGGAAGGGATGTTTTATTCTAGTGGACTGTGGTGGCTGTCAAGTTCCCACTGGACCTTCAGTGACAGCACCTTGGTAGGAGGGTGAGCTGTGTCATGTCCCAAACTACAAGAGGATGCAAGTCTAGACTTCCTATTAAGCCTTTGCTGATATGGGTAGTGGTGGTGTCACAATTTTTTTCTGTGGAGTTTGGCTGGAGCAAGATGTTCATTATCTAAAAGTTTTCTGTCTTGTAAGGCTGCCCCTTTCCTGTCCTTTTGTTGAAAAAAGCATGCTATTCTCAGGCTTTCAAGAATCTGTATCCATGGGTACCTGTGTGGCTCAGTCGTTAAGCGTCTGTCTTGGGCTCGGGTCATGATGCTGGGGTCGTGGGATTGAGACCCACATTGAGCTCCCTGCTCAGCAGGGAGCCTGCCTCTCCTTCTCCCACTTCCCATGCTTGTGTTCCCTCTCTCGCTGTCTCTTTTTGTCAAATCAATAAATAAAATTTTTAAAAAAATTTGCATCCAAAATAAATTTGGCCCTTTATTTAATTCCAAGAGATTGCTGACTTTTTTTTTAAGTTTTTTTTTTTTTTAAAGATTTTATTTATTTGACACAGAGAGAGAGAGAGATCCCAAGTAGGCAGAGAGGCAGGCAGAGATCGAGGGGGAAGCAGGCTCCCTGCTGAGCAGAGAGCCTGATGCAGGGCTCGATCCCAGGACCCTGAGATCATGACCTGAGCTGAAAGCAGAGTTTTTAACCCACTGAGCCACCCAGGCACCCCTAAGTTTTTTTTTTTTTTAATATTTTATTTATTTATTTATTTATTTATTTATTTATTTTTAAGATTTTATTTATTTATTTGTGAGAGTAAGAACAAGAGAGAAAGAAGGAGCGGGGGAAAGGAAATGTGGGGCCCGATCCCAGAACTCCAGGATTACGACCTGAGCTGAAGGCAGATGCTAAACCGATTAAGCCACTGAGGTACCAGATTGCTGGCTTTTCTAACACATAGTCTGGAATATATGAGACAAAAAGAAAAACCAGGGACCCCAACATCATGTCATTTCTTGCATCCCAAGATCCCTTCTCGATCTACTATTTTCTCTGTACCTTTTAGTCCTATTTACTTATATAATGTTCAGGATGTTTAGTTGTACTTAGTGGAGGAATATGAAATGTATCTACTCATCTTGTCCTGGACTGGAAGCTTTGCCTTTATTTTTGAAAGATGTTTTTAGTATCTCTGCATATAAAGTTTTGTCCTTCAATACTTTAAAGCCGTCATTCCTGTGTCCTCTTTCTTAAATTGTTTCCATTTTTTAATGTGAGAATTAACAAAACTGTTTTGCATAAAATATATTCTTTTTTTTTTTTTAAAAAAGATTTTATTTATTTGACAGAGAGAAACACAGCTAGAGAGGGAACAGAAGCAGAGGGAGTGGTAGCGGGAGAAGCAGACTTCCTGCTGAGCAGAGAGCCTGATGCGGGGCTCGATGAGCGGCTCACTGCGGGGCTCAATGAGGGGCTCCATCCCAGGACCTTGGGATCATGACCTGAGCTGAAGGCAGACACTTAACGACTGAGCCACCCAGGCGCCCCTAAAAGATATTCTTTTACGGGTGACTTAGTCTCTCATATTTCTTTGAATATATTAGACACACATCTTCCAAAATCTCTTGTTTGGTGTATTGGCTTAGTTTCCTTCAGTATTAGTTTTTGTCCTTCCGGTTGGGTAATGTTCTTTGGGGTGTTGATGTTTCTCAGATGTCAGTGTGAGAGTTCCTGCTGGCGTGAGGCCTCTACCCTTTATTGGCAACAGGATGAAGTGTCGCGTGGTCCGGGTGCGGGAGACAGTAGTGAGGTGGCATTCCCAAGGTATCTTAGCTGCTGCCAAACACCAAGGGCACTTCTCTGCCTCTCTGGTCATACTAACTGTGCCAGTCTGTGGACACACAGCTGCTTTCTAGCCTTCTGGGCCAGAGAAGGAAGGAGCCCGAGGCCTCAGACTGTCTACTGGAGCTTCTTGCCTCTTTTTACGCTGTCATCTTCTGCAGGTCCTGAACTGTGGATCCAACTCTGTGGTCATCCCATCTTTGAATCTCTCGAAATTTCATGTCCAATGGGGGTGATGCTTCTCATTTTCCAGCAATGATACCTATTTATGTTTTTAAAATACCTTTTGTCGTTTCTATAGTTTTTGGTCAGAAGGCCTCCTGAAGTATGTGCTCTGAGTGCCATTTTGATTCCATTCCATCGTAGACTCTTTGTAGTATACTACCTAAGTATCTTAGGTAGTGCTTGTAGGTGGGGTGGGCATATCTGTACAAACTTTGGAATTAAATGAGATTAAATCTCAGCTTTGAGACCTATTTGAGATTCTTAAGGCCCTTTATTTAATTCCACTCACCTTTATCTTCCTCATCTATAAAATGGGGAAAATAATGTTTACTATGTATTCTTTTTTTTTTTTTTAAAGATTTTTTATTTATTTGATAGAGAGAAACACAGCGAGAGAGGGAACACAAGCAGAGGGAGAAGCAGGCTTCCCGCCGAGCAGGGAGCCCGATGTGGGGCTCGATCCCAGGATGTAGGGATCATGACCTGAGCTGAAGGCAGACGCCTAACGACTGAGCCACCCAGGCGCCCCTACTATGTATTCTTGTTACATATATTAAATGAAAAATTATTCAGTTTTTACTTTGTTTTCAGCCACAAAAGACTGCACCCAACTAGTTTGATGTTCTCCTGTCCAGTGTCCCTTCTCTGATGCTTGGTTCTGAAGGCAGTGGAGGCCCAACTCACTTGGTGCTGTCTGCTGAATTTGTGCAGAATTTCCAACACTGAAGATGGGGTATCAGGTGTTCATTTCATATTTTGTTTAACTCTAAACAGAAGATTATATCAAATGGCCTTGAGAGAGAGAGAGACTGTGGAACAAGATATACTAAAGTACTCAAAGTCGTTTAGTACTTTGAAAGTACTCAAGTCCCACAGAATCAAAGCAGCTCGGGGTTGAAGGGCAGTGACATATATAGTATTAGTCAAACAGCTCAAGCTGATATAGCTTGTTTTATAGGAAAACTCCACTGGCTACCATCTAACCTTATACAGGGAGCCCAGGAAAAATGTGCAGCTGTTATTACAGAAGTGGAAGCTATGTAACCGATTTGCACCATGAACTTGTGAAATCAGTATTTTTTTAAAATTTCCTTTTCGGTATTTTGTAATGCCTCAAAATGTCTCTTCTGTTTTGAGCTTGCTTCAGTTTATATTGGTAGTAGTGTACCTCAAAAATTAAATAAGCATATTGAAATGATTTCAGTTATGTGAAATAAAAAAATAAATACAAAAAATATAAAAATACCATGTTGCTATAAACACATTTGAAAAATTCAGTTAAAGGTATTAGATTCATAACTTTTTAAAATTTCGATTTCTTTTATCCTAATCTCTCTCTTTTTAAAGATTTTATTTACTTATTTTATTTTATTATTTTTTTTAAAGATTTTATTTATTTGACAGAGAGAGATCACAAGTAGGCAGAGAGGCGGGCAGAGAGAGAGGGGGAAGCAGGCTGAGCAGAAAGCCTGATGCGGAGCTCAATCCCAGGACCCTGAGATCATGACCTGAGCTGAAGGCAGAGGCTTTAACCCACTGAACCACCCAGGCGCCCCTTATTTAGTTATTTTAGAGAGAGCACATGTGAGCAAAGGGAGGAGCAGAGACAGAGGGAGAGGGAGAGCATCCAGAGCCTGATGCAGGGCTCCATCCCATGACCCTGACGTCATGACCCAAATGGAAACCAAGAGTCCAACACTCCGCCAACTGAGCCACCCAGGAGGCCCTTTTCATCCTAATTTTTTTTTTTTTTTTTAAGATTTTATTTATTTAACAGAGAGAAACACAGAGAGAGAGGGAACACAAGCAGAGGGAATGGTAGCGGGAGAAGCAGGCTTCCTGCAGAGCAGAGAGCCCGATGCGGGGCTCGATTCCAGGACCCTGGGATCATGACCTGAGCCGAAGGCAGACGCTTAACGCCTGAGCCACCCTGGCGCCCCCCCCTTTTTTTTTTTTTAAAGTAATCTTTGCACCCATCATGGGACTCAAACTCACAACCCCCAAATCAGGAATCACATGTTTTATGACTGAGCCAGCTCGGTGCCCCTCTAATCTCTTTTTCTTCATTTATAATCCTTAAGGTAAGTTAAGATTTTACAGCATTCAGTTTGTAAATTGAAACATGATATTGTAGGTTTTTGGTCTTTGTGATTATATAAAATTGTGAATCTTCGATTTAAAGCTTTCTTTTTACTGTTAGTTCCTTTTATTTTATTTTATTTTATTTATGAGAGAGAGATTGAGCACAAGCTGGGTGGGGATGCAGAGGGAGAGGAAGAAGCAGACTCCCCACTGAGCAGGGAGCCCCACGCAGGGCTCTATCCCAGGCCCCTATCCCAGGCCCCCGCAGCATCATGACCTGAGCCCAAGGCAGACGCTTAACCCACTAAGCCACCCAGGCACCCCCTGTTCATTTTAGGTGTGTTTTGCTAAAGTGAAACACTTAACTAAAATTGCTATTACCGAGTTAAAATAAATTATTTTTCACAGAAAGATTCATAGGACTCAGGATATAGTCGTCCTTGTGGCTAAGATTTATTACATTATAAGGACGCAAAGCAGAATCACCAGAGGGAAAAAGACTTGAGCTTCCCAGAGTCTTCTTAGTGGAGTCACACAGGATGCACTGAATTCCCCCAGCAACAAGTCGCAGCAACTTTTGTGAGGTGTTGTCCATGAGGGAAGCTCACTGGAGGCTAGGAATCCAGGCTCTTCCTTAGGAGTCAGTCACGGAGGCACACAGTGCCGCTGTTACCTTGCCAGTTACTGAAATTCCAGATGCTCCGAAGGAAAGCGGGTGTCCAGCATACATTTCTTTTGTCAGTTTAGGTGCCGTGAGTCACTCTTACCATTTAGGGAAAGTTTTGTATGAGTGTAGGCAACTGTTTACCAGGCCAATTCCCAGATGGCAGCCAAGCACCAGCCTTGCAAGCAGGCCTTGATAAGGTTAGCAGGTTCAGGCCTGCTGTGTTAATTCTTTCTGGCATGAAATAGAAATGGTATAAACAAACCAATTAAACAACCGAAATTGTCAGAATGGATTAAAAAAAGACTCAGTGTCTATTAGAAAGTCTATATAGGTAATTTTTTTTTTAAGATTTTATTCATTTGGTTACCAAATCTATTTATTTATTTATTTAAAAGATTTTATTTATTTGATAGAGAGAGAGATACAAGTAGGCAGAGAGGCAGGCAGCAGGCTCCCCGCTGAGCAGAGAGCCCAGGGCTTGATCCGAGGACCCTGAGATCATGACCTGAGCCAAAGGCAGAGGCTTAACCCACTGAGCCACCCAGGTGCCACACATTTGGTTACAGATTTAATTTGATGGAGTTCCCTTTGTGTTAAATCATTAGGTAAAATGTTGCATCGGGCTATCAAAAATCTTTAGTTCTGTATATTATCTCCCCGCTCCTTTTCTAAAATCATGTTCAGAGCTTCATGGCATATTATCTATATTGCAATCACAAGAACCCTCTTTGGTTATTAATAAAATCTGGGGAGGTGCTTTACCAGCTCGGGCGCTCCTGTGAAACTATCTTCCTCCCGCCATGATTGTGATCTGTGGCCGTGATACTACTTTTTTCAGGGCTGCTGTACGAATTGCCACAAATGTGGTGGCTTTAAAAGTACTGTCACAGGTCTAGAGGCCAGAAGGTGTTGGTAAAATTGGCTCTTCCTGGAGTTTCTGAGAGGGGTTCCATTCCAGTCCCCTCTCCTAGCTTTTGGTGGCCTCTGGCAGTCCTTGGTGTTCCTCGGTTGGTGGCCACCCCACAGTCTCTGCGGCCATCTTCACATGGCTTTTTCTTCTATGTTATCTCTGTACAGCTCCTTTTCTATGTCTTTTGTTTTTTAAATTTTTAAGAGAGAGAGAGAGCAAGCATGCGAGCAGGGAAAGCGGCAGGCAAAGGATGAAGCAGGCTCCCCGCTGAGCATGAAGCCTGATGCGGGGCTCGAGGCCATGATCCTGGGATTGTGACCTGAGCCGAAGGCAGAAGCTTAACCCACTGAGCCACCAGGTGCCCCATCCTTTTCTATGTCTTATAAGGACACCCGTCATTGGATTTAGGGCCCATCCTAATCTAGGATGATCTCATCTTGAGATTCTTTAATTATACCTGTGCAAAGAACCTTATTCCAAATAAGGTCACCTTCACAGGTTCCAGGGATTAGGATTTGGGCATATCTTCTTGGGAGGCCGCTATTAAACTCACTACAGTACTAGTCTGTTTACTAAATGTAACAACTTGCCCGAGCCCCTGTTTTGGTCAGGAATGGTGCCAGGCCCTGGAAATATAAAGATGACTAAGAATAGTATCTTTTTTAACATCACAGAGCCTAATTCCAAAAAAAAGAGATATAAAAACCCTCACACATAATGAAATCTAAGTATAATGAAGAGATAAATACTAATCTTGGGGAAACACAAATTAGGATACTCACAAAGGAATTCCTTAAAAAGAATGTTTGCCTAAAACTGCCCTGTCTGATATGAAGCCACATGTGTCTGTTGAGCACTTGAAATGTGGCTATTGTGACTAATGGACTGAATTTTTCCCGATGCCTGAGAGGCTCAGTTGTTAAGCATCTGCTTTAGGCTCAGGTCATGATGCCAGGGTCCTGGATCAAGCCCTGCATCCAGCTTCCTACTTGACGGGAAGCTGGCTTCTCCCTCTCCCACTCACCCTGCTCAGTGTCTCTCTGTCAAATAAATAAACAAAACCTTAAAAAACAAAAAAACTGAATTTTTCCTTTTAATTTTTTAAAGATTTATTTATTTATTTTATTTTGAAGGAGAGAGTGAGCATACTCAGGGGGAGGGGCAGAAGGAGAGAATCTTTCAAGCAGACGCTCTGCTGAGCATGGAGCCCAAGGATATGGGGCTCGATCCCATGACCCATGAGATCATGACCTGAGCCGAAACCAAGAGTCGAAGGCTTAACCAATGAGCCACCCAAGTACCCCTCCTTTTAATTTTAATGTAAGTTTGTATTAAATATAGGTATTTGGGGAGAAATACAGATATTTAATTTAGTTACTGGAAAACTTTTAAGTGTGCCTGGAATAATTTGGTATATAAATATTTTTTCAATAGTAAATTTCAGGGGCTTCTGTGTGGCTCAGTTGGTTGGACATCTGCCTTCTGCTCAGGTTGTGATCCCAGGGTCCTGGGATGGAGCCTTACATCCATCTCCCTGCTAGGCAGGGAGCCTACTCCTCCCTCTCCCACTCTCCCTGCTTGTGCTCTCATTCTGCCAAATAAATAAGTAAAATATTTTTTAAAAATAGTAAATTTTTAAAAAATAGTAAATTTTATGAAGTCTAAATATAGATCAAATATTTCTGATGAAAATTTAGCATCTGAATTGAGATGCTCTGAAGTGTGAAATACACAGCAGATATTGAAGACTTAGTACAAAAAAAAAGGCTTCATTGCATTGTCTCTATTTCTCCATCTGGAAATTGATTGACAACACCTTCACTGTGCCGATCATACTAGCAATCTATTTGGAAGAGCATTGTCAATTTCAAATTTTACATCATTTTATTATCGGCGAGTTTACAATGCCTACTAATTAGTGGTAGGGTGGAGGAGGAGTGGAGTATTAGAAAAGTGTTCCTGCATCACAAAGTAAAAACTGTACTGGTTCTCAGAGGAGTAGGATGGCAGCATGCTAAGAATAGGGGACTTGTGGGGCACCTGGGTGGCTCAGTGGGTTCAAGCCTCTGCCTTCAGCTCAGGTCATGATCTCAGGGTCCTGGGATCAAGCCCCGCATCGGGCTCTCTGCTCAGCAGGGAGCCTGCTTTCCCCTCTCTCTCTGCCTGTCTCTCTGCCTACTTGTGATCTCTCTCTCTCTGTCAAATAAAGAAATTAAAAAAAAAAAAAAAAAAAGAATAGGGGACTTGTAAAATCCAAAATGATGAAGTGTGTGTGTAATATAAATATCAGAGGCATAAGACTCTTTGTAATAAAAAATGTCAAGTACTTTGATAATTTTTATATTGATTACATGTTGAAATAATATTTTGAATATTTAAAAAATAAAATGGTATTAAAGTTAATTTCACCTGTTTCTTGTTCTTTTTTTTATGTGATCACTATATAATTTAAAATTATAGGGGTGCCTGGGTGGCTCAGTTGGTTGGGCGACTGCCTTTGGCTCAGGTCATGATCCTGGAGTCCCAGGATCGAGTCCCACATCATGCTCCCTGCTGGGCGGGGCAGCTGCTTCTCCTGCTGACTTCTCTCCCCTCGTGCTTGCTCTCTCTCAAATAAATAAATAAAATCTTTAAAATTTAAAATTACATATATGGTTCTCATTATATTTCTTTTTTTAAATTAACAGACATTTTAAATTTTAGATAAAAAAGAGTTTGTGACCAGCGGGGAAGACCAGAGGGAAGGGAGAAGAAGGGGGAGACTCTCAAGCAGACTCTGAGCTAAAGGCAGACCCCAATGCTGGCTCCATCCCACAATCCTGTGTTTGTGACCTGACTCTGAGATTATGACCTGAGCCAAAACCAAGAGTCAGATGTGAAACCAAGAGTCAGATGCTCAACCAACTAAGCCACCTGGGCACCCCATCTCATTATATTTCTATTGGACTATAGCACTGCCAGGTCTAAAATGGTGAAAGGGAATGAGATTAATGAAGAATATTTCACAGAAGAGAAAGAGATATTCTGGGTCATGATAATTAGTTACTGAATGAATGTATGGATTTAGTTTTACCTGTGTCCTATTCTTGCTAGACCCCCCCCCCCACCTTTTAAAAAAATAACCAGGAATGTGAAAGGGTAAGAAGGAAGAACATTTGCACGTGGTCTCAGTGTGAATCTCCACCTTTGGACATGGGGAGCAGTCAGAACAATAGTAGTCCACCTTTCTCTCCAGGAGAATTTGCTGAATCTGGGACATTGTTAATGCATTCTGAGTGAAGTATCTGGGGAAAAAAAAAAAAAGAAATCTTGGTAATGTCTCTGGAAATTTTGAAACCAGAGACCTCTGTCAGATAAAAAAATCTTTAAACATTATATTCTCTTAATTTTTTCTGCCCTTTTTAAAAAGAAGTGTATTTTATTATGATTTTTTAAGTAGGCCCCACACCTAATGTGAGGCTTGAACTCAGGACCGTGAGATGAGGAGTCTCACACTCTACCAACTGAGCCAGCCAGGTCCCCCATAACTTATTTTTAATGGTGGTAAGATACACATAACAAAATTTATCATCTTAACCATTTAAAAAAAATATTTTTAGAGAGTGCGAGCAGGGAGAGAGAGAGAGAGAGAGAATCTCAAGCTGACTCTTCCCTGTCTGAGGCAGGGCCCTATCCCAAAACTCTTGAGTTCAGGACCCAAGCTGAAATCAAAAGTTGAATACTTATCCGACTGAGGCCCCTAGGCACCCCTGAACCATTTTTTAAGCTACAAAGAGAAAACCAGAATACAAGAGAAGAGTTAAAAATGAAAGAAAAAATGCAGAAGAACATCTAGAAGAGAAGAGAAATTTGGGTGGGTGTGAAGAACTTCACACACACACACACACACACACACACACACACACAGCCCTGATTGCATTCTACGGAGGACATCACACTGTCCTCTTCCTTCTGGGGGATTTGTCAACCTCAGTGATCCTGCCCCCAGACTCACCTCTTTGTATACCTCTTTGTATAGTCCCCTCCTACATTGTTTGAGGGCTGCCTATTCCAGCAGAAGTGGCATGTCACTTCTGGGGCAAGGTTCTAAAGGACGCTGTATCTTCTCCCTCTCTCCCACAACCCCCTCCCCCCCATTGGTTGCCCTAAGGGAAGCCAGTTGCCATGTTGAGACGCTCCCAAGGCCAGGAAGTGAGGCGCCTGCCAATAGCCATGTGGTGTGTCATTCTGGAAGTGGATCCTTCGGCCCTGGCCAAGCCTTCAGGTGACTGCAGCCTGGCTGAGAGTTGTGGTGCTACCTCCACAGAAAGCCTGAGCCAGAACTACACAGATGAGCTACTCCTGACTCTCAGATGTGGTGTGACATAATAAACATTTGTTGTTTGAAGCCACCAGAATATGGGTTATTTGTTATGTAACATAACTAGTAAACTGCCTGCAAATGTGTGATTCTAGCAATTTCCTTTTCTTTCTTTTTTTTTAAAAAGATTTTATTTATTTATTTATTTATTTATTTATTTATTTAACAGAGAGAGAGATCACAAGTAGGCAGAGAGAGAAGGGGAAGCAGGCTCCCCGCTGAGCAGAGAGGCTGATGTGGGGCTCGATCCCAGGACCCTGAGATCATGACCTGAGCCGAAGGCAGAGGCTTTAACCCACTGAGCCACCCAGGCGCCCCGCAATTTCCTTTTCTTTTTAAGCTTTTTTTTTTTTTTTTAAGATTATTTATGTGTGAGAGAGAGAGCACAAGCAGAGAGAGTGGCAGGCAGAGGGAGAAGCAGGCTCTTCACTTAGCAGGAAGCCCAGTGCGGGACTTGATCCCAGGACTTGGATCATGATCTGAGCCGAAGGCAGATGCTTAACCAACTGAGCCACCCAGGTATCCGTAGCAATTTCCTAAGAACGAAATTGGAAGGGGACAGTTGTCTCACTATTTTCGTATATGCACAAGCAGTTTGCTGGACATCCCTTGAAATTCTGGACATCAATATATCAAGCTGATAGAAGATGAACATAGTGACTTAGAAAAAAAACAACAGAAAAACAGTATCACTTCCTTGGGACTTCATCCCTTGTGTCGCTTCTCTCAATTATGTCGATGAGTTCCCCTTCAGCAGGTTCCTCTGGCTGTAAATCCAGAGCTTTTTACACTGGTGACAGTGTTGACACTCCCCTGGCCAGCTATTTCTTCTGGAACTCTATGTTCGACTTGAGTTTCACTTCCAGCATTGTAACTTTTGCTTTCTTTGCTGCAATTTTATCTTTGTTGGCCGATTCCCCCATAGTTATCTATTTTTTTTTAAAAATGCCATTTGAATTTGTGTAATAAGAGAGTCTGACTCTGTATTTGACCTTTGATTGATGACAGCTTTCGAGCTCCACCCCTTCTCCCTCTGCCCTGTGTCACATCGAGCTGATGAAAAAGCCCAGGTGCTCCCCTCTGACTCCCGAGGGAAGTTCAAGTCACATAAGCCCCAGCTCCGGTCACCCCCTTAATCACAGTAAAACCCTTAAGCCAATCTTTTCCCAGCTCTCTCAAGCCATTTTTAAACTGAGTGGTAACTATCCCTGCCTAATCCAGAAAGCCTCATTATATGAGTAATAAACCTTGTTGTACCCTCTTTGTGCATAGAGGGTGCCATCAGTTTTGACATCCAAACCAAAGTTGGAATGGGGACTCCATCTCATTTCTTCACAGTTTCAAAGATAAACACAGCTGGACATTAGTTAAGGTGGTGAAAATAGATTCTATCCAGTTAACTACTGACAGTAGGGGAAAGAGCTGAGCTCCATTCTAATTTTGCAGAGGTGATAGGATATTTTAAAAGGAGAATGTGATGGGGAGCAGGCAGAGACTCAAGTAGAGTCAGAAAAGTGAAGTATTAAAAAGTATAAACACGGGGGGCCTGGGTGGCTCAGCCTGTCAAGCATCCAACTTTGGTTTTGGCTCAGGTCATGATTTTAGGGTCCTGAGATCGAGCCCTGCTTGGGGCTCCACATTGTGCCTAGAGCCTGCTTAAGATTCTCACTCCTTCTGCCCCTTCCCCACCTAAGAGCCTGCTCTCTAAAAAAATAAAAAGGATAAATGCAATTAGGTCAGCTGCATATGTAATTATCAAAATTAGAATTCTTTCCTCCCACAGAGACTGAGACAGAGGCCCTGTCCTTCCTGATGAATACATTTCATTTCAAGGATATGGCTTTCAGGTCCTTGATGGAGATCCGGAGATCCGTCTGAGTTGTAGGAGGTACACATACATCTCAGAGGGACAGAGGAAGAATTCATAATTAGTGAACGCTCTAAGGGAAGTCAGTGGCCTATCCTCCCTGTTGGCTGGCACAAACAGTAAATTCTGGCGGAGTTGAGTTTTTGGGGCTGACATTTTAATGGTGTGTGTGTGTCTGTGTGTGTCTGACAGACAAGGTGTGGGGGGGTTGGGCATGAGGGTGGTTGGGGTCATTGTAGGGATACAGCCTTATGTTGGTAGAAGCCGTGCTAGAGTTTATTTGTCTCTCAGCAGAGGTCTGGACAGAATCCTTATGTGCGCAGAGTTCTGCAATTCTCAGGAACTAAAACAGTTTACCAACGGGAGACAAAGAGCCCACACAGCTACAACTGTTGCTGTCTCTGTGTGAATTGAGGAACAGATTTGCAGTGACCGATGACCAACAGACTTTGAAAGAAGAGATGTGACTTGTCACTGATCATGATGTGTAGCCATTATTAGTGTAGTGATTTGTAGACCGAAGAGCTAGCAGCTGAGTTTGTACTTTATGCGAGTACTGACAGTTAATATAAACTGGTAACTGAAGTTTGAATCGCGTTGTTGGGGTACTGGTATATTTAACTAAACCATGGTGACTGAAATTCATGCATATCTGAATCGTGCAGAGGACCGCCTGTTGAATATAGTGCTGCCACATTTTATGGGAATTTAAATTGTGCAAATTTAAATATTTGAAATATTTGAATAAATATTTGAAAGTTGTATGTTATATACAAAGTTTGAAATAATGCACTTCTCTTAATATTTTAAAAAATCGCTGGGAGTCATGTAATTTTAAAACTCTCTTAAACAGTAACTTGAGGTCGGTATTTGTTCTTACTGTACATAACCCCCTTAACCTTAACCACACAAAATTTAACTCTATCAGGTGTCAGTCTCCTGTAAGTGCTGTTTACGTGCTTTGAAACATTCATTATGTGAATGATCTTGCAGACTTGTGCAGCTACTTTAATATTCAGTGTTGCTAAAATAAAAATCTTTTTTTAAAACCAACTAACCCAAATATTTACTCAGGAGTGGTAATCATGCTTATGCTGTAAAACATGCCTGAAACGTGATAACTTTTGAATGGAATTGTTATTTTTTTTAAGGTTTTATTTATTTGTCAGAGAAAGCTTGAGATAGCACAAGCAAGGGAAGCAGGCAGAGGGAGAACCAGACTTTCCACTGAGCAAGGAGCCCAATATGGGACTTGATCCCAGAAAATATGAAGCAGAATTCAAACAAAATTTCTCTATCCTTTTGGTAAATTTATGCTTTTTGAGAATGCACTTATTACAGTTATTCCAATGGGAAGATTAGTACTGGATTATCTGGAGAGTAAATCTTGCCTTGTCTTCATTTACACATTCCTCACATCACTACTCCGTACTATAATATGTGGGTTTTATTGTTTTGGGGTTTGTTGAATCCTGTTTTTATTTTTATTTACTTTTTAAAGATTTTATTTATTGGGGAAAAAAAGATTTTATATATTGGAGAGAGAGAGAGCGAGCGCCACAAGAAGAAGGAGCAGCAGGCAGGAGAGAGAGAAGCAGACTCCCGCTGAGCAGGGAGCCCAACATCCCTGAACCCGGGGATCGTGACTTGAACGAAAGGCAGCTGCTCAACCTGAGCCACTCAGGCGTCCCAGAATCCTGGTACTTAAAAAAGCTTCAAAAGCTTAAAAAAATCTTTATAATAGAAATTTTGGAACAATTGGGGAAATTGGATATGGAGTCGTTGATATTAGAAGGTTTTTATGGAATTACCATTAAATTTTATAGGTGTGCTAATTTTACTGTGATCACGTAGGAGTATGTCCTTAATCTTAGAAGATATATGATGACATATTCAGGGCTGAAGTGTCATCATAAATGATTATACATTTAGATAAAATAAACATGGCAAAATATAACAGTCATTGACTCTAGGTGAGGTGTTTATGTCTGCTCATTGAATTCTTTCAAATTTTCTATTTGAAATAATAAGAGCCAGGACATATATTGACCGAGAGAATGTTTATATTCTTCACTGAAAACATGCTATAGTAATTATGCCCTTAAAATGCGATTTGTAAAATGCCAGAAGATTGTGCACAGTCATTTAAGGGAGATCCGGCTGCACGTGATAGTCGTTTTCTTTTAGTTTGTGTGTATTTTTATTCATCTACAATTTTTATGCATTGCAAGTAATTTTGAGAAGCCGGGACCATCATATTTTATCATCATTGCGACGACTGCCAACACCAGCTCTGTGGTAGAAGAAGCTCTGCGGTCACGGGCTTGTTTTCTTTTTCAGCGTTCGCACTGCCTGTATTTTCTCGAGTCTTCGTCCGCGTCAGTCTGCGAGGCTGAAAGTCGGCCTCACGCCCCCTGGCGGTTCTCCCTGACGCAGTCCCGGCCCCACCGCCATCTCCGGGGCGGGGCTCCTGCCGCAGGGCCTGACGGGAAACGCTCCGCCTAGTTTGCGGCCTGCGTCGCGCGGGAGCCGGGGGCGGGTGTTTTGGCGCATGCGCCGCCCACGCAAGGCCCAGGCCTGGGCGAGGCGGGTGCTGGAGCGCGGTTGGGGCGGGGCCGCAGTTGAGAACGACTTACGCCTGCGGGAGGGCGGGTCCCCGGGCTCAGGTCCCAGCCCGCAAGAGGTTCCTCGGCGGGCGTATCGCGGCGCGACCTTTGTTCGCCTGCCCGAGCCTGGGGGTTCTCAGGCAATGACAGTGTAGGCGGCTCCTGTTGTGAGGCCGCTGCGCGCTCAGTGATTAATGTCGGGAGTCTTCACCGTTCTGCTCTAACAGATTAGGAAACGGAAACTCAAGACAGGCCAGCGAGCGCCGCAGCCCGCGCAGTCCGCGGGAGACGGCACTGGGAGGCACCTCAGCTCTCTCCTCTCTAAAAAACGATTGTGCCTAAATCCGGCATCGTAGACCACCCAGCACTGAGCCAGGGGGCCTCGCCGTCAAGTATAATGTGGAATTCGCTTTGTCACGGAGCGCTTGTATTTCTGGGATTCTTGGTGTCCCTTCGGGCTTCTTGGGTCACACTTCATAATGGTTAGTTGCAGGCCAGGCCTGAACTGTCCAGCCTGTCTCCTCAGTGGTCCTGGTTTGGATTTTTTGAAGACCCAGCCCAAGATTCCGGGCGCAGGCAGTTCTGAGATTTGAGACCCTTATGGTACTTACAACAAATGGTTTTGGCCCTGACCTTCATGTCCTGGTTCCTAGGAACAAAGCAACTCTCCTAAGTAAAGAGGAATCCCACCTAGAAGATGGCCAGTCTGAATGGCCACCTCCCACCAGGGCTGCAGAGCAGAGGGGGACTAGGCCGAGAAAGAGCAGACGCTAGATTTGCACGGGTAGTAGTGATATGTGATCCTTGTGTTCTGCAAGCCACCCTTCAAACTGTTGACAACCTGAGGTCTGAGCCCAGTTTCAGGAGAAGTGAGCTGGGGCGAAGGCCAAAGGCAAGCCAAGCCTGCCAAGAACAAGTCACTTCATTTGAGGGTCTGAGAGACCATGGTCTGGGGGAAAGAAAGAACCATTTCTCACCAAGAAAATTCTCAGACCTCCCTAAAAGCCTTTGACTTCTTTCAGAGCCTCCACTGTTTTCAGATCCTGAGGGGGCTCTCATACCACATGCAGCATTGAGAGATGTGGTTGCTTCCTCCATTCTGACTTCACAGACTCAAAGTAGTGCAGAAAAGAACTTCCTGAATTACCTGTTTCTGCTTACAATGAAAGATAAAAAACACTGAGCTAGAGAGGGTAAAGGTCTGGGTCATCCTGTTCGTTTGTGGCCTAACCAATAGTCGGATTTTCAGGTACAGTTAAGTCAAAGCGAGGTTCTCTCAAAAGACTGAGAAGCTACTGCCAAGGTAGTTAAGGACCAAGAGATGTTCTCTTACAGGAGGATGTTTTATCCAGCTAGTGAGTGGAGCTTTATAGGCCAGAGAATCCAGGAGGTGCAAGGCAGGTCAGATCTCTTGTGATTTTTCTTTCTTTCTTCTCCCCCAGCTCCACCTTTGTAGTTCCCTACATGTTTCCTAGTTCCACCGAAAATGAATAGATCTCAGGTGAGTTGTTTATTGTTCTTCTCCCTATTTTGTTTACGTGACTGTCTGAGGCTTTCAAGGGTCAATAGGTTAGAATGGAATACAGAAATAGATGAACATCAGCTTCAGAGAAAATATCCAGGAGCACATCAATATCAGGACAAAGTGGTATGCCAAAATATGCAGGTTTTATGATATTACAGCCAAGCTTGATTTTTCTTTATCCTATAAAGAAAGTATCCTTATTTTTTCCTATATTTATCCTATAAAGAAAGCAGTATCCTTATTTTTTCCCCAAGATTTTGTTTATTTACTTTAGAATGAGATAGTGCATCTGACTTAGGGGAGGAACAGAGGCGGGGAGACGGAGGGGGAAGAATCTCAAGCAGACTATGCATGGAGCCTGACTCAGGACTTATTCCCACCTTTGAGGTCATGACTCAAGCGGAAATAAGAGTCAGAGGCTCAACCCACTGAGCCACCCAGACACCCCTTTATTCTTATTTTTATTTTTTTATTTTATTTATTTATTTTTTAAAATATGTTTTATTTTAAATAAAATAAATAAATAAATAAAATAAAATATGTTTTATTTTAAATAAAATAATTTTTTCAGTGTTACAAGATTTATTGTTCATGCATCACACCCAGTGGTCCATGCAATACGTGCCCTCTTCAATACCCACCACCAGGTTATTTTTTTAAAAGTAGGCTCCACACCCAATGTGGGGCTTGAACTCACAACTCTGAGATCAAGAATTATATATTCCACTGACTGAGCCAACCAGGTGCCTCTAAATTTGTCTGATTTTTCTGATGGTTATAGCAAAAATGCAGACATTCTGCTGCATGATTTGAATTGGCTCTTAAATTGTCATGCTAATTCCTCAGACTACATAAGAGTTCTAAAAAATGTTCCTGTCCTGATTTTCCTGTAGGTAACAGTAAATAATCTCTCAGGGACTATGGGAAATCAATACAGCCTGCTGCCTGTAATTGCTCCTCGAGGGAAGCCGGACATTTTGTGTTGAAGGAGAATTTAGTCAATCCATGTTTCTACAGACCCAAGTGCCGTGGTCCCATAGACTTCCTTCTGATGATCCCATTTGATCCAGGCATAGAACCAGGGATGTCTTCAAGAAAGAACGGATTATACCACCTTCAGATAATCTTTAATATTATGAATAGATTGTGCAGCAGATGGATTAAAGTTGTATTTTCTAGCAAATGTTTCCCCATTTCCTTTTCATACTTCAAACCAAATCACTTGTTGGATCTGTCTGGTAAGGGACAATGGAGATCTTATTATGGCAAATGTCATGGATACTTTAGTATTTAAGTTGCCTTAGTTGAGGTAATGAATTGAGCCTTCTGTCCAGTTTGGGTGCTCATGTCCAGTCTCTCCTAGAAAGTCTTCTTGGTTGGTTTCTAGTCTATTCCTCCTTCTGTGATTATTTCTTTTCTTTTTTTTTTCCCGTAGTGTCTTCCTCTCCTTGCCTCTTATTATTGTTTCTCCCACAATGTCCATTACTGATCTCCTATTGTGCTCACTCTCCTGGTCTTGCTGGCTAATCTCTTCCCTCTGGGGAGGTGCCCTTTGCTGGGATGCTTGAATCTGGCTCTCCAGTCCAGACTTTTCCCTTACCCTGGACCCTAATGGCCAACTCTGCCGGACATCTCTGTATAGGTCATCTACAGGCCCTTCAAACTCTACAGATCCGAAAGAAAAGTTGTTATTAACAGCCAGCCCCCCTGCTGCCCTTTATTTCCTACCAAATATTATCACCAGCCAGCCAATTGTCCAGGTAACAAACACGTTTGTTCTAAGTGCTATCCTTTACCTGCTACCTACACATCCAGTTGGTGATTAAATCTTGTTATTTCCAAGTTGTTAATATTTCTTCTCTTTTTAATTTTTATTTCTTCCTTTTTAAAAAAAATATTTTTTATTTATTCATTTGAGAAAGTGAGTACACGTGCCAGAGCATGAGCAGTGGGGATGGTCAGAGATAAAGAGAAGCACACTCCCCGCTGAGCAGGGGGCCCCAAGATGGGGTGATCTCAGGCTCCTGGGATCATGGCCTAAGCTGAAGGCAGCCACTTAACCGACTGAGCCACCCAGGCACCTGGGCTGTTTCTAATTCTGGCTTTTGTACGTGTCTTTTGGTGTACATATGCACTTGATGCTGAAGGTATAAAAGGTATATGTTTGGCTTTGACAGATCCTGCCAAATGGTTTGACAAAGCAGTTACACTACTTGACACTCCAGCAGCCATGCACCAGTCCTGTTGCACCGTAGCCTTGACACTTGATGGCATTTGGTATTGTTTGTGAGGTTTTCTTTTAGTTTCTCTCTCTCTCTCTCTCTCTTTTTTTTGGTATTTGGTGGGTGAGTGTAGTGGTATCTATTGTGGTTTTATTTTGTACTTCTCTGAAGACTGATGATGTTGGAGTATCTTTTCATGTTACCCATTTTAGTATCTTTTTTTTTGAAGTGTGTTTCAGTCCTGTCCATTACAATTTTTTTTTTTTTTTAAGATTTTATTTATTTATTTGATGGAGAGAGATCACAAGTAGGCAAAGAGGCAGGCAGAGAGAGAGGGGGGAAGCAGGCTTCCCGCTGAGCAGAGAGCCTGATGTGGGGCTGGATTCCAGGACCCTGAGATCATGACTTGAGCTGAAGGCAGAGGCTTTAACCCACTGAGCCACCCAGGTGTCCCTATTACAATTTTTGACAGTTTATCTTTGCTGTGTTAACTTACAGGAGTTATTTGTATGTTTTAGATATGAGTCCTTTGTCAGATATGTGTACTGTAGATATCTTCGAGACTTGTTATGAATTTAATTAAGTACAGTTTATCAATCTTTTCTTTAATGGTTAGTGCTCTGTGTGTCCTGTTTGAAAAAAAAAATCTTTGCCTATCCAAAAGTCATAAGGGAATTCTCCTGTGTTGTCGTCTTTTTTTTTTTTTTTTTTAGATTTTATTTATTTATTTGACAGAGAGACATCACAAGTAGGCAGAGGGGCAGGCAGAGAGAGGGGGGAAAGCAGGCTCCCCACTGAGCAGAGAGCCCAATATGCTGAGCAGTATAATAAGAGGGGCGCCTGGGTGGCACAGTGGGTTAGAGCCTCTGCCTTCGGCTTTGGTTATAATCCTAGGGTCGGGGGATTGAGTCCCACATCAGGTTCCCTGCTCAGCAGGGAGCCTGCTTCCCCCTCTCTCTCTGCCTGCCTCTCTGCCTACTTGTGATCTCTCTCTGTGTCAGATAAGTAAATAAAATCTTAAAAAAAATATTTTATTTATTTAATTGACAGAGAGCGAGAGAGGGAACACAAGCAGAGGGAGTGGGAGAGGAAGAAGCAGGCTTCCTGCTGAGCAGGGAACCTGATGTGGGACTCAATCCCCCGACCCTAGGTTCATAACCAAAGCCGAAGGCAGACCCTTAACGACTGAGTGACCCAGATGCACCTCCATGTATGTATTTTATACTTTTTTGTTAGATTTATCTTTAGGTAGTTGAAAAATTTTCTCCTTATTTGGATGTTACTAATGTATAGAAATATAGTCAGTTTTTGTATATTGAACTTGTTTTCAAGGACCTTACCATTTATTAGCTCATATTTGATCTATAGATTATTTTGGATTTTCTACCCACATAGCTGTGTTATATGAATATTTCTTCCTTTTTCATTCATTTTTAAACTTTTATTTATTTATTTTTTCTCTTTATTGCTGAGCTAAGAGCTATGATGTACTATAGAATAGGAATAGTACATCCTGTTTTCTTCCCAGTCTCAAGGGAAGGTGTTCAGTATTTTATAATTTTGTTTGATGTTTGCTGTAAGGTTTTTGGTAGATGTTCTTTGGGAAGTGTCCTTCTGTTCCTAGTTGGCTGGGAGTTTTTATCATCCAGTGGATGTTGATTACTAAGATGATTATATTATAGTTTTCTCCTTTATTCTTTTAATGGGTTGATTGATGGTAACATTGTGGAGTTCAGTTTTTAAGTAGATTACCGTTCCTCCATGACATCATTTTAAGCCAGAAAAAGACAGGCCTAAGGGTATGGGCGTGAAACTATTCCTGGAATTTAGCTTCCCTGTGTGCCGCCTAGCCCCTGAGTTGTTCAAATGCACCAATGAAATGCATAGATTTAGGTAATTACCATATAAAGAATAAGGAACTTGCCTACATGTGTAGTGTGTAGTGACATGTGTGCTTGTTTACTCGTGCATAAAAATGCTTCGAAAGGGGGCACCTGGGTGGCTCAGTTGTTAAGCAGCTGCCTTCGGCCCAGGTCAGATCCCAGGGGTCTGGGATCGAGCCCCGCATCGGGCTCTCTGCTCTGCAGGAAGCCTGCTTCTCCCGCTACCATTCCCTCTGCTTGTGTCCCCTTTCTCACTGTCAAATAAATAAAATCTTAAAAAAAAAAAAAAAAAGCTTCGAAAGGGAGAGGCGGGGCTTCCCACCTTAGCACTGCGCTGAGTGGTGTGTGCGGATGAGAGCCCCAGCTAGCTGGAAATAAATCCTCTTGCTGTTGCATCCAACCTGCCTTTTGTGGGTTCTTTTGGGAGGGTCTCGATCCGGACATAACAAAATATTGATTGAAGTAATATTTTTGATTGAGGTAATTCTATTAATGTTTTGATTTTTTTTTTAAAGGAGTTTATTTATTTGAGAGAGAGAGAGAGAGAGAGAGCATGAGCTGAGGAAGAGGCAGAAGCAGGCTTCTCACCGAGCAGGAAGCCTGATGTGAGGCTTGGTCCCAGGACCCTGGGATCATGACCTGAGCAGAAGGCAGACCCTTAAGCGACTGAGTCACCCAGGTGCCCCAGTGTGTTGATTTTCAAATGTTAAACCAGCTTATTTTCCAGGGGAAAAAAAGAAATCCAACCTGATCTTGATATTCTGTCAACTTTAATTATATTTTATGATAAATTGCTTACAATTTTTTTCTTTGTCTTCGTTCATGAGAGAGGCTGTTATTTTCCTTTCTTATAATGTCTTCGTTAGGTTTTATATCAATTTTATACTGGCCTCAAAAAACTTAAGTATTTTCCCATTGTCTGTTGTCTGGAAGTGTCTGCATAGACTGGATTTATTTATTCCTTAATTATAAAGTTAGGTGACTTTATCTAGGGTCTGGATTTTCTTTATGGAAAGTTTTAAATTATAGGCTTAATTTCTTTATATTAGGAAAATTGTCCTTTAGGACACGATAAAAGTTGCAGTTGTTTCTTCCCAGTTTGTCATTTTTCATCCCCAAGTAGGGAGTAGGTGCTTTTTCTCCAGCACAGAGTATGGCTCACTTGCACCAGTTCAGATAAGAGTCACACAAAGGGTTTCTCACAGTTGGCTTTGCTTTCTGGCTCTATTTCCCCCTGGGCTGATCTTCTAGGAAGGGAGCCAACAATGGTGTTAATTTAGCATCCTGATATGAACTGAAAGCCTTAACCTTATCCCTGTCCCTTAATATTTTTAGTCAAGGTCAGCAGTGACCTCCATTGCTGAATCCAATGGTGGAAGTCTCAGTCTTCTTACTTGCACTTTAATTTTTTTTACTTTTTTTTTTTTTTTTTTAAGATTTATTTATTGGGACACCTGGGTGGCTCAGTTGTTAAGCATCTGCCTTCCACTCCAGTCATGATCTCAGGGTCCTAGAACCAAGTCCCACATTGGGCTCCCTGCTAAGTGGGGAGCCTGCTTCTCCTTCTCATACTTCCCCTGTTTGTGTTTCCTCTCGCTGTCTCTCTGTCAAATAAATAAATAAAATCTTAAAAAAAATAAAAGATTTATTTATTTAAGAGGAGGTGGGAACATGTAAGCAGGGGGAGGGGCAGTGGGAGAGGGAGACAAGTGGTTCTGCTGAGCAGGGAGCCCAAGGATATGGGGCGTGGGGCTCAATCTCAGGATCCTGAAATCATGACCTGAGCTGAAATCAAGAGTCTGATGCGTAGCCAACTGTACCACCCAGGTGCTCCCTTACTTGCTCTTTTAGCGACATTTGACACCACTGGTTACTTTTTCCTTCAGATTCACTTTATTCACTTGGCTTTCACAATTTGTTAATATTCCTTCTCTCTCTTATTTGGTGGTTCCTCCTTTTCCTCCTATCTCAATGTTGGTGTGCCCCAGAGCTCGGTCCTTGGTCCTGTCCTTCCTTTGTCAGAGGCCCCTCCCTTGATGATCTCGTCTCTTCTTATCTGCTGATAATCTGTGACCAGCCATCTCTTCTGCACTTGAGATGCATTTATCTCACTGTCCAATCTGTATCTCCACTTGAATGTTTATAGACTCAAGCTCAGCCTGACTGAAACTGACCTCCTGGGCTTTTGCTCCCAAACCTACTTGCTCTTGCTGCCTTCTTCTTCTTAATTAATAGCTGACCCTTTGGGATCATCCTTGACCTGTGTTTTCTTGTGCTCCGTATCTTATTTGTCAGCAATACAGTGGGGTCCTAAATCTAAAATATATCTAGGGTCTGACCTCCTCTGATCTTCTCTGCTGCAATTACCCTCACCAGGCCAGAATAATGGGTCTGGTCTTGTCTGGATTACAGAAATAGTCACAGAGCAGGTCTTGCCACTTTTCAGCCCTGGCCCCTCACAGCATCCAAAATGCTCCTTGTAGAATGTGAGTCAGTTTATTTTATGTCACTCCCGTGTTCAACATCTCCATTTTTCTCTGAGTAAAAGTCAAAGTTCTCACAATGGTTTATGTGGCCTGTTTTTGATCCGATCTCACTTCCTTAGCCCCTTGATCCCTCTGCTCCAGCCCTACTTGCTTTCTTGCCATTCTAGAAACATACCATGCCCAGTGCCACCTTCATCCTTACACCAAATGTACCTTCTGTCTGGAGTGTGCTTTGCCTGGTGGTACACTCCCTTTCCTCCTCAGGACTTGCTCAAATGGCACTGCCCAGTGAGGTCTTCACAAACTCCCAGCTTCAAATTGCCACACTAACTCCATGTTTCCCTTGCCCTAAGTTTGGTCTACTTTGTATATTTTCTTAAAGATTTTATTTATTTATTTGACAGAGAGACAGCGAGAGAGGGAACACAAGCAGGGAGAGTGGGAGAAGGAGAAGCAGGCTCCTTGCTGAGCAGGGAGCATGATGGGGGCTCAGTCCTAGGACCCTGGGATCATGACCTGAGCTGAAGGCAGACACTTAACGACTGAGCCACCCAGGCGCCTTCTACTTTGTATTTTTTTTTTTAAGATTTATTTATCTATCGATTGATCGATTTATTATTTATTTATTTATTTATTTGACAGAGAGAGAGATCACAAGTAGGGAGAGAGGCAGGCAGGGAGAGGGAGAAGCAGGCTTCCCGCCCAGCAGTGAGCCTGATGTGGGGCTTGATCCCAGGACCCCAGGATCATGACCTGAGCCGAAGGCAGATGCTTAATCGAGTGAGCCACCCAAGCCCCCCTCTACTTTGTATTTTTAACATAGCACTTCTCATCTAACATGCTTTACAGTTTCTTTATTACTATATTGTTTATCCTCTGTTTTCCCCTCTTTGAATCAATCCCTAGGCTAGAGGAGGTAGACTTTGTTTTTCACTGTTGTATCCCAAGTGCCTAGTAAGTATTGAAAAATCATTAAGTGAAAAAAATATCATTCAGTGAATGAGTGAATGAACTTCTATGTGTTGTTTTGTTTTTGGGTGTCTCCTTTGTAAGCTCCATGTAGTTTAGTCTTTTTAATTCAATTTAATACAGACTTAAATGTGTTATTGCTCGAGTGTTTCTTTTTTTTGTTGTTGTGTTTTATACTTATTCACTCAAATATATTTCTTATACAGTGTGAAGTCTAAAGTCTTCCTTCCTTCTTTCCTTCCTTCCTTCCTTTTCTTTCTCTCCCTCTCTCTTTCTTTTTTTCTTTTCTTTCTCTCCCTCTTTCTTTCTTTTTCTTTTTTTAGGATTTTATTTATTTGACAAAGAGAGACAGCAAGAGAGGGAACACAAGCGGGGGACTGGGAGAGGGAAGCAGGCTTCCCATCAAGCAGGGAGCCCGACACGGGGCTCGATTCCAGGACCCTGGGATCATGACCTGAGCTGAAGACAGAAACGTAACGACTGAGTCATCCAGGCACCCCTAAATTCTTTCTTAAGAAATAGATAACTTCATTTATAATAATTATGTCAACTTCATTCAATAATTAATCATCATTTTCCTCAAATTGAAATTATGACTTTACTATGTGTTAAGACCTGCATAAGACTATTAAAACAATACCTGTGGACTTTTACTTGCCACTGACATATTTTACTTTTGATTTGAAGAGCTTTGTAATTAATAGCAACCATGAGATCATGACCCTGAGATCACAACCTGAGCAGAAACTATGAGTGAGTCGCAACTGACTGAGCCATCAGGGCACCCCAAGAGTTCTTTCTATATTCTGAATATAAGTCCCATACCAGATATATGATTTTTTTCCTGACATTTTAAATAATTTTTGACCTGAGTCATAGACTTTTCTAGCTATTTATCATTTTCAGTGTTACTCCCAAACTACTATTTTTTCTTTTCATTTTCGTTACTAAATGGTTGTTGCTAACATATTATTTAAAATCTGTATCTAATTGATCATTAGCTAGTGATTTTCATGTGGTACGACTCATGTTAAGTTTCTGTTTATTGAACTTGGCTTAGCTTACTGTAATAAACCTGACTTGTCTTTCACTTAAAAAAACTTACTGATCACCTCCTGTGTTTTAGGTGGAAAGTCCATTGTGAACAACAGAAAACTACTGCTTTCATATATTCCAGTGGGTTGTGATATGTTGTTTTTATAATGTACTCCTGAACTAATGTTTTATTAGGAACATGTGCTTCAAAATTATAAGTGAATTGCATTATGGTTTACTTGTTGTTGTACTACTTTGTAAAGTTTTGATATTAAGATTCTCATAGTTCACTAATGATTTGAGGAGCTCTTCATATTTAGTGGAATAGTATATGACAATGTAAGATTCATCTGCTCTTAAAAGGCTGGTTAGAGGGGCGCCTGGGTGGCTCAGTCTTTGGGCGTCTGCCTTCGGCTTAGGTCATGATCCCAGAGTTCTGGGATTGAGCCCCGCATCGGGATCCTTGCTCTGCAGGAAGCCTGCTTCTCCCGCTACCATTCCCTCTGCTTGTGTTCCCTCTCTCACTGTGTTTCTATGTCAAATAAATAAAATCTTATAAAAAAAAAATGCTGGTTAGAATTCAATGTGAGATTCCCAGTCCTGCTGCAAATCTCATTTTCAGTTATTGGTCTTATGATCTTATTTGGGGATAAGTTTTGTTAAAGTTTCACTTGTAATAAGTGTTTCCTCCTCTATATTCTGAAGATTTATTGCTGTGAAATGCCACATATAATACTATAATTTTCATATTCTTCCATCTTTGTGGATATAAACCTTTCCCGTGCTCTATTGTGTGTTTTTGCTTTCTAACCACCCCCAATTTTGCCCACTTTATGGGACATACTGAAAAAAATGCTTTCGGTTTTATAAATGCTTTCGGTTTTACTTAGTCTCCCTCATTTATTTTGGCTTTATTTTGTTATCCTCATTTTTTTACGCTTTCTTATTTTTTGATATTTCTTTTAGCTAAATGTAAGATTCCTAATTATTTTCAGTCTTTGTTTTAAAACTATTTAAAGACAAGTTTTCTTATGATAACTTTAGTTGTAGCTTTTAGATTTCATGTAACAAATCCCCAGTTGTTTCCTTCTGGGTAATTAGTAATTTGGATGTTGGTTACTTTTCTTTGATCTAGTTTTTAATTTGGAGGCTTTCATGAGTTAATGACTTTTTGGTAAGATTATTTTATTCATTTTGGTTTTTTAGGTCATAATCAGACAAAGTTACCTGTAAAATCTCCGATTTGTAGAATTTAATATTTTCTCTGAAATCAGCCCAACATAACAATTATAAGTGTATCTTTATTGTCAGATGACCTGATTCCAGTTAAGGATGACTTTGGAAAGTTGATAACATTTTTCTGCCTCAATTTTCCTATCTGTTACTTGGGGGAAAATAATATCTATATTATTGGTTGTCCTGAATATGAGGTAATATATATTTAAAATATTCTATGAAAGGCATTCTTCCAAATAAGTGCCTAATGAATTTTAGCTGTCAATATTATGACCTGACACAAGAGTTGAATAAACCCTATTTGATAGTTGCCCTTTTTTATTGATAGAAATATATTATCCCTCACTGTAATTGTGGTCTGTTTAACCAAATTATTCTATAATTATAGCAGGTTTTATCTATTTGGATACATACAGGTTTAACTTAAACCTTGACTAATTTTTGGGGTGCCTGGGTGGCTCAGATGGTTAAGTGTCTGCCTTCAGCTCAGATCATGATCCCAGGGTCCTGGGATCGAGCCCCACATTGGGCTCCCTGCTCAGTGGGGAGCAAGCTTCTCCCTCTGCCTACTGCTCTGCCTGCTTGTGCCCTGTCTCTCTCCCTTTGTCAAATAAATTAAAAACATCTTTTTTTTTTTTTTT
>CM053617.1:38554697-38576343 GCA_028646535.1 Procyon lotor | reverse complement strand
TCACTAATAACACACATATGCCCAACTGCACTTCTAATTAATACTAGCCCTTTTCTAGTTTGAGTTGAATGTTTAGTTCCTTTCCTTTCTGTTCTATAAAATCCATCAATAATCTTGCTTTATTTTAAACTATCAGTCATATATTGGAAAAATAAAAGATTGTAGTAATGCACAAACTATATTAAATGGGTCCTGTGTCATTACACAATTTGGCTTTTTTCCCACTTCATGTCTTAGACATCTTTCCCTGTAAATTAAAAAATTAACTCATTAAGGGCACCTAGATGGCTCAGTCAGTTAAGCGTTTGACTTCAGCTCAGGTCATGATTTCAGGATCCTGGGATAGACCCTTGTTCAGCTTCTCCCTCTCCCTCTGCTCCTCCCCTTGCTCATGCTCAATCTCTCTCTCTCTTTCTCTAATAAATAAAATCTTGGGGCACCTGGGTGGCTCAATGGGATGAGCCTCTGCCTTCAGCTCGGGTCATGATCTCAGGGTCCTGGGATCAAGCCTCACATCAGGCTCTCTGCTCAGCAGGTAGCCTGTTTCCCCTTCTCTCTCTGCCTGCCTCTCTGCCTCCTTGTGATCTCTGTCAAATAAATAAATAAAATCTTATGGTCCATATATACAATGGAATATTACACCTCCATCAAAAAAGATAAATACCCAACTTTTGTATCAACATGGATGGGACTAGAGGAGATTATGCTGAGTGAAGTAAGTCAAGCAGAGAAAGTCAATTGTCAAATGGTTTCATTTACTTGTGGAGCATAAAGAATAACATGGAGGACATTAGGGGAAGGAAAGAAAAAGTGAATTGGGGGAAACTGGAGGGAGAGGCTAACCATGAGAGACTGTGGACTCTGAGCAACAAACTGAGGATTTGGGAAGGGGGGTGGGGGGATGGGTGAGCCTGGTGGTGGGTAATAAGGGAAGCATGTATTGCATGGAGCACTGGGTGTGGTGCATGAACAATGAATCTTGAAACACTGAAAAAAATAAATAACTCTAATAAATAAATAAAGTCTTTCAAAAAATTAACTCATTAAATGCTCATTAATTGAATGACTGCTTTGTAATTGTTATATATTAAATGACTGCATGGTAGTCCAGTGAATGCATGTATCTTAATTTAACCATTGCCCTGGTGATAGATACTATGGTGACTCCAACTTTTCTTTACCACAGTGCTGTAAAGAAACATCTTTACTCTTTACTGGACTTTAAGAAGTAGAAATGTTAGTGTCAAAGAGTAGTTTTCTAAAAGTTGGCCAATTCAAAAAAAGGAAAAAAAATAAATAAAGTTGGCCAATTTAGTCAAAATTACGCTTATCATCAAACACTTCATTAATTTACAATTCCTTCAACAATATGTAGGTGTGCCTATTTTGTTGTACCTTCAAAAGCACAAAATATTTTTCTTATAAATTTTTGCCAAAGAGGACAAAAAAATTTTGACCATTTTAATTCACATTTCTCTAATGCTGGTTATCTCTTTCTATTTGTTCTTGTTTTTTCTGACAACTGTATATTCATATTCCAAACCACTTCACCATTAGGATTTTTTTTTTTTAGATTTTATTTATTTATTTGACACAGAGAGAGAGATCACAAGTAGGCAGAGTCAGGCAGAGAAGGCGGGGAAGCAAGCTCCCTGCTGAAAAGAGAGCCCAATACAGGGCTTGATCCCAGGGCCCTGAGTTCATGACCTAACCCAAAGGCAGAGGCTTAACCCACTGAGCCACCCAGATGCCCCTCCATTGGGATTTTTATATTACTCTTTTTTTCCTAAGATGTATTTATTTATTTTAGAAAGAGTGAGTGCATGGGCGGAAGGAAAGAGAGATGGGGTTGAGAATCTAAAGCAAACTCCCCACTGAGCATAGAACCTGAAGCAGGGCTTGATCTCACAACCCTGAGATCACAACCTGGCTGAAATTAAGAGTAGTACATTTAACTGACTGAGCCATCTAGGTGCCCCAGGGATTTTTATATTATTCTTATGCATCTTTATAAACTCTTTAGATATTCTAAGTATTATTTGTTATAATGTGATGGTGATAGTATTCTCTCCAAGTCTGGTTCTTTGTATTTTTAACACCATGAAGCCCCTGGTGATACAAAAGTTTTTAGTTTCTATGTGTTTTTTTGTTTAATTTTTATGGCTCCTGAATTTTCTTATTTAGAAAGACAACTATGTTAAATTATAGAGGATACATGAATATATATATGTGATTAAGTATTTCAAAAAACAAAGCCAAAGTCAAAATTTCACTTCATCATGCCAATAAAAACATTCTTCTCAAAGATAACAACTTGTGGACTTTATTTTACCAGACCTTTTTGAATAAACAGGAAATATATGTACAATTAAAAATAGCTTCATTTTTTAATATAAATTAGACCACAACATGTAGATTTTGTTCAACTTGCTTTTTTTTTTTTAAGATTTTATTTATTTATTTGACACAGAGAGAGAGATCACAAGTAGGCAGAGAGACAGGCAGAGAGAAAGAGGGGAAGCAGGCTCCCCGCTGAGCAGAGAGCCCAGTGCGGGGCTCAATCTCAGGACCCTGAGATCATGACCTGAGTGGAAGGCAGAGGCTTTAACCCACTGAGCCACCCAGGCGCCCTTTAACTTGCTTTTTTAACTTGAACGAGATATCATGGGGTTATTTCTACGGCTCTACATAGAGCTCTACCTCATTCTTTTTATTTCCTACATAGTGTTCTATAGTAACTATTTCCATATCTATAGACAGTTAGGTTCGTCAAATATTTCATTAGTACAAACCATACTACAGTGAATATCCTCACAAGTGAGAAGTTCTCCAACATAGAGGTACACAGACCATTTTTCTTAAATGTGTGATTTATTGAATGTCTCCTCTATGATGGTCTAAAGAAATAAACTACTTCTGCATGATTTACCACACTAACTACATTTGATGGTTCTTTCTTTGTTATGCATTTTCTTATGTTGTTTAAGGGCTGAACTCTGGGGAAAAGCCTTCCCACACACATTACATTCATAAGGTTTTTCTCCAGTATGGATTCTCTGGTGTTCAACAAGGCCAGAGCTATGCCTGAAAGATTTCCCACATTTCTTACAGTAATAGGGCTTTTCTCCAATATGAATTCTCTGATGTCCTATAAGGGTTGAGCTCTTTGTAAAGACTTTCCCACAGTCATTACATTGATAGGGTTTATTTCCACTATGAGTTTTCTGATGTCCAGCAAAGGATGAGCTATACCTGAACGATTTTCCACATTTACTGCAATGATCTCCGTATGCATTCTTTGATGACTAACAAGAGTGGAGCTCTTCCTAAAGGTTTTCCCACATTCATTACACCAATATGGCTTTTCACCAGTATGGATTTTCAAATGTTCCAACACAGTTGAGTTATCCCTAAAAGCTTTCCCACATACATTACATTTAAAATGCTTCTCTCCACTATGTATTCTCTCATGACGAGTAAGGGCTACATTCTGAGCAAAGGCTTTGCCTCAGTCACTACATTTGTAGGGTTTCTGACCAGTATGAATTCTCCAATGACATAAAAGGATAGAGTTCTTTCCAAAAGCTTTTCCACATTCATTATATTTATGAGGTTCCTCTCTAGAATGAATTTTCTGATGATTAGCAAATGTTGAGTGCATCTTAAGGAATTTCCCACATTCAATATATCTATAAGGCTGCTTGCCTGTGTGAATTTTATTATGATTTAAAAGAGATGAACTGCTCATAAAGGCTATCCCACATTCATTACATTTATGGGGTTTCTCACCAGTATGATTTCTCTGGTGGCTAATAAAGGAGGAATTATATTTGAAGACCTTCCCACATTCCTCACATTTATAATGTGTCTTCTCTGTGGAACTTCTGCCCTTCCAGTCCAGGCCTCTTTCCATCACCTCACTTTTTGTTTGCTCTCCCAGATCAGATCCTTCAGAAGTATGTTGCTTTAGGGTGGACATCTTTGTTTCAAACCGGTACTCCTGAACTGAAAAAATTTTTATAATTCAAACATTCTCTATGTTGAAATACTAAAAGTGAGAGCTGTACAGAATAAAAAATAATGTTCTGTTCTATACAACCAAGGGTTATGTAAAATTAATTCATCCCACTTACGATTCCTACTAAGAAAAGACGGCAAGACTAAAGATAAAAGTAAGAATCTAAAGAAATGGAAGGAAGTTATATGACAAACACTGTATTTAAAGAATGCAAGGAGCATCTAAGATGTTGGCAAGTTAGGAAGGTAACACAGAAAACACACACCCCCCAAAAATAGATGAGAATGTGAAAATAAATACGTATCTGGAGAGAAAACCAAATATCCCAAAGCAAACCAAAGCAAACCATGATTGCTAGGGCAGATTCCTATAGGATAGTACATTTGAGAACACTTTAATGTCTCCAAAAACTTAAGAATAAACATTTCTCTGAGAATTTTACAGAAAACAAATACTTAATGTCTCAGAGAAAAAAAAACCAGACAAAATAGTTAAGGAACCAAAACAGTTTTCAGGTCAAAATATTTTACTGTAATCTATGTTTTTTAACATATCTTAAAAAGAACATACCGATGGGGCGCCTGGGTGGCTCAGTCATTAGGCGTCTGCCTTCGGCTCAGGTCATGATCCCAGGGTCCTGGGATCAAGCCCCGCATCGGGCTCCTTGCTTGGCAGGGAGCCTGCTTCTCCCGCTACCACTCCCTCTGCTTGTGTTCCCTCTCTCGCTGTGTTTCTCTCTGTCAAATAAATAAAATCTTTAAAAAAAAAAAAAAAAAAAGAACATACCGATCAAATTGTGATTTTTTTTTTTTACAAAGTACACATCTATGACCCAAGAGAAAATAGGTAAGATGATTCTGACAAGTAGATTCTGAAAAACTAATGGAGCCAATTTTTTTAAGATAAAACAATCATTGATCAATTCTTTTACTGAATAAATTTTTTCTCATATGCACACATACACATTTATATTTATATCTTTTATTATTTATATTTATTAGCCTGGGGAGAGATTCCATACATCAGATACTAGAGCTAAGACTTATTTTTTTAGGAAAACTCAAATTGAAAATGAAGCCTAGTAAGAAACAGCCCAGATCCTTCAAATGGCCTTTGATAAGATATACATTTAATGTGTAATCGTTAAACTAGAGAAAATTTTAAGATACTGATTGTAAAGGTAAGTGGAGGCAAATTAGTCATATGAAGAGAAACACAAGCATATGGACACTTGTTCTATGACAAAGGTAGCTTGCAGAGCAGTAAGGAAAAGAAGACTACACTGGTACTTGTGAGGTATGGGGGGGTGGTTAAATATAAACCTCTACCTCTTGCCATGCACAAAAATCAATTCTAAGAGGATGATAAATCTAAAAGTAAAAGACAAACATTAAAACTTTTAGGAGTTAACACAGAAGAATGTTTTCATGAATGTGGGAAAAGGAAAGATTTATTAAAAGGACACAAAAGGCACTGACAAGAAAGGGAAAGATTGACAAACTAGAGATCATTAAAATTAAGAACTATTCATCAAAAGACCATTAATAATGAAAAACAAACCACAGAGAGAAGGGTGATACTGCATATGTAATCAGCAAAGGGCTCTCGAAATAGATACTTCATAAAAGATGATATATAATGGCCAATAAACATTTGAAAATGTCCTTAATCTCATTAGATATAAGGGATAAGAATATTATCCCTTATATAAGATACACAACACATCCAAAGAATGCCTAACTTCAAAAGACTGGCATTATCAAGTGTTGGTAGATACAGAAAAATGAGTACTCTCACACACTGATGGTGAAAATATAAATGGCACAAACCTTTGAAAACCTATTTGGCATTATGTACTAAAGCTGTATATATGCATATCACATAAAATAGAAATTCCACTCCTTAGGTATATGCCCAAAAGAAACATATCCACACATGAACCAAAAGATAACCTACCTATAAGAATGTCTATAGCAACTCTAATAGTAAAAAGCTAAATATATCCCAAATTTCCATTCACATATATGAGATAAGCTATAGAATAGCCATACAATGAATAAAATACTCCAGCAGTGGTTTTCAAAGTATGGTCCCCAGCCCAATAGCATCAGCAGCAGCATCACCTGGGAACTTGGTTCCAGTTCACACTCCAAATCTACTGAATAAAAAACTCTGAGGGTGGGACCTAGTAATTGTACTTAGGCATGCTTTCTGATGCATATTAAAATTTTAAGAACCACTGATCCACAGCAAGGACAATGAATTAAAGTGGCCAAATAAACTTTAATATTAGTTTGGGGAGGTGGAGGGAGGATGGCTAATTATTGGAAAGGATCAGCATGTGATTTAGTAGTATTGTCAATGTTCTTTTCTTTGACGTGAGTGCTGGTTACATAGTAGTGGCTTTAAAAATACTAATTCAGACTGTGCATATATATTTTTTAATCAACTTTTCTATATATGTATTAAATTTTTAAAAGGCTCTAAGAAAGAAAAAGGAAGGCTAGCTTATGAGTCTCTTAATACTTTGACCAGAGTAATCAAAACACAAATTGCAAAATATCTAATAATCATGAAAACTGTTATCAGAATCTATTAAATACAACCAAAACACTGCACAAATAAAAGCTTAAAGGTTTAAATATTCATATTACATAAACAAGAATGAAAATCAATGAATTTAAATAAATATTAAGAAGGTTAGAAAAAGTAAATAAACCTAAGAAAACAAAAGGGAACAGGAATTACATATTTAAAAAAAGAAATAACAGATAAATACATCTAAGAGCTCTTTAAAAAAGCAAAAGAGTTAATAAATCTTAAAAAGACAAATAAATAATGTAAGAAATCAGTAGAAAGTAATAAGAGATGTAGAGGATATTACAGAAAGAATCATAGGGGTGGCTGGCTCAGATGGAAGAACACATGACTCTTGATTCACGGTCATGAGTTTGAGCCCCAGTTGGGTGTAGAGATTACTTTAAAAAATAAATAAACCTTTAAAAAATAAATAAATAAAAATCAAAAAGATTCATAAAGGCAGGGCACCTGGGTGGCTAAGTCAGTTAAATGTCTAACTTGGGCTCAGGTATGATCCCAGGGTGTTGGGATCAAGTCCCATGCTGGGCTCCCTGCTGATGCAGGGAGTCTGCTTCTCCCTCTTCCTCTGCCCCTCCCCTCAGCGGGTCCCCCTCAACCCATCTCAAATAAATAAATAAAATTTTTTTTATTCCCCCAGCCCAATAAATAAATTTTTTTAAAAATTATAAAGGCTACTTTGTTCAAAACTATACAGATAAATTTGAGAACCTGAATTACTGGATATTTTTAGGAATTTGTAAATTACCAAAACTGTTCTGAGAAAGAACAAAAATCTACTTGGACAAGCTACTATAAAAGAAAGAATATCATCAAATAACTACTTCCCAATTCCTCTCCCCTGCTCCCTGCCATTAAAAATCAGTAAAAGCAAAACAAGGGCCAAACTTTCAGGGAACCAGCTATCATGTGAATTAAACTATACCAGAGGATGAAAATAGGAAATGTTCAAAAAAAATTTTTTAAGAGGTATTACAAAACTGAAATCAAAACCTAATGAAAATGGCCTGACAAGAAAGAAAAACATAAATAAACTTTTTATAAATATCAATGCAAAAACTTACATTAAAAGATTAGCAAACAGAATCATCTACTGGCATATTAAAAAATAATGTATGATGTCATAACCAAGACGGTTCTATTAAGAATACAAAATCATTATGATAATTGAAGATAAAATATTAACAGATCAAAAGGGAAAAGAAAGATATCATCTCCACACAGGCTGAAAAGGCATTGGATAAAATTCAATGCCCACGCTTACTTGAAAAAAAATAATTTCTTAATGAAAGAAGTGAATTAAATACTTCCTTTACATAATAACATTTATGCATTCCAACCCAATAACCAGCTAAATGGGAGAATCCTAGACACAATCCCCTTAAAGACACAAAAAGACAAGCATATCCATCATTACCATTACAGTTGACAATACAAAAAAATCAATATAAAACAAACTTTAAAAAAATCCATGCTCAACTACACTCCTGATAAGAGAAATGCAAATTAAAATTATAATAAAATAAAAGTTTTTAACTATCAGATTGACAATTATCAAAAAGTATAAGACACTGTTGACGAGGTATGATCAGACTGGCACTCATACATTGTCAACAGGAGTATAAATGTATGGATACTAGTATTATCCACTAATTTAAAAATATACTTACACTTTCACCTATAAATTCTTGTTCTAGAATTTATCCTATAGATTTACTTGTACTTGAGAGAATTGATATGTGTATCAATAATTACTGTATCATTGTTCATAGTTACTATGTCCAATAGGAAACTATTGGAATAAGTTATGGACATGAGTATATAAGTTACAGTATAATCTGTAAAATGGAACACTATACAGCCATTAAAAATAAAACAGCACTCCAGCACTCTAAACAAAGTAGCTATGTGAAATGATTTCCAAGATATGACAAAAGCAAGACACAGAATAGTGTATGACCATGTACCTAAAAAAAAAGGAATATATGAATATTCTTGCAAAGCATACATTATATCTGGAAATTTCCATAAGAAATTTATAAAGAGATGCATCTGGGGAGAGGAACTAGATGATTAAGAAGTTATGTGAAGAAGGCTGCATACCATTTGAACCACTTGAATTTTATACCATATACATTTCTAAAACCAATAGAGTGGAATATGTAAAAAAAGGAGGGGGCAGTGTGAAACATGGAATGGTTGTGGAATCTTTCGGTAAAGATTTATTAGTCTTCCAAATGGATGGAAGAAATACTTCCACTTATTTGGAAGGAAACACTGCTAGCTTTTACTACACATCTAAATTCTAAACATCTTATATCAAAAAATACCAAAATTAAAACAGAAAGAACAAAGAAGGAAGACTGAGTTACTACTCTTACCTTCTAAAGAATCTAGACAGGGGCACCTGAGTGGCTCAGTCAGTTAAGCATCTGCCTTGGGCTCTGAAAAAAAAAAAAAAAAAAGCCCAGATCATGATCTCAGGGTCCTGGGATCAGCCTGGAGTCAGGCTTCCTGCTCAGCAGGGAGTCTGCTTCTCCCTCTCCCTCTGTCCTTAACTCTTTTCATGCACTCTCTCTCTCTCTCTCTGTCCCTCTCTCAAATGAATAAATAAGATCTTTTCGAAAAAAAGAATCCACACAAAAATTTAGGGAAAAAACCTTAAACATAGTAAAAACAAAAAGAATTACTGAAAAGCATTAAAAAACCAAACCAAGCCAAAAACCTAGGTTAAACAAACTATGTATCCTTGGTATTTTCCATGAAATACAGTTATAAAAGTTTCTCTGAGGATGATATAGGCAAAATGACAGAGTTTTTTTAAAAAAGAAATATTGGCAGGATAAATATTTTAGGTGAGAGAAATGTTTAAAGATTTTAAAATGAATTATGACATGAAGAAAGTGACATACAGAAATTTATGCAAAGTACATGTAAAAAAAAAAAAAAATGAGAGTCAAGAGCAAAGGATAACAGAGAAAAGAAATTTAAAAAGACCACAAGGAAAAAAATGCTTTCCCATCAGTTTGTTTGTCAAAATAGTAATTATTTTGAAAGTTGGGAAATTATGCTTATACTTGGAATCTGCCACTGCCACTATATGATTAGAGATAATGGATATTAAAATTGGATAGGGATATACAGTCATATATATATGACAGATATATATACAGATAGAAACAAAGTATAGCCTGACAAGTGCCTGAAAATAGGGAGGGGAAAAAAACACATAAAGAGACTGGGGATTTCAGAGCTAGAAGTCATGGGCCTGAAGCCCTAGAGAAGAGAGAAGCTCTCCGTAGGAATGAAGAGAAAAACCGTCAAGTCATTTGATACAATGATGTTAAAAAGAGGAAACTTGTGTCAAGTACCCCAGCCTTACTGCCCAGACATGGGCCCTCTAAGATGACCCTTCTGACCAAGAACCCCTCCTACCACTCAGTGTGTTCAGCTACTGCTTGAAATGGTTCCCACCTCACTCGCCAGAACAAGTATCTGATGGAATCTGTTGCACTTCCATCCATGGCTCTGCCTCTTGCTCCAGCTGGGTGATGAGTTTGGGTTTGGAAGAGAGAAGTCCTGTTCGTAGAGAAAGAAAAGGAATGTTACCATGGTGGTGAGCAAAAGCAGTTATCCCAGACCTCAATCTCAGGGAGGTCTCCATGTCAGGGAGGCCTAGAGGATGGTATCAGGATGTCCAAATTATGCAGTTATAGACACGTACGTGGAAAGATTTAGAGAACTGGCCTAGACTGCACACAAAGCTGCCATTTTAAACTTTATGGCTCGGACTTTCTGAGGGACAGAATGAGCATTAACTCCAGCCTCAAAGCCCACGCTAAAAACAAACAAAACCTCCTATTTAAGATCTTTAAATACCCCATACACCCTGTGAAAACCCAGTCTCCCAGGAAATCAATTTTGAGTTAAAAAGACATCCTTACAGGGCACCTGGGTGGCTCAACTGGTTAAGCATCTGCCTTCAGCTCAGGTCATAATCCTGGGGTCCTGGGATCCCTGCTCAGTGGGGAGTCTGCTTCTCCCTCTCCCTCTGCTCCTCCACCCCTTGCTTGCATGCATGAGCAATGTTCTCTCTCTCTCAAATAAATAAAATCTTAAAAAAAAAAAGACACCCTTACCCACAGACACCAGATTCCCAGTTTTCCAGCATCACATCCCTGTACAGGGCCTGCTGAGTGGCATCCAGGTGTTTCCATTTAAACTGGGTAAAGGCCACAGCTACATCCCCAAATGTCAGTGATTCCTGCAAAATCAAACCCAATTTTGCTCACCCAGGAACTTTTACACCCTTGACTGAAGTAGAGGACCAGGAAGTCCTCACTGGAAAAGGAAAACAACGCGTTCAAGGCCAGCTTCTGATATTTCAGATTATTTATGTAGAGGGAAGTGGAACACAGTTAATCAAATGATCAAGGGGGAAAGTATATACAGGCTCAGAAAGCAGACTTGCTACACACAAACAACAAATTAAAAGATAAGAAGCTGGAAAATCCAGCCAGGGGATAAAGGGAGGTCGTGGCCCCTTATGTGAACCACACTACCGCTCTTCCAACACACCTATCATGCTCCTTCCTCTGGGCCTGGCATTTGCTCATCCCTCACTTTGTGGGTCTTTACTTCAATGTCACCTCATCAGAAAATTCTTCTCTTTTCGCTTCTCCCATCCTCTACCACCTTCTATCCCATGACCCACTTCACTTTCTTCACAGGATTTCTCACTTCCTGGGAGGATTGGATTTCTTGTTAGTATTATCTATAACGTGAGCTCCTGGAGGTTAGGGACCACTTGGGTCACTGCTGTCTCACTAGCCTAAAATACTGCCTGGCACATTTCAGAAGTGTTCAAGGATTTGTCAATCAACAAATGAACTGAAACTCCAAAAGACATGCAAAGTGATACTGGCTCTATCCTAGAATTTACTGAGAAATAATATATATTAGTCAACTGCCTTTCATAGCAATAGCGACTTAATATATACCAGGCACAGGGCTAAGCCCCAGGATATACATCATCTCTCTGAATTTCTACCATGACTATCCATAAAGTAAATCTATTTTATAACTATGAATAGTAAGGTTCAGAGAGTTGAAAGAACCTGTTCAAAGTCACCAGGCTGGTTGACTACAGTAAAAAAAGGAGCTAAAGAAAATGGTAGAGACTATGGGGCAAGTTGGAAGAAACAGTTATGACATATTAAAAGGAAAAAAATTGGGTAGACCTAAAAAACACATATGCAGAAGTGTTTCAATGAAATAATTTGAATTGTTAGTGTGATAGGAATACAGGTAATCTTTAATTTTTAAAATTTTCTGTTACTCTTAATTTTTACAATACTCAAATATGTATTACTTCCTGTCAACTTCTGAAAATCCTTCAAAAGCTAGTTTTCTCCAGGATAAGGGCAAACTCCAGCCTGGCATTCTAGACCCCAAATGTTTCCAAGTTTCTCTGGGACCAATTTGTTCCTGGTTCAGATATAATGGCTTCACTCAGGTCTTAGCCTTCCCCTAGTCACCTCATCCTCTGCAATTATGCAAGCTTCATTTAATCTTCAGGAAGAACTAAAAGGATTACTACCACCCCCCTACCACCACCACACACCCTTTACATTCCTCTGAACCCTGAACATCAAGAGCACGACCATCACTGTGTCATGTGTATCATTCACTGACACTTTGGCCTCTGCCCTTACATGATAAATGAGTGTTTTTCCTCTTCTGTGAGTTAGCGACCCCTTTGAGGCAACAGCTCTACTTTACATACAAAGTTTTCTTCAGCTTCTAGCACTCTAGAAAGCATGGGTAGCAAAAAAATCTATTTAGTGAACAACTCTGTAATGGGTAGAGAGGAAATGAAGGGACAACAGTAGGGAGAGGGGACCTTTCTCTGTAAAGCTGCACCAGTCCAGGATTGGCTCAGGCAACCTAACGTGGTCCATGTACAGGGCAGAGTATCTTCCAGGAAAGAAGCACAAACCCAACTTCACTTTGAAACTGTGCCGATTTCTCAGGAAAAGCTGAAATCAAACTTGCCTGGATCTGGGCTCTTGGTAGTCTTGGGGCCATCTGTCTCCTGAACTGTTCCCCCAGGCAAGGGCAAAGAATCCTGAATAAGCCAATCGGGAAAGAAGAAAGGAAATATGAGGAGTCCCTCCTGTCCTAAACTAGCTAGAACTTGCTCTCTGCAAGCCGGACAAGACCAGTCCTCCACCTTCCCTACTCCCAGGTGAGTGAACACGTGAAGGTGGTTAAGGTCAGGGTTGACTGTCTGGAGTCTGGCCCGGCAGCAAGCTCCAGGCCAAGCGCAGGCTGTGAGGCAGTCAGGCACCTTCGCCAACACGGGTGGAAAGTCTCGCAGGTGACTCAATCTCTGGGCCTTAGCGCAAGCCTTTAAACTTTCGGTCAGGCGCCAGATTAGGGCGGTCACTCGACAGGGCACCGCTACTCGGGATGGGGTCCCGGCCACATCTGGCCGTCCCCTCCTCTGCCCGGCTCCTTCCAACGGCGGCCCCCTGAGGAAAAGAGGGGCGCACTGGGTCTCAGTGCCCCAGCCCGGCGGCGGCGTTCCAGGACGGGGCTAGGCGAGCTGGGAAAGCTGGGAGGGCTGGGCTGGCTGGGCGGCCGGGCTGCGAGGCTAAAGGCGAGCTGGGAAAGCTGGGAGGGCTGGGCTGGCTGGGCGGTCCGGGCTGCGAGGCTGAAAGCGCGGAAAAACTGCGACCGCACTGGAGGGTACTGGCCACAGAGACCAGTGAGCTTGCAGGAGCCTAGCTCTACCCAGGCAGAGGCGGCCAGGGCCGGATACGGAAGCGGCCGCGGGGCCTCTGGGAATTGTAGTCTAGGATGCAGTCTAGGATCTGAGAGTCTCCATCCTCTGCCTTTGTCTGCATCACTTAAGGAGCTTTGAAAAGCTACAGGGCGGAATACCTGGGAGGCTCAGCCGGTTAACCGGCTGCCTTCGGCTCAGGTCATCATCCCATCATCCCGGGGTCCTGGGATAGAGTCCCGCATGGGGCTCCCTGCTGAGCACAGATCCTGCTTCTGCCTCTGCCTGCAGCTCCCCCTGCCTGTGCTCTCTCCCTAGCAAAAATAAATAAAACCCAATGGGGCCTTGGTTCCTGGGTAGCTTTTTAAAGTTTCCACGTGACTCTAATGTGCAGCCAAGACTGGCACCCAATGCTGGATGCAAACATGCAAATCTGTGAAACGTGTTTTATGTTACTTTGGGACAGCTCTTTATGATAAATTCGTTCACTTATTTGTTTCCAAGTAATCCCATTTTGATTTTTCCCCCATTTTGATTTTAAGCAAAAAAAAGCATATTAAAAAAGTAGAGCACCCAAAACACTAAAAACTTCCTATTTGCTGACATAGAAGATGGAACAAGATTGAATCCATTTTTTTAAATGTGTTATTTTCTAGAAAAAAAAAAAGTCCTGCTTATAAACTCCAGGAATTAGACAGCTTAGGACGAAAAATGTATCTCTTTTGTTCAATTAGGACTTTTTTTTATATATATTTTATTTGTTTACTTGACAGAGAGATCACAAGTAGAGAGGCAGGCAGGGAGAGAGGGGGAAGCAGGCTCCCCTCTGAGCAGAGAGCCCGATGCGGGGCTCGATCCCAGGACCCTGAGATCAAGACCTGGGCTTTAACCCACTGAGCCACCCAGGTGCCCCGCAATTAGGACTTTTTATTTGGAAGACTATTTCTCAGAACAGGGCATTTATTCATTAAATGAATTTAATTAAGAGTGATTACTCTTAATTAAGTGATCACTCTTAAATTAAGAGTGATTAACTAGTGCCCTGCTAAATGTCACTCACTATTCTAGATGCCAAGGACTTGACAAGGACTTCCTCCTTAACCAAACTTTGCTCAGGATCCTCTGAATCCTCTTCTCTAAGACCTTGTCTTTAGACTATTGAGTCCAATTTTAGCAAAGAATCCTACTAAGCCAGTTCATCAAGAATTCCCCCACCTGGGAACCCATGTGGCTCAGTTGATTAAGCATGGGGAGCCTGCTTCTCCTTCTCCCTCTCCCTCTGTCCCTGGGCTCATGCTCACTCTCTATCTCAAATAAATAAAGTCTTTAATTTTTTTTTTTTAATTTCCCCACCCTTGATGTCTAACCAAATTCCATTTCCCCTCCCCCATCTTGATACCTAACCAATTTCTTCATAGTCATCTTCCATTTACTCCCTCACCTTGTCATTGCTATTTTATATAAATATAAATATATAAATATATATATATGGCCTAGCTATAAATCCCCACTTGTCCCTGTTATATTGGGAGTTAAGTTCAGCTCTCTTCCATACTGCAAGGCAATAAAGTCTTGAATAAAGTGTTCTTTGCAAGTTTCAAAAGGTGTCAGTATTTCTCAAAAGAAATAATGTCCATCCCCCTCAGAGAGCTTACATTCAAATGGACATCCAGAAGACAGAGATTCAACAAAATCAGGGTAAAGAGGTGAAAAGAGGATTCTTATTTAATATAGAGCTGTAAAGACTGGCCCTTGTTAAGAGATCATATGTGCAAAAGTCTTTAGGAAGTGAGGTAACAAAAAAGAGGATATCTGCAGGAAGTTAGTTTCAAGCTGATAAAACAGTAGATGCAAAGCCCCTACAGAGTGTGCTTGGTTTATTTGAGAAACAGCAAAAGGTCAATGTGGTTAGAACACTAAAGACAGGTAAAGGCAACATCATGTTTGTGATGATTCATTTTGTGTCAACTTAATAGGGCTAAGGGACACTCAAACAGCTGGTAAAACATTAATTCTGGGTGTGTCTGTGAGTGTTTCCAGAAAAAATTACCATTTGAATCAGCAGACTGAGTAAAGAAGATCTACCTTTACCAATGTAGACAGGCATCATCCAATCCATTGAGAGGCCAGTTTAACAAAAATGTGGAGGAAGGATGAATTCTCTCTCTCTTTCTTCCTGAGCTGAGACATCCATCTTCTTTTGTCCTCAGCAATCGGAGCTTCTGGTTCTTAGGCCTTCAGATTCTGGGACTTCCTCCAGCACACCACCCCTCCCTTCTCAGGCCTTCAGCCATTGTCTTCCCTGGTTCTTGGGCCTTCTGACACAGACTGAATTATGCTACCAGCTTTCCTGGTTCTCCAGGTTGTAGATGGCAGATCATGGCACTCAGCCTCTACAACCAAATAAGGCAACTAATTAATTAATTAATTAATTACACATATACAATCATTCTGTTTCTCTGGAAGACCCAGACTAATACAATATTGGTCCATTTAGTCCACTGCAAGGACACTGGCTCTTACTTTGAATGAGATAAGAAGCCATCAGAATGTGGGGAACTGGAATCCCCATTCATTGTTGGTAGAATGATAAAATGGTGTAGCCACTTTGGAAAACAGTTTGGTAGTTCTTCAAAGCTTTAACACGGACTAACCATATCACTCAATGATACCATTCTCAGATACTTACCAAAGAGAAATGAAAATATACATCTACACAAAAATTTGCACACAAGGGTCCACAGCAGTGTTATTCATAAGAGTCAAAAGTGGGAAAGGCACAAATGTCCATCAACTGGCGAATGGATAAAAAAGTATGGTATATCCAAACAGTGGAATATTTGGCAATAAAAGGAATGAAGTATTTATATATGCTACATAATTGATAAACTTTGAAAACAATACTAAGTAATAAAAAAATAGTCACAAAATACAATATGATTCCATTTAAATGAAATGTTCAAAAAAGGAAACTTCATAGAGACAGAAAATATAAATGTATTGGGGTGCCTGAGGGGCTCAGTGGGTTAAAGCCTCTGCCTTCAGCTCAGGCCATGATCTCAGGGTCCTGGGATTGAGCCCCGCATAGTGCTCTCTGCTCAGCAGGGAGCCTGCTTCCCCCTCTCTCTCTGCCTCTTCCTGCTTGTGATCTCTCTCTCTCTTTCTCTAATAAATAAATAAATCTTAAAAAAAAAGAAAAAAGAAATGTATTAAAGCTGGTTTGGAGGGAAGTAGGAATGGGGAGTGACTTTTAATGGGCATGAAGTGATGGGGGATCATGAAATGTTTAAAATAGTTACTTTGTTCAATTCCTAGGGCTATCATAACAAAGTACCACAAACTTAAGCAATAGAAATTAATTTTCTCCGTCTGGAGGCTAACAATTCATTATCAAGTGAGGCTGGTTCCCTCTGAGACTCTGGGTAGAATCCTTCCTTGACTCTCCCTATCTTCCTGTGGCTACTATCAATCCAGTTTCTTGGCTTGAATTCTTGTTTGTCTCTGTCCTCATATGGTATTTCCTCTTATAAGGACAGCTAAATATATTGGATTAGAGCCCACTCTAATGACCTCATCTTAGCTTGATTATATCTACAACAACCCTATTTCCAAATAAGGTTACATTCTGGAATACTGGGCTTTAGGACCTCAAGTATGAAGTGGGAGGAGGAAGACACAATTTGACCCATAACATTTAGTTTTGTGTTTTATGTTTTGTTCCTTAATGTTTTGCCTTTAATGCTCTCTATTTTTAATAAGGTTCATATCTTATAAGAGAAAGGATCAAATTTAAATTTGTCTGAAATGATTGGATAATATTTTCAGCACCATTTGTTGAAAAGTCTATTCTTTCCTCCAGTAAATGAAATGCCATTATTATTTTATGCCACACTATCCTGTCTCCCAAACAAAAGTTTGAGAGATTTCTTAACCTATGCTGTTTTTCAGAAGCACAGGGCTCAGCACACAATGTTGTTAGTTTTAGGTGTATAATACAGTGATTCAACAAGTCTACCATAAGCATGCTTGTGCCATGCTCACAAGTGTGGCTACCATCTTTCACCATATAACTACTAAAATATCACTGACTATATTCTCTGTGCTGTACCTTTTATCCTCGTGACTTACTGACAAAATATTGAGTGAAAAAAAATCAGTTTCTAAAACGGCCTATATAGTATAATCCCTTGTGGTATCTCACATAATAATGAGATAATGCCAGAAAAGTGCTCAGCAGGGGCCTAGTGCAAGGTATGACCCACCTTATTCGAAGTCCCATGCTAAACTTGCTACTTGGATTATCTCATTTAATATTTAAAGCAATTTGTCAGAAAGAGAGACAGAGAACAAATGAGGTAGGTACAATTACTACTCTCACTAGCAAAAATTTTTGTTATAGAAATTTCAAAATATGCACAACATAGAATAATACAACTAGCCTCCATGTATCCATAACCCAGGTTCATAAATATCAAGATCATGCCTATTTTATCTGTCAATCTCCCCTCCCCTCTTACTGAACTATTTGATCTATGTAAGTAATCAGGCATATATCTTACCTAAGGGCATTTTATTTTATTTTTTTATATTGTACCATTGTCACACTTAAAAAATAAATAATAAGACTGAATATGCAAATGGATAATGGCAAGACCTTATATAAAAACAATCTGTAGCAACTAGCCCAGGAAACCAACTCACAATCTAAAGTAACTAGCCCAGGAATCCGGCCTGCTTGTAGACTGACTTGTAAGAAATCAAAACATCATCTCTAGCCATCAGCCCTGGCAGAGAAACTACTAATCATCCCTGAACAGTCAGACCTTAATAACTGACAGTATCCCTAAGTTTTGTCCCCACTTCCAATTTATGGTCAATTAGAGAATACCAAATATACTCCCCTAACCAATCACATAGGATGCCCTCTTCTACTTAGCTACCTGCAGTTTCCCCTCACCAACAGCTTGCAATCAGGACATACCCAAAGCCTTTCCTTTTTTCCACGCTGAAGCTTTACCACTCCACTGCCTTTGAGTCTCTGCCAAAATACAAGCGATGGTAGCTGCCTACTTTGCCATAGCATGCTTTGAATAAATAGCCTTTGCTTGTTCTCATTTGGTTGGTCTTCATTTTTCCCACAAATTCTTTTATATCTAATTATCCAGTCCAAATTTGAATATCTCTAAGTGTCTCATAATTTCTTTTATGCCTAATTTGTTTGACTCAAAGGGTAACCCTCCAAGTCAGGCCTGGGCCCTTATGACGTGATGGTAGTAGTCTTTGGAACTTTCTTGCTCTTTGGCAGACAAGTTGTCCCAGGCTTACACTATGCTTTGCCACGAACCAGCCACTTCTCCAAAGAGCCCTGGATGTTTCAGTTTCCTGCAGCCTTTCAGATTCACCTACAAACTGGAGCTTGTGAAGGAACCTGTAGAACCTCAGGCCAGTTTCAATGGTGTTCTCAGCATCCTGCGGGAGTCCACTCAGAGTGGAATTCTCTTCTTTGGGAACTTTGTTATGTGGTGGCAGTTTGTGTTCTGGGTTCCAGGACTCTCACTATCTTGGGACAACTGCTAAAGCCCCATGGTGCTTTGACCCCACCTCTTCTGGGATTTGTGGGGGTACCTTGACTTTGGTTTTATTGAAGATACTGTCCAATGGGATGTTTCTTTTTCTTTTTTAAGATTTTATTTATTTATGTGTCAGAAAGAGAGAGAACAAGGAGAGAAAGCAGCAAGCAGAGGGAGATGCAGACTACCCACCCGAGCAAGGAGCCAGATGTGGGACTCAATCCCAGGACCCTGGGACCATGACCCGAGCTGAAGGCAGATGCTCAACCAACTGAGCCACCCAGGCATCCCTTTTTTTGTGGGGGACGGGGGTGTTTCTTCTACTATCCTAGTGACTCAGTCCATTTTTATGAGTGACTTGGGGAAATTCAAAAACTCTGCTGCTGTAAGGATCTCACCCTGCTCCCCATTTTTTTTTAACAGATGAGGAAGTTTAGAGAGAACCAAATATATTTGATGTGGCCTCAGTGTGTTCATATGCAAAAAGTTAACAATCTCTGTTCGCTTACTTCTCTGTTGTGAGAATTAAATGAGATAAAAGAAATGAAAAGTCAGAGATACAAGGAGACTCAACAGGGCATAAAGGCAGACATTCCTGGAGCAGGTCAGAACATCCTCCCACAGCTCCTCGGTCTCCAACCGCATGCCTCTAACGACGGCTGCCCCCTGAAGGTCAAAATAAGTAAATTGACTTTTACTGCCAGGCACTGTGATGCGCCCCTTCAAGGTTTATTTCCTGCAGTTCTCACAACAGCCTGAGAGGGGCAGCTTTCACAAGCCTCATTGGAAATCAGCACTTAGTGACATTGATAAACCAGCCCATGGTGTCTGTTTTCTGGTGGCAGAGCCTGTATTTACACCCAAACAATCTCACTCCTGCCTTTAGCTGCTCTTGGCATCTGAAGCTAAGAAGGTGTGGGTTTTCACGGAAGATGAGAGAAAGGCAGAGGACAGAGGAGAAGGTAAGCCAGGAGGAGCTGGTAATTGAGCTACTAAAAAGCTCTGTGCAGCTGTTCTCAGTATCTTCTTTCTCTGAGGTAGGTGGCTAAGCTGAAGGCTGGGCTAGCACATCTTTTGGGTTGGTTTACCAGGTTGCAATTACCCATTTAAGAGTCTTTTGAGGCATTCTTAGAAACATGTTGCTCTTCTAGGGTTTCCAGATAAAATACAGGATGCCCAGCAACATTTGAATTTCAGACAAACATTACAAGGGACACAGTTCTTCTTTAAAAAAAAAAAAAAGTCATCTGTTGGGTATCTGAAATTCTAATTGAGCTGGGCATTTTCATTTGCTAAATCTAGCATCCCAACTCTGCCCACTCCACACAGATCTTTTCTCTTTTACATTTCTATCATCCTAATATAACATCTATTTTAAGCCACAGTTTTTTGTTTCAAAAATTTCTAGATCTTTAGGGATACTCTATGATACATTTACCTGTGGATTGGGGGTATGCTCCTTGTTATCTACTCATTAGTATCCCTTAGCTGGCTGTGCCTGATCTCTTAGAGAAAGTCAACAGGTACAGTCTGAAGAAAGGTGGGAAGTGCAGCAACAACAATCAGGATGAAGAGGCTGATGGGGGAGAAGAGAGGATTCATAAAGCTGAAAACCGGCTAAAACCTCACCCGCCCCAGTGCTGGTGGATCCCTGTGGAGAGAGAGCATTTTATGTGATGAGGTACACAGAATATACTCGCTGAATGATTCTGAATGAGTAAGTGCAGGACGCAGGCTAAGGTGCGTCTAGCAGCATGAACACTGTAATGATAAGTTTCTATAGCCCTGGGGCCGTCTACCCCGCCTCCCTCAACCTCCATCCTTAGCAGGCAGCACCAAGAGCCCTTTATTACTGGGAAGAACTAATTCCCTCCTCTGTCCTCCTTGCTTGCCTGGAGGCACTCGACCAATTCTCTTCTTTTCTCTGGGTCTCCATTCCCAGTCTGAAAAGCGAAGAAGGCTGGATGAGACCCTCCTTATCACCCTTTTCATTTCCATGGTTATACAGCATTTGAGCACACCGTGGGGACAGTTTGGGAAACAGACCTGGAGACATTCTTAGAACTCTGCAGGAATCTGGACAGAAAGAGTTCTGTGATCCCCTGCTCTAGCCAGGAGCCAACCCGGCTAGGGGAAGGGCTCAAATCCACATAGGAGTCCTTACCTCCCTTTTCTAGCTCCAACAGTGATTTCTCCAGCTTTCCTAGGAATCCACAGTGACTGGACCTGCATCTGCCACCATCCTAGTTGGCCTGGTATTTCTATGTTGGATTGATCCTCCAGTAGGCTGGATGGGGAGGCAGAGCCCAAGGGGTCCAACAAAAGTTCCTTTCTTCATCTCTTTTCTGGGCTATTGCATCTGTGATCCCCTGAAAAGATAACGTGACAGACAAATGTGCTATAGTGATAGTTCTTCCAATTCAATATCCAAGGCGCTGAGTTTCAATTCTGGCTCTGCCATTTACCAACAGCAGGATCTTGCTCGAGTCATGGCCTCTTCCTCTCTCATCCTATGTGCCTTCAATTTAAGACAAGTGAGGAATAACCCCTATTCCACAGTGCTGTTAACAGGCAAGGACAAATGTTGGGCCCTGAACCCAATGCAGGGCAGCCAAGAGGAAATCAGTAAATGGAAGTCCCTCCACCTTTCTTTCTGTTTCTACCAATGGCTCTCCA
>CM053617.1:38480940-38547996 GCA_028646535.1 Procyon lotor | reverse complement strand
ATAATACATTATATGTTAATAAAAATTAAAAAAAAAAAAGAAGTCCTTTTAACATTTCTTGTAAGGCTGGTCTAGTGGTAATGAACTCCTTTTACCTTTGGTTGTCTGGAAAACTCTTTTTTGTTTGTTTGTTTGTTTAAAAAACTCTTTCAATTATGAAGGACTTTTTTTTTTTTCTTTTTTGGGTTAGATAGTTTTGGTTGGCAGTTTTTTTTTTCTTTCAGCACTTTACATATACCAAGCTACATCCTGATATCTAAAGTTTCTGTTGATACCTTTATGGGGGGTTTCCTTGCATGTAACAAGTTGTTTTTGTCATGTTGTTTTTATGATTCTCTCCTTGTCTTTTACTTTTGGCCCTTTAATTATAATGTGTCTTGATGTTAGTCATTTGGGTTCATTTTATTTGGAATGCTGGGATTCCTGGTTCTGGATATTAGTTTCCTTTCCTAGATTAGATAAGTTTCTAGACATTATTTCTTCCAGTCAATTGTCTGCTTCTTTTTGTTCTTCAAGAATCCCTATAATATGAACGAACATTGGTCCAATGATGTTGTCCCATAAGTCTCTTAGGTACCCTCCCTGGTTTTCATTCTTTTTTCTTTTTGCCACTTTGATTGGGTGAGTTCTACTGCTTTGTTTTCAAGGTCACTGAATCTTTCTTCTGCTTTGTCTAGTCTGCTATTTAACCTCTCTACAATATTTTCCAATTCACTTCTTGAATTCTTCATCTCTGTGACTTCTATTTGGTTCCTTCTTATATTTTCTGTACCCTTTTTGAAGTTCTCACTGTGTTCATGCATTCTTCTCCCAAGTTCAGTGAGCATCTTTATGACCATCATTTTGAACTCTTTATCAGGTGAATTACTTATTTTCTCCTGTATCATTAAGGGTTTTTTTTTCTGAGGTTTTATCTTGTTCTTTCATTTGGAACATATTCCTCTGTTTCTTCATTTTCATCTCTCTGTGATGGTTTCTGTGCACTGGATAAAAACAGCCACCTTTCCCAGTCCTGATGAAGTGGACTTGTGTAGTAGATGAACCTTATCAACCCTGCCCCAGCTCTTGATTTCTCTCAAACCTTCATGATTGTCCAAGCAGCCTATTTTATTTTAGTGACTCCTAGTAGCTGAGGGTGCATTAAGACCTGTCAGTGTCCCAAAGAGTAGGATATCAATCAGCACTTAGGTTCAGCTCGAGCAGTAGCTTATAACTTATGAAAATATGTATAGTCCTGTGGGGCCACAAGTGTAAGCCCCACTGGCCACCATAGGTAGATGCTCTACAAGTGTCCCTTGGGTGGCAGTCTGTATTTAAGGGCCAGGCGACTATACAAGTTTCCTTCTGGGAGAGAGACCAGTGACTTGGAGTGAGGTAGAGAGAAAGTGTGAACTTGGCTTCCACTGGGCCATCCCTTAGTGTATCTCAGTAGGCACCTAATTGTGTGCCAAACTGGAAGCCTGCCCCTCAGGCTATTTCAGGACAAGCAAATAGCTCTCTTCCCCAGAAAGACTGGGGGTGTGTTTCAGTCTCCTCTCTGCACAGTGCCTTAGAGTTGGTAGCCAGCCAAGAATTGTCTCTTTGTTACAGTCCCATGGGATATAGGAACACAAGCCCTGTTGGCCACCAGAGAAAGAGGGGTGCCTCTGGGTGGCACCCATAAAAACCAGCATACCGGAGACGTGTGCAAGCACGTCTCTGGGAAATATTAGTGCTGTGGAGCACAGCAGAGGGAGAATGAAGATATTGACTGCCCTCTGAGATCTCTGGAGGGAATTATAGTGTGCCCTTACTTGTATGTTTAATTAGAATCCTGCCCTAAAGGCCACAGCTTATGAAGATAAGCTAATAGGCCTCTTTCATGGAAATACTGAGTGCCTTGGTCTGTTGTCTCTTGTTGTGCTTTGAGGGTGGTAGCCAGTTAAGAACTATTTCTCCATTGGTTACAGTATTGTGAACCCCTGAGCACCTGGCCAGAGCCAGGTGATTGGAGTTGGACCACAGCTGCAAGAAATGGTGTGCCAGAGGAGGGTATAAGTTCTTTTCTGGGAGTTACCAGTGAGCTGAAGTGAGGCAGAGGGAGAATGGAAAGATGATGCCAGCCATCTTCCATCCCTGGAGATGCAAGGCCACTAGGTGTGTGTTAAATTGCGATGCTTGTGCCTCAGGCCAACACTTTAAGAAAATAAATTTCTTTCCCATCAAGTTTGAGTGCCTCTCAATTGGCTGCTTCTGAGCTTGTCCCTGGGGTTAGTCCAAGCATGAGAGCTCTTTAAGAACTGTTTTTCAGGGGCACCTGGGTGGCTCAGTGGGTTAAAGCCTCTGCCTTCGGCTCAGGTTATGATCTCGGGGTCCTGGGATCGAGCCCCACATCGGGCTCCCTGCTCAGCAGGGAGCCTGCTTCCCCCTCTCTCTCTGCCTGCCTCTCTTCCTACTTGTGATCTCTCTGTCTCTGTCAAATAAATAAATAAAATCTTAAAAAAAAACCTTTTTCAGTTCACTCTAGCCTTATGGGTCTCACAAATGTGAGTCCTCTTGGTTTTCAAAGCTAGTTGTTTTGGGGACTCATGTCTCGTCTTAAGAGTTGGAGTATCCAATGTGGGGCTCAAACTCTGCTCCTCAGAAAGAAGCTCCAGTTTGTGGGTTCCCTCCTGATTGTGGGTTGGCTGCACCAGGTTTAGGATTTATGGCAGTTGTCTCAGCCTCTCCTACAAGTTTCAATATGAGCTTTTTATTTGTGTCATCTGTAGGAGTCACTCAGCAAGTTGTGAGTTTTTTTTTTTTAAAGAGGAAATTGCTCCATAGGTAGCTGTAGATTAGGTCTATGCGTGGATACACCCAGGATCTTCCTACATTGTCCTCTTAAACTAGAACTCTCTTTTGTTGTTACTTTAATAGAAGCAGCCAACAATGTTTACAGAAACTTAATAATATTTGTATAAAAAATAGGGAGAATTTTTCTTTAAGATTTTATTTATTTATGACAGAGAGATAGTGAGAGAGGGAACACTAGCACAGGGGAGCTGGAGAGGGTTAAGTAGGTTCCCTGCTGAGCAGGGAGCCCGTTGGGGCTCCATCCCAGCATAGTGGGGTGGTGACCTGAGTCAAAGGCAGACGCTTAATGACTGAGCCACCCAGGCGTCCAAGGAAGAATATTTTTAAAGTTTTTATATTTTCTGACCTATTTACTCTTTATTTACTCATTTCTTTTCTTCAGAACCAGGATTCTAAGATACCTAAATATAGACATGTATGTATGTATCTATCTAATCATGCAGAAATTTTTCACACCTTTAAAGAGCTTCAGACCTATTCTTGGAAGTTGTGTCCCATCAGTTCTGTTTTTTTGCATCTGAAGCAGTCACAAACCTACCCAGATTCAAGTGGAGGTGAAACAAATCTCCATCTCTTCACAAGATTAGTGTTGAAGAACTTGTGGGAAGTGGTTTTTTTTTTTTTTTTTTTTTTAAAGATTTTATTTATTTGACAGAGAGAAACACAGCGAGAGAGGGAGCACAAACAGAGGGAATGGTAGCGGGAGAAGCAGGCTTCCCGCGGAGCAGGGAGCCCGATGCGGGGCTCGATCCCAGACCCCTGGGATCTGACCTGGGCCGAAGGCAGACGCTCAACGACTGAGCCACTCAGGCGCCCCTGTGGGAAGTGTTTTTAAACTGCCTCATTGTTACTGAAGTGTCTATCTAATAAAATTTCTTACAGAGCAGGTCTGCTGGAGAATAGCATTTATTTCTTAACGTAACTTGTATCTGGGTTAACTAATCTATACCTTGCCTTCTTTTTTGTCAAAAGAAATGTTTACTTTTAAATCTTAAGCTTTCTAATAAATCATGAAATCATAATTTCCTGTTTTGGTTTAATCAGTAAGTAAATCTTGAGTCGTTCTCCCAGATTTTTCCTTTTCTTTTCACAGAATCTTATCCTTTTAGAAAATATGTTATGTTCTATTACTGCTGTATTAATAAATAACCTAAATATCTGGTGGTAGAAAATCTTAGCTTTTGATTTCTCTAATGACTTTGTGTGTTAGGAATTTGGTAAGTCTGTTCTTACTTGGGGGTCTCTCATACAGTTTTCGTCAGATGTCATACGGGGCTCCAGTCATCTGAAGGTTGCACTTGCCTGGACATCTACAATAACTCACTCACATGGCTGGTAGTTGGTGCTGGCTGTCTGTTGGAGCTCAGCTGAAGCTGTCAGCTAGAGCACTTATATGCAGCTTGTCCATCATAGTGGCCTTAAGATAGACTTTTTACATGGCAGCTGATTTTCTCCAGAGTAAGTGTCTCTAGAGAATCATGCAGAAACTTTTCACACCTTTAAAGAGCTCTTCAGACCTATTCTTGGAAATCATATAGCATCAGTTCTGTTTTTTGTGTTTGAAGCAGTCACAAGCCTACTCAAACTAAAGTGGAGGTGACAGACCCCCATCTCTTCATGAGGTAAATGTTAAAGAATTTGTGTGAAGTATTTTTAAACTGCCTCATTGTTACTAAAGTATACCTTACAGATAAGAAAATGCATAGACTCCTAACTGTTAAGTTCAGTGAATTTTGACAATTGCACAGAGCCATGCATCCACCACCTGAAATAAGGATAGAGCATGTTTCACTCTTTAAGGTTGCCCTATGCCCTTTTTAGGTCAGTCCTTACCCAGTTCCCTCCACCCATAGTTAGCCACTATCTGAATTCTATTAGTTCTATTCTATTAGATTAGTTTTTCCTGGTGTGTGTGTGTGTTCTTTCACTCAACATAAAGTTTTGAGATTCTTTCGTATTATTGCATGTATCAGTTGTATGTTATTTTTTATTGCTGAGTCCTATTTCATTATATGAACATACCAGCATATATTACATTACCTATTGTTGGATATTTTGGGTTTTGTCCAGTTTATGACTATCATGAATTGGGATGATATCACCATTCTTGTATACATCTTCAAATGGTATCAGGTTATCTTTGGGAACAATATTATATTACTGTTCAAACCCATAGTATTTCTAAAGCATTTCTGTGCCCAAAGACCTTTGATATAATTTACCTCTCTAGATCATAAAGATTTGCTATCAAGCTTTTTGGGATGAATTCTTCCCTTCTTAAATCTGATACAAGATTGATTTGAATATGTAAAGAAAAGGCCTTGGGACTAATAAATGGTTGATTTAAACAAAAACTAATGATGTCAACTACAGATTTAAAATCTGTATCTGTTATACATAGAACAATCTCCCAAGTATGCTCTAGATTAATGGAGGTACTTTGGGAACTTAGGTCAAAATAAACTGACAAATTATGAAACATATGTGATAACGATAATAAACAAGACATTTATTTTTCATACTTATTTGGGGGAAAGGAGAAAAGTCAGTTTGCCCTACCCAATGATGTTCTTTCTGAGTCTCCATTCATTCCATAGCATTGGATAGGTTGCTTGATCTGAGGTTTTTTTTTTTTTTTTTAATTTTTAATTCATAAAGAGAACTTCCTTTGAAGAGGGTGGTCAAAGGGTGAGTCTTTGTGAGCAGCTTCGCTGGTGCACAGCCAGACTCCCTCTCTGAGTGAAGCTTTTCCCACACTGGCCACACAGATAGGGTGTCTCTCCTGTGTGGATTTTGCCATGCAGGATACAATTGCCCCTGGTGTGGAAACTCTTCCTGCACTGTGTGCAGGCGTAGGGTTTCAGGCCTGTGTGGACTCTGATGTGAACAATTAAGCTTCCTTTCTGACTGAAGGCTTTTCCACACTGATCACATCTATAGGGCTTTTCACCACTGTGAACTCTTCTATGAACAGCAAGGTTACTTTGATTCCTGAAGCTTCTCTGACAAATAGCACACTCATAGGGTTTCTGTCCAGTATGGAGTCTTTCATGAACGGCCAGACTACCTCGTTGACTAAAGCTTTTCCCACATTCCTTGCATTGATAGGGCTTCTCTCCTGTGTGTATTCGCTGATGTGTAACAAGATTGCCTTTGGCCCTAAAGCTTTTTCCACAATGGGTACACTCAAAGGGCTTTTGACCAGTGTGGATTCTCTCATGCAAGGTTAGACTACCTTTTTGCCTGAAGGATTTTCCACATTCCTGACACTCATAGACCCTCTGTCTCACTCCAGGTGAATCTTCCTGTAGTGTCTTAGAATCTGGGGATTTTTGTTCCAGCTTCTCTCTTCTGAAAGAATTCTGGAAATCCCAGCTTGAGGATCCTGTGGCCTCAGAGTGATCATATTTGTGGTGGGCTTCTGTCATCACATCTGGTAAAATGAGAGGGAAGTCATGTAAGATGTACCGATATACTGAGTGAGAAGAATAGGGAAAAAAGAAACAGTGCTTTGAATGCTTATTACGTGCCAGACATTATACTGTGAACTTTGCATAGAAAATTTAATCCTGAAAAGAACCCTATGAAATTGCTACAGATAAGGAAATGAGAGCATAGGGAGGTTGTCACACATCTTGCAGTTAGCTAAGCGTAGAGCTGGGATTCAAACACAGGCATGCTCCAAAGAAGTATACTGCCTCTAAAGTTAGTTTAATTTAGACTCCCAAAGAACCCGTAAGGTAGACATGATTATCTCCACTTTATAAGAATATAGGCTCAGAAAAATGAAAACTATACAAGATCAAATAGAGCCCCATAACCAAGTTTTCTCTGACTCCAAGATAGGTATGGATCCAGGTTGCATAGGGCCTAAAGCTTTAAAATTCTGGAGGCACTCCATTAAGAAAAAGTATAATAGAAAAGTAGGTACAGGGCTCTGAGGAGACCAATACATGAGAAATCCACCTCTGTACCAATCTGTTTTCCTGACAGTGGAGTAAGCTCCATAACATCAGAAAATATATATCAGAGTCTTTTAACATTATATCTATTATCTCTAGTCCCAGTAACCCTGCAAGGTACAGTTTACTATCTCATTTTACAGATGAAGAGCCTGGAGCTCAAGGAAGTTAAATTGTCTAATACCACAGATCAAGCTAGGACAATTATACAATCTGATCCAAGGAACTTTCCCCTTTAATATCCATGCTATTTTAGTCTACTAAGCTATGGTGGAACTGAAATAAATTTTGGTTTGGAAGTTAAAATTCTCAGACACTTCCTATGCAGATGCTGACAGTGTTTTCCATATTGTCCTGCATCTGAGCCTCCTACTGCACTTTAATTATGGGTCCATTCATCTCTATTAACAGTTTTCTTGGAATCATTCTAGGAAGATTTTCTTTTGCCTTACCCTTATTCAATGATTGTGCCGAGATGTAAAGCTGCTCATTCATTTTTTCAGAGACTACCTCAAAACTATCTCCATATCAAGATCATTCTCTTGCTCCATTCTACTGCTATTTCTAATTCTAGCTTGCAGACTTTCCCTGTAACCCCCAGGAATGGTGAAGTCCTCCAAAGGAATGTCTCCTCTGCTTCCTCAGCCTGCTGATCAGTGCTTGAGTACAAGGATACTAAATACTGTGATTTGAGGGCATCTCAGTGATCAACCGACTCACTCACTGAAAAATGCTACATTCTGCGCATATCTTCCATGACAATCCAGCAGGGTAGCTGTTGGAAATCCAAACATGTCCACGCCTGCTGTATGACTTTAATCACCACCTCTTTATATGATTCTTCCATGGGCTATTCTTGAACACCTGAGGAGGAAAAAACAAACAAAAAACATAAAAAGAAAAACAAACAGGAAAAGGCAGGAGAATTGATAAGTGAGAAGGATAAATTTGGGGGGTGAGTAAATGGAAGAAATCTGGATTGCCTGATGTAATCTTAGTCACCTATAATGTAACACAAAGTTGTTCTAAATTATCTCTGACCACACATAAGTGAGTCAAGGTGGAAACACGAGGTGTGAAAGCAGAGAACACATATATCTCTTCCTGCCAGTCCCAAGATAATGGTCACTCCTGTTTGTACTTTAGCCTTGGCATGTGATTGGGATCTCCCACTTCCTTCCCCCACCTAACCAGGTGCTCTTTTATACTTCAAGCCTCCAAAGGAATTCAGAATTGAAAAAACAAAACAAAACATTTCAGCCTTCATGATTCGTTCTATGATGAAAATGGCTCCAGCTCTCCCCTCCAGTTCCCCCTAGGTTATAAGAACGAGATCTCATATGTTTACCTTTTAACAATATTTAGGAGGCTCCAGATCCTGATCCACTCCTATTCTTCAAGATATGAGAATACCAATTCTAAGTGTAAATACTTGTCAATTCTTAGAAAAGAAAGACCTCCAGACTCCCAAAACCAAGCCCAAAGCACTCCAACTACGATAAGTAACCTGTCCAAATTCATAGAGCCAGTAAGGAGTCCAGGGTGGGCAAAGGATCAAATTCAAGACTTTCAAGAGCCGGAGTCTATGCCCTTAAACTAGACAATTAAGAGCTGGTGAGAATTTTTATAAAATGGAACAGAATGTAACAATGCTTGACTGGACTTTACTACTCTTCAAGATCCTAGGAATCCTCTTGCTCCATAGTATCTTTTTTTACTCCCCAGCACCTTTTTTGAGTATTTTCTTCTTATTTTAGGATCCTAATTACTAAATTTGTACACTTTTTATACAGTGGTTCAGTGCATGATCTTTATTCCCCTCCAATATGTTTCATCAAAATGCTAGCCTCCTGATTTAATGAAGTATGTGTGTGATGCTACAATGGTTTTGTTAACCTGAACATCTGGTCTTGACAACTGTACATTCTGCCACATTGGTTTTGACTGGAGAGGCATTTTAAACTCGTATTTGGGTGTCACCTCCAACTTGGAGTAGAGGCTACAAAGGAATCCTCTGTGATATCCTTATCTAAGATGATATCCTTTATGATACTGCCAGGATGTTACAGGACGTTCATTTGTTCAAGGTGCTACAGCTCAACAACTGTACATCCATGGGGAGTCCCTGGAAAGTGCATGAAACCTAACCCCTGCCTAAGGTTGGACTGTTTCTGGGGAATCCAGCAAATAGTTTGGTCAGAACAAGTGGGTAGAAGGTACAGCTGTGCCTCTCCACATGCTGTGAGATCTTCCAACAAGTAACAACTCAGCTGCATCTCAGGAACTGCCTTGGTTAATAAAGGGAGATTGTTTTATTTTTCTCCTTAGGTCACAAATCTGAGGAAGTAATTTCCTGAAAATTTTGAAGTGGCTTTATTAATAGAAAATTGCTTTTACTACCGGAGGCTATTTATCCTTCGGAAAAACTCAGAATTAGCCACGAGAGACTTGGATTCTTGCCCTGAATCTCCTCTACCCCCATACAACCTTGGGCAAGTAACCAAACAGCCCTGGCTCTATTTCCTCCCTAACTAAACAGGTTAACAATACTGTCATATCCAGGTAGCTCTTGGAAGAAAAGAACCAAACGTGAAGAACCTCAGATAGGACCTACAGGCTGAATGCCTAAAGTTGAGAGCCCTCAGGAGAGCCCTAGCAGAGGGGGTAAACTTTGCTGTCTTTGGAACCTCTTGGGCGATAGTCTCAGGCTTAGGAGATGAGGATAGGGGTGATTATTTTCTCCACACATCTGAATCCATTTTGTCCTTTCTCCCATTCTCCACCCGGACAAGTCTGTCCTCGCCCATTCCCCCTCCCTAGAGAGAGCATTTTACCCCCGACCCTGTTATGAAATCCTCTCTGCAGGCCCTAGGCACACCTGCCTGTGGCCTTCCCCCTCCCGCGTCTCCAGGGTGCGGGGCCGTCGCACATGCTCTGTCCTGCCAAGCGGCGGTCGGAGGGGCCCCTGCTCCCCCGGGCACACTCTCCCCTCCCGCCTCAGGCGCCCCCGGGCCCGCCCTGCGTGCTGGACCTCAGCATCCCGCTCTCCAGTCCGGCTGGACCCTTCTCTGCGGGCCGCAAGCCTCTCCCCTCGCGAGTGGCCTCCCTCGGGGCTCAGGCCGGCCAGGCCTGCTCAGGGCAACGGGGGCCACGGAGGGCCCGGGGGCGGCGGCCTGCCCACGCGGCCCCGCCTAGCCGGGCTCACTGACCCGGCCGGCGGCCTCACTCACCGCAGCGGCGCGCGCCCGCAGACAGACAAAGGCCGGCGCCGAGCCCACAGCCGCGCCGGCGCGAGCGGACCGAACTACGACTCCCAGGAGGCTGCGCGAGAGCCCGCCCGCCGGGTCCCAGGCGTTGGCAGTCCTGGCTTCGTGGAGCATCGTGGGAAACGTAGTTCCGCGACGCGCCCTGCTGCTTGGACTCTGAGGGTCCCCTTCGTCCTCTAGGCGGAGGCGTCCTCTCCACCGACGTAATCTCGGGAGTGAGCGAGCCAGGCAGCAGCTCAGATTAGCTAGGCCTGGAATAGCAGCATAGTAAAGCCGACCACTGAGTCAGGAAATCGGGAATCCGGGGTTCTTGAGGATTTCGTGGAAGGAAACAAAGTCTTGGGGGGAAAAAGCCTTGGGTGCGTGGGGGTTCTGTGTTGAGCCGCTGCTTGAGTAAAGACTCCGATCTGTAGTTAAGGCTCTGAAGCTAGGAGCAAATCTTTCAAGTAGAGACTGTGGGGAAGAATTTGACACAGCCAGAGAATTTCAAGGGACTGGGAGGAGGACACTTTTGTCTGGTGTAAAGCTATTCCTTTCAGATCTCTTTAGTAAGATACTTGTCTTGAATTTTTAAGTCGGTGGCTCCACCACTATCTATGAATAGATAAAATGCCCCAAGCCTCCTCCTGCACTTTTATAGTGCAGATATACCCAGATCCACAAAAGCCTCTCCCCAGGGGGGAATTTGGATAGGCAAGAATGGCTTTAAAGTTCCTGATGAATGAGATTGCTGTTGCCTGAGGCTCCCTCCTTCTTAGAATCACCTTTGCTCTCCTTTTTTCCTGGAGCTCTCTTGCTCATTGTCCTTTTCTCTTCAGGTTCCCTGCTCCAGAGCTCGCCACTTGGAGATTGGTTTGGCCTCTTGAATGGAGGGCTTCATAAAGCCAACTTTCTCTTGCTTTGTGCTTCTTCTCTACCCCATAGCCACCAGTTAAGCAAAACAGAACAAAAAAATTAATTTCACAGAGTATACAAAATGTAAGTGATAAGTTGGTTCTTAAATGTTAGTCATTACTAATGATACATCATTAAGTTCAATTGAATCTGTGTGCTGAGCCCATTTTAAGTGTCAGGTACTGTGCTGCGTGTTGGGGACATAAATACGTACAAGACACTCCCTTCTCTTAGGAAGGGAGCTCAGAGTCTCGCTGAGAAACAAACACACCACCTTTCTTGAAACCTGGGCCAGTGGCTGCCCCACAGAGAGGTCCATGAGTGTGCAGTGGAAACTGCTCTGATGCCCCCCACCCCCAAAGGCCCCTCAGCACCAATGCGGAGCTCCTTGTGGTGCATCCTTCTGTCATTTGTTCCAGAGACATGGAGAGAAAGGGGTAGGGCACCAGGGGACGGGGCACAGTCACTGTTCTGTGTCTCTTTCCTTGCCAAACAGCCAGATACTTCTACTTCTTCAAAGCCCGGGAAGCGCACAGCAAAGGCCAATCCCCGTGTCTGCTGTATGAGCGTCTCTGCTTTCTTCTCTCCCAAGGCTGTGTCACTAGGGCTGTGTGTATCACCTCCCAACCCCCAGGAGTCATTTCTCCTGCTGATAAACAGCACAGGCAACTAGAAGTCACTCCGGGCATATTGGTTCTGTTGAGGTTGGGATCAGCTGTGGACATTAGGACAAGTTTCAGATCCCATCATGAAAGTAGATGACAAAGCTTCAGTGGGAAAAGGTGGCTGTAAAACGGAACTTGTAGTTACTTTTCTCACACAAATCTGCATAAATTCTCTTAAGGAGTCTCAGGAAAGTGGGCATACTGAATGGACATGGGGGAGAAAGCAGTTGGGACTGGAGTTGATGAGACCTAATGCTCCCTAGACAGATGCTTAGCAGTCTTCACCCAGATCCTAAATGGGGTCCAGTCTTCAACCACCACCAGCAACTTAAGGCCCACACTCAACTTAAGGCTCACTCAACAGGAGGGGTGGGGGGCAGGATGATGGTGTCAGTAGTATAGATTTGAAAAATTGCCAAAGAACTATTCCTTCACTTTGCATGTATTTCAAAACACTAGGCAAGGACAAATAACTCAATAAATGGTATTATGACAAAAGGCTAAGCATTTGGGAATGAAATAAAGTTAAATATTTACCTTACTATAGCCAAGATAGCCTCCAGATGGATTAAATGTAAAATGTAATACCCAGATCCACAAAAGGCCCAGAAGAATGTATGGCTTAATACTTTTATAATCTTGGCATAGGAAAGGCTTTCCTAGCCATGGTAACAAAGGTAGAAACAATAAAAAATAAGATTTCTGGATTTGACTGCATTAAAATCCAACACTTCTGTGTGTCAACACCATTTATGAAGTTAACATATGACTCGCTGGGAAAATATTAATAACTGTCATATTTAAAGATAACATACAAAAACATTTCAGTAGAAATTTGGCAAAGGACAGCAACTCACAAAAGAAAAAAAATAGAATTAAATACTCAGATTTGCTATTAATCTTTTTAAAATGCCAGGTGAAACAGGAAATTTTTTTCCCCCGGCTACTGAATGGCAAAAATTGTAGAAGGGACTAGGGTAATGGACATTTTCATTCATGTGTAAATTGAGACAGTCATTCTGACTAGACATTTGGTAATATGTATCAAAAAGTCCTAAAAATGTACATATTATGTCTAGAATATTTTCACCAGAAAAAAAAATTAGATAACTGTGTCCTAAATGTGGAATGAAAGCTGCAGCATCTAAGTTTGTAAAGTGAATTATTGACTTGGAAAGGACTTCTGGTTTCTTTGATGGGAGTTGCTGCCCCAGAAGTTTCCATGAGATGGTATGATGCTCAAGGAAAGCTCTAGTCCTTCACTTGCTGCCATAGTTCTGGACAGTCTTTGGGTCTAGAGTGGTAGAATCTGCCCTCCTGGAAGAGTTTATCAGAATAATTTCCAATCTGTTTCAAGTCTGTGTTTATTCTAGTCCCTGTCAGAAATGCAAGCCCCTTTAGTCATTTGCAACAACTGTTTTATGTCTTCCATAAGACTATTCTGTACATTCACTGAACTAACTGGCCTTCCCAGCCCTCCAAAACCATCCCGTTATGTCCATTACAGATGCCAGTGCTTGGCAGAAAGCTGGCTGTCTCTCAGGCCTTTTTGCCCAGTGACCAAACTTGAGGAGCTGATTCTACCAGAAAGAAAGAGATCTGTGTGTTAGTGCGATTCTTTGGAAAGGTTGAATTCTCAGCTAGAGCCATGCAGTGTCTCTTGACTCGCTAGCTTGTTCTCAGGACTGGAAGTCATCCTGGCCTCTCCTTGGAGAAGCCATTCCTGTTCTCTTCAGCTGCTTCTATCCCTTTGAGCAAATATGTCTTGTGTTTATTCTCCCTACTCCTACTTCATAATTTGGCATTAATGATGCCTAGTGTATGCATCTTAGCTTTTGTAACTTTTTAACTCTTGCAGCTATTCAGATATGAACACAGCACTGACATTAATATTAATATTAGAAAGCATTGTCACAGAAATTGGCTATATATATGTAGCATTTAACAAAAAATATGATTATATTAAAGGCAATGTTTTAAGAAGCTAATGAACTTTGTTACTTTTTGACATAAAGATAAAACATTTAGTTATATCTTTATTAGTTAACTAATAAAAGTTAACATTTAGTTAACTCCTTAGTTAAGGACTATTTGACAAAATATGCTATTTAGAAACTTGATTTTAGGAGGCGCCTGGGTAGCTCAGATGGTTAAGCATCTGCTTTCAGCTCAGGTCGCGATCTCCAAGTCCTAGGATTGGGCCCCATCTCAGGTTCCCAGCTCAGCGGGGAGTCTTCTGTGTCTCCCTGTCCCTCTGCCTCTCTCCCTGCTTGTGCTCTCTCTGTCTCTCTCTCAAATGAATATTTGATAATTACCATTATCAGTTAATATTAAGTCAAGCTGACAAAATGTAGGTACATATTACAAAACAATAAAATAGAATTAATCAATAAAATCTGAGTGTTAGGAACTTTTCAGTGTCTGAAACTTCTATAAAGTATTATAATTCATTACAACATGAAGACATCCAATACATTACAAAAGATAAAAATCTTACAGGCTATACAGTATTCCCACAATATAGCAAAACTAGTAACAATAGATGTTTCAATAGGAATAACAAAATTGTGCCATTTAAAATGTGCTCAGTTCTCTCTCAAACAATAATCAGCTACAGTGGGAAATTAAAGAGTATAGTGACATGCTGTTATTAAATAACAACACTACCTATAAAAATGTGTAATTTTTATCAAAACAATATTCAGGAGAAAATTCATATCCAGTGTTTTTATCATCACTAAAGAAAAAAAGCAAAAGAAAGCATTCAGTATGCATTTCTTCAAAAGGGATTCAAAAAAGTATAAGACAAAAATAATATTAATAAAAGGAAAAAACAAATTAGAAAATAAAAACTGAAAATTATGAACCTCAAAAAGACGACTCACTAAAAAATCTGATTAAGAAGAATAATCAATATGTACAAACAATACTATAATTAAGAAAGAATAGGGGTGCCTGGGTGGCCCAGTCCATTAAGCATCTGACTCTTGATCTCAGCTCAGGTCCTGATCTCAGGGTTGTGAGTTTGAGCCCTGCATTGGAGACTACCTAAAAAAAGGGGAGGAGGGAACCTGGGTGGCTCAGTCAGTTGAGTCACTGCCTTCTGCTCAGGTCATGATCCCAGGGTCCTGGGATGGAGCCCTGCATCGGGCTCCTTGCTCACTGGGGAGCCTGCTTCTCCCTCTCCCTCTGCCTGCCGCTCCCCCTGCTCATACTCTCTCTGTTTCAAATATATAAAAAAATATATAAAAAAAAGAGTAGTAGATACAATTCATTATTAAATTATTAAAAAATATAATTTATTTTGTAAAGTTTACAAAGATATAATTTATGGCAAAAGTACTTTATTTTATAAAATTATAAGCAAATATTGTTAATTATAATTTAAGTGGTTTTGGGAAATATGATATTTTGTTTTTGGTCTCCCTCATGACCGCAAGAGGGCAGAGTAGTTTTAAATTCCTTTTTCCGTCTTTTCCTGGGAAGTCCTGGAGGAGTTCTGGGCTTTTTATTTTGTTGAGAAATCCCAAGGAGCAAGACTGCTCGAGGCTTAAATGCTAGTGTTTGGAAGAGATCGAGAAGATTCTGTTTGCTCACCCTCCATTGGAGGGAATATCAAAATGAGAATCCTAATGTCCTGATGGGGAAAGCAGAAAACATGGAATTTATCGCATAAATTGGTAAGTTGGTATATTTTGCAGGAAGAAAAGTAGTAGATGTCTGAACAGGAAATAGATGCTAGGTCAGACTCTTGTCCAGTTGAGGAGGGCCAGAGAGGGAGGGACTTTGATTCTCTTCTATGTGCTGAAAGGGCTTCAGAAACCCAGAGGGGCATAATTAACCGGCTCTGGTCATATCTGTGCCTCAAGAGGACAAACAATCCTTCTAGAGTAGCAGTGCTAAATTAGACAAGAGGTTCATCAAAGTTCCTTTCCAGCTTAAGGGTTTTTATCATTAAATAACTTCCAAGGACCATCTTTGGCCCAATGGTGGGATGTATACAAATGTACAAATCACATACCCGGCATAGATCCATCATTCTACAACTTTGGGCAGACCGTTTTAAGTGCCTCACATAACAACAACCTTGCCTGTGTCACGGAGCTGTGAAGGTTAATTTCGGTAGTTAAGATTCACTTTGTGAAAAACACAAAGCTCAGTTGTGAACCTAGGGGTGTCATGTTATCCAGTGGTCCTAGAACTCTTAGACATCCCACAGCACTTTGTTGCTATGTATTTTATGATCTTTGCACCTTTCTATGCAGCTTTAGTGATAGTTATGTACATCTCCTCTTGACTATGACAGCAAGATTTTGACCAAGTGCATCTGTGAACCCCCTTCATTATTGGGTTGTGTCATACATGTAGCTTGTAGTCAGTGACTAGTAAGTGAGTAAATATTTGTTCAATAATCCCAAAGATGCTTCCCATCTTTATTCTAACCCCCAGCATAGCCAAAGCATACAGATTGGAAACTGTCATTAGTCTCTGACATCGTTGTATATATAGAAAATTCTGTGGAATCTAAAAATAAAGCTACTAGAATAATACTTGAATTTGGTAACGTTACAGGACACACAGCCAATAAATGGTTTATTGTATTCATACATAATGGCAACAAATAAGCAGAAAACAAATTAAAAATATTTTTTTAGCATCAAATAGCATCAAAACACCAAATATCTAGGAAGAAATCTTACAAAATATATACAAAATCTCCATGCTGAAAGTTACAAAATATTGCTAAGAAAAATGAAGGCAGACCTGAACAGTCACGGGAGCCATGCTAAAGAGCTTGCCCACTGGCCAGAAGCCAGGGAGGCGGGGCTGCCAGCGCTGCCATCCAACCCCAGCTTTGTACCTCTGACCATGAGACCCCGGGTCCCTTCTGTGTCCCCTTTTAGATCTCTCGGCCACTCCTCAGGCTCCACTTTCAGGTCTTTGCTCTCCTCTTCTCAGCCAGCAGCCCTTTCCTCAGCAGATAGCATCCTGTTGTGTTTCAGAGGGAGTGAGAACCGTCAGGCCTGAGCCCCCTGTGCCGCTGCTGCCAGAGCGGGCATCACTCGGGCCACCTGCCGCCACCTTGAAAGCAGATGGAGTGCTCTTTTTGCCCAAGGTCAAGGACACTAACCTGCATGTCTTCTTGGGGGAACTTACTCCTTCCTGTATCCTCTCTTATTTCCAAATAGTCATTTTAAAAGTAAAGATGTTTTTAGGATTATAAGAACAATACAACTTGTAATATAAGGATATGAAAAAATACAAAGAGGAACAATTTGATGCCAATTCTATCAAACAGAAAAGTCACCATGAATATTTCTATTTTTTGGATGCATTTTAAAGGCATGAGGTGGTCATACTAGTGAATAGAAATTGTCCCCTCAGTTAAATGGCTATTATCAATTATAACCATTCCCACCTTGTTGGACATTTAGGAGGTTTCAAATATGATATTTAATGTTTGGTAGCTTTCTAAAGGTTTGTTTGCATTTTTCTGATTATGACAATTTTACACTCTCTCTGTGTGGCTTCTGCTGCTGCCCCTCCCCCTCAGGAGGCACTATTGCCCAGCGAGACAGATTCTGGGTCCTCTTTGTGAGCTGGGTCCAGTGATTACCTGGGCTCAGAAGCCTCTCATGCAGGGGTCCCCTTTCCTGCCATGGAAGGCGCTTCTTCAGATGCGCCAGCAGATGGCAGAGGGGACAGCCATGGGGGCCTGCAGTGGCAGCAAACTGCATGTCCTCACATGGAGACAGGTGTCACCTTCGTGAGCTTCCCTGTGGCCCAGGCTTCGCATCCACAGTCAGCGGGCTGGTCTGGGTTCTGTGGTCCGCGGCCTGGGTGGGGATCCCAGGGCGGTGCGCTGGACCCAAGTCAGAGTCTGGATGCGCGAAGTCCGAGAAATCAGAGCGGCGCTACTTAGAAGGCTGCCTAGGAAGTGTTTTGTGAAGATAGACGAATTATGGGGGTAGCACAGATGCCTGGACATCTCTGGGCGCTCGGGGTCGGCCCCGACAGCCCTTGGCGTGGCGCGTTGGTGCCGGGTGTTTCCAGCAGGGGGCAGTGCAGGCACGCTTAGGAACTTTTCCTGACTTCTCTCAACTTTGCGTTGCAAAATCGTGGAAAACCTTGGAGCGGCTTGATCTCTCTCTGGTTTATGGTCTGAAGTTTATTGACTTTCACTCCCTACGAGTCATTCCGGCCCCAGGGAATCCTTTAAAAGCAGCAGCAGCATAGATTACAATCACGTGGATTCGATGGAACTTGCTTTCTCTCCTTTGCTTTGGACATCTGTCAGGGGTGGTGTGACAACCCACCGCCGGCAGGGACAGCCCCTCGGGGAAAGGCTGGGGAGGTGGACTCTGCCTGGTGCAGCCTCTCAGGGGGAACTTACATTGGGTGCTGGTTAAGCAGACTTGCAGACAGCTGGAAATGGCTTTGCCGTGGTCCAAAGCTCTCAGTCAGACTCAGGTGTAAAAGAAATGTAACTGCCATTATATTCTGTGATTCCAGCCTAGTTACTTTCTCTTTTATGCCTGATACAGATGAATCAACCACTTCTTGCTTAACTCCCGTTAACCAGTCACTCCGGTTAAGTGATTGCTCAACCACTTTTAGATTTAAAACACACTGGTTGCCTCTCGTATATCCTTGGACAGAGAGTACCTAGGGAGCCCAGGGCTTGACACAACCACCCACCTGGTACCACGGGGTGGCCAGCCTCTTCTAAGGCCTTGGGCCCTTCTGGGCCTCTTCTCTCTGGGGTTTCTGCTGATCCCTCCCTACTTCCAATTTATGTTTTATGTCCCATTGAGCCACCCACAGAAGGGCTAGGCAGGGCTCTGGGAAAGATGTCTGTGGTTCCTTGGCTCCCTGGGACGGAGAGATCTGATGAGATAATAGCAGAATCTCCCCTGGGCCTGAGTGGAGGCTGTCCAATGGGTTCTTTGATGCAATTTCCCCCATTCCAGTTTCAAGACTCTGAGTAGATCCACCTGGGTTGTCTGACTTCCAAGTTCCACTTGGTGCCATTGGACACGGTCTGTGTTCTGTGTGCCATGCGTGTTATGCTGAGTGCCCTTCTGGGCTTGAAGGAGGCAGTCTCTGCAACATGCCAAGCCCAGCGAAACCCCATGTTTCCAGACAGAAGCTTCAACATGGAGGTTTAGTCATAGTATGTGGATGAGGAGATAGAAAGTGGTTTTAAAGCTGGTTAAGGGCCTTGTCGGTTCATGGTAGACACAGGCTTTGGTAAACTGTAATACTTAGCCCTTCCCGTGTAGCATTCCCTTCCCGGGGCCCTGGAGAGCACTAGAGGGGCTCCCTGGCCCCCTTGCACTGCCCCCTGCCTTGTACCCACAAAGGACCCATTGTCTTCACACAGGCTTCCTCGGTGCTGAGCTGCCCCTGTGCAGCTGTCACAACAAGGGGATCTGCTGGCTCTTCCTTGGACAGTTTTGTTACCAGATCTGGGTCTGATGTTTGCACTTTATGCTTGCTCCCCATCCCAGGCCTGACTTGGGGCTCTCTGCATCCCAGGCCCCCCGGGTTCCATCTGACTTGCTCCTTGGGTTTCCTGAGCCTTTGCTGTGCCCGCACCTGTTTTGCTGTGGGAACTTTTGACCTGGATTCTCTCCTTGCCTGAGAGTGCTGGAAATATCGAGTCTCGGGGGCAGGGTGAAACAGATCACCCCCTGTTTCTTTCTTCCCTGCTCCCCTAGAGTAAATAGCAAAGGTTTTGGTTTTAAATTAGAGATGGTGGACCTTATAGTCTTTGCAAATATGCCTTGGTCTCAGTCTCTGACCCTTTTCCCTTTTCATTTGGACACCTGGGGATTTGTTGCTAGGTCCTGAAAGCCTACAGTCATGTTATCTCCTATCTTGCAGTGTTTCCTGGTTTTTCGATTACACTTTATGTAAGTAGAACCAGACATTCTCCATTCACTTTCTGTTCTCACTCCAGCCTTTTGGTCACAGGATTGTACATTCTAATTATAATGCTGTGCAAAGAGTGCGCATGCCACTGTCACATGACCTCTGTGAGATAACATCATTAGTAGTGTTAATCTTATTGAAAGGATGGAGAAACCTAGAAAGGAGGAGGCCAGGTGCTTACTCAAGGTCGCAGAGGTAGTAGAAAAGCTTAGCCTTACTCAGGTCTTCCTGGCCCTCAGCTCAGAGTCCTTTAAAAATTAATAGAACCTTAGTGCTGTGTGGACTGCTGCCCCTTAGAAACGTGCTCAAGTCATCACATGCTGATGGTATGCTCTCTTCTCAGTCTCTTCGGAGTCCAAGGCAAGTTTGTAGGACTCCCATTCACCTGAAAAAGGCTTTCTGTTTGCAGAATACCTTCAGTATAGGGCAGAGTTCCCATCTAACCCTGCAGAGATTGAATAAGAACAGCAATGAGATCTCTTGCCTCTCTTCTCCCTTCTGCTGCCCCCGCCCCACCACAGGTTCTAGAAAGTTGTAGAAGAGAGATCTTTTTGTCATTTACATGATATCTTCTGGAACTGCTGTGAGTTAGTTGTTTCTCTTCTGTATTTCCTGAACTCAGGGCCACTGCTTAAATTGAGCAAAAGATTGTTGCAGAACTCCAAGGGAGTGCTACTCAAATTCATCGTTGGTGTGGATCTGTTTATTACTGTAACAGTTTTCCAGTAGATGGCAGGAAAGTGTTATGAAGAGCCTCTGCTTGTTCTAATTCATGTGGGATCTCTGTGAGTTAGCAGTGGGCCCACACTTGGCACAGCTGACTGTTACAGCCCTTGTGACTAAGCTAGGGCCACAGCAGAAAGATGAACCCAGCCTGGCTGCAGCTCAGGGAGCAGTGCAGGCCATTGGAGGGCTGGACAGTGAGACCTTGCCCTTGACACTGCCATGGTGGCTCCTGAGGGCCCTTCCGAGACACATCGTTTAGCCCAGGGGTCCTCAAGCTATGGCTGGCAGGCCAGATCCAGCCACTGCGGGTTTTTGTTTGGCCAGCAAAGTAAGAATGGTTTTTACATTTTCAAATGGTTGAAAAAATAAAAAGAGAAGAAATTAGTTTGTTACATGTGACATGGGGTTACAAAGCCTAATAGTTGACTCCTGGGCCGCATTTTGTTGATAAAGGTTATGCTTATGATATCTGATCAAATATCCATCATCTGTCAGGAAGTCTGGCTGTCTCTACCTTCAAAGGATGTTCAAGTTCCTATTTTACAAAATGAAGAGTCATAGGATAGATGGTGGTGATGGCTGAACAACAGTGTGAATATATTTAATATCATTGAACCAGACACTTAAAAGTGGTTAAGATGATAAATTTTATGTTATGCCATTTTGTCACGAAAAAGAGAAAAATGGAAAAAAAAAAACCCACGATGTCTAGAATCTAATTACTTACCTCTCCTGGTGTCCTTTGGACAAACACACGGCCTGCTTGTAACTAAAGATTATTGTGAGAGCTTCTTCTTCTTCTTTTTTTTAGATTTTATTCATTTATTTGACAGAGAGATAGAGAGCACAGGTAGGCAGAGCAGCAGGCAGAGGGAGAGGGAGAAGCTGGCTCTCCACTGAGCAGAGAACCCGATGTGGGGCTTGATCCTAGGACCCTGGGACTGAGCCACCCAGGCGCCCCATTGTGAAAGCCTTTTAACAGAAGCTGCTTCAGTCTTACTCTGTTATAGTCTACAGTCAACAGAACCAGTGGAATGATCCCTTAAAATATCGGAGAGATCATAGTCCTCTTCTGTTTAAAATCCTGCAGTGCCTCTCAGTTCACTGAAAGCAGAGGCTAAAATCCTTCCAGTTGTCTCCAAGTCCCTCCACAGTCTGGCCGCCATATTTCTCTGACCTATCTTCTTCTCTTCATTTCTGTCTGTCCCCTGTGGCCTCCTTGCTGTTCCTCTGGGGGACTAGGTATGTATCCATCGAGAACATTCACACTACCAAGTACTTCTGTCTGCAATATTCCTCTCCCTGATATTCTCCTTCTAGTCTTTGTTCAGATGTTGTTTTCTTTATGAGGTCTTGCTTGACTGTCCTGAATATTGGAACCTGTCTCCTCACTCTCTCTCTGTGCTGTTCTTTTTTTTTTTTAAAGATTTTATTTATTTATTTGACAGAGAGAGAGAGAGACCACAAGTAAGCAGAGGCAGTCAGAGGGAGAGGGGGAAGCAGGCTCCCTGCTAAGCAGAGAGCCCGATACAGGGCTTGATCCCAGGACCCTGAGACCGTGACCTGAGCTGAAGGCTAAGGCTTTAACCCACTGAGCCACCCAGAGGCCCCTCTCTGTGCTGTTCTTACACTATAGTACTTACTTATTCTCTCTGAAAACTATATGATTTGCTCACCTATTATTTACTGCTTATTCTTATAGGACATAAACTTCATGAAGTCAGGCATGTTTTGTTCATTGATGTACCCCAAGGGCTGAGAATAATATCTGACACATGACAGGTGTTCAGCATGTGGTTTTTTTTTTTTTTTTTCTGTTCAAACAAATGTCTTTAATTTGTTTGTGACACCTGTCGCCTAGGCACAGAAAAGGTCCCAGAAGGTCAGAGCCCTTCAAGTCTCAGTGGGAGAGTGAGAGAATCCTTTCACACACACACTCTTCCAGGGCATCAGTTTGTATTTTTTGAATAAATAAATAAACAAGTCTTTGAGAGGCAAGCCTTCCCAGGTACTGAAGACTGTGTTAGAACTATAAGTACTTTCTCCACTAACAAGTTATCTCAAAAAAGTTGGGTGTTGTTTTAACAGGGCTTCTGGCCAGGATCCATAGATAGCTTCTTTAAGTGAGGTAGATACTCCTGCTATCATAGTTAAGCAGAGGAAGAAACCAAGGCAGTCCTAGGACCTGACTCAAAGATTGTTGCTTCTGGAGTCCATGCTTCTAATGCTACACGATACCATCTTTTCTCTAGCACACCGGAACTTGAACTTGTCTTCTCTCCAGACAAGGTCACTTCCTACTTCTGCCTGATTTGGCTTTTTCCTGAGTTGCTCCATTCCTGTACCTATACTCTTCTGGGAGGGAGCAAAGATAATTGTCCTTTTACAAGTAGGGAACTGAGGCCCAGCCACTGTCATTAATTTGACCCTATCACCATGTTCATAGGTAGCAGAATTGACCCTGGAACCTCAGAGTTCCAGATTCCACAGCTGAACACCCATACTGGGCTGCCTTTTGTTTTGTTCCTCATTCTTGTTGATATGGAGTGAATGTTAATCAGATCATCAATAGTAGCAATTGGGGTGGGGGTGTTGGGTGGATGGCGAATGGTCACCAGAAAGTGACGGGGATAGAGAAAGGATTCAGAATCATGGGGAGTGGTGGAAGGAGCAAAGGGTTTTAGTCTTGAGGGAATTCAGGGTAAGGGTAGGGGTATATGGAAACTCCCGATATTTGAATGCTTATGTGGAGGTGTTCAGAGGTGACATGAGGTCCTAGAGAGAGCATGGGATCTGGAGAGAAGTGATTCTAGGTGGGGGACAAAGTCTGAATTTGAATTTTCCTAGCAGTGCAATGAATGCTCACTAAGATCCGCTTTGCAGAGTTGTGTTAGAAAAGCCCACATGAAAGGCACCCAGCAGGGCTCCTCATGCTCCATGAATGCCATCCATCATGAATATGGTTGTGAGCAAGACTGGAAAGCCACTTTGGCAACTTGATGGGGATGGTTTCAAGGACTAGGTTAGAGGACATGTACCACCATTCCATTCCTAGCTGTTTTATTTTGTTAAAACCAATTTAGTTTAGCATGACAAGCATGCAATATTTTGCAATATTTTGGACAATTCCATTTAATTCGGCACAAAGAATGTAAGTAATATTGTCTTCTATTTGACAGAAGATGTAGCTAGGATGATTGGAAATGAAACATTTATCATGCATCAGGATGGTTATTTTTATTATAATGTACTTACACTGTGTGCATATTCTATGGCTTACATATAGCCAGTAAATATTCTATCACTTATTCCTCTTCAGAAACATGTGGAAAGATGAATAAAGAACAGCCCCAACATTACAGCGTGACAGGGTCAGGGAATTTCAGAAATGGAAGGGACTTTAGAAATGGGTTTATAGTGAAATTCAACATCTAGAGGAAGGATTTAGAAGTCTCCCTGGAGCCCCTTCTGGCGGTCTGCGGCAGTCTCCCATCTTGCTAAAGTGTCACATTTGGCACACACTCCTGGAGAACTAGCAGACTTTTCAGTCTTTTTCAATTAAATTCCATGATGCTGTCCCTCTTGCCAACCTGATGTTAATTTGCCTCCCGTTGCTGCACCTTCAGTGGTTTCCCATTTCCTTTAGGACAGACTCCAAAGAAATTCACAATCTGGCACTGATAGACCCAAGGCTGTTACTTCCCTTCATGTGTCCTCCATTCCAGTCTTGCCTCGATGTGAGCTCAGGTTTCTGAGACGGGGGGCCACAGTGTTTGGGGGCTCCAGAGGCCAGGGGCCCGATGTATCAGTGGAGGCACTGCCTTATCTCTGGTGCTCTGGGCTTCTACTCTTACCTCTTTCACACTTTGGTGCAGGGAGGTTATGACCAGCAGGGAGGGAAAGTCAGTGTTACTAAATGACTGTGGGCCTCTGTACATGCGGCCAAGGTTAGAGAAGCTTTCATGTAGCAGGCATTCAGTAACCAGCAAGTCCCATGACCGGACCATCCTTTGTAGTAGGGGGCACCTCGTGTGGGCTGGTTTATTTGGTCTTCACAGGAGAACCCCTTTTGTAGCTAAAACACAGCTCCCGTGTCCTTCCATGTCACTTGCCTGCCAGTCCAAGCACGCCTGCCTCCACTGTCCCTCATATGACAACACCTTCTCCCTTCCTTGAAGTTCGGGCAGTGTGCTTCTAGTATGATTCTTTTTGCCACCTTTCTCAGTGTTCTTATTTTTGTCACAAGGAGGCTACTGATTGACATCAGAGAAAAGAAACACAAAACAATCCATTTCAGAGTCACATAGGACTAGACCAGCACTGTCCAGCAGAAATTTAATGTGAGCTACATATATAATTTAAAAATTTCTAGTGACAGGTAAAATTAATTTGAAAGTATTTTATTTCACCTAAAATATTATTTCAGCACGTAGTATTAAAAAATAATCAGAACTATCTTTTTTTCTCTCTGTTCCATATCTGGAGTATCTTTTATACCAGAAAACATCTCAATGAAGACACTTGTAGCTCGTGGCGGCCATAGGGACACAGTAGGTCTGAAGAGTCTGCAGGCTAAAGGGTGTGAGCTTGAGAGTCACATGGAGCGGAGTTCGCATCCTGGCTCTGCCACTGGTAGGCTGTCTAGATTTAGGAAACATCCCTTCCCTTACGTGAGCCTCAGTTTTCTTCCCTATAAAATGGTGATATTAGTTATGACCACAGAGAGCTATTGTAAAGATAAAATGAGATAATGCATGTTTTGGTACACAATAAACATTGAATGAGTGTTAATTATTGTTATTGTTTTAGCTAGATTTTAAATTTGAGCATTTATGCTCAAGACCAGTGATGCTATATTTTCTTGCATCAACTTCAGTCATAAATGTCTGTGGGTGATGAAGATAAGTTAACTTGTTTTGAGGACTGTATTTGGTGGACATTCTTAAAGCACACACCCATGAAGTTGGTTTTAAAAATTCATTTCTTTTGAACATTTGGTTATGAAAATATTCGAGCAGAAAAGGGGAAAGAATTATAGAACATCTATATACACACCATCTACAGTCTACAATGAATATTTTGCTCTATTTCTTTTATTAAATATGTATCCATTTTTCTGTCCTTCTATCCATTCATAAATCCATCTTATTTAACTTTTTGAATTATGTAATTATTGGGGCCAATGTTCATATTGCAAAAGTTAAGAAAAGCTCATTAACATGTGTTAATCATGTATGTTTTTGCACATCTTTCAGAAAGTTGTCAGAATAGTGACAACAAATGAGTAAGAATTTAGATGAATTGAGTAATACAATTCATATAATTGATGTGCTATAATATTTAATAAGCAAGATATATGTTCTTTTTCAACACCCATGGAAATTTTATAACTATTACTACAAAAATAAGAAAACCTACATGCTGAACCTTTGAAAGTAAAAATTACAGGGAGTCCCTCTAAACTGATCCACTCTGTAAACGAAAAGAAAACCAAAGAAACTAAATCAGTGTTTTAAACAGCTCTTGACTATAGAGAATATCAATTAGAAATATAGATTATTTAGAAATGAATACCACCAACAGCATGACATATTGTGTCCAAATGCAACTCAGAGGAGTGTTTCTGCTTTTAAATGTATTTTAGGAAGGAGTCATTAAACAGCAAAAATCACAAATTGATGAAGATTGACAGGTGAAAAAATTGAAAATATCATAGTAGATCAACCTCTTAACAGTAGTCAAGAGAGAAAAAGAGACAATATTAGGACTGAAGAGTGAGATTCATGAAAAGTAAGACATTTAAAAAAGAAACCCTTTTAAAATGTATTTAAATTACCTAAACGGAAAGAACAGATTCTGAGAAATTAAATTTCCACATTTGATTCAGGAAGGGTGCAAAATATCCCAATAACTATGGAAGAAATTGAAGAGGCAGTCCAAAAAGTACCATGAAAATAGTGAACTGGTACTTTCTGTTATTTAGACTGTTCCAGAACAAAGGAAAGAATGAAATAGTCCTCATCTTTTTCTAGACCACGAACTTGACCTTGACCCCACATTGGAAAAAAGAACATCATGAGAAGGAAAACATATAGGTTGATCTGGCTCATTAACAGAGATGCAAAATGTCAGTTAAAATGTTAACAAATAATTGTTCTTAAAAAGTAATGCATCTTGGGACGCCTGGGTGGCTCAGTTGGTTAAGCGGCTGCCTTCGGCTCAGGTCATGATCCCAGGGTCCTGGGATCGAGTCCCACATCGGGCTCCTTGCTTGGCAGGGAGCCTGCTTCTGCCTCTGCCTGCCTCTCTGTCTATTTGTGATCTCTCTCTCTCTCTGTGTCAAATAAATAAATAAAATCTTTAAAAAAAAAAAAAAAAAAAAAAAGTAATGCATCTTGACCAAGAATGGTTAGTCCAAGCCATGCAAGGATAGTTCAACAAAGGGAAATGTGTTAACATTATTCATCAAGTTACTAAGGTGGAAACAAAGTAACTTTGTGCTCCCCTGAATGCACGCTTGAAAACACATTTGAGAAGCTATAAACTTCCCAAGGGCTACCTCTGGGTGAAGTGCTCGAAAAGGTAAACAGATGCCACTAAAGAGATGTGACAATGGCCCTTATTGTTCCCAAGGGAGTACATGCTTATGAGGTTAAATTAATCTCTCTAAGTCCTGATTCTCTGAGTGACTTTGCCTAAGGCCTATCTCATTCTTCCCTCAGTTCTTTGTTTGTATCTGATGGATATTTGTATCGTTCTAGTGAATTTTAAACCAAAAGGAACAGAGCCCACAGCTATTATCACTCCAACGTAGAAGTGGAGTCACTTCAAGGGTTCTAGAGATCCCAGGAGGTACCTGCTTCTGAGCTCCTGGCAGAGAGCCTCGGGTAAGGTCAGGGGAGCTCTCATTCCCAATGGGAGAATGTGAGCAGAACCCCAAATCACACAGCACGCTTGGTCATACTTCGACCTTTCTCATTATGTGGGGGGTAGCTGAGGACTCATACAAATGGTGTTTTAATCATAGCATAAATTATTAATTTAAACCAGACACATGCCCTTGGGGATTCTTCATTCTGTGTAGGGGTTTTTATAAACTTCCATGATTTTTCACCTAATTCTCCCTTGTTTACTTTTGTTGAGACATTGCAATATTTTAGGATTTAGACTTTTTCACCTTTGGAAATAAACCAGACTTGGAAAAAAAAATCCTTTGTCAGAATTTTGGATGAATTTAGAAAGCTGTGTAATCTAGCTGTGTAATCAAGACTGCTAATTTGAGGAAGTACAATAGAAGGAGCGTGGCCTGGGCCTGGGTCAGCATCGGGCCTCCTGACCTGGTCTCAGACTCGGGCGCAATGAGGCTGTGGCCTCCTGGGCCACGTCTCCATTTTGAGCCCAGGGGAACCATCAGCCTGGATTTTCATGCTCCCTGCAGCACAGAAACACTTGGCTGGAAGGGACCACATGAGAAGCCTGTGAATCTCTTTGGATATTTAATCAGATCAGCAAATGGTTTCTGACAGAATAGCTTACTGACCACCCTTAGGCAGAACTGGCCTGCTTACACATGGCAAATTTGTCTCAAAGGGTCAAAGGATGTGTAGTGGGCACAGTTAATTAACTATCCCGTGTTTGCATCCTGAAGAACTCACTCAGGGGCACAGCAGACCCAGTGGTTCACTACTCAGCATTTATTACTGCCCACCTTATCTCTTGAATTTTTCCCCTTTTCTGCCTTCTGCCATTTGGGGTGAACCCATCCACCCCAGTTCTTGCTATGGATAGGCTCCAGCTCTTACCCTAGCCCCACTCTCTGGGGACAGGAGTGCATAAACTTATGTTGAAATAGTGGGATCTCCTGTAGGTAAGAATGAAGAATCATATCGTCTCATTTTTACAGGCAATAAAACTGCAGTCACGAGAAGATAGAGCTAGCACTGTGGGAGAAAGACAGAAACTTAGAAAGCTTCATAACACTGGAGAGTCCCTGGGTCAACCGGTTCCAAAACTGTATTAGCTTGGATCTCAAGTTGCATCTTTTAATTATTTTTAAGCCAGGCTGAGTTGGGTTTTCTCTTATGCGCATGTTTAAAGCTCTTGAGTAATACAGAGTGAGAACTGTTCTCTGCAATTTTCTGAGCGTAAGACTTCTATTTCCTTTCCTGGATGCCCCTAAACTTACAGCCTTGAAATTATAAATCTCTCAAACTAACCATTTCTTCCTTTGCACTGCTTCTTTTTAATAGTGTTTTTTAAAGTTCTGGATGACACAGTAGTAGTAATAATAATAATAGCTAATACTTACTGTGCACTTCCTATTTGTGGGTCACTCTCAGAAGCATTTTATGTGCATAGCATTTCCTACTGGAAGCTGGTGTGAATTTAGAAGGAATACATTTGCCTTTTACCTATAACATTTTTTCCCAAAGGATATAAATATTTCAATGATTCCTAGTGTGGATAGATTTAAATCCTATGTGTGTATTTAATAAGGAACACCTACTCTAACCTTCTATTCAGTTGGCCCCATAGTATTCTGAGGCCAAGACTGTCATTTCCCCATTTTATTTTTTTCTCCCCCTCCCCCCTTCTTCTTCTTGGAGAGGGGGGAAAGAGCAGAGGGAGAGGGAGAGAGAGAATCTTAAGCAAGCTCCATGCCTAGCACAGAGCCCAATGCAGGGCTCAGTCTCACAACCCTGAGATCATGACCTGAGCCAAAGTCAAGAGTCAGATGCTTGACCAACTGAGCCACCCAGGCACTCCTTATTTCCCCATTTTAAAGAAAAAGACTTAGATATAGAGAGGTGCCCGAGGTCATACTTTGAGTGACAGGGCTGGACCCAGGTACAGTCAGTTTGATCCCAGGGACTATGCACTTCACTGCCTCTCTGTGTAGATTTTATAGGACATGACTGGGCTTTTGGTCTTTCTCCAGGAGATGTCACAGTCAGGCTACGCAGAGAAGTGAGTTTTATAGTAAAGATCTGAATTAACATTTCATTTTCTCTTTGTAATTGAAAACATGATTAATTGTTACAAGTCCCCCTAAGGCACTTTTCTAAAATAAACAGCAAAAAGTAATATATGTGCTTCTGAACCAAGGACTGATAGTTTATAGTTTTATTTTTATGTACTTGAACTGTTACAAATGTGTATTAAAATAGATATGTTAAAGCCTCCCTAGGACATTGGTTTATTCTATTTCATCTTTATAATTCCGTAGGAGTTATTGTATGTGTTGACCTGTGATGTTATTTGGACTTGAAAGCACAGTGGGGATTGATGTACTTTTTGATTTTGCTTCCCAGCATCATAATGTGACCGTCTTTTTGCCTTTGCATATCTTTTCTCCCCCTAGAATTCTACACTATGTGTATTGGGTAAACATTAAAAAAAATAATAAAGCTACTGAAGATTTTTTTTTTAAAGATTTTATTTATTTGACAGAGAGAAACACAGAGAGAGAGGGAACACAAGCAGAGGGAATGGCAGTGGGAGAAGCGGGCTTCCCGCTGAGCAAGGAGCCTCATGCGGGGCTCGATCCCAGGACCCTGGGATCACGACCTGAGCCAAAGGCAGATGCTTAACAACTGAGCCACCCAGGCCCCCTGCTACTGAAGATTCTTAATTACATCTTTAGTAACAGACTGAAAACAAAAAGCACAACTTGGTTTCTTTAAGAGATTATTTCTTCCTCATTCTTTATTTGCCAGCAACAAACAAGCAAACAAACAAAAAAATGAAGACGTAGAAGGCCAAAGGGAAGGCAGGACCTGAGATAGCTCATGGCTCAAGGGTAATGTGAGTGCTTTTGGGGGCATTCAGAAGGGGAGGAGGAGAAAGCAGTGGTGGCCCTCGGGAAACCCTTCTCTTCTTGGTGGCTGGCAAGAGATTTTCATCTTTTTATCTGGCTGAAGCCAGGGCGTGGACTGATGTCCAAGAGTCTAGGCCACCAGTCTGACCGAGGCAGGGGATAGGCGTATGCCTAAGTGTCTGTGCGGCCTCCTGCCATGTTCTCTACCTACCAGGTTCTCCCTGTTGCATCCCAGTGTGCTCCTCTGGCCCCGCCCTGATGCGTTCACCTGCTGCGGCCCCCCAACCTTGAAGACAGTTCTTCTCAGTGTTCCACATCTCTTCGCTCTCTCCTCCCTGAATCTCCACAGGCCACAATCTGTTCTTAGCACTGAACAAATGCTCTTTCACAGAAATGAGTTTATTCTACTTACTCACACGCTTGTATTTTGACATACTGAAATAGCTGTCTACATTATGATTTGGATTTACCATAAGCTATATTTCAGACTACTCCTGATCCAAAGGGGCAATCCAAACAAAGTGTGGTGAATAGAAATGGGGGTAAAGTGAATCAAGAATTTCCCAAAAACCACTCTCTTGAACAGTTTGGTATTAATATCATGACCTCCACTTTCCTCTGATTTGTACCACTGGTCTCCCCTTTGACTTACAGGTTTCCTGAGATTTCATTTTAGGGATCTCTGTTACAGTTAGACTTACTTTTTTTTTTTTTTTTGCCGAAGTATCTGTGACTCTCTGTTTCAAAATGATTTTTCCTGGTGTGTCAAAATATGATCTTTTTAGTTGCTGTTTTTGTTTAAATCCATGGTAACATAGTTGAATTACTGTCGGGAGTAGCCATTTCATAGAACACTTAAAAATATTGAGCCAAATCTGTTTGACATAGCACTTTACAACAGTAGGATTAAATCCTCTTTGACAAATGTTTTAATTGCTGAGAAATGAAGCTTGGGGAGGGATCTGGATGAGTTTTGGCAGGTGTCCCTGTGCCTGCTGTCAGGTGCTCACATGGCCACGAGGAGTTTGGCCGAAGCAGGAGGTTCCTGGTAATCAGAACTGTCGACTTAGTGTGTGACTCCTGTGGGTTCCCCAATCTTTCTGTGCCTCTCTTCCCTAGGGCTCTGTTCCCTCCTCCGAGGCAGGACTCACTGCAGCTCTGCTCCCGAGTCAGGTCAGAACAAACCAAGTGAGCCCTTTGTGAGGGGGCGAAGAGCATGGGACAGGATTTCCCCCCTCCCTTCCCCAGCACACGCATCCCCTCCACAACCGGTAAGTCTCTTATTCAGAATTGCTTCAGTGCCCATGCCTTCAGCCCAGAATAAGTTAACTGTCCTTGATTCAAAGTTGTTTTATTTTATTTTTGAAATTAGCATACCAGTAAGAGCAACACTTTTGGGGGTGTATACAGTTTTATGAATTTTTTTTCCCCCAAAGATTTTTATTTATTTGGCAGAGAGAGAGAGAGAGAGAGAGCGCACAAGTAGGGGGTGTAGCAGGCAGAAGGAGAAAGGGAGAAGCAGGCTCCCTGCTGAGCAGGGTGCCCCATGTGGGGCTCTATCCCAGGTCCCTGGGATCATGACCTGAGCTGAAGGCAGACACTTAACCAACTGAGGCACCTAGGCGCCCCGCAGTTTTATGAGTTTTTTTTATTGTTGCCCCATCAGTCCCTGGTGCCTACTAAACTGTTCTCTGTGATTATCATCTGGTCATTCTGAGAATGTTACATGAATGCAGTGACAGATTATGTAAACCCTGAGATTGGCTTCTTTCACAGCGTGATACCATTGAGTTTTACCCAAGTTATTGCACATATCAGCACTGTGTGTTGTTTATGGCTGAGTAGTATTCCACCCTGTGGGTGAACCACAGTTTGTTTGTCCATTCAACCACCGGAGGACGCTCGCATGATTTCCATTGCTGGTGACTAAATAGAGCTGCTGTAAGCATTCATGTACAGGTCAAGTTGTTTTTTAAAAAGTTCCTTTTTAAGAGCTTTCATTCAAAGAGGCTCCTTTTTGAGTATTCGTGCTTCCTGTGGAGATTTTAAAACACAGCTGCAAATTCTTTGACACTCTTCCCATTGAGAGGCGGTGTCTTGAATCTGAGTGGGCCGCTCTGAATAATATAAGACCGAAGTGATGCTATTGTTGACTCTGAGACCAGGTCATAAAAGGCCATGTGGTTTCTGCCTCACTTACCAAAACACCCGGTGTTGGGATCCTGAGGCAGCGCTGGCGAAGCCCCCTCTGAGATCAGCATGCTGAGGAGGGCGTGCGTGGGAGCTGTGGCGGACAGTTCCCGCTGAGCCGTCCCCCCAGCTCCTCCAGGTTACCAGATGTGTGCGTGAACCCAGCTCCATCTCTCTGGAGGAGTCCACCTGCCAGCGGGCTACCACCGAGTGACCTCTGCCATGCCACGTGGAACAGCAAAATCACCCAGCCAAACTGCCAAATTTCCTGAGCCAAGAAACTGGGAGATAGAATGGAGTGGTTGTTGTTTTTACCCACTAAGTCTCGGTTTGCTTGGTTCACAGCTGTGGAAAACTGGAACACTCTCCAATGGGTATTTAAGCTTCACAGGAGCAAGGGTTATATCCCTCGACAAACCTAAAACTTTGGAAGCAGCAGTGCTCAAAAGCCTCATTTCTATTTTTTTTTTTTTAAACTATGATTTCCGAACTATGCATAGCAAGGCACCGTGTAAGTACTGTGCACAGTAAGGCTGAAGAAGTGGGATTACCTTGATAATTACCTTGGTGATAAGAAAATGATCCAACAACTACCAAATGCTATGAAGTATGTTACTCATGGACTCACCAACTGCGGAATCTGGAAAGGACATTAAAAGACCTTCTGTTTCACCGCTGCGTCAGGCAGGTGGGCAGTGAGGCCCGAGTGGGGGAGCGGCAGCAGGAGCAAGGACTCGGCCTGATGTCTGGCTTCTCCCAGTGGATTAGCCAAGGCCTCTGTTCCCAAGTGTGGATGGGCGGGAAAGAACCACTGGGTGGCTCTGTGAGCACTGCCTACGGAGAGGTCTAGCCAGGCAATCAAAGCCCCTGACTCAAAGAGTTAAAGCAGAAAACAGAAGCATCTTTCCACAATTCTGGTCTCAGAAAGCGTTTCGGAGCTATCGCTTTGATTAAATACAAGCGTCGGCAATTATGAGAAAGGAGCAGTAGGAGAACAAGAACGTGTTCTGGGAAATAAAAAAAAAAGTCCACAATGGCCCAGATTAAATCAAAACTCACTGGAGGTGATGAATGACAAACGGACATTAAATAATCTAAGGCAGAGAATGAGAAGAACTTGAAGGATACAAGATCAGATCAAAAACAAAACATGATGGAAATTGCAATGGGAGAAAGTGGAGAGAGATTTGTCAGGCATTTATTGACAGATGTCTGTTGAGGCTCTCCTCCGCCTCTTAACAGTGGGCACCAAGAAGTGAATAAAGCAGAGAAAAAAAAAATCCTAGCTTGCTTGGAGCCTATGTTCAGTGATGGCTGGAATGGATGGAAGAAAGAAAATAAGCAACTAAGTTAAACTGTGTCAAATGAGAGAAGGTAATCAGAGCTCTGGAAATCCAGAAATCAGGGAGGAGGAAAGGAAGGAGGGAGGCTGCTGACAATTTTAAATAAAGTGGTCAGGATCTGAAGGGGTAAGGGAGCAAGCCGTGAGGAGACCTTCGAGGAGCACACTCCAAGCCAAGGGGACCACCCGTGAAGACCCGGAGACGGGAGCCCAGACCAATGTGGGGGGAGCAAGCATAAACCTGACAGAGGAGTCCTTGGGGATGCCGATGGTGAGGGACCTCGGGCCCTGGTAATTATTTGGGCCATTTTAAGGACTTTAAGAGGGAAAGGCATTGAGGGATTTTCAACAAAGGAGTGACATGATTTCACTTAAGCTTTAAAAAGATTATTCTGGCTGTCCTGTTATGACCAGATTGGAGTTGTGAGTGGGTGCAAGGGCAGAAGCAGGAGGAGGAGGGAAGAGTCTGACGAAATGATGCGGGCAGCGATGCTGGTGGTTGGCGGTGGTTTGGACTGGCCCAAGCGCGGTGGAGATGATAAGTGGCTACATTTTGGATTTACTTTATTTATTTATTTATTTCCCCCCAAATATGTTTATTTTTTCAGTGTTACAAGATTAATTGTTCATGCACCACACCCAGTGCTCCATGCAATATGTGCCCTCCTCAATACCCACCACCAGGCTCACCCAACCCCACACTCCCTCCCCTCCAAAACCCTGTTTGTTGCTCAGAGTTTGGATTTACTTTAAAGGCAGGTCCAACCTAATTTGTGGGCAGATCAATAAGGAATTGAGGAGAGACAGATAAATGAAATTCGGGACTAGAAATTGAAAGAAGTTGACATTTACTGAGGAAAAGGAGATCCAGGGGGAGCTGGTTTTTTTGGGGAATATGTGTGGAAATCAGAGTTTGCTCTTTGCTTTTCCAGTTTAAGTTTCAATATTTGAGAAGAGCTGTCTGGTAGAGTATTTGGAAATGCAAGAATGGAGTTGAGGTGAAAAGTTGTTGGCATTTAAACTGGGAGAGGAAGGAAATCCCCAACAGGGAGTATAGACGGAGACCAAGGACCGACAGCGGGCTCACCTCTGCCAATGTGCAGCTGTGTTGGAAGGCATATGTAACTGTGAGAGGGAGGTCCTGGTGGGGTGCAGAGAAACCCACAGGGCCTGCCGAAAGCATCGAGGGGGTGGGGATATCAACTGTATTAAACACTGCTAAGTCCGGTAAGACGAGGATGGAAAAGTGACCATCACTGACCTTGTCAAAGTGGTTTTGGTCAAGTGATGGCGTACAAGGAAAATGTGATTGCGCATTGGGAGAGGAACTGGAGTTCGGGGGATGGGGCAGAAGCTGGACGAAGATGTGGGGTCGTGACAAGGTTTCTTTTATTTTCAATTTTTTTATTACTTTCAATTGTGGTAAAATGTACGTGACACCGAATTTACCATGTTAACCAGTTCTGTGTGCAGAGCAGAGGTGTTAACTGCAGTCACACTGATATGCTCCCATCCCCAGCATCCGTCTCCAGAACTCTTTTCATCTTTCCAAACTGAAACTCCGTTCCCATTAAACACTGACTCCCCATTGCCCCCCTCCCCTCAGTCCCTGGCAACCACCAGTCTACTCTCTGTTTGTGTGCATCTGACTTGCATTGCATTCTATTTGTAATGCTTATCCTACCTCTGTATCGTATAGTATCTGTCCTTTTGTGACTGGCTTATTTCATCTAGCATAATGTCTTCAAGGTTCATCGATTTCCTTCCTTTTTTAAAAAAAAAATATTATGTTTGGGGGGGCACGAGTTGGGGGAGGTGCAGAGGGAGAAGCAGACTCCCCGCTGTGCTGGGAGACCGATGTGGGGCTCGATTCTAGGACCCTGGGATCATGACCTGAACCAAAGGCAGATGCTGCTTGAGCCACTGACTCAGGCTGAGTCAGCCTGGCAGTTTTTAGGTTTCCTCCCTTTTTAAGGCTGAATAATATTGCATTGTACACACCCAACCCATTTTGTTTACCCATTCATCTGCTGATGGACATTTGGGCTATTTCCAAATTTTAGCTACTGTGAATAGTGCTGCTATGAACATGAGGGTACATTAGATATTCAAATATCTACTTGAATCCCTGCTTTAGTTCTATGGGTATATGCATTGGATTAGAACTGCTGGGTCATGTGGTAATTCTATGCTTAATACTTTGAGGGTTCTCTATATTATTTTTTGCAGTGACAGTTGCATGATTTTTTGAAAGTCATGTATTTTTGACACATTTTCTTTTTATTTATTTATTTGACAGAGAGAGAGAGAGAGAGAGCAAGAGCGAGAGTGAGAGAGAGAGAGAGAGAGAGCAAGAGAGCACACAAGCAGGGGGAGTGGCAGGCAGAGGGAGAGGGAGAAGCAGGCTCCCCGCTGAACCAGGAGATCCAATCTGGGACCCTGGGATCACGACCTGAGCCGAAGGCAGCTGCTTAACCAACAGAGCCACCCAGGTGCCCCTTGACACATTTTCTAAAGTAATAATTTGGACCAAATGGTTATTAAAACTCTGGTGAAGAGACACAAGACTGTGGGAAGATGGTTAAAGGTGGCATATTCTTTTTCATCCTGGCTTTCTGTCTGTTCCAGGCCCAGGCCTCTGATGTCAGCTTGGCATCCATCTGGAGGCTGGGAAGAGGCCCAGAGCCAGCACCCTGGGGCCTGGATGCCCTTTCCTATAGTGTCCGATCACTTTTTTTTTCCTAGAAGGAATATAATTTCCTTGGCCATATCCCTCACTCTCTGAATAGCTCTCATACTGGATTAAATGTTTCTTGCTTGGCATTGGGAACAAGGGGGTCCTTGGAAGAGGCAGAAGAGATGGTTATAGACTGGCCACTCAACGAAGCGAAGGCCCTGAGTGGCTAGAATTTTGGAGGCATTAAGTCCCTCAAGGTCCTATTTTAAAGATAAGGGTGGCTGGAAATACTGCTGCAAGGAAAAGAATGTGGAAGAAGACAGCTCTAAGGAAACTGAGCCCTGCAGGCCATGCTTACCAGCTCCGGAGGAGAACAGCACCCATGGTCCTGAGTTCCCTAGACCCCGACCACTCGTGGCACAGCATGGGCCCTGAGAGCTGCCTGTGTTTAGACACTCTATATTTTCCTTGATGCATTTTAGATGACCCTAGAGCTTTGCTTTCCTCTGTCTACTGAGGCAAACTGGCAATTTATCTACTTAGTATTTATCTACTGTGTGTTGAAAGAGAGGTGGGGGTACAAGATTAAGAAACCTTTAAACAAAGCTTTAAGTAGCGCTATCTCAACATTGTTCAAAAGTGAACTGAATTAGACTCCTGGTAATATAAAAGTCTTGCCAGTTCCCATTACAACACACATTGCAACATGCTTCTTTTCTCGTAAGTGTCTTTTCAGGGTCACTCCGGTTCTGTCTGATCCTTTTCCCCCTTGACCTTCTGCCAATGCCCAACTGTGAATCAGTAGAGCCGTCTGCTTTCCCCTTCTTGCTCACCTGCCGCTGAAGGCTGGTCAGGGAGATGGGAGGGCTATATTTCTCCATTCAACGACCAGCGTGTGGTCTTTATGCTCCTCTGCACACAGGACTCAGGCTGCAGCTGCTTTCCTACAGAATGGCCATTCCGCCCGTCTCCTCACTCCTCATCTCCCCCATCTCAGCAGCTGCTCACACCTCCTGCTTTATGTTTGGTGAGGGTTCCTTGAGCTTCCTGTCTCCAAACCCACAGATCCGCTTCCCCACCCTTCTCCCCATTTTTAGGTCTTTAAGCGAAGAAGTCCCCCATCCAGGAATGATTCCTTCGTCTTGGATCTGGATGCCCCACCTCCTTTCTCTTAGACACTTTGTTTCTTCTTGTATTTAACCCCTTGCTTTCCTGAGTCCTCAATTTTTTCCTTCTTTGACTCCTTCTTCTCAGATCAGGATCATGTGTAAGCTTAAAATACCAACAGCAGCAAAAAGGGGAGGAAACAAAAATGCTTTTGCCCTGAAGCCTGTGAGAAAGCAGTTGAGTCTTCTTTGTGAAGCTCTGGCAAGAGAAACTGGCGTATGTTGCTCCTCTTCTGATCTCTCCTTCAGTCACTCGATCCAGCTTCTACTTCCCAACCTCATGGGAACCAAGAGGGCCTCAATTATCAAGGTGATTGGGAGATTTTCAATCTGTTGAAAACAGATTGTTCAACACCTCCCATCTGTTCTTTTTCCAGGATCTGAAGGTGCAGCTTTGTCATTCTCCTCTGACAGTCCTCATGCTGCTTGGCATAGTGGAAAGAACTCATGCTTTACAGTAATTTGAATCACAGCTCTGCTATGTGATAGCTGTGTGATTATGGACTAGTCACTTAACATCTCTGAGACTTACTTTGCTCCTCTACAAAATGGGGAAGGTAACAACGATGGAGAGTCTGTGGGAAGACCGATGGGGCATTAGAGAGAAAGCTCTTGGCACACAGAAAACATCCCACTGCTAATGACTGTTAGTCCTCCCTCTCTCTTTTTAGATCAGAGGATGTTTGTTCTTCGGTAGTCTCTTCAGACTATGTCTTCTCTGCACCTGACTATACGTATCTTAATTCTACAAACTCTGTAGGAAAATGTGCTCCACAGAGCTTTGCTCTCTATTGATTTATCAGACGCTCCTTCTGAGTAACTCAGACGTCCTGTGTTTTTTCCTACTGTGGACACTATTCCCTGACCCCCACAGGAGCAAAGCCTAGTAGAGACCTGCATTGGATTGTCCTACAGGCACAGTCAAGACTGAACTCATTTCCTTCCCTGAAATCTGCTTCTCCCTATTCCCAGTTTCAATCAGACACCACCTTGGCTCCGGCCCCTCAGCCCTGACATTGTCAGGCTCAATGCCTCAACTCCTTCACCCCGTTATGGAAGGTCTTTGGAATTCATTCTCCTTTAGTAGGTCTTGTATTATTCTCCTTTCTCTATTTATATTGTTACTTCCTTAGTTTAATTCTTCAAGATCTTGGCTTTTGCACAAGGCATTTCCTCTTTCTGAACTGCCTTTCTCTTTTTCTCTGCCCACCGAATTCCTACCTGTCCCTCCTATCCCCACTCAGGGCCCTTCCTGGGCTCGCTGGTCACCCCCTGTGCTCGATGTGTCCCTTGTTTCTACCTCACATGTCACTAATGACAGTCAGTCTTCAAGCAGCAGGAGCTAAGCCATTCAGGTCTCCAATGGCCTCTGTTCCCAGCAGACATATGGCATACGCAAGGGTTCATGGAATGAATGAATGTTTAGGAAAATATGTACTGAGTAATGCATCTACCTCAAACAATACTCAATAAAATAAAAATTTGATTCGCTAAGATGAAGGCAATCTCTGTGGACTTTGGCCTGTGACGTTAACATACACGATAACATCGTCTGTCAAGGCTGAGATGAAAGCTCTATTTTGATGAACTTCTTGGACCTCCAGTGGTAAATTTGCCTGAACAGTTTGAATAAATGACACTTATGTACTGAAGTCCAATTCCTTCTGCTGGGAGAGAATCCCATGCAGCCAAAGGCCCTTTCTGGCAGGATCGTGCACAGTGAATGGCCAAGTTGTGATCTGGACACTCAATTGTGATAGGGAAGTGAGTCCCTGGTCACTTAGAGCACATGATATGAATGTCAGGGCCCTTCATCAAGTCTTATCAAAGGCAGGTTTTAATCTTGGGCCTCGCTTGGGTTTCCTCCTGCCGTGTGCATTCTCAGGTCAACCCTCCCCCTCCACTGGATCCCTTCTCCCAACCCCAGTCTGCTTTGGCCTCCATGCTCCTGAGACCTCCTCTTCTTTCTCAAGCATCCTTTCAACCTGTGGGATTCTTTCTGCCAGCTGAGTGGTTAATGCGAGCCATGGCTTTGGAACAGTCAGCCCTCTGATGATAAGCGGAGGGAGGAGGGAGGAGGAGGAGGAGCATGCATGGCTGACTCTGACCTGGGACCGGTACTCCTGGGTCCCCAGGACTTGCCCTTCACCTCTGCTCCTCTCATTAGCTTTCCTCGGCGCCCCTCAGACACTCTGGGTTTTGCCTATGGCTCCTCCTTCGTGATTTTAAACAGTAAAAAAGCACAGACAGGAGGATTATTGTAAAGAAGGTGTAATAAATACCCTGACTATGGTCCCACTGAACTCCTTCATTCCTCAAAGGAAATAATTTGATCACAATATAAGGATATGGTTACCGCTAAATGCCAGTGGAGTTCCAGGGAAGTCAGCGTGGCAATAAGTGAGTGTACGAGGAACTCCCAGTGAGTAAAATCCAAGCGGGAAGCAGGGAGATTAGCGAAGGGCTTGCTATAAGTAAAGGCAGGGTCTTGCCAAAGCAGAACCACCCAGTCTGCTATTTGAAAAAAGAGTTAAGACCAGAGTAGGTTTTGGTTTCTCCCAACCCACATGCACGTACCAGAATAGCTCACACATGCCTTCTGGATACCCACAGCATCCTGTCTTCCTCACTTTGGGTTTAATTTGTTTCCCTCCTGGGTTCTTCATCTGAGAATAGAAGGGCGACAGACGAGAATTGCAGTCCCCCCCCCTTTTTTTTCTCCTGCTGGTAGAACTTTCCCACCAGGATAAATGGACCACTCTATCTCTCTAGAACTAATTTCTTGGGGATTCCTAGGTGTTTTCTCTCTTCTATTTCTGTAAGTAGCATTGTCTTGGAGATTTCGTGACTCCTTGCGGTCACTCTGCCGGTCTGAGAGAAACTCCGAGATCCCGTCTGTAGGCCTCACCCCTGCAGCTCAGCAGCCCAGCCAGACCCTCAGATGTCTCCAGTAGAACTCAGTTCAGACCACCTTCCACACAGCCCCTGGTAGGTCCTTCATACGCCGCATACCCGGGGGTATCAATCTCCAGTTCTTGTCCTTCACTGACTTTCTTTTGCCGATGAAATGGCATTCAGACTTCTGAGCGCGGAGTTCAAGGACCTCCACCATCTGTTACAAACTACCTACACTTCAGTCCATGCCTCTGAGAATAGTCTGGTTTTCCCGCCTTCCCGTCTGAAGTCCTTGCATCTTCAAGTCCCACTTCCTCTCTAAAACACTCTGACCTCCTCAGGCCTGTTCTAGAATTATTTATGGGTGTGCTTTCGCCCTTCCAGCCGTGGGAGGCCTCAACAGCAGGTTCTGCTGCATCTTATTAATTTTTAATTTCCCCATGGCAGCTAACACAGGGCCATGTGTGTGTGAGTGTGAGTGAGTGAGGGAGGGAGTGTGCACGCACAGACGTTGATTCTCTAGGCTTAGCCTTTAAAGGTTTGAAGAAAATTAGTTCTGACTTATTAGGTTATTCCCAATAAATTGAAAGGATCTCAACATGCTTTTCTACAATCCAGGAAATATTTCCAAAGGAGAAACAATATCATTCACACTCAAACTCTTGCCATTTACAACAGAAGGGAGGTTTCTGATGATGTTTAATGATAATTGACTTGAGGAAAGGAATCTATTATGTTGATAAAATTACATTTAGCTGAGAAAATTTTGGTTTGATTTATTTTGAACTTAAACATCTAGAAATAAAGATGTGCAAAGAATTCCATGCTAATTCTGCATTATGGGGTGGATATCTTCCATGACTTCATTGATCTATTATTATTTAGTTAAAAAGCACATCTTCTAGAATGTGACTCTTGGGGCACCTGAGTGGCTTAGTTGTTAAGCGTCTGCCTTCGGCTCAGGTCCTGGGATCGAGCCCTGCATCAGGCTCCCTGCTCGGCAGGAAGCCTGCTTCTCCCGCTACCATTCCCTCTGCTTGTTTCCCTCTCTCGCCGTGTTTCTCTCTGTCAAATAAATAAAATCTTAAAAAAAAAAAAAAGAATGTGACTCTTATCATTGTCTTGTTCTAGAATAGAAAGGGAGAAATGTTCCTGCACAGAGAGGTCCCCCACAGGCCCAGTGGGAGGCTCTCCTTGCCTGCTTGTGTGGTGTCTGTGTTCTCCCAGATGGGCACCCCCACCCTTCTCCGCAGGCCCTGGGGCCGCAGGGGAACCTGGCCGCTGGGGGGCTCGGTAGTGTGATCAGCCAACCTCTGAAGGGACCAACTGTCATAATTCAGGAGAAGCACTTTATATTTTATTTCAGGGCTCCCAGGAGCCAGCCTTCCTTCTAGCAACTGCCCTTTTGCCTTCAATGCATTGGTTTCTCCTGTCAAAAGAATTTCTCCAATGCCTGCAGACCCCCAATTTCACCTCCAGTGCACATAGCTGCTGCCATCTGAGAGGTTTTAATGTCCATGTGAAACGTGATAATAAGATTTGAGTTTAATAGAGTCAGTCTTCTAGATGTGACTTTATCTGTGTTAATCAGCACTCTGCTCCAGCTAGCTGCCTTCAGGACTCCAGCGAAGTCAGCGCCTCTCCTCCCCAGCTCCTGGCCCCTGCTCCACTCTCTGTCTGTGGTGACTTACCCTTCCCCTGCAGCGGGGAAGAGAGAGCATGGCCGCAGACGACCAGGCTCACATCATCCATGGTAGCAAATCTGAAGGAAAGAGCGTCTCTCTCCCGAGTCCCAACACAAAGCTTCAGAGCAAGACTTGGATTGGCCAGGCTGGGGCCCCGTACTCAGTGGGTCACTGACCCCTGTGTCCTGAGGAAGGGAGTTCACTCGCATACCCCCTGTGGCTCTTCCTCAAGGAACACAGGTGTCCTTATCAGACAGGAAGAGAGTAGGGCTGTGGGGCAGAGAAAGAAAACAAATGCACCCCTTACCAGCTACATGTTACAAAATGTGTTTCTCAAAATCGTAATCTTCAGTTTTTTAAATAAACATTTTATAAAATTACTGACTTTAAGATGCGGGATACTGGAAGTTACCAAACGATGTTCCTCCACCTGGACAGGGGTGGGGTACCCCAGGCTCACTGTGCACATCTTAATGATGGGTGCTCTTCAGGGAAGGGGTCAGCGCGTGCCCCTCCATGGAGACCCTGAGAGAGTGTTCAGCACTAAGTGTTCTTCAGAGCTGGATGAGTAAGAGGAGGTGGAAACCCACAAGGCCTCGTTTTCTGTGGTGCTCAACAAAGTCTCTGGGCCTTATTATTTTGCTACTTTGGGCCAGAGGATTATGTAAAGGACTCTGCCCAGAAAGATCTCTGTGAGATTTCGTGGAGACCCTGGCCCTCCCCCACCCACCCCATGCCACTCAGGGTTCTGCAAGGCCTCAGCACCAGAGGTCAGCCCTAAGTCAGTGGAGAAGCCCTAGTGCGATTACTTCCAAGTGTGGGGCATATGTTGTTTTGGTATTGTGTTTGTATGTGCAAAAACAGAGGCTTTGTGTCTGGACTGATTGTATGTTAGTCTCTGCATGTGTGTTTTTTTGGGGTCTGCATTTGTGTGTCTGTGCGTCTGTGGGTCTCTGGTGTGTATGTGCAAGAGTGGATGCAAGAGCTGAATTAGCGTTTATGTTTAGACTGTATTTGTGAGTGTATCTGAAGAGCTGGAGAAATGGCATTCCTTTACTTACATTTACTAATTTTGCCCTTAATGTGCTTAATTTATGAATCTGCCAGCTGCCGTCCTTCCTCCTGCCCCCACACCCCCCAGCGTGCAGGAGGCAATTTGGTCCAGCTGTCTTGCTGGAATGCGTTCTGCTCTTCTTGAGCATGCTTTATTATTTTTATTATTAGAGCTTTTGGAAGGTCTTGTGAGAGAGGTGCTGAGGTTCATCGCAGATTATTTTTAATAACAGAATTCTAGAGGGAAACGGAGAACTTTGTTTTATTGGCAAGCTGTCTTCTCCATCTTTAAAGTAAACAAGACTCCGCTCTACATTATTTAGTGTGTCATCGTTTCCTCCCCCTTTTAATCATCTTCCAGATGGACTCATGATGTCTGAACCGACGGGCATAGAGCCCTCTCTGTGAGCGCATATGCATGGGGTCCCTGTGGGAGAGGGTGCATCCAGCCCAGCACCTCTAGATTGCCAGTCTGCCAGGCCTTCGGACCTCCGTGGTCTCCATTTAGAACAGGGGACACTGCAGAGTCCCGCCTCTGGCCTGAGCTGGTTATGTGTAAATCGTGAGAAGAGTCAGAACCTGGGTCATGGAGGGTCAGAGAAGAGCAGTGCTACACTCTGGTGGTGGCATCCTGCTCCAAGCTACCACTGGAGTGCCCACTAAGGGGCACCTGCATGGTGGCAGGCGTTGTGCTAAGTCTCTGTGTGTGTGCACATGTATACGTGTGCGTGCGTGAATGAATCGAAGCTGAAACCCCCTACTGCCCCTTGAAAAATGTTGATATGTCAATGTAATTGGTCCAAATCTCACTCTTCAGACTGCAGTAGACACCTGGCTGCGTCTGTAAGTGAGGCTTGCTGCCCTCTGGAGCCCCAGTCTGTGTCTGTGACAGCTTTTCTGCTCTGTCAAGGTCACGGGCAGGGAAGCCCATTTGCCACTGATTTCTGCAGGTCCACGTGCAGCAAGCGCCTGGTGATTTCTGTGCCCTTGTACTAGGGTGTGGAGCCACCTGCTAGATGCTGGCCCCTCGGGCTTGCCTGCTTCTCCTTGCCCCCTCCTTCTCCCTCCCATCCCTGCACAACCCGCCTTCCAAACCTCAGACCCCCGCCTTCCAACCCCAGACATTCAGCTTTTACCCTTCTTGAGCTTACTATGAAGTTTTTCTTAATAAATAGAAAGGAATTTTGAGCAGCACATTGGTTGGCCAAACTGCATATATAAAGCTCTCAGCCAGGGAGGAGTTTGTTTTCAAGCTATTTTTGTAGGATGCTTGACTCCGAAGAGAAAGAGCTTATGGTCACTCCTTCCAAGAAACTGTTCTCTCGGTAATTCCAGGAATCCAGGAGCTGCCGGTGAGGAGTTCAGTGTACCTGTTTCTCCAAAGCCTCTCTTTCCATCCTTCCTCTTTCTCATCTTTCCTTTTCTCTCCTCATCATAAAAACCTTAAAGGATGTTCCCTGTGCCCTGACAAAATCGTGGACCAGATCACACAGTAAGAGGGAGAGATTGTAAGCCATTCACACTCCAGCCATCCTCCAAATTCTCAAATGTCCAGGTGCCAGGAAGAGTGCGAGGTGCCCAAGGACTGTGGTTGCCCTCGAGGGGTTGGCGGGTCTCTACGGGAGGGACGATGTGTGCACAAATGACCGGAAGGGAAGTATGGAATGTGCCCGGAAACAAGAGGTTGGAGGAGATCCCTTCTAGCTGAGGCTCAGGCAGTGCTCCCTGGAGAATATGGAATTTAAGCTGCCCTTGAAGGCGGGTGGGATTTGGACAGAATTCTGGGGAAAGGGAAGGGTGGCCGATGGTGGTATAGTAGCTAGTGATGCAGGCCACGTGCTAGTGGAAAAAGTAACACACCACTTTTATGGCAACTGGAGGGTGGCAAGGAGAGAATCCTGAGCAGCTACTGGAAAGCTGCTGTGCGTTTGCAAAGCCTACGGTTATGCCCAGGTATGTGCTCAGTTCAGTGTCTTACTTAATGTTAAATATTTCTAGTAATATTAATATCAGACATTATCTAATCCTATTCGTACTCCCCCCCCCCCCCATATTCATACTTTAAGCTTCCTTCCCCTCGTTTTTCTCCCTAACAAAATTACTTTTGATAGATGGGACAAATCCATAGTTTTAAAAAAGTATGATGAGTGGCTTTTCTTTCTTTCATTATGGGTCTGGACTTTGGTCTCAGAGCCTCTGCGGAGGCTTACACTGTAGGAAGTTCGGCGTTACCTGGTATGTGTGTGGCATGTGGCTGGCAGCTCAGAGGAGAGGAGTGAGAAGCACAGAAAGTGTGTGTTTGGATGTGATCCTCCACCTCCCCACCATGTCTTCACCTTTCACCCATTTCTTGAGCTGGGGATGGTCGGAGCTCCCAGAAGTCTCTCTGGCTTCTTCCGGCCTGATATTTAACCTCCCTTTGATGCATGGAATGTGCATGCAACTAAGAACTAGTTGCAGTTGCAGATGCTTTCAGGAAAGAATAACTCTTTCTCTGTTGCAGGAGGTGGGGCGGGGACAGGTATGGGGACTCTCTGAACTCTGACAGTCACTGTCACCCCTGGGCTGGACCCTGGGCCAGGGTCCTGGAGAGCTGGCTGCTCTCGGTGAGTGGAATTTTTGCCTGCACCTTTCCAGGAGTAGAATGTGGGGTGGGGATAGTTTTTCTTCCAAGGACTTCTCCAGGGCAGAGGAGGTTAGACAGAGAGGGAGTGACTGGGCCTGTGTGGTGGGACCTGGGAGGCTGGATGCCGTTCTCAGAGCGGGAGGCTGTTCCAGAGTGCTTTGATGGCACCCTTGCTTTGGGCCTTCCTCTGCTTTCCTTGCTTGTTTGCCCTAGTGATCTGGGCAAGGGAAAGGGAGAGCCTTATTCTCACCCTCTCTGGCCCTGCTGCCTTCAGGCCTGCTGAGCAGAGGAAGGTGGGGTCTTCAGAATCCTGCCTCTCTCCTGCCATGGCTGCCCCCAGACACTGCCCTGTGCTCTCATTGGATTGCACTTGCTTGGTTCACACACACGTGTGTGTGTGTGTGTGTGTGTGCGCGCGCGCGCGCTGACTTGGGGCGTGGACATCTGGAAGCCATCTTTGTGAAAACATGGGGCCCAGAGAAGAGGAGTCTTAGGGTTCACATGACCCCAGTATGAAAGTCTTGCAGTGAAAGGAAGAGGAGCCTTGGTGAGAACTAGGACCAGTGTCTGGAACAGGCCTGCTGGAAGCAAAGGTTGCTGTCCTCCTGAGAATGGGAGCCTCAGGTCCCTGTATGCTAAGGAGCTCCCTCAGGGATGAGCCTCAGCTGTGGAGATGCTGCTGATAAGTCTGGGGGGCTCGGCTACAGAGGCTGGGTCTCACATCCTGTGGTCCCGAGGCCAGCACAGCAGGTCAGTGGCACTCCCAAGCTCAGCCTTCGCCAACAACCCCCTGCAGGAAGATGCAAGACCTCAGAATCCCGGAAGGCCCACTATCAGCTCCACACAGAGCCCCGGGCCCTTGGCTCCCTCAGCTGGCCCTTTCTGTCTACACTGGACTTGTCTCCTGTCTTCTGTCAGTGTGGTGGCCATACTTTTAGTCACTTTTGACCACTCTTCTTCTCTTGTGACCCTTTATATCCCGACCTCTGACCTAAATCTTAGTCTGGTTCAGGTCAGCTTCTGGTTCCAAATGTCTCAGTTCAAACTAAATTTACTGAGAAACTTTCCTCACTGAGAACCTACTATGTGCCAGCTTCTGGGCTCTGTGTTGTGGGGATGTCAAAGGGAAGGCTAGCTGTGACCTGAGACTAGCTGTGACCCACTGATCTCTCTTCCAACATGTCCTTAAAATATACATGAAAGTACAGAAAATGACCAAAAACAACACAAAAAAGCCACAGGAACACTGTCAACAATTGTTAGCCCTTGGGAGGGATTTCTATTATCTTCAGCAACAATGACACAGATTCAGAAGTACAATTGATAACATTTTCATTGTTAGTGGCTCAGTTGGCCAGAAGTAGGTGAGAAGAGGCCTTGGTGGCCCCTTCCCCCAAGATCTAAAGAAGCCATGAGCCCAACAGAGTACTGAATAGCACCCTCCCCCATCCCTGCCTTCCTGCCCATTGCAATCTGGGGGAGATGAGAGGACAGGCATGAGCATGTCACAACAAATCCTGAAATGTATGGTCCCCAAAGGATCAACGCTGAAGGCAGGCTGAGGGAGGACGAGCACTGTTGTGTCTTCTGTGCATTGTATCTGCTAGAAGAAAACCAGGCCCCTCCCTGTGTTTATGAGGGCATAAATTGTCCCTCAGTTGTCAGAGAACCTGACCATCATCAGCCCACCAAATGAGTGCCAGCCATCAGTCCAATGATATTGGGACAATGGCATGAATCCACTTTGCTTTTTGGCTTTAGCTCTGCAGGGGGCATTCTCCAGGGGATCAGGGGATCAGGAGATGGGCAAAAATGGTAAAATTGTGATATATCTCTTCTGTCAAGAAGATCTTTATGGAGGGTGAATATACTCAAAAATTGTATCACTGTGGAACCAATGAGAAAGTTCTCAACTGGAATACACAGATGACATTTGAAAACACAACTTTTAAAAACTTCTTTTTAGAAGGAAATAAAAAAAATTTGAAGATCAATATTTTGTGATCTTAGTGAGCTTCAAGAATATGTGAGATGATTAAAAGAGATCAGGAGGACGAAAAAGCAATAGGCTGCGATATGAACTCAGATCAGGAAAAGAACTCAGGGAAACAACCATGTGACACCAGATCAAAAATCTCTCGGTGGCAGTAAAGGGAGGAACTGAACCAGCAGAAAAATGCTGTGATATTGAGGACGAAGATAAATTGCTCTTATAGAATTTACTGAAAAAGGACAAAGGGATGAAACTAATAGTATGAAATATAATAGTTACAGAGCTGAATAAAAGGAGAATCAGTCTTTGAACAATATGGCTTTTGTGAGAAAGAAGTCAAAACAAGTAGAAAGAAGCAATATCCAAAGATACAATGTTTGAAGACTTCTCTCTCCTGGGAAAATCTACTTGGCTCATAGACTTAACTTAAATAATGATATTTAAGGCAAATGTGCTACAAAAACCCAAAACCCAACCAAACATAGGTACATCCTAGTAATTTAACCGGTGACTTAAAAGTAGGTATAAAAGTATTCAATCTGAGAGTATATGTTCCTCAGCAAGGGAACAAAACACCCATCAGGATAATGTAGGATTACTCATTCACAGCAGTAAGTTTCGGAAGACAATGGGGCAACGTCTAAGCTTTCAGAGAAATTGTGTTTATAACACCCAATTTGACTTTTATATGTTAAGACAAAAACATTTTTTTACACAAGGGCTCTGAAAGTATGCTAAACCTTCTACTATTAGAACTGAGGTAAGAATCAAACACAAGAACTCTGAGGTGAAGAGGTCAATTGATAAACGTCTACGTGTTGTCAATTACAGAGCCAGAGATCAAAAGGAAGGCTAAAGATACATAGTGAACAAACGCTGTCATTTGATAACAATGGTGTGGCTCTTGAATTCCTGGCAGATGCCTGCAGACTGAGAAGTCTCCGAGCTGGCAAGGTTCAGAAGCCAGGATGAAGACAGACCGAATTCCTGGTTTTATAAGGTACACATTCTAAATAATGCACTAGAAAACAAAGATGTTGATAATAAGATTTTCAGGTAGTAATGAAGTCACAAGGAAAATAGACAAGGGACGTTGATGGGGAGGAGTTGAGCCAGGGGAAGGCTCCTTGGACATGGTGGTGGTGGAGACCTCAACGAGGTGATATTTGAGCTGCAGTGTGAGAGTCAAAGGTACCATTCCTGTCATGATCCTCAGGAGGGACATTTAGGTAGCTGCGACAGCAAGGGCAAAGGCCCTGAGTGGGGAATGAGGCCGGCACTTCCTAGAGAGAGAGGTGTGAAGCCAGTGTGGTTGGAAGGTGGTGGATGTGGGCAGAGGGGGGAGGTGAGGGCAGATCACAGAGCTCTGGGTGCCATGGTAAGGTGTGTGGATTGTATTCTTAGGGCCACAGGACACCGCTGAAGGGTCTGCACAGAAAAGTGACCCTCTGACACCATGTGGAGGGTAGGCAGCAAGGGCCTGCCCAGGTTCGGGGAGCCCAGAGCAGGGGATTAGTTAGCCAGGGGATGGGGAAATGCGGCCTGATGTGGGTTATGCTCTGAAGTGATGGCTTGATGGAGAGACAAGAATCCAGAAGTTTTTAGCCTTTTAAAAAAAAAAATTTTATTTATTTATTTGACAGACATCACAAGTAGGCAGAGAGGCAGGCAGAGAAAGAGGGGGAAGCAGGCTCCCCGCTGAGCAGAGAGCCTGATGCGGGGCTTGATCCAGGACCCTAAGACCATGACCTGAGCCGAAAGCAGAGGCTTAACCCACTGAGCCACCCAGGCGCCCCAGTTTTTAGCCTTTGGCCTGAGCAATTGTGAGGGCCTTTTCCTGAGATGGGGAGAGGGGAGCGAAACTTATCTGTGAGGTGTAAGGAATATTAATATAATAATTCTCTTTTGGACATGCTAATTTGAAGATGCCAGCTGGGCAGTTGGATATGAGTCTGGGGGAGAGGTCTGAGCTAGTAAGGTCACTCTGGATATCACTGGCTTGTGGATGATATTTTAAGCTGTGGGATTTGAGGAGGGCCTGGGCCTGAGCCCTATATTAATCCAGTATTTAGAGAAGGAAGAGGAATAGAGCCCAGCAAAGGAGCCTGAGAATAAACAGGCAGTTTGTGAGGAGCAAAATCAAGATAGCCATGTCACGGAATATTTTCAGCTAGAAATGTATTTGGCTTCTAGTAATGGAGACCAAACATAATAATGTCTGGAATCAGATAGAAGGGTATTTTCCCCTCTGCCATGTAAAAAGTGAGATGTGTGTCCAGGGACAACATGGTGGCCCCATAGATATCAGGGACACAGGTGTCTTCTAAGTTTTGTCTCCTTTGCCTGCAACTTCTTTAAGGACAGCTCGGAGATTGGAATGGCTGCCAGAACTCCAGCCATCACATCTGTATCCTCACACCTAGAGAGAGGAGAGACAGGAGAGCCAGAAAGACTCATGCCACGTGTCAGTCTCCCTCCTAAACTGCTTTCCTGAAGTTCTGCTCACAACTCCCCCTTATATTTCCTTGGCTACCCCAGTCTCAGGGAGGCTACATCATAGAATTCTTCTGACTCTTGATAGCCTCATCCACAAAAATAGGGAGTTTTTCACTTATTTGTGTTTCATTATTCATGCATGCAGTTGTTTATTTGTGAACTGTATCAAGCATCAAGAAGATACTGTTTAATGCAGTGGGGCCTGGTGATGAGAACAGTGACCTTATTCCTGACCCCTGAGCAACAACCTTATGCCAGGCTAGGTGTAAAGCACTCTGTGTTTAGTATTTAATTTGATGCTCACCACCCCACTGCCTGCTGCTCTGGCTCTTATTTGCTGCATGAACACAGGGAGAGTCTGGTGGTGTGTACCTTGGAGCCGTCAGTACCTGAGGGGCCAGTGCGCTGGGCCTGCCTTCTCCCACAGGCCCTGTCACTGGCAGGCCCTGCAGACTTGCAGGCGACCGGACAGCTCTGAACAGGGTGCAGGAAGCGTCAGAACAATGCATCGTTGCAGCCCAGAGGTCTGGGCACGCCCACAGAGATTTCCCCTGTGTATTCTGGAATGTTCGGTGCAGTCGGCCTTGCCAGTGATTTATGAAATACCTTAAAAATAGTTTTTACCTAGAGATAAAATGTGGCCCTGATTCTTGACTGTACAATGACCATTGTGCTTGTTGATGACTTCAGCTAAGGTGGTTTGAAATCAGTATTATATTCGCCCAGAATACTTCATAGTTTCCCCAGCAAGCACCAGGTTTCTTTCTTTCTTTCTTTTTTTATTAACATATAATGTATTATTTGCTTCAGAGGTATAGGTCTGTGAATCATCAGTCTTACACAATTCACAGTACTCACCATAGCACGTATCTTCCCCAATGTCCATAACCCAACCAGCCTATCCCTCCCCACCACCCCCCAGCAACCCTCAGTTTGTTTCCTGAGATTAAGAGTCTCTTATGGTTTGTTTCCCTCTCCGGTCCCATTTTGTTTCATTTTTTCCCCTCCCTACTCCCCACGACCCCCTGCCCTGCCTCTCAAATTACTCATATCAGAGAGATCATATGATAATTGTCTTTCTGTGATTGACTTATTTCACCTAACATAATACTCTCTAGTTCCATCCACATTGTTGCAGATGGCAGGATTTTGTTTTTCGATGGCTGCATAGTATTCCATTGTATATATATATACCACATCTTCTTTATCCATTCATCTGTTGATGTACATCTAGGTTCTTTCCATAGTTTGGCTATTGTGGACATTTGGGTGCATGTGTCCCTTCGGATCACTACATTTGTATCTTTAGGATAAATACCTAGTAGAAGCACCAGATTTCTGAGGAGAATTTCCTCTGGTGGTACAAGGAAACCTATCATGTCTTACCCTTAAGAGGTGATGGATAAAAGCATCCTGATTATGAAGAAATTACTTGTCCAGGGAATAAAGTCTGCTGACTCTATTGTATAAATACCCACATTTTTCTGAGTGTGAACTCACTTAGCTCTAGCACTAGTTCTCACTTGCTCTGGAAAGCCCCCTGATATGGTCGAGAAGAGGGTTGCCCCCATCAACTCAGGCCTAGTCTGGCTCTGGCCTGGACCTTGATCTTCTGAACTCTATTCCCCCAAAAAAGGAAGGCACCTGTTTCGATGCTGACAATACAGCAAATGGAAAGGCAGCAGCCTCCAGGGCTGGCTTTGTTCTAGTTCCTTCTCATCCATCAGATGGGCACTCTGAGGGCCATCACCCCTTGGTTCCCACACAGAATCAGCCCAGAGACTGGAAAGAGAAACTGCTTGTGGTACAGGAGCCCGTGCAAGGCCAATACTCAAAGGCAAAGCTAAGTCAGGGACTCCTTTGTTTTCAGGGACTCATGAGAAGGCAGGGCAAGGGAGCCAGACAAGATGGGACTCCAAATTCTAACCCTGCTAGTCCCCGGCATGAGACTCAGGGCTGGACACCTAAGGTTACCTAACCTCTCCAAATGTCACTTTCTTTCTTTCTTTTTTTTTAATTTAATTTTTTAGAGAAATTTTAGGAAAATTGAGAGAGAAGTATAGAGATTTCCTATATGTCCACTACCTTCCACGTGCACAGCCTCCTCCATTGTCAACACCCCCACCAGAGTGCTACAGATATTACCAGTGATGAACCTGCACTGACATATCATAACCATGCAAAGTCCACAGTGTACATCAGGGTTCATGTCTGATGTTGTACATTCTGTGGGTTTGGACAGATGTTTAATAACAGGTATACACTGTTATACTGTCATATAGAATAGCCTTACCGCTCCAATAATCCTCTATTCATCCCTCCCTCTCTCCTAAGCCTAGCAACCATTGATCTTTTACTATCTCTGTAGTTTTGCCTTTTCCAGAAGGTTCTATAGCTGGAATCCAAAGATCAGCTTCTTTCACTTAGTAATATGCATTAAAGGGTCCTCCATGTCGTTTCATGGTTTGATAGCTCATTTCTTTTTAGTATTGACTAATACCTGATCATCCGGATGTACCATTGTTTATTTGTCCATTCACCCATGGAAGGCATCTTGGTTGCTTCCAGGTTTTGGTGGTTATGAAGAAAGCTGCTATCAACACCCATGTGCAGATTTTCTTCATCAGCAACAACACGGGGGATGTAGGAAGCATTAAACCAGATAAGACACTGACGGCATCTGGCACACTGCTCAGTACCTTGCGTGCTCCGAATTGTTGTTCCTGATGCTGCTGTGATCGTTCCCTCTCCCATGCCAGGGACCAGCAGACTGATGAAGACATGGGCACAACCTTCAAGGTTTCATTTACTGGAAAGGGGAGAGAGTTAAAAGTATTAATATCTTTCCAAAGAAAAAGAACATAACAACCGTGTTACTCAGGAAAAGAGAATGCCCCTCAGGAACTGTACAAGTTGTACTTGTAAGGATTACAAGAGTATTAAGGAACAGGCTGCATATGAACTCCCTTCATGGACCTAAGAAAGAACTAGAAGAGTATCCAGCACTGGGGCACTTATGAACTACTGACTCTCAGAATCTGAAACCCAAGTTCTACAACCATAGGGAAAGTGACAGTTAAAAGAAACAGCACAGCATGGAGAAGGGACAGGAGAAGCCCTGAGGCTTCATGCTGGGGGTATCTTTAAAGTAAATCAACAGCCTTCTCCCAGTGCAGTTGCCCTCTGCACACTCACATTGGGTTATAGCCTGGTAGAGAAGGTGTGGGCTTTCTAGGTAGGCAGATGTGAGTTCCCGTCCTGCTCTGCTGTGTGGCTTTGGGGAAGTTATTCTACCTCTCTGATACTCAGCTGAGGGAAGGCACCTCTGATACTCAGCTGAGGGAAGGGTTGTGGTGGGGGTTAAAACAAGTAATATTTATAAAGCATGTAGTCATGTTAGATACTGGTTGTTTTTATAGCAGGCCATCTGGAAAGGCAGAATTGGCCTGGACAATGCTCATCGTGGGAACCACGATCCAAGGTAACATTCCCACCGCAATAAATGCGTCCTTAATCTAAGCTGAATTAAATCTTCCGGTAGCCGAACTAAACTTAATTCTCTTGTGCACATAGAACATGAAATCAGAATGTGTCTAACTCCTACTGTGTGAGATATTTTGAAATGTTTGTGGTGATAATGGATTCTTTCTCTACCATTCCTTCTCTTGGCTAAAGTGTCCTCAGTGCCTACAAGCATTCCTTGTATGAGAGGAGATGGTTATATTACTTATGGAGGTAAAGGACTGAAATTTTATTTTTTGAGATTTTATTTATTTGAGAGAGAGAGAGAGAGTGTGAGAGCATAGGCAGGGAAGGGGGGCAAAGGGAAAGGGAGAAGCAAACCCCCTGCTGAGTAGGGAGCCCCATGAGGGGAGCCCATGAGGGTCTCCATCCCAGGACCCCGTGATCATGACCTGAGCTGAAGGCAGATGCTTAACTGACTGAACCACCCAGGTGCCCCAAAGGACTGGAATTTGACATATAAAAGCACAATTACTTATCTGAAGCAACAATATGATAATGGAAATAATTATATCTTATCATCACAGAGAATTTTCAGCAACATTTTGCCAACACGTGTTATCTCATTTGATTCTGATTAGAGCCTTGTGAATTAATCACAGGAGTTACTGTCATCCTATTTGAAAAAATTAAGAAAGTGATGTTCAGAGCCTTGATTTTACTTGCGTGGGAAGTAGAAGGCTATAGGACCAGTCCCAGGTCTTTCTTCTGGCTCCTGGTCCTGTGGTCAGACTGGTTCACATTCCCATGCTGTAGGGCACGTGGTTCTCACCCTACACTGGAAGGGATCAATAGCACATGACTAGTGGGTACCAGTTCTGTATGTGACACCATGACACACACACTTGTAGGCTCTGTAACTCTGTATCTGGACAGGCACAGCAAATATGGCAGAACATTCTTCAGACCATTTTCAAAGCTAGAAATGCACATTTACAAGTTGCCATGAACCTTGAGGGGGTCAGATTTACACAGAAGGCTTGACTGGCCCATTTGGCGGAAATGATTGCAATCACGTAGGGTCGAGTCAAACAGACTCAGAGTTGAATCTTAAACAGGGCTGACAGAACTGAGACTTATGGTGATAGATGGAGAAGGCATGGGAGGAATGGGGCATGTGAGAAGATTTGGGATGAAAACTCTAAGTAGCCTTCCAGCTGTGGTGAGTGGACAGGGTGACACAAAGGCCATATAGCCGCGCATCCTCTTCTAAAGTATGTTGGCAAGGGACCGCTATTAAGCAACCCAAGAATAAGCAAACAGACAAATAAACAGCATCGCGAAAGGCCACACAGCAATATCTGAGCTGCAGCCAACTGCAGTCTGGTGGCTAAACACGTGGAGGAAAACATGCAAATCTTTTCTCCAACCTACCAAAGATCTAAAGCGCCAGCAGATCCAAAGTCAATAAACTGATGCCATCGGGGTGGGAGCAGGAGGGGGAAATGGAGGAAACAAGCGAAAGTGGAAGCATGATTTAGTAATTCTGGAAAGAACAATGCTGAACATGACAGAGAAGTTATTTCAGTGGGCGGTGGAAAGAAAACAAAAATCTTAAAATCAGAGAGGGAGGCTAATGGGGGGTGAGGAGAAGAAATGAGGAAAGAAATGAAAGTGGAATGATTTAAGGAGTTCTGGGAAGAAAGTGCAGAGCTGAATTGAGGAGCTGGTGGGATGGGTTTTGGAAAGAAAACAATCTTTAGAGAAGTTGAGAGTGTCTGAAATAGTTCCTGATTCATCAGTTTTGAATTAAAATTTTATATGTAAAATCAAGTTATATTTAGCCATTGCTGACAGGATGTGCAACGTCCCTGTTGATAGAGTTTGCCGCTGCATGGGTTTACAAGGGGGCTAGAATTCAAAGCAAGTTGCCACCCCCCACTCCCAGGGGAGAAGTCTGGAAGTGATTAGGAAGGACTTTTCTTTGGTTGCTCCAAGTTGCAGCGAAGACAAAGAAGAAAAGATGTAGGAAATAAGAAAATAAGTGTGTGCGCCCTATGGGTTGGCATCTGGGTGCTTTGACTGGGTCTTCAGAGGCAGAGCTCCATGGGCAGAAGAGGGGACAGATGACCAAGGAGACAAAAAAAAAATTGAGGGGGAAGGCGTAAAGTTTGTGGGTGATGGATCTCAGCCCTGGGGTTGAAAAGTGACAAAGTGGCTGTTACCTGGCATGAAAAGTTACCACCTCTAAGACACCTACACTGAGGCCAGCTTGTACAGGGATGTCAATGTCACCCAGGCTTTTGAGCATTCTCCAAGAGGCAGGAAACTTTGGAGGCATTGTAGCCAAGAGGAGTCTGGGTTAGGGTTGCCTTTAAGTATGGTCACTGTATGAATGTATGATCAGGGTTCTCCAGAGAAGCAGAACCAAGAGGATACATAGACATGAGATTTATTATAGGAATTGGCTCATGTGGCTAAGGAGGCTAGGAAGTCCCGCAGTCTGTCATCTGCAAGCTGGAGAAGCAGAAAGCCTGTGGTGTGATTGAGCCTGTGAATCGGGGGAACAGGGTGATGATGTAAGTCCCCATCTGAGTCTAAAAGTCAGACAACCAGCAGCACTGATGTCGCAGGGCAGGAGAAGCTGGACGCCCCAGCTCAAGCAGAGAGAGCAAATTCTTCCTTCCTCTGCCTTTTTGTTCCATTCAGGCTCCCAACGGATGGATTGGATGATGTCCACCCACGGTGGGGAGGGCGCTCTGTTTACTCAGTTCACCAATTCAAATGATAATCTCTTCTGGAAACACCCTCACAGACACACCAAGAAATAATATTTTACCAGCTATGTGGGAATCCTTCTGCCCAATCAAGCTGACACATACCATTAACCACTACAACTACTTCAGCAATACTGACTCCTCTCTCCTTCTGTCCCTTTAAAAATCTATGTGGAGTCATGGTTCCATAGTATCCGAGAGCACAGGTCACAAGATAGCTAATTCTTACCTACGCTCGTGTGGAGGGTGGGTGAGGTCTGGGGGCACCGCTGAAGAGGCAAGGGAAGGTGGTGGTGGGTCTCCACTGGAGTGGGGTAGGGGTGCAGAGGAGTGGAAAGATCCAAAGGGGCGTTAGCTGATGTGCAGCTGCACAAACATTTACAAGTGACCAGGGTTATGCTTAGGCAACTGGGCACCCTACTCAAGGGCAGTGTGGTCCTTTGCTTCAGACATTTGGTCTGGTGACTGAGCAACTGAGCTTAGGGTGGAGATTTTTTTTTTTAAATTTATTTGGAAATAATTTTAGACTTACAGAAAAATTGCCAAAATGGTACAGAGATCACCTGTATACCCAGATTTCATCAATATTGACATCTTAAAAAACCATAGCACAATGATCAAAACTAAGAGATTAACAATGGTACAATATTATTAAGTAAATGACAGACTGCATTTGTATTTCTCCAGTTTTTCCGTTGATGTCTTATTTCCGTCCCAGGATCCTATCCAGGACACCACATGTAGTCATCATGTTTCCTTAGTCTCCTTCAATCTGGACATGTTTTTGTTTTCCTTTCTCTTTTGTGACCTTGACACTTTTGAAGGATACCGGCCAGTTATTTGGTAGAATGTGTCTCAATTTGCATGTCTGATGACTTCTCATGATTAATTAACTTCATTTCAAATGTAATGATACAGGCAGTTGAAAACAATAGAATAAAAAAGGATACACCTTACAAACATTAAGCCAAAGAAAGCAGGAGGGACACCTGTGTGGCTTTGTCGGCTAAGCATTTACCTTTGGCTCAGGTCTTGATCCCGGGGTCCTGGGATGGAGCCCTGCATGGGGCTCCCTGCTCAGCGAGGAGTCTGCTTCTCTCTCTGCCTGCTGCTCCCGCTGCTTGTGCTCTCTCTCTCTCTGACAAGTAAATAAATAAATAAAATATTTAAAAAAGGCAGGAATGGCTATATTAATATCAGATAGAGTAGATTCCAGAGCAAAGAAAATTACCAGTGACAGAGAGGGACATGATATAATGATGATGGGTCAATAAACCAAGAAGGCAAGGTAATCTTGCTACAAAATATGTGAAGCAAAAACTGATAGACAAATCCACAATTATTGTTGGAGACTTTAAGGTCCTCTTCTAATTAATTACTAGGATAGCTAGACAGAAAATCAGTAAGGGTATAGAACTTGGCAACTCCATCAATCAACTATAATTGGCACTTAACAGAATATTCCACCCAACAATAGCAGAATACACATTCTTTTCAAGGCCTACAAAATATATACCAAGATAGATCATATTCTAAGCCAGAAAACCTCAACAAATTTAAAAGAATTGAAGTCACACAGAAGACATTCTCTGACATAATGGAATCAAACTAGACATAGGTACAGAAAAATGACAGGAAAATTTCTAAACACTTGGAAACTTAACAGCATACTTTCAAAAATCTTTTGGGTCAAAGAGAAAGTCCCAAGAGAATCAAAAAACATACATTGAATTGAGTGAAAATGAAACTATAACATATAAAAATTTGTGGGGGCACAGCATTACTAAGAGGGAAGTTTATATCACTAAATGCATGAGTTAGAAAAAGAAAAAGTGGGGCACCTGGGTGGCTCAGTGGGTTAAAGCCTCTGCCTTCAGCTCAGGTCATGATCTCAGGGTCCTGGGATCGAGCCCCACATCTCTCTGCTGAGCAGAGAGCCCGCTTCTCCCCTCTCTCTGCCTGTCTCTCTGCCTACTTGTGATCTCTCTCTCTCTCTCTGTGTCAAATAAATAAATAAACAAAATCTTAAAAAAAAAAAAAGAAAAAGAAAAAGTTGCAAGTCAATAATCTAAGCTCCCACCTCAAGCTTTGAAAACTTCAGAGAGCAAGCAGAAGAAAGGAATAAAGATAGGAACAGAATTAATGACATTGAAAATAGAAAAACAGTTAAGAAAATCAATGAAGGGGCACCTGGGTGGCTCAGTGGGTTAAAACCTCTGCCTTTGGCTCAGGTCATGATCTCAGGGTCCTGGAATCGAGCCCCGCATCAGACTCTCTGCCCAGCTTCCCCCTCTCCCTCTGCCTGCCTCTCTGCCTACTTGTGGTCTCTCTCTCTCTCTGTCAAATAAATAAATAAAGTCTTAAAAAAAAAAGAAAATCAATGAAATAAAAAGCTCTTTTTTTGAAGAGATCAATAAAATTGAAAAAACTAAGAAGACTGACAGAAAAAGAAAGGATACACAAATTACTCATATTAGGAGTGAGTTGTGGTATGTCACCACAGGCCTGCCAATGCCGACATGGGAATACTACAGACAATTCCACACACATGAATTTGACAACTTAGATGAAATGGACCAATTCCTCAAAAAACACAAACTTCCACAACTCACCCAAAACAAAACAGTTCATGTGATTATCCCCATGACTTTAAGAAGATTGGTTGCCTGGGTGGCTCAGGCAGTTAAATGTCCACCTTCGGCTCAGGTCATGATCCCAGGGTTCTGGGATTGGGGCCTGCATCAGGCTCCTTGCTCAGCTGGGAGCCTGCTTTTCTCTCTAACCCCCTACCCCCCTGCTCGTAGTCTCTCTCTCTCTCTCATTCTCTCTCTCAAATAAGTAAGTAAAATCTTTAAAAAAAAGTTTAAAAAATCTTTAAGAAGATTGAACATATTATATAAAATCTCTTAAGAAGAAATATCCAAGCCCAGATGGTTTTACTAGATGTTTCTACCAAATGTTTAAAGATGAATTAGTACCAGTTCTACACAATTTTTTCTAGAAAATATGAGAGAAGGGCATGCTTTATAGTTTGTTGAGGCTAGTAATACTCTGATACAAAAAACCAGACAGTAAAAAAAAAAAAAAGAAAAAAAAAGTAAATTATACACTAATATCTCTTATGAATATACACACAAATTTAGCAAAATACTAGCAAATGAAATTAGTAATTTATAAAAAGGTATCACATTGTGACCAAGTAGGATTTATCCCAGGGATACAACACTGGTTCAATATTAAAAAAAATCAATCAATGTAGTCAGTGTAAGTCAACATACTAATAGACTAAAGAAGAAAAATCACATGATCAGATCAATTGGGGCAGAAAAAGCATTTGCCAAAATCCAGTAATGGTAACAACTCTCCAAAAAATAGGAATAGAAGGGAACTTCTCAACTTGATAAAGAGCACTTAATTAAAATAATTTATAGTTAACATATAATTAACATTATACTTCATGGTCCTTTCATTCTGTGACAGGGAAAAAGACAAAGATGTCTGTTCTCATCACTCTCTCAGAGAGAGAGAGAGAATTTCAAGTAGATTCCCTGCTGAACTTGGAGCCCGACTCTGGACTGTATCCCAGCACCCTGAGATCATGGCCTGAACTGAAACCAAGAGTCACATGCTCAACCAACATGAGCTGCCCAGGTGCCCCTGTTGTCATTATTCTTATTCAACAAATGCTAGAAGTTCTAGCCAGGGCAATAAACAAGAAAAGTATAAAAGGCTCCTGGATCTGAAAGGAAAAAATAGAACTATTTCTATTTGCAGATGACATGATTATCTACATAGAAAATCCTACAGAATGTGCAAAAAAGCTCCTAGGAACCAATAGGAAAACTCCATAAAGGAGGTGTTTGAGGGTGTGGGTTCTGTATTGGTTGGTTTTCGCATGAAAGACCCACTCACAGATGAGTGGTTTACTGTCCCCAGGAACTGGCTAACCTGGGGGGGAGGCAGTCCCTCCACAGTCAGCAAGGACTCAAATGTCAAATCGACAGTGTACCGAAAAGAAAAGACGTGGTTAATGCATGTAAGCCCAGTGGCTTACATTGGTTCTCCTGTCTGGAATGGGCTTCCCTCACTCCTTGTTTGCCTGGCTTCTCTTCATCCTGCAGAAGTCAGCTTAAATGTCAACTTTTCAGAGACAGCATCTGGGACCATCGAGTACAGATGCCCCCACCCCCATCATGCTCCAGGGCAGAACCTCTGTTTATGTCATTCACAGCATTCATATTTTTAGTTCCTTGTCTGTCATATGTTTGCGCCCTCTGTGAATAAAGGACCACACCTGCTTCATTCATTGTTGTACCCCAGGGCCTGGCAGAGGAATCTGTCCAGAAAGGGCATTCAGTAAATATTTCTTGAATGAAAAAAAAATAAATGAATGAGCATCACAGAACTTAAGTGATTTTTCCAAGGTGGTAAGGCTGGAAAAACATATAATGTAGAAATAAACACAGTTTTAAAATTTCAATTAATTATTATAATTTTTTTTTTCCATAGGGAAGGGGTATGGGTAGATGGGCAAAGTAAGTGAAGGGGGTGTATGGTGACACATGGTAGCTACACTTGTGGCAAACATAGTATAATAAATAGACATGTTGAATGACTGTTTACACCTGAAACTAATGTAACATCGGGTATCAACTACACTTCAATAAGGAAATTTTTAAAATTTATTTGGACATACCACGGTCCCTCCCAAAGCCACAAAGCAATCACTGAATCAGCTTTGCCCACATTTAGGCCCCATTAGAAGCTTCAGCAATGCTAGTAGGTCTGATGTACTGAGTCCCCCTGAATCTGAGGGGGGCTGTGCAGCTCTGGCAGGGGGTTTGGGAAAGGACTCCTCACTGGGGTCCTGCAGTGATCACAACCGATCACAGGAATTATATGAGGATTTGTTTGAAATTTTAGATTATTAAGCCCATCCCAGGAGCTCTAGAAAGACTTAATTCTGTAGGCCTGTTAGGCTTGCCAGATTTATCAAATAAAAGTACCAGACACTTAGCTAGATTAACTTTGAAATAAACAATATTTAAAAACTATATATCTCAAATATTACATGGGACATACAATAAAACTTATTCCTTGCCTATTTAAAATTCAGATTTAACTGGGCGTCCTGCATTTTACCTGGAAGACTTACCTGGGTATATCCTAGGAGACTGTATTGTTTAAAGATTTTATTTATTTGACAGAGAGAAACACAGCGAGAGAGGGAACACAAGCAGAGGGAATGGTAGCGGGAGAAGCAGGCTCCCTGCCGCGCAGAGAGCCCGATGCGGGGCTCGATCCCAGGACCCTGGGATCTGACCTGGGCCGAAGGCAGACGCTTAACGACTGAGCCACCCAGGCGCCCCGAGACTGTATTGTTTAAATAGGCCCTTCAGTTGGTTCTCCTCATCATGTAAGTAATTTACTAGATTTCATTTTTGCTTCAGTTATTGGTAAGTTTCTACATTATTATTTAATTTGTGAATCTGGAGATCTTGTAACTGATGTTATCTCTCATTGGCTCACGAGACTAGAGGAAGCATTATTTTCCAGGACTTATAATTTATACAGGAAATTCGTAATAGACAGAGATACTGTCAGATTGCCTTGAGGGCAGGCAAAAGGATTTAGTGGCAGCTGTTTCGTATGAGGTCTGCTCTTGCTGGAAGGTTAATGGGATTGTCAGCCAACAGAAGGGGCAAGGTCGGAAAATGACATCTAGGATGATCCTCTGTTTTTATTGGGGTGGCTGGGTGGACGATGGTACCAATAACAGGAACTGAAAACCCAGAGAAGTGGGGTTGGGGGATGAGAAACACAGTGGGATCATTTTTGAGGTACTCATATTTCTTTGGTACATTCAAGCAGAAGAGCTTTCCAGGCAGTTCAGTGTTTGGGTCTGACATCCAGGATTGTGGTTTGGGCCGGACCAGTGGTCCAGGCTGCATATTTGGGGGGTCATCAGTGTGTAAATCATAGAGGAGACAGGCTTATGAATGCAGTCACCCAAGGGCAAAAACAAGGCATACAGAAAGTGAGGGAACAGCCTGCTGCTTTCCTGTTTGTGCTGACCTTCTCCCTCTTCAACACATTCCACCTAATTAACTCTGTCCTGTGCACGGAGTTCCAGCCCAGCCTGCTATGGAAGAGCATGTCCCTGTGCCCACCCACACTCTGCTACCCCAGGGATTTACCTGATGGCGGTCATTACGCTGGGGCTGTGGTATCTGTGATCCATGAGAAGTATTCATGCTGAAATGCTGCTCTAATCTCCTGTAGAGTTAACCGAGCCCCTAAGTAGAAACTTTATGTTATTTATATACATGGAAAGATGATCACATTTAAGGGGCACTCAAGGACTAGACTCGAGCTCTAGAGCGGGCAAAGTACAAGTGCTCAAAGCACATATAGAAACACATAGAGTGTTTACACGCAGAGCACTTAGAATGAGGTCTGACACACACGAGTGCTCTATAAATGTTAGCTGCTTATATATTGAATTCTATTAGAGCATAACTATTCAATTGCCTTTCAGCAAGCCTGTGGGCTCTTCTGTGGCCCATTTAGGCCAGAATGGAGGCAGGGAGACAGATTGAAAGATACCTCTCTTGGATTAGGATTGGAGCCTCCCACCATCTGGTCTTCATTTGTTTTTATGAAGTCTAGAGCACTATAAACTCTTCAGCCTCTCCCTTTCCCTCAGTGGAAAGAGCCCTAGGCTGGGAAAAGGAAATACTGGCAAGGCTTTATCCACGCCCACTTGTAAAAAGGTAACAAAACGACTTAGCTTGCAATGTTATGGTGAGGGTAGCAGATGCTGTTTTGTGCCACCCAGATCCCCCTCCAGGACTGAGGCATTCCATGTTGGCCGCTGACAGTTCGCAGCTAGATCCCAATTTGGGCATTGCCCTTTGTCTTGCTCAAGGTTACCCACTTCCTGTGGGCAGCCTGCCTCCAATGGCTGGTTGATTAGGAGAAGTGTATCAAGGCTCAGACCTCTGGCCTCAAGAAAGAACAACACCAAAGGGCCACTCCAGCTCCAAAGATTCCCATAGGATCAGTTGAACTTTTTGCTGTAACCAACTTGCTGTTCGAATTCTTTCTCTCCTCAGTATTGTTTCCCTCACCTCTTAGATATAACTCCCAAGAGTAATCCTAAGAAACTTTTGCATTAAATCTCAGAGCGTTAGGGACTATTTCTTGGTGATATTCGGTATTTAGTACCAGAAGTGGTCCTAGGAGACACAATGTAAGATTTTTGAAGATGAACTCTATCCTCATGGCCTCTCTACCTTGAGGTGTCAGGCATTTATTCTGGGTGCTCCTCCCATCAAATTCTTTGACTAAATTCCCAGCTCCTAAAAGGGTGTAAATGTCCTTCTTGCTCTTGAAGTCATGAGAGAGAATTAGAGAATTCTCTTCTGATCCTTGTTCTGTGAGCAAAACAAAATCTGTTATTTCTGGAGATGAGAACACTAGAGGATGAGAAACAAGTAGGAAGTAATCAGAGACCTGCCATTTCAAAGGTGGAGTTTCCCCAAAAGGGGAAGCCCTAGTCCCTGTCCTTGGGTTCATTGTTCTCCTCCAGCTTCTCATTCCTTCTACCTCCATTGGCTGCTTAGAGTGGAACTGTGGTCCCAGTCAAGGAATGACCTGCTGATTTCCTGATGGCAGTAGAGGGAAATCACAGAGGTGGAGGTCAGACTGCTGTGCCTTCCAGAAGGACTGGGTGGGAGGTCTTGAGTGAAGGGAAGGAAGGTGATAGGGCACGTGGCCAGAACGGTGGCAGAGTTGGTGGGAATGTCTCCTGCCACTTCGAAGTGGGTAGAGTGAGACCTGGGATAATAACCTCCACAGAGAGGGGAGTGAGCCTGACAGCTGAGTATTCTTACGCCTGCCAGTAATCCCCTAACTTACAAAATGAGGAATTGGCGCAGTGGATGATGGGTCTCAGGAGACTTTATGTTTCTTTGCAGCTGCTTTTTTAAATCACAAAAGTAATATGTGCTCATTGGGACAATAAAATGCAGAAGCACATAAAATAAAAAATGTAAGGCCTTCCAACACAGATCATATGCAGGGCTTTTTATAAACAAAAAATGAGGGTATATTATGTGTATTGTCTGAAATAATTTTCACTGCACATATATCATGGACACACACTAGTGCGAGTGCATACAAATCTACCTAATTTTTTTTTTTTGAGAGGCAGAGAGAGAGAGAGAGAGAGAGAGAATCTCAAGTAGACTCCACGGCCCCGCACAGAGCCCAGCAGGCGGCTTGATCTCATAACCCTGAGATTGTCCCCTGTGCCGAAACCAAGAGTTGGATGCTTGACCAACTGAGCCATCTAGGTGCTCCATAACTCATTCTGCTCACTGGGTGTAGAGTATTCCATTGGGTAGACTTAATCATTTTCCTCTTGATGGATGTTTAGGCATTTAGGCTCTATTCTTTTTTCCTAGCTCAGATAACATTGCAATAAACATTGTTTTGTACATATCCTTGTGCATGTATGTAGGTGGGTCTGTAGTAAAATCCTAGAAGAGAATTTTTTGGATTGAATGGTATGTGTTTTTAAGATATTAAGATATTTTTCTTCAAAATAATACTTTCCCTCTACTCAGCACTGACTCCACCTATTTTTTCTTTTTAATAAATCTATGACCATTTGTATTTCTTATTTTCTAAACCAGCACTGTCAAAAGAAATACAAATGCAAGCCACATACATAATTTTAAACATTTTAGTTGCCACATTAAAACAAGACGAAATGGTGAAGTCCATTTTAATAATACATATTATTTAATCCAATATATCCAAAATAATATCATTTCAACATGTAATCAATATAAAAATATTAAAGAGATATTTTACATTTTCAGAAACTATGTCTCTGAAATCCACTGTGTATTTTACAGTTAAAACATATCTCAGTTTGGGTCAGTTACATGTGCTAGTGCCACCACGCTGGGCAGCAAAGCTTCACACTGCCTTTAAGTTTTTGCCCATTTTTCAGTTGGGCTGGTTTTCTTTGCTTATTGATTTCTAAGTACTTAATGTGTATTTTGGCCCTTTTCTCATTAGGTGTATAGCAATTTTTTCCCCAATTTGACTTTCACTTTTAGAAAATGACTTATTTATTTATTTTAAAGAGAGAGAGCATGGGGGTGGCATAGAGGAGAGACTCAGACTCCCTGCTGAGTGCAGAGCCCAATGGGCCTCGATCCCATGACCCATGAGATAATGACCTGAGCTGAAACCAAGAGCTGGACACTCAATCGACTGAGCCACCCAGGTGCCCCTTGACTTTCATTTTTGCTCTTATTTACTATTGGGCAATACTGGTGGGTTGACTAGTGAATGATTCTAACTTGTATGTAGAGAAATTTATTCTTTTTAGCTTCTGGTTTTGCTTTCACACTGTCAAAGTGTCAAAACTGTGTTTATAGTTTCATGTTTTTTCTTTGAATTCTTTGCTTCTCCTATTATTACTACTATTATTTTGGCGATCACAGCATCACCTTTATTACTGATTAAAGCCTAGTTGGAGGATGTGGCTTTAAGGCTGTTAGCCAAGAGAGCTTCTAATTCTGAAGCTCAGAACTGAACAGATTTCCCCATAAGTCCCAGGCAGAATAGGCTTCTCTTGATGGAATAGGCTTCTCTTAATAACAGTGAGCATCAGAACCACCAGGAGGGCTTGTTGAAACAAGGATGGTTGGGTCTCCGCCCCAGAATTTTCTATTGAGTAGGTGTGAGGTGTGAGGTGAGGTCCTAGGATTTGCATTTCCAACAAGTTCCTAAATGACCTGGAGGCTGCTGGTTTGTGGAACACACTTTGAGAAACCACTGGCTCACGTGATAGAGGAAGACAGGTGAAATGTGTGTTCCTTGTGGGGAGCATTTCTTCAAAGACAGAAAAGGGCAGAGCTGAGTTGAGCGGTTTCAGTTTTTTTTCCTAAGTTTCTGTTACCTGGGTGGTATGAGTATTTATTAAAGATACATATATCTATCTCCTATCTATCTATCTATCTATCTATCTATCTATCTATCTATCTATCTATCTATCTATCATCTATCTTTCTATCTATCTATCATCTATCTATCCATCCATCTATCTGGTTTAAAGAGTGAGATAAAGGTTTTGTTACAGAGCCCAGCAGCTCTGTACCTCTTGCCTGCTTCCTGGAGTCAACGACTTGTACCTCTTTTAGCTGATTATTTCATATTGACCTCTGTATTTCTACAAAGAACACTGTATTGCTAGTTCCTGTCTTTTCAGTTTTCAGTTTTAGGTATTATCCACTGACTTCTTGATGTGGAGGCTGAGATTCTAGCCCTCTTTCTACTTCCCCACCTTCGGTGAACACATACATCCCTTCACGTCTCCAAATATAGTTATTGTCTATTATTTTTGGATCAATATTCAGTGCATATATTATTTTGACCATGTAAACACTATTTGTAATGGAGCCATTTCATAAATTAAGTGGATTAATTTTCTTTCTTGCACTGTTTTTGATCCCAGAGTTAATAACTGCCTTCTTTTTTGTTTGGTCTTCCTCTGTAGTAATTATTAATGCAACAC
>CM053617.1:38446709-38480440 GCA_028646535.1 Procyon lotor | reverse complement strand
TCATAGTTGTTTTGGCTATTCTCTTGTCCTTTGCATTTTCATATGAATAGAATTTAGATTTGAATAGTGTGCTTTATTTATAGATCAATTTGGGAAGAATTGATATCTTCATAATATGCAGTCTTTGGATTCAAGTACCTGTTCAGTCTCTCCATTTATTTCTGTCTTCTGTAATTCCTTTAGTGATGTTTTATAGTTTCCAGCATATAGGTCTTGATTTTTCTCATATATTCCTAAGTATTTGATAATTTTATGCTGTTGGTAATAATTTTGTTTTTTAATTTCAAGTTCTGATTTTCTATTGCTGCTACATAGAATTATTATTAATTCTTTATATTGATCCTGAATTGTGTAAACTGAATAAATTCTCTTATTAGTTCTAAGAATATCTTTATAGATTAATAGGAACTTTCAGTTGCATGATCATGTTTTTTGTGAATAAAGACAGCTTTTATTCTTCCTTTATAATCTGGATGCCTTTTTTTCTTCTTTCTTGGCTTATTGCACTGACTAGAATTTACCAGTGACAGATTTTACCAAATTTCTGGACCTGCAGTTCTATTTGTAGGAAGGTTTTTAACTACAAATTCAATTTCTTTATAAATATAAGGATTTCTAAAAAGTTACCTAATTTTTCTTGAGTTAGTTGTGGTAGTATGCATCTTTCAAGGAAATTGTCTATTTCATTGAAGTTATCAAATTTATTGACATAAAATTGCTCACAATATCTTTTTATTATATCTTTAATATCTATAGAATCTGTAATGATACTACCTCTCTTATTCCTGATATTGAGGATTTTTAATCTTCTACTTTTTTTCTTTAGTTGTTGTTCTAGAATCTTAGAAATTTCATTGCTTTTCTCCAAAAAACTAACTTTTGGTTTCTTTATATTTTCTTCATTGGTTTTCCGTTTTCTATTTTATTGATTTTTTTTTTTTTTGTTCTAAACTTTATTATTGCCTTGATTTTGTTTACTTTATGTTTAATTTATTCTTCCTTTTCTAATTTTTAGAGGTGGAAGCTGAGAAAATTGATTTGAAACTTCTTTTCTAATACAGGCATTTGTTGCTATAATTTACTGCCTACATACTACTTTAGTGGTATCCCAGAAATTGTGTTGTATTCCATCTTCGTTGTCATTCAGTTTAAAATACTTTTAAAATTTCTTTTAGTTTCTTTTTTGTCCCACTGGTTATTTAGAAAACATGCTATTTAGTTTTAAATATTGGAGAATTTTCCAGAGGTTTTTTGTTATTAATTTCAAATTTAATTTCTTCATGGCCAGAAGACATTTGATGTAACTTGAAACCCTTTACATTTATTAAATCTACTTTATGATCCAGACCATATATGGTCTTTCATGAGGACTATTCCATGTGCACTTGAAATGAATGTGATTCTGCTGCTGTTGGATGGACTATTAATGTCAATTAGGTGATGTCGTTTGGTGGCTGTATTCAGGTCTTCTAAATCCTTATGTATTTCCTATCTCTTTGTTTCACTGGTTATTGAGAGAAGGATATTATAATTATTGATTATAATGGCTTCATATATTTTGAAGCTGTAGGTACATAAATGTTTAGGATTGTTATGTCCTCATGAGGAATCGATACTCTGATTAATATGAAATGACTATCTCTAAGTCTGGTGATAATCTTTGCACTGAAATGCACTTTACCTGATATTAAAATAGGCAGTCCAACTTTCTTTCTTTTTACCAGTTTATTAAAGGATGTGATAAAGGATGCTAATCACCCGTCAGATGAAGAGACACAGGGTGAGGTATGGGGAAAGGGCGTGCCCTCTCCAGACATACTCTCTCCAGACTCCATGTGTTCACCAACCTGGAAGCTCAGTCCAACTTCCTTTTGATTAGCGCTAGCATGATGTTCCCACTCTTTTTTTCTGTTACTATTTGCATAACTATTTTTGTTTCTATCTCTATCTTTATATATTTTGAAGCTTTGTTATTAGGTGTACATACATTTAGGATTTTTATATTCCTTAATGAATTGATCCATTTATCACTTTGAAATGACCTTTATTTATGGTAAGATACTTTGCTTTGAATCTATTTTGTCTAATATTAATATAGCCTCTTCAGTATTCTTTTGGATCAGCATTAGCTTGGTATATTGTTATTTTTAACCTGTTTGTGTCTTCTTTCTGTTAAAGTGTATATCTTGAGGACAGCATATAGTTGGATCTTGCTTTTTTGATTTAATCTGATGATTTTGGCTTCCTAATTGAGATATGTAAACCATTGACATTTAGTGTTATTGTTATTGTTAGATTTAAATCTGTCATCTTAATTGTTTTGTATTTGTCTCATCTGTTTTTGCCCCTCTTTTTTCCTTTTCTGACTTTTTTGGATTAAATATTTTTTTCTATTTCATATCCTTTGTTGTTTTTTTTAGTGGCGGCTCTTTTGTTTTGTTATTTTAGTAGTTCCTTTAGAGTTTATAGTATATAACTTATTATAGACTACCTTCAAGTAATATGTCACTTAATAAATACTCTAAGAACCTCATAGCAGTATACTTCCATTTGTCTTCCAGTCTTGTGCTATTGTGGTCATACGTTTTATATTTACATATGTTATGTAATCCCCATACTACATCATTATTATATTTGTTTAAAGCATAAACATATTTATCTTTATCTTTCATAAAGATATTTAAAGATTTCTACTCTTTAAAGATATTTATATAATAACAAAAAGCGTTACATATTTTACCCATGTTGTTACGTTTCAGTGTTCTTCATACATTTGGACAGATCCATATTTCTATCTAGTGTCATTTTCCTTCTGATGAAACACTTCCTTTATCATTTTTGGTATTCTGAATCTGCTGGTGATACATGATTTCAACTTTTGCATGCCTGAAAACAATTTTTTTTGTCCTTAATTTTGAAACATATTTATGTGGGATATAGAATTCTAGGTTGGCCATTCTATATTTTAAAGATTTGCTCCACTGAATTCTTTTTTTTTTCTTTAAAGATTTTATTTATTTATTTGTCAGAGAGAGAGAGAGAAAGAGAGAGAGGGCAAGCAGGGGGAGCGGCAGGCAGAGCAGGCAGAGGGAGAAGCAGGCTCCCTGCTGAGCAAGGAGCTGGATGCGGGACTTGATCCCAGAACCTTGGGATCATGACCTGAGCGGAAGGCAGTGGCTTAAGTGACTGAGCCACCCAGGTGTCTTGTTCCACTGAATTCTTGTGTGAATAATTTTCAATAAGAAGTATGTTGTTATCTTTGTTTATCAGTATGTAACATGTGTTTTTTTCTTTGTTTAAAAAATTCTCACTTTGTCACTGTTTTCAAGCAATTTGTTTATGATGTGTCTTCATGTTTTTGTGCTTGGAGTTCATTTGGCTTCTTAGATCTGTGAGTTTATAGTTTTCCTTAAATTTGGGAAGTTGCACCCTTGATTTCATCAGATATTTTCTGCCTTCACTCCTCTCTCTCCTCTCCTTTAGGGACTCTATTTATATGTACACCATGTGGCTTGAAATTGTCCCACAGCCTCCTTATGATGTGCTCATTGTTTATTTTATTTTCTGTTTCATTTTGAATCATTTGTATTGCTTATTGAAGGAAGTAATTTGTTTCCTTATAGAGAATTCCACTCCTTGAATTTGCCAATTTCTTCTTTATTCCCTGTATTTCATGTAAATTGATAGTTAGGTTTGAAGGCTTGATCAGATTCAGACTCTTTTTTTGGGGGGGGGCTTTTTGTTTTTTTTATTTGAAGTCCATAAGCCACGGTATAATACATCATTAGTTCTTAATGTAATGGTCAATGGCTTTTTTTTTTTTTTTTTGACAGGAATACTTCATAGGTGGTGGTATGTCCTTCCATCAAGATTCACATAATGTCTGATTTTTTTTTCTTTTGTGATATTAACAGCCTTTGACAATCATCACAATCAGTACATATGTTAATTTATCTCCAGTAGATTTCTCATGAATGACTCATGGGAACAATATTTTTTTTTTTTTAAAGATTTTATTTATTTATTTGACACAGAGAGAGAGATCACAAGTAGGCAGAGAGGCAGGCAGAGTGAGAGAGGGGGAAGCAGGCTCCCCGCTGAACAGAGAGCCCAATGTGGGCCTCGATCCCAGAACCCTGGGTCCATGACCTGGGCCAAAGGCAGAGGCTTTAACCCACTGAGCCACCCCGGCGCCCTGATGTGGGAACAATAGTTTTGAGCTCTTGCTTTTTCATAACAGATTGTCTTCAGCATTTACATAAAGATTAGTTTTGCTGGATGTTAAATCCTGCTTCATTCCTTTCCTAGGTTATCTTAAATATGTCACCCCATGGCAATTTGGCAAAAAGTGTTTCTGTTTAAAATTTAAAATGTCTGATGCCAATTTGATTTCTTTTCCCTTTTAAGTTACTTGATATCTTTATATGGAAAACAAAATAATTCTTTCAAGTTTAATACTTCTTTTTTAAGTTTCAACTACTGTTCTCAGATTGGCCTCTCCTGCTTTCCAAGTTAGTATCTACTGGATATTCTTTTGTTCATTGTTTATCAGTGTTATGAGAAGTCTCGTTGTCTAATGCACACAAGTCAGGGGCTATAAGTGGTTTGTTACTCTTCAGTTGGGATTCCTGAAGATGTGTTGTCATCTCATTGTTTTGGTAGATATCGCCTGTGGGCTTTCGGTTTTGCTATCCTAGTTGCTCTGTTTATAAGAAGAGAGGGCTTTTAGGATGATTCATAGCCTAGATAGCTGCCATTGCGGCTGTTTGCTTAGAATCCTCTTAATATGTTTTAAAAATTTTGGATGAATTTATCTGTGTTTTCATTTGTTTGTTTTTTGTTTTTGTTTTTGTTTTCGGTTTTCATCATTGGTAGGGTACTGAGGCGTTCCTCTTACTTCCCTAACTTGAATCCCACAGCTGCTGATCTTCTGTGGTCCTGCTCATTCACTTCCCAAATTATTCAGGTTCATAGGGATTCCACAGCCCAGTGTTACTGAGGTGTTATTTATGGATTTCTTTTTCCTAATTTTATGCTTGGTCTGTTTAGTTTTTTTTTTTTTTTTTTTTTTTAAGATTTATTTATTTATTCGAAAGAGAGAGAGAGAAAATACATGCAGGGGTTAGAGTTAGGAGGAACAGGGGGAAAGGGAGAGTCCCAAACAGACTCTACGTTCAGTGTGGAGCCTGATGTGGGCTCGATGGTTGTCCTTGATCCCACAACCCTGAGATCATGACCCAGACAAAATCAAAAGTCTCAGGTGGAACCGACTGTGCCACCCAGGTTCCCCTGGTCTCTTTAGTTCTAGGAAAGAGTTTAGAAGATTAAAAAAAAAATCTACTCTGCAGCTATGGTCCGTCATATTACTGGGAAGTTCATGGCTTTTTTTTTCTTCTTAATTTACAGAAGTGTTATACCATAAGCATTGCTATGTCATTATGAATTTCCTTTTTTATACCTCAATAGTTTTTGAAATCTATCCATGTTGGATATACATACACGTATGTATATTTAATTTCTTTTTTTAATATAATTTTTTGTAATTGCTATGTGATATTTTCCCATTGTATCCTTATGCCACATTTCATTTACCAGTTTACCTATCCATTTGTATTTCAGTTATTTAAAAATTTTCACTATAACAAAAAGACTGCAGTAAAAATTCTGATATCTTTCTCCTCGTGTGTGAGAGTTGTATATTTATTTATGAAAAATTATCTTTAATCTTTTGGAATTTAAGTAGCATGAAAAGGTTTTATAAATGGAATATGGTATACAAATATTAGGTACTTTAATTAACTTCAATTCTGGCCTTTTCCAATCTTTGCAAAAGCTATCTTATGTTTGATATCCATTCTTTTGGATAGAAAAGACCTGACTTTTTTTTTTTAAAGTTACAGCTTATCAAACTAAACATCTCATTTCCTTTTACAAGTTCCTTGAATCTGCTACCTTTCCCTTTCATGGCTCAACACACGTACACACACACACACACACACGCACACACACACACCCCCAGAGAATTTTGTGTGAAATCCTCCTTGTTGGTGGTTTCTGTGGCGGTTCTCTCTCTAGTTTGTTCTAAATCAAATATTCTCAAAAAAAGAGAAGGTTATGTTGGCTTTCTTTTCAGGCTTTTCCATCCAACATGCATGTCTTGGGATTTCTGATGGGTTCCCAGCCATTCAAGCCAAGCAACTTAGTCTGAAATGAAACAAAGTTTCTTACTTTGCATAGTATTTTATCACGAAATAAATGAGCCTGGTGTGTTTTTTGTTTGTTTGTTTTGTTTTTGTTTATTGGCCTGGAGGCCTGTGCTTTTCATCTAGGAATATTAGTTTAGGAAACTCAAGTTCAATTCCTTGAATTCCCCGTCTTTTGTTGACAAAAGCAGTGATCCTAGAATTTTCAGGTGTGGTCCAGGCAACTGTGACCGCCCCAAGCTAGAGCGGGTATCACTTCTGTTTTCACTCAAATGACTGTTTTGTCAGTACATTTATTTGTTCATTCATTTGACAGAACTTTATGAAGCAACTGCTGTGTGACAATCTTACCGGGAGGTAGGATGTAAAGATGATGACGATGGTGATACCGAGTATAGTTGGGTGTGTATAGGTGTATTTCCTTTCTTAATAGCTGGAGAGCGTTTTTCCATTGCATGCATATACTGCATTAATTTGCCAATTTCCTTATTAAATCATATTTGGATTGTTTCATAATGTTAATTACCCTCATGATTTATATGTATTAACAGCTTTCATCCTCCCAATCACTCTATGAGGCTGGCAATTTTATTGTTGCCCCTATTTTACAGATGAGAAAATGAAGCTACAGAGTTCAAATCATTTTCTCAAAAGTGCCAATAAGTGGTGCATTTAGCATTCCATCCTAGGCAGTCTGGCTCCAAAAGCCATGTGTTCAAGAACCCTGCTCCCTGCACCTACCTTAGAAGTATTCACTGTTTGAAGAACTTCAGAGGCTAATAACTAGACATGTAAATAAATCAATTATAGTACAAATTAATAAGAAACAGTAAAGGAGCATTTAAAGTGCAGGTGTAGCACAGAGGAGAGGGGACCAGCTCCCCTTCGGGAGTTAGGAGGAAATCTCAGTCAGGGGCAGATTTGCTGTTTTGCTGATACATAGGCTCAGACCAATCAATGTAGATTCTTTAAGAAGGGCATTTGCACACATCCGGTCATGGTGGATGAGGTTGACAGAGTGAGATCATGAACAGCAGGGTGGTCTGGTGGACAGGGCTGCTCCCCGGAGAGAGTCCACTGGGGGTCAGAAGTTCAGGGCCTACCACTGAGACTCTTGGCTTTTGGCAAGCCACTTAACCCCCCTGATGTGTTTGTCACTTAACAACCCCACATAGCTTGTCTTGGTCTCAAAGGGAATAATTGATGCAGAAGTTCTTTGTAAATGGCAAAGTGCTAGGCAACTCTAAAGGGCATTAACAGTGGTGAGAAAAGGACAGCATGAACTCTGAGTCTATTGCCTAGCTCTGGTGACTGTGGAATAAAACTGGATTAATTTCTAAATTCCAGCATTGAGCTCCTCAGAGAAAGTGTCAAGTACAATATTCCACCAGAAATTCTGAGTTGAGTGGCGCTGACCCGACAGGCAGGGGATGCACCAGTGGGCTGAAGATATGCTCCTCTATGCCACTTTGCAGTTAAAGCCTCTCTTCCTTCCTAGGCAGAAAGCATTTGTTTTGATACAATAATTAGTCTTCGTCCACTAGTAACATAATCACCAAAATGGTCCAAGCCACCAGAAAGACAGTGTTGGTTAACTCTATGAATGGAAGGAGGGACTTTCCCTAAAATAGTCTCAGAAACTGGAGAAAGTACAGCGGGGTTGAGGATTTGTCGTGGAAGACTTAGCAGATTAACTCTTCCCTTATAAAGGGTTTCATTTGTGATTCAATCTATAATTCCAAAAACTCTCATTTCTTAGACTTGACAAGCTCTTCACCAGTAACAATGGAGACAAAAACCTGAAATGATTACACAGGTTTTTTTTTTTTTTCAAGTCCTGAGTCCCTCTAATTTCCCTAGTTCCCCCTTGAGACAGCTCCAATCCATTCAGATCATGGGGAATTTACATTTGGGGGTCTGTCCAGTTCTACTCTGCTGAATGAGTTAGCTGGAGGAATCCCCCTTGGATGATGGATGATGCTGCTGGCAGAGAAGACCTTCTCCGCCCCCACCCCCCCCAGCTCTATGACATTCTAGGGCATGAGCATTGGTCCCTGGGTTCTCCTGGGGCTGGAGAGGTTTTCCTCTTTGGAGTCGACCACTGGCTGTGGCCACAGTGAGAAAGTGACCAGGCCTGAAGGTCTAGAGGTCAGCGTGTCCCTGTGCTTGTTGGTGAGCTCTCTTTCACTCTGGGCCTGGTGGAAAGATGTGGCGGTGCTATGTGCTGAGAATGGAAAAGCAATGACACATCTTTGGATAAAGATGCTCCATCAGGTTAACAGCCACCTTCATGACCACAGCAAGATTCTTTTTTTTTTTTTTTTAAAGATTTTATTTATTTGACAGAGAAACACAGCGAGAGAGGGAACACAAGCAGAGGGAGTGGTAGCGGGAGAAGCAGGCTTCCTGCAGAGCAGGGAGTCCGATGCGGGGCTCGATCCCAGGACCCTTGGATCATGACCTGAGTGTAAGGCAGACGCTTAACGACTGAGCCACCCAGGCGCCCCCCACAGCAAGATTCTTAAGCTCAGTTGTCCACTGCCGCCTTGGTCCTCCCTATCTGGTTACACTATGTGTACGTGGGTCTGAGGACCACACAGCTCTGCTTCTTTTGAAACTTCTGGTCAGAGAATTGCTCCAGCAGCTCATTTTCTTTTTTTAAGATTTTATTTATTTATTTGAGAGAGAGAGCATGAGGGGGGGAGGGTCAGAGGGAGAAGCAGACTCCCCGCTGAGCAGGGATCCTGATGCAGGACTCGATCCTGGGACTCCAGGATCATGACCTGAGCTGAAGGCAGTTGCTCAACCAACTGAGCCACCCACGTGTCCCATCCAGCAGCTCATTTTTGTCTGTCCTGCCCTGGCTGCTGTGAAGCCACTTCGATGTGCACAGTCCATTTCAGGGAACCTCATGGCGATGACCACCTTGGGAGGCCTGCTGTCTTTGACTCAGTGAGTCCTGGATTTCACCTAACAGAAGCATCAGCTTTACAACATCCCAGATCTTAAGGTTTTGAACTCCCCACTTGCTTTCTAGCAATTTCCACTTAATTGACCTTATGGCTTTTGTAAGCTAACTACTTATAATTTCTGTATCTCTATTTGTCCATGTTCTTTTAGCATATTTTATTATTTCAAATTATGTGGTTTGAAATTGGTTTTACTTTGAATGAATATTTATTTCATGGAAATAGATGGTTATAAGCCCCAGTTCTTTGCATTCCCCCTTACCTAAAGCCATGGTTGAAGTGTAAGCCACAAATTTCAAGTAGTACATAATGAGGAGCCTTGAGAGGATGGGCCCTTATTGACACAAGTGCATTTGAGAGCACACAACACTGGGCCAGTCATTACCCTTTGTTTATATTCTTCTCAGTTTATGGCCCTCTGCTGACCCTGCTCACAGTCACAGCCAAAATCACCCTTTGCCCTCATCTCCTGCTCCATTCTCCCTTACTTTGTCCAGTACACAGGACTTGATTGCTGTTCACCTCTGAAATGCCTTCATGTGAATGTTCCCTTGGCCTGAGCGCTTTCCTTCACGTGTCCACAGGATGGCGCCCTCCCCTCCTTGGGTCTCTGTCCTCAAGTCGCTTTCTCAGGGATTTTTGTCCATCGTCACTCTTGGTAAAAATGCAGCTTCCCAGGAGCAACTATACCTTCTTCTACTCTGTTTTTCTCTAAACCCCTTACCGCCATTGACATACTTTGTTTATTGTGTGTTTCTCCCAACCAGAAGGCAACCCTTAAGAGGACAAGATTTTTATTTCGTTTTTTATATCCCCAGTAACTGAGAGAGTGTTTGGTGACAATGTGTAATGAATATCTTTTAATGAGTGAATGGACGTTATATCTTCTTACTCAATTAAGAATTCACTTGAAGATACTCTTCCTTCCATGGAATCTCTTCAAGTAAAAAGTAAACATCTCTAACAGAATAACTTTAAAACAACAAAAAATTTCATTTTCTACTGATATATTTTCAAGCTATTTTCTGATTTTTATTTTTAGAAATTTTTCTTTTTTATTGGCAATAAAAGGAATACCGGTTCATAGTAAGAAGTTCAAAAAAGTATGACCGATTTGAATTACTAATGATACCACAGAGTTAATCATTGGTAGCATTTTGATGTACCTCCTTCCACACTTTCATCTAAGCACACAAATGTGTGAATACACACATATTTTTCTAGGACTACATAATCCTATGTATTTACATATATATTTGTATTTAAGTTGGGATTGTACAGTGTTTAGTTTTATCAAGGAGTATGCCAGGAGCATACTATGTATCATTGCTTGCTTTCCTAAAACATAATACTTAGAAGTGTCTTAATATTGTATATAATCTATCATAATTTGTTTAACTAGGCTCCAATTGTCGACATTAAAAAATATTTTTTCATTTTCATTTGAATGAAAATTTCATTCATCTGTTTTTGTTGGTTTTAAACTGCTTTTTCATTCATTCTAATTCTTTTATCTTATTTTGCTCTTAAATTTTACTTATAAGTAATCTCAGAGCTTACTCTTTCACCCCTGTGATTTTTTAAATACCATTTTCTATAAGTCATTCTGCCATCATGGCCTGTTTACCTTTAATTCCTTAGTTTTATCTGTTTTACTTTCTTGTTTTTCTAAATTATTTCCTCTTTACATGATATATCTTATAGTGGTTTTACTGTGGTCATTTGGGCCGCCTCCTCCTCGTCACATCCTGGCTTTCTCAGAGACCCCTTCCTTTAAAGAACATCCTCAGAACCTTGGTGGTTTTCCCATGTGGCTGGCCATCTCTTCCTGAAGAGAGGAACGCTGAAGTTTATAATCTCCAGCACACACAGCCCCAGGCACGAGGGATGTGGAAATGTCATCCTGTTACCCAGCCTGATGTGAAGGGCAGACAGGCCTTGGGAAGCTGCTCTGTGGAGCGTGCGTGGCCAGAACACAGGCTTCATGGTTCCTTCAGCCTCTGTCTCTATTATTTTTATCTTAAGTTTTCTGCTGGTTTCCTTTTGGGGCAGGGTAACAATTTTGAGTCTGCCTGTCCCCCGCTCCCCATCACACCCAAGGCAATGCTGGCTGGAGGTGGGATTACTCCCACGGTCCTCAGTGCCGAGATCTGGGATCCTGGGGACTGAAACAGACCTGCCCCAATGTGCAGGGTTAAAGATGAGGCTTGTTTCTCAAAAGTGTGGAGAGATGGCCGTTGATGGGATGCTCTTTTCTGCGGGTCAACGGGTCAGGGTGCTGACTGGGAAGGTGAGGCCCTGAGGAATGCTCTTTCTTCAGGTCGCATCCACGGCCATAGCTCCCTGTGCTGCACGAGTGCTTTTCCCATTGGCTTCTCTCTCTGTTTTCTCTGGGCCAGGAGCTGCTATGTCTTCTGGTAAAAGCATTTTCTCTTCCCTCTAAACCGGACAACTGCGGAGCGAGCCTCCCCTCAGCCCCTCTGAACTGATGGCAACTTGACTCTCTGGCTGACTCCCCCTCTGCTCAATTCCGTGGCCCTCAGGGGTGTCCACGAACTCTTCACATGGGGCCAATTCACAGTTTGGGCTAGGCACCTCAAAAGCCAATGATTCTCAGGAATTCAATGGATAGATTAATCTTTCCTTGGATGAGTTGACTTGGAAGATGTCCCAGGGTCCAGACCCAGGGGAAATGAAGCGAAAACGGAGGCCTCCCGGGTTCATGGGTCCAGTAGGGTTTTCTGACCGTGCCAGGCCCTCCCAAGCACTAATGTGACTTCTCAGTGTTTGCATCACATGGCAGATTATGGTTGTCTGATTAGATCAACTCACCAAGATAAAGGTCCCGATATATTGGCAGGAGACCTGGATTTTAGAAAATACATTTCCTCATGTTTAAAGTTTTAAGCCGTCTTTTCTCTCCAGCTTTGTGGAAGAAAATACCTTTGGCAAAGTCGGGTGGGCTGGCGCCTCTCTCTGCTCAGCCCCAGGGGGACTGGCTCCTGCAGGAAGAACCTGCTTCTTCCAGATCTGATCTAGAAGTCTCATTAATTGTGTGATCTGTAGTCAAACATAACATCCTCTGGCTAGTGTGCCTTCTATCTACGTGGCTCTTTGGTCCATTGCAACGCTGCTTTTACTTTGATTCTCTAAGCCAGGAGGTGGATGGTTAATCAAGACCTTTCACTAGGCCCAGCTGTGAGCTGGCAGGGCCCAGCTAGAGCCAATGGGCCACCTCTCTAGATGGTAGAGGGACCCAGTTGGGCAAGGTTGATTTTGAGGGTTTGCTACAGTTACTAAGTGAATTTTAATTTTATTGTCATAACACCATTCTGACTCAATGGCCCTCTGATGTGCTTTCTTGAGCAGGAGGGGTAGGGTCAGAGTGTCACAATGTGTGCCAGGAATTGCCTTTATCCTCAGCCATCCCCAGAGAGTGCTGGTTCGTAGGTCCAAGGAGAGCAATAACACTCACGCTGGGGCTTCAAACACTCAAAGCCTGCCCCCCTTTCTTTTTCTAAATAGCAAATCCACCTGAGATCACGGACATTCTGAATAAAGAAAGAACCTCTTCCATTGTGTTAAATAGCATTGAGGTGCATTTACAACTTGAAGTGTGAGAAATTCACCACCAGCTGGGGACCCAGACCAAATGGCTTTCTCGGCGCGGTCAGGCTGCTCTGGCGCAGGAGTCGGGGTACACTGCAGACCTCACACCTCTGACAATCTTAATCAGATGGGGTGAGGGTCATTCAGGTGGGTATTTAATTTCTAGACTTTTATAGTATAGCCACACCATGAAATCTTATTGCCACTATTTAAAAAGCATGGTTTTGGAGCTATTTTAAGACATGGGAAGTTGGTTTTGGTACAATATTAAGTTTGAAAAAAGAGGCAGGATCCAAAACTTCTTATTCAGTATAATCCCAGTTTTGTTATTTGTATATATGTCCATGGCAAAACCATTCATAATTTGAATGACAAGTCTATTGTAGGTACTTTCCAATATCTTTCAAATGTGTATAATGTGTATGAATGATTTTTATAATGAGAAAAGGCACATTACTGAAATAGCATAAGATTAACAAAACTTTTATTGTAGACATAGAATATAATATATTATAATAATAATAATAATAATATACTATATAATATATATAGTATAATATAATAACTCCCTTATTATCCGGCTTTAAAAATAGCCAACTCTTGGCTAATCTTGATTTATCTGTGCCCTCATCTACTACCCCACCATATTACTATTTCATTAATTAACAGACTATTTTTAGAACAGTTTTAGTTTTATTTATTTTTATTGTTTTTTAAAGATTTTATTTATTTGAGAGAAAGAGAGAGAGAGCACGAGCAGGGTGAGGGTCAGAAGGAGTGGGACAAGCAGACTCCCTGCCGAGCCTGGAGCCAGATGTAGGCCTCAATCTTAGGACCTGGAGATCATGACCTAAGGTGAAGTCAGACACTTAACCCACTGAGCCACCCAGGCGCCCCAGAACAGTTTTAATTTTATAAAAAAAATTGAGCAAATAATATGTAGAGTTCTTATATATCTGCATTAATGTAGTACATTTGTTACAATTGTTGAACCAATATTGATAAATTATTATTAACTGAAGTCCATCGTTTATTACAAGGTTCACTCTTTGGGTTGTACCGTCCTATGAGCATAAGCTTTTTATTCACAACTGATAGCCCTCAGGACTATAAATGTCTGAACTCAGTCAACCATTTGAAGTATCTGAATTGCCATCTCCCAGTGAAGTGATGAAAAGCCCATTGGACCGACCTGAAAATTACCAGGCTGAGAAAATAGCAGACCATGCTAAACATCACTACTCCCAGTACACAAGAGAATCTGAGGGCAAGTTGTCAGTTGCCCAGAGTGTGGGAGGGGCTACGGGTGGGGGCGGAGCCTGGGTCCGGCCACAGCCCGCGGGGGCCTGGAGAAGACAGAGCCTCTTCTTCAGGGAACAGTAACTTTAATTGGAGCACAGTTGTTGTTGAGGCAGTGGGAACAGGAAGGAGGGTACACAACTTTTCATGAGCATGATTGAGGCCAGAACCTGCAAGGGAATTAAAAAAATAAAAAAGTAATCCTCTGGCATCCTAATTAAAATGAGGATTTCTCAGCAGTTGAATGGGGGGTGGGGCGTGTGCCTGGCCATTACCTCACTGCTGCCCTGCAGCTCTTTCCAGACACCTGCCAGATGCTAATTAGTCAAATCCTCTGGAGCTGGGATCCAGGTGGAATGCGGGGGGAGCAGAGGTCATTTCCCCCAGGACACTTGGAACAAGTCAAAGTGCAATGGCCTCCTCCCAACCAAGCATTAGACTATTTCCTACATGCACGAGGGGATCAATAATTGTCACAGACAGCTGACTCTGTCCCTAAATCTGTCATGCCAGTTGTTATAGGGACCATGTTGACTACTTGCTATTCAACATCAGCAACAAGGCTTTATTGTGCTTTCTAGGCATGCCAGTGCTGGGCTGTGGGGATCTAGTGGTGACAAGACAAACACTAAACATATGCCTCATGGTGCTGACCTTCCATTGTGGATGCATTCTTTAATACACCAGGTGAGTTCCTGCCTCAGGGACTTTGCACTTGCTGTTGCTTCTTCCTGGGATGTTCTCCCTCCAAGTTTGTGCGCACTCTGCCAGGTCCACTGTCAGCACGAACAAGGATGAGTTCTCTCTGTCATCAAATCTAAGGACTTCCATTTCTGGAATATTGGGAATGCAGGGAAAAGTTTTGTCTTGAGCTGGAGAAATTGGGTCTATCTGACCTTATGAAATCTCTTGAGAATACTTAGAGATGATTCCCCAAGGGGCACATGAACTGATCTCCTCTCCTTTAAGTGATCCTCCAGGAGAAGAAGAGAATCCAGAATGCGCTGTGTACCTATTAGTAGCCATCTTCGTTATCAGATTGACTGTACCTGTATCACAGTGCTTGTGTTCCAGTAACCCTTATTTTACTTAATATCCCCAAAGTGTGAGTAGCGATGCTGATGCCGGCAATTCGAGTATGTCAAAGAGAAGCTGTAAAGTGCTTTCTCTAAATGAAAAGTTGTAAGTGCTTGACTTAATAAGCGAAGAAAAAAAATCATATGTTACGGTCACTAAGACCTATGGTGAATATGAATCCTCTGTGAAACTTTGAAGAAGGATAAAGGAACTTGTGCTGGTTTCGCTGTTGAACCTCAAACTGTAAAAGTTATGGCCACGGCGTGTGATAAGTACTTAGTTAAGATGGGAAAGGCATTAAATCTGTGGGTGGAAGACACGAACAGACGATGTGTTCCTATGGATGGCAATGTGCTGAGCCAGAGAGCATTGTATATGTAGGGCTTGGTGTGATTCATGCTTTCAGACATTCACTGGGGGTCTTGGAATGTATCCTCCATGGATAAGGAAGGACTTACAGTCTTTCATTGTATTACTTACAGTAATCTTCTCATTGTGTTGGCTCATAGGTAGAAGACTCTTAGGAGAAGCAGTTCCAGGTGAAGGAGCCCCACAGCTACACCTGCAGCCTTTCTGAAACACCTGTGGAAGACCTTGCGGGTTGAGCTGGTATCTTCGTTTAGGCAATCTACTCAGGTCAGTGCCTTGTCTCTTTGCAATCTATGACTTAGCACTTCAGGAAGAAGCACTTTGTCTTACAACATCCTCATCGAGTCACTGACAAGGGCCTGAGAATTGCTTTTGAAATGGTCAGGTGAGGACAGTAGGTACTTTTGGATCAACAGTGCAGTAAGAGGAGTCTGGAAGGATTATGGTTGCTTGCAGCTTTGGTGTTCTTTCTAGATGTCTGAGACTTGGGGGTGGGTGATAGTGAGGGATGCTGGTTAGAAGATATTTCCTCCTGGGCTTTCAGCACCTCAATATTTCAACACCCCACATGTCTACTACATTAGGTTATTCCTGCCTATTTTATTTCCATGCAATGTTTCTTGCAAATGTACCATGTCATTGCTGGGTATACTGGATCTAATCTAACCACCCCCAAGAGCTTTTCTAGACCTTACTTGTCATAGCCATAGATGCCATTGATCTTTTGTCTATGTCCCAGGGGACCCTATATCTTGAGCCTGCTTTTTCACTGGACTGCTAGCTCTTAGAAGGAAGACTTTGTTCTTAACCGTCTCTGATGCCCCTGGTGTTTGGGCACAGGGTATGGACCTAGAAGGACGTTCGTCTGTGCTTGAGCCGAAGTAAGAGACATTTGTGATTTTCTCTATCATGTGGTTAATGCTTTCTCTGTCCCATCAATAAGTGAAGATTGATTTGGGATCTCTGGAGTGGTCTGTGGACCTTGTAAAATTTAAAGTGGGGAGAATCCTGGTTAACAGAAGAAATGGAGAAGGACAAATTTCTAATTGCCTTTGCTAAAGGTCAGGGCATTGCTTCTTCTCTAAATTGCTCTCATTTGCTGAAGCTGAAACTTCCCTTAATTTGGGACTGATAAGAGTAATTTGAGGCAGATAAGATAAGAGCTTCTGGGAAGTTGTCATTGCCCACTGGCTTGGCAGTAATGCTGCGGCAAAATGGTCATCCAAGACTTTTTTCTTTTTAGTTTGAGTAATTAAAAAAACAACAACCCAGAATTACCTGATTTAAAAATAATAGATCAGGATCTCCTTCTGGCACAACTGAAACTCAGAGTATACAAAGGGAGGCTCACATGTCACTTAAGAAACTATCCAGACTGCCCAGCACTTGGTAGATGTAATGATTCACCACCATCTCTTTGGATCTTTTGTCATTAGTTGATTATATGATGGAAATTAGAGAGAATAAACCTGTGCACAGGGGTGAGGACCTCCTAAAAGGATAAGAGCAAAGTTTATGCAAAATATTTTTTAAAATTTATTTTATTATTTTTTAAAACGTTTTTATTTTAATTCCAGTTAACATACAGTGCTATATTAGTTTCAGGGGAACAATATAGTGATTCAACAATTCCATAATCATCTTTTGATTATCACAAGTGCACTTCTTAATCCCCATCATCTATTTAACTCATCCCTCATCCCACGTCCCCTCTGGTAACCATCAGTGTGTCCCCTACAGTTAAGAGTCTGTTTCTTGATTTCTCTCTCTCTCTCTCTCTCCAAAGAACAAACTTTTATGTGCCAGGTCAGTGAGGCTTATGGAAGGATTTACCTTAAAAAAAAAAAAAAAAAAAAGAAATTGATAATGTTAATTTCTGGCACAGCAAAAGAGGTTGAAGTAATAACCTGAAAGGCACAATTTTAACTCCTTGGCCCTTTACCCCTCACCTTGCTTTCCCTAGCTTCAGCATGGAGTGTAGGAGGCTGATCAGAGAACTACGGAGAGAATACAGCACCCTAACCATCTTCTCTGGGCCGAGGTGCCCCTTACAAAGGTGGACAAGGAAAGACAGCTTGACTCAGACCTCCTCTTGGGGGCTTATTTCTGTGAGGTGTTGGGGTTTATCCCATCCAGGAGAGTCTGATAGTAGAGGACATGTGTCCTTCTGCATGGAACATGGGGGTCGCAGACCCATCAGGCCTAGGGGACCCACCGAGGCCTGGGAGCCAGGGTTGGCCTGGGTGAAGGGAGGGTTGGAGAATGAGGAGGGGTGGGGGTGGGGACTTAGCACTGGGCTGGGCAGGGAGGGAGGAAGGGGGAAGAGGGGCACTTCTGGGTGACTGCAGGACCCAGAAGACTCTGGAAAGAGTCAAAGCCTTACATCGCCCTTCTGGCAAGCACCAGTTTCATGGATGTTTGTATCCATCTTAAAATACTCTAAGATACTGTAATTTATGGCTCAAACCTGAACACCTTTCTGTAATGCTGTCCTTGCACTGGTAGAGAATTCGTGTTCACAACAGCGCTTCCCATTCCCAAGGCAGCTGGGGGTGTCCCCCTGACCCTGATGGAGGACTTTAGGGTGGCTCCATTGTACAGCTTCAGGCCCAGGCCAAGCACAGTCTGTAGTTATGAGCCACTGTTTGCTAGAGACAGTTTAGTTTCTGGAGTGGGGCACGATCTTGGATGCAGGAGAGCGCGGTGCCCTCCTGCTCAGGCTGCGCTAGGGCCCCCAGCCATCTGTCCAAAGGAAGGAAAATCTGCCCACCGGCAGAGGCAGTGAGTCCTTCTGTCCAAGGGAAGCCATCTGTCCAAGGGAAGGACTCACTGCCTCTGCCGGTGGGCAGATTTTCCTTCCTCACCCCATGTACTCTTCATCCACTCCTTCATCCCCCTCAACGCAAGCCACACTGTGCACCAACTCCCTCTTTTATTCTGGAGATACTCATTTTGGGAGTAAAAAGGAGAGAGAATGGCTATGGATGGAAAGCACTGGAGAGTGCAGGTATCCATGAGGTTAGGATGGGAGCCTTCTCACAGGTGAGCGGGGGAGCTCCATGCGCTGCGCCCAGCGTCACAACCAGCCAGGAGCAGGTGCCCTGTTGCTGTCCATCCCATTGTTCCCATTCCAAGAGGCAAGTGTGGACACTGGTATAACAAGGTTTCTCGGGCTGTTCCCAATTGTGTGCAGTTAGTATTTGAGAGTGTATTTCATTTAGGAATGGGGCTGCTCTATGCTCTGGGGCAGGGGAAAAAGAGGGGCTTGACTGGGAGAGAGAAGACCTTTGTTTAGGCATTAGGCATTTATATACTGTTTGATGTGTGTATTTTATGTAACATATGTCGGTAATGGAGTCCAATGTCGAAATGACCATTCATGAACTTACTGCACAACTTGAAAGGCTATGTATGTGCTCTTTCCAGCTCTCATCCCTTCCTCCCATGAAATCTGAATTTTGCGTATATTATATCCGTAAATGTTTAGATGTACTGTTTAAATTCTGCAGATACTTGGCTTTGTTCAGGAGCCCGCAGCATGGTAATTGCAGGTGATGGTTTTGGAATCAAACTGATTGTGTTGAAATCTCATAGGAACCCCGTGCTAGGGGTTATCTTCTCTGAACATCCTTCCTTCCTCTTGAAATGGGAGTAATCCTTCCCACCTCATCTCCCTCTGAAGGTTGCCTGAGATGAACAGAATAAATGCTGTTAGGGAACTTGTACATTCCTGGTCCATGATGGATACATGAAAATGTTATCTCTTCCCCTCATTCTGCCCTGATGTTCCTGGGAACTCTTGCAAGGACACTCACCCTTCACCCTTCACCACTGGCACCTACCCTAAGCCACCAGGCCTTAAAACAACAGAGGACAAGAAACCCATGGGGCGAACAAGAGCCTAAGACTATATTTACAGCCCTTAATCTGTCCACACAGGAAAGACAAATGAGCTGGGCAGGGGACAGTGGGTGCCATTACCAGATCATTAATTAGCAGCTTGATTGGCCTTGGCAGGAAATCATTCATCAATTTCAGAGGAGTAGAGAACTGCAGAGTCTTTCTGTTTTCCCTCATTCTGATATGCAACCCTCGCCAGAGCATTCCCTCCCACGGTGCCTTATCGAGATAAGTGACAGGGGATGCTGCTGCCACGTGATCTAATGAATGCAAGAGCCCTGAACTCGGAAGGGGGCCGGGGCCAAAGGCTTCCAGGGCTGGAGAGCTAGGCCAGAAACCCAAAAAGATAAAGGATGACTTCTGGAACAAGATGAGATGAGTAAACTGTTTGCTTTGAGCGTGGACATGATGTTCCAGAAAAATCCATTTTGGCTGCCAAAGTAACCCTTTTGGAGTTCACAAAGAAACTCACCAGGGCTCCCATGTGCAAGCTCAGTGTGCAGGGTTTGCATATAATGTTTCACACAATCCAGTGAAGCAGGGTTACTGAAATCATTGCACAGAGGAGGAACCAGAGGCCTGGAAAGTAATAGTTATTGTCCAAATTGAAATGTTTAGAAAGGCTGATATGGATTCCAAATCAACATGCGTCTGATCCCAAAGCTCTGGCCTGCTCTGTGACAGCATCCTGTGTCCCTCGACGGGGTGACCGGTCACCATGAACAGGAAGTTCAAAGGATCTTGAATGGTCAAAAGGATCTTGACCACTGATTGCCCTCTGCCTTTAAACACCCACAGGTCCTTTGTGCCAAATAGATGCATCTTTGGACTCTTTACTTGTCTCTAATCTTCAGAAGCCTGTTCTCTCTGGTTGTAATGATTTCAGATTGATGAAGGTTTATGGGCAATGACACATTCATCATGAGACGTGAGCGAGGAAAGTCCACCATTTCCGCTGTGTTGAGAAGGACAGAGAGACTGTCTCAAACGATTCATGAAGGCAGGAGCCTTTCAGGAAAAGGACATGGCTGGGAGTTCTGACAGGAGAGGGAAGGAACAGGAGCAGGTGTCTGTAGGGAATCTCCAGTCTGAATTGATAAGTACAGGCCATGAGATGTGAAGAGAACATGAGGACACATTGCTTTGAGCCCTCAGGACAAGGCTAGAAGGAAGGGAGATGCCACAACCTGGAGCTGGGTGGTCACGTGACTGGGTTTCTGTCCTTTCAAGAGCAGCCTGTGCAAACTGTGGCACCTGGCCTGGGTGTAGGGGAGCAGCGTGGTGATCGAGACAGCAGCCGAGGTGTTTCCCCAGTGAGTGACCTGGGGGTGGAGGGAGCTACTGGTCTTGCCAATCCATTGTGCTTAGGGTGAGGGACATGAACAGTATTTAGAAAGTATCTTAGTCTTATATTTAAAACTGTAATTGCCACAAAACCACGCGTGATTTTTATTCTCTAATATAACTAGGAGCATGTTTATTAATATCTGGAAAGTAGATATTATAGATTTGGGAAACTGAGGTTAAGTATTAAGCTACAGTTTTTTTCTTGTTTCACTTGTACTCCGTCCCTACCATCTGTACTTTAATCTCCTCATTGGATTATTTAAAAGAAAACTCAGATATACCACTGCACTGATAAATGCTTATTATGTACTTCTAAGAGAAATGGGCTATTTTATTGTTTTAAAAATTTATTTATTTTTTAAATTAACATATAATGTATTATTTGCCCCAGGGGTACATGTCTGTGAATGGTCAGGCTTACACGTTTCACAGCACTCACCACAGCACATACCCTCCCCAAGGTCCACCACCCAGCCGCCCCATCCCTACCCCCCTATCCCCAGCAACCCTCAGTTTGTTTCGTGAGTTTAGGAGTCTCTTATGGTTTGTCTCAGAAATGGGCTATTTTAACAAACATAATCACTTTACCATTATCATACTACAATTATGAAAAATGATTCCTTAATATCATCTAGTATCCCATCAATGCTTTTAAATTTCCCTGATATTACTTGACTTCACTCTATGGTGCTCTTCCTCTATCTTCTTTTGTATAAATTGATAATTAGATTTAAAGACTTGATCAGATTTGGATTTTTTGCAAAACTATTTCCCAGTTGGTGCTGTGTCTTTCCAGGTGCGTCTCACCAGGAACACCAGAAGCCTAGTGACTTTCCTTTTGCGATGTGAAGATTTATCAGTGGGCTCAGATGATGTGAGTCTGATCCATCCAGTAAGAAATTTCTCATCAACTTTCCACCCAATGATTTTAAAACCACCCAAATGTCAGGGTCATTTTTAAATTAAGGTTGACACTCTAACACAGTATTTCTGCATTTGTTAGCTGAAATTATTCTATAAAAAATAACTTTTGGTCATCAATGGTTGCTTTCCCCCAAAGATGGTTTATATAGGAAAGTTCAGATAAATGCTTAATTCTTTCTATTCATTTACTAGTTTTCAAAACAATGATCTGGTTCTAGCAATCTCTAATGTGACTAATGCAGTCTTTTTGCTGTCATTATACACAAATGAATTAACTTCTTTGATATTGTGCAACTCATCGCAAGCATTTTTTTCTTTCATGTTTAAATTGTCCCATCTTGGCCAATGAGAATTCTTTCAGATCAGTCCCTGGGTCCTTTTGACATTTCCTTTGTAGTCTCGGGTGACTTCTTTGTTTTATGGTATAAGAAAAGTAGTCTAGAATCATTTTATACATTTTCTGTTGAGATCTAAATACTAAAGTCTGCATGCTAGGTGATTATTACTATTTGCTTTTCGGTGCTTCTAGATATTTTAAGTGGAAACATATATTTGCACAGAAGTAGAAAAGATATATTTCTTTTTATTTGAAAAAGAAAAATATGTTATGAGTTCATACTTGTATTTCCATATCAAATGTAAGATTACAAGGATTTTGGGGTGCTTCAGTCAGTTAAGCATGTGCCCTTGGCTCAGATCATGATCCCAGCGTCCGGGGATCGAGCCCCAATTCTGGTTCCCTGTCTAGTGGGGAGTCTGCTTCTCCCTCTCCCTTTGCCCCTCCCCCTGCTCATTCTCTCTCTCGCACTCTTTCTTTCTTTCAAATAAATAGATAAAATCTTAAAAAACGATTTCAAGGATTTTATTTAGCTTGTTTGATTTTATGTTAATTTTCTTCACTCTTACACTAAAGTTTTTGAATTCTGATAACATCATGCTGTGTGTCTGTCTGTGTGCCTGTGTAACTTTAAAGTTTGGTAATTCTTTCAGTTCAGATTTTATTTTGAAGGTAAGATTTTTGGCAACTGATATAGATTTTTATTTTTATTTATTTGACACAGAGAGAGAGATCACAAGTAGGCAGAGAGGCAGGAGGAGAGAGAGGGGGAAGCAGGCTCCCCGCCGAGCAGAGAGCCCGATGTGGGGCTCGATCCCAGGACCCTGAGATCATGACCTGAGCCAAAGGCAGAGGCTTTAACCCACTGAGCCACCCAGGCGCCCTGCCTGTATAACTTTAAAATAACAATATCAACAGCACCATTTATTACTAATAAAAGTCAGACTACTGAATCCTTTAAAAAATTTATTTGTATTCTTTTTGTCCTTAAGATAAATCCAGTAGAAGTGAACAGTTTCATTGAGTGGGGGGAAGGGCAGAGAGAGAGATAATCCCAAGCAGGCTCCATGCCCACGGTGGACCCCGACTTGGGGCTCAATCTTATGATCCTGAGATCATGATCTGAGTTGAAATCAGGAGTCAGAGGCTTACCCAACTGAGCCACCAAGGCGCCTGTTGCATGTAAATATTTTAAAAGAATTAAATTTTGTTTTCTATGTTTCATTTATTAAATAACAGAAAACAGGCACATGCCTATTTATATTGTCTCCTTCCTTAGATAAGAACTAGCATACTCTTCAGCACCTTGCCTTTTGTTTTTTAATGTAAGTACATCTAACAATCTTCCTTACTCATTTTAGAGCTGTATAATCCTCCATTATGCAGATGTACCATCGTTTAACTTGTCCCTGACTATGGGCATGGCTTAGCTCAGTCTTTTTCTATTACATAGAATGTTGTCATGACTTTGTGCATGTGTCGTTTTGCTTTTTTTTTGATAACATGAAGAATGACCTTAGAAGTCATCTTTGTTACGATACTCCAAGAGTTAGGTAATTAGAGTTATTCATTTAGTATGCAGAGATTTCTTGATGCTTATTATGCACCAAAGACTACTAGATTTGTGGAAAGAGGGCTGGACAGAATGATGAGCCAAATGGGCATGCTTGCTCTCATGGAGCTTATAACTTAGCAGGGAAAGCAAGTAATTAATAGTGGAAATAAACATGATTAAAATGTGTGATAAATAATGTAAGGAAATAAAAGCAGCAATCTATAAGGGACCAAGATTGGAATGAATGGCAGGGAAAACCTTAAGGAAATGACCATTAGGTAGATGACCGAAGGAGTCAGGCATAGGTCAGGCAAAGATGTGGAGGAAAGACACAGCAGGCAGGGTAAGCATGGTGGGAAAAAGTGCTGAGCCAGGAGAAAGGATCAATTTCAAGCAATAAAAGGACTGTGAAGCTTGATCTTATGAGCAGGAAAGAGAGTGGCAGTGGGGATGACATTGGACTGATGAGACTTTAGAGTTTATCCTAAGTTAAACAGGATGCCACCAAAGAGTTTAAGCAAGTGTTGTGAACCATTTTTTTTTCCTTTAATATATTTTTCCACCTTGGGGTGCCTCAGTGACTCTTGATTTCAGTTCAGGTCAAGATCTCAGGGTCGTGACATGGAGCCTTGCGTCAGGCTCCATGCTCAGTGGGGGGTCTGCTTGAGATTCTCTCTTCTTCTCCCTCTGCCCCTCCCCTCATTCTCTGGAAAAAAAAAAAATTTTATATATATATATATATATATATATAAATATATATAATATATATATTTATATATATTTTATATTTATTATAAATATTATATATTTATATATAATATATATTTTATATATAATATATAATATATTTATATATATAAATTATATATATATAATTTATATTTATAATTTACAATTATATATATAATATAAATATTATATATTTATATATATATATATAAATATATATATATATATTGTTACACCTTCTGTGTCCAGAAGGGATTGAGGAAGGATAAAAGTTTAAATACTAAGACCAGCAGCGGGGGATGAAGAATTACAGGTGTCCAGGAAATCATGATAGTGGCTCAGCCAGAGTAGGGGGCTGGTGGAGGTGAGGACGAGGGAATGGGTTGAGCCCTTTAGAGGTAGAATATGCCGTAATTATTGAATAGAATGGTTGGACTGGATGAGAATGATGAAGAAGGTGTCCAGGATAACTCCTCAGTGTTGAGCATAAGCACCTGGCTTACTAAGATTGGTGGCATTGAAGGAGGATCTGGTTGAGGGTGGGGGAGACAATCACTTTGGGACATTTTGAGATGACTCTGAGAAACCCAAATGGAGATACAGGAAAGGCATCTGGGTGCATATATTTGAACCTCTGAAGCTATCAGTCTGGGGGCTGTAGACATACAGAGGACAGGAGGAACCTGTCCAGACAAAGGAAATCAAGTGAGAAAAGGGACCCCAGGACTTAATCTGAGGAATTCCAACAAGGGCTCAAGGAGAATGAGGTGCTGGCCAAGCAGCTGAGATTATTTTTAGCAATAACAAAAGTGAAAATTAATTTTCTGGGATAATTTATATTCACAACATTTTAGAACAAAAAAGATCCTAGAGATATGTAGTCTAGCTTCACCATTTAATTGAAACAAAAAAAGCTGGAGAATTTTATTAATTTATTATTAACATATAATGTATTATTTGCCCCAGGGTACATGTCTGTGAATCATCAGGCTTACACATTTCACAGTACTTACGATAGCACATACCCTCCCCAATGTCCATAACCTAGAAGCTGGAGAATCCTGATGTGATTATTTATCACCGTCTAGCCCTGGATAGATAGCCTGACTCCTGGAATAACACTGACCTCCTCACCAAAGGAGGAAATACTAGGTACAGTTCTGCCCATGATTTCTCAATGATTTCATCAAGATATAATTCATACCTTATTTTTTTCCATCTGCAAAATTAGTACAATCCTTACTAATAGCTAATTCTCTATGGTGAGTCTAACATAAGGTAGAGAAATTAGCTTACAAATGCAAAAAAAAAAAAAAAAGTAAAAAAGGTTAAAACTATATCGGGGTTCTAATAAACTCTTCTCTAGGGTGAAAATTGGTCATATGTTCCCTGGTGTGCTAGAAGTAGGATGGCTGTCCTTGAACGTCACCACAATCTTCTTTGGAGCAGCTGCCATAGTTTTTGCAGGTCTTACTGGTCTGAGAATTGCTACTACTACTAGAGGAGGCATATGAAGCTGTCTGTAGCCATTGTTCATGCTGTTTGCCGCATTTTCTTCTTTTCCTTCCTGCTGAGCATGTGGAAGGATTATACCTCTTGGTTCCCTTGTGGTTAAGTGGGGCCATGTAATTCCTTTTGTTGAATGAGTTATGAGTGGAAATGATCTTTCACCTCCAGGCCAGAACTTTCAATTGCTGATGGGAGATCCTTTCCAGTGCTCTTGCCCTCAGGCACACTGACTAGAATCTTGGATATAGTGGCTGCTCCAGTAGGCCAGATTCCTGAGGGACTATGAGGACAAGATCCTCCTTGCTAACCCAGACTGGACACGTAACAGGAGCAAGATAGTAATCTTTGTTATTTTAAGATATTTTGATATCTTAGTATTGAGATTTGGGGGTTGTTTGTTACTGTAGCATAACTTAGTCATATGCTGACTGATACCTGGGCTATTTTACTGCCTGCTTTTCAGGGGCTAAATGGGCAACTTATACCTTTAGTTCTTCATGGAGATATACACATTTCCATTTTCCCTGATTCCAGACTTTTCTCTTCAAATGCCTTCACAGGAAGCAGGAACTCAAAGTTACCACAGCCCCTTTATCTCTGGGCCTCTAATTTCTGAAAGAAAACCCAGAGATAAGTTTTATAATTTGCAAAATTAGGTTCTAGTGTTGGAGAGGAGCACCCCCACCCCAAAGTCTTAACCAGGAGATCTGAGGTCACTTGAATAATTAGTTACCATTATTGTTAATGATTGTATCTGTGCTTATTATTTATATATGATAATTATTATGTCATCATGCTGTGCAGCATCTGATATCCTTTTCGTGGCCAGTCAGTTCAATATGTGGCTCTTCCCATTAAAACTGTGGCTGTGAGAATGAGCAGGGTGAGGACACTCCTGGATGTGGCTGCAGTGTCCTCATAAACACATTCACTCCAAATGTTGCATGGCCACCATGTTTTGTGGCCTGTCCCAGCTCAGACACACAAAGGCTGATTAGAGGGTAGTCTTTGGGGCAGAACATGTAGACAGTAAGTGGAGCTCTGTATTACAAGCTGGGATCAATTAAGTCAGAATTCACCAGCCATATGTCACAGGTGATAAGTAGGGATGGGATCCCCAAAAGTGCTACTGAATAGCTGGCATTACATTTAGGGCCCAAGTATTGTTAAATAGATGCAGTTCAGGGAAAGACATTCCTGAGTGAGGCCACTGCTTTCACAAAGGTTGAGTGAATGCCCAGTGCTACCAGGCTATAGAGATCATGGATAAGTGGAATGGAAGATGGAAATGGAAGTCAGGGGAAGTACGAATATTAGGTGTGGACACCATGCTCTGCTCAAGACTTTGGGGGATATGGTGGGTTATCATGACATGGTTAGAGCATGTAGTGGCAGGTGAAGGGTCCATCAGAGATGTAAGAGGCTGGACTCAGGAAAACCAGCGTCAGGAGTGGGAGACCAATCCAGGCCAATGGCAGAAGAGTTCAAAGGAGGCAGGTATTGGTGTGGGAATATAGAGGTGGAACTACATGAATTGGCTCTTAACTAGCTGAGGAGAATGAATAGAAGCTTGGTTTCTGGCCTGAAGACCTGGGAGGAGCGTGAAGTCACTGCAGTTTGTGTGACACGATGTGTCGAGGAGTTCTGGGTGAACTCACACGGGGACAGGTTGAGTTTGATCTATTAGCAAAACTCGCAAGAAGTTGTATGAAATGACAGTTTGATCATTGATACAGAGTTGAAGGCAAACCAGTCATAGCCTGAAGGAAAATGAGAGAACATTAAAAAAGAAAGAAATAGAAATAAGGGGGCATGAGACTAGGTGGCAGACTAAGACAGAGTACAAGCATCAATCAAGTCAACTGCTGCAGAGATTTCCTGGTCCACATGGTGGAGGACAGGCCACAGCTCCCGTTTTTATTAAAATGCCCTGAAGGTACACAAAATCCCTGGATGGCAATGATAAGGAAACTAAGTCTATGTCGCAGAGAGAAATGGACTGAGAAATGCATCCCTGAAACATACAGGCTCTGTCCCCTAACTGGGACATCGAAGACAGCCACCAAGAAGCAGGATCATTCTTTACTTGCCCCAGTGGCTAGCTGGTACCCCTAGTGGGACCACCGTGGTCAAAGTATCCAGGAGCCACCCCCAAACCTCACAGTGATATAATAGGAGCAGAGGAGGGCCGGGGCCATCACCCCTGCCCTGTGTGCTCTGCCACCCATAGCCCTGCCTTTGTGAATCCATTCCAAGACAATGACACCCAGCCTGTGACTCAGTGGGGCAAAGGGCCACGTGAGGGACACACTGGGTCTCTGATTTTGGAGCTCCTTCCAAAAGAGCTGATAAGTGATAATCAGGATCGAATCACATGTTTGCCAGTTACAAACCATGTGGAGTTTGCTAAGTCACTCAACCTCTTCAGCTCAGTTTTCTCATCTATAAAATGGGGTGATGATAATAGCACTTATCTCTACAGCATTGTCATGAAGATTAAATGGAAGAGTGCATATGAAGTCTTTAGCATGGTGTTTTGAATATAGCAAGCATTTCATGACTGATGGCATTATTGTTTTTATTTGTCAAAAGAGAGAGAGAGGAATCTAGAGGAGAAAAGATGTGAGTGCTGCATGATGATGGATAGAGTTTGTCCACACAGAACCCTGAAAAGGTTGATAGGCTGCACCTGATGCTCTAACCACAGAACCTGCCAGTCCCTGGGGGGCAACACTGGTTCACTAAGATCCAAGGTCCAGCTCCACCCAGGTGACTGCTCTGAAGGGAAAACAGGGCTAAGGGTTCCGTGTCTCAGCTCTCCGGACAGTCTTTGGAGGGGGCCATTGAGCTCCTCAAGGGGAAGGATTGGGGCAGGGACCCAGGGCAAGTTGCATCCAGCATCTGTTGGCAGGTGCCAGGCCTGGATACAGTTTTTCCTTGTGTGGGCAAATATGAAAAAGAAGGTTCCATGGAATGATCCCACAGCTTAAAGAAAATAACATGTTGTCTAAAAGACTTAAAGAGAGAGCCAGTCACTAAAATCATTCACAAGGAAGAGAAGAATGTTTTAGAAAACATCTGTTTGGTATCCTCAAAAAAGGGACAAGACTTAAAATCTATGGAACAAGAACAAAAAGCCACAGGGAAAACATGAGTTATGGGGAAGGTAGAGCCAAACATCAGGGGTTTCAAATGAGAGAGTTCAGGGTTTTTCCATGTACTTTTATTTGCCTTGGTGGAGAGAGGTCCATGCGAAAGAAAGTACAGAGGCAGGGCGGGCCTGTTTCTAGCAAGGGCAGCCTTGTCAGTGCTCCCAAGAAATATAGAAAATAAACTGCTTAGCACTGAGCCGAAACTTCCTGTTACCTCCATCTCCAATTCCAGATCCATCCCTACCTCCTACACACTACTGGAAACTCACCTAGAAACAAGGAGTGCCTAGAAATCTTGACTTTTCCATTCTTTGATCTTAAGAGATTCTAACTGGAAGCCAGCAGTCTTAGACAGGCCCTCCCAATGCTGTGCAGACCTCCCTTTGTAAGAATAATCAGGCAGGAAAAAATCATCACACACCTGGCTTCATTTGGCCTCAGGAGCCATAGACTGACTCCAAGAAAAAGGAGAAATTTTGAAAATCTGGATTTTCTTTTCTTCTTTTTAAAAAAGATTTATTTGAGAGAGAGGAGGGTGGTGGAGGAGCAGAAGGGGAGGGAGAGGAGGAAGGAAAGAATCCCAAGCAGAATCTGCTCTGAGCACGGCGGGCGGGGCTCTATCTCAGGATCCATACGATCACTACCTGGGCTGAAAGCACAAGTCAAAAAAAAGCTCAACTGACTGAGCCATCCAGGTGCCTCTGGATTTGAATTTCCAGTAAAAACGTAAGAGTGCTGTGAATTTGTGAAGGAGGACAATCTGGGACAAGAAATCGATGGATTTGAGATGAAAAACATAGTTACAAATGAAAATGGCCCAGAAGCAACGAACGGCTAAGGTGTTGCAGAAACTTGCACAAGCAAACAACTGGTTGGCAATGGCCATGTGGCTATTAAAGCATAACATAAAAATTCTCCCACAGGAAAAGGAAAATTGCAGAGATATAAGGATGATGAACTCAAAGATGAGAAGCCGAGGTCAGATGCACGGAAGTCCACCAACATGTAATGGGATCACAGCAGGAGAGCGGTGGGTGAGGAGCAGCACACACACACAGCTGCGGAACTGTGGACGTGGGTCATGTGGAAAGTGCAAAAGTGTTCACCAAAAGAACAAAACTAGAAATAAGTGACAGAAGGGCAAGAAGACATATTGAAAGCTCAAAAATGCTTTTAAAAACAGCTCTTTACGTCACAGAGAACATCAGTACTACAATTAGGGACTATTTAGAGAATAATAACTTAGAGTATGCGGTTGAAACTTAAGGAACAGATAATTATTTTCCTGAACCTGTTCCAGAAACTGCTGCAAAAAGAAATAAAATTGCCAAATCCCTTTAATGGATATGGCATGAGCCTGATAACATAATAAAAATAGCATTAAAAAATAAAACTGCAGATAACAATCTTCAGGATGAGTGTATTCAGTGTTGTATAGATATCGATTCTTTTAATATGCAGTCTTAGTGAAATCCCAGTCAATATCCCAATGTGATTCTTTTTCTCAGAAATTAAGCAAAAGATTCTAAAGTTTATTTGGAAATGAAACATGCAAGGAAAGCCAAGAAAATTCTGAAAAAGAAGAGGGCAATTATCTGGTAATTGTCGTATAGCTATTAAAGCATATCACAATGTTTCAGTGATCAGAATAGCCTTGAACTAACCTCAGAGGAGAAGGACCAATGGGGAGAGATGGAGCAGAAACATACATCCAGAAGCAGATGCTTCTATGCAGGAAGATTTCTAAAATAATAAAAATCGTGTTTAAATCAGTGTGGCAAGGGTTTATTCCCCAGTAAAGTATATTAGCACAATAACTTACTTATTTGGCAAAATACTAACAACAAAAATTACAACAGCAGTAATAAATTTAGATCCTTGTCAGATTAGTTAAATATAATAAAACCATCAGAGTATTAAAAGGAAATCCAGGAGAATAATTTTGTAATCTTATGATGGGGGAAGCTTCTTGAATCAAGATCTTTGAGTCAGAAACCTTAAATGAGAGTTTGACAAAATGGACCTAAAAATAACAACACTGAGAGACAGTGCTGTTTGGGAATGTGATGAACACAACATTTCTGAATGGAAATTTGGTGGTATGTGTCAAAATTTAGAAAGTATATTTGCTTTTGCTTGGCAATCTCTCTCCTAGGGATTTATCCTAAAGGAGATAATTGTGCAAATGTATAGACAGATGCATTAGTGAAGATTCTGCAGAGAAACAGAACCAATAGGATATTGTTCTGTGTTTCTTTTTTCTTCTTCTTTTCCCCCTAGAAGCAGACTTTCTGTCTGAGACTACTTGGCAAGATTCTTGGTCCATCTGCAGGACAGACCTGCCTGTTAGTTTAGACCCCGTTCCCCACTCTCTGCATAGCCAGGGAGCTCCTGGCATTGGACTGAAGTGAAGAGGCTTTTACAGAGAACAGAGGAAGTGCCACAAGAGTCTAGTGCTTAAAGAGAATCTGAGGTCTGTGAAGCTCCAGAAGTGAGTCAGAGAGTCCATCAAATGGAGAGGCTGGGAGATAAATGCTATTATAGAGACTGAGTGCAGAGAGCAGGGTTTGGGAGCCTGAGGCATAAGGTGAGAGCAGGTGGGTTGAGATAAGTAGGAAGAAGCCAAGGCCTCAGAACAGTTCATGTTTGTGACTTGCTTGTAAGTTCCATCCAGGGATTGGGTGAACTTAAAGGACCAGGAATGGGAAGCTTGACTGGCCATGAGGTGCCCAGATACTTGGTCAAACATGATTCTGGTGTGTCTGTGAGAGTGTTTCTGGATGACATGAACATTGGAATCCACAGCCCCCAAGTAAAGCAGATTGCCCTCCCCAGTGTGAGCGGGCCCTACCCAGTCAGTTGAAGACCTGAAGAGAACAAAGGACTGACTAGGAGGAAACTCCTTTGCCTGACTGCCTTGAGCTGGGACAGTTTGGAACTACCCCAGTGGCCCTCCTGGGTCTCCAGCTTGCTGACTGAGGATCTTGGGACTTCCTAGCAGCCATAATCCTGTGAGCCAATTCCTTATGACATATATAACATATGTTAGCATATCTAAATATACCTCTGTCCAGGAATATTTCACTAAATTCCTCCAGTGATTCTAGGTCTTCAAAAACAAAGTCTGGATTAAAACCCTGAATTTGATATCTAGGCATCTGGAACATCCTTAAAAGTGTAATCTTAAAAGTAAAGGAAAAATATTCATATTTTATATATAATATATATTACATTATATTATATTACATAAATATATTACATATAATATCTCAATAAAGCATCCCACCCCCTCTACGTCTGGCTATCCACATGCACATATGTGTGAGCGTACTTCTGCCTCTCTCTGTGCCCCTCTACTCATGCAGGAAAGTAACTGCATGTCCTAATCATATATCCTGCTGCTTCTGCTCCACCAAACCTGTGGATGTTCCTAGGTATTTTGCTATTGGTTGACTTTATAGTCATCCCTGAATAATGTTCAATTGGCAAGAGGTTTTAAAGCAACAGAAAGCTCAAGGTTTAATGGATTTACCATCTCCATCATTTATGTAAAATGGCTTCCAGTAAGGAATTCTGCTACAATTGGCTGCCAGTTTACTTAAGGTCCAATGGAAGATGAAAATAAACAAGGATTAATCCTGAGAACTTTTTTGTGGAATTATGAAAACAGTCTGTTATAAAACACATCCAGATGTCAGCCAGGACTGAGTCAATTAGAATAATAGCTTCAAGTAAAATCAACAAAGGTCAGCCAGTCAGGCTGAGGGGTGAAATCTCCAGAATGCCCAGTTCAAAGAGACAGGAGAGGCTCCTGTTATGCCCCAGCCTTGAGCTTTGTCCATGAAACATAATTGCTCAAATGATCTATAAAGAAGAATTTATAGATCAACATAACTTCTTAAAAAGATTAATTTTGTCACAGGTTAGGGCAGGTTTATAGAAGACCAAAATAAGAAAGAGTGTGATTGAAGAATGAGAAGAAACTTTAAAAGTTTTTTATTTTATATAAAATAAAATTTTATATAAATGTTTTTTATTTTAAAAAATATTTTATTTAAAAAAATTAAAAAAATAATTTTTTTTATTTTATATAAAATAAAAAATGCTTCCTATATATTTGAAAATTATTAAATTTTTATATCAATGAAAAAGTTTACTTTTATAAAGACCTATAAAAATTTTCCTATTGATACATTAGCCCAATTTTCTAAAGATACATATAGAGATAGTCATTGGAATATTTAATATTAAAACCTCTAAAGTAGTTGAACCTATGGAATATTGTTTACAAAATTATGGTACACTTGTATCATAAGACAAAATGCAAATAAGAAAAGGGTGATAAACCTGCTTATGAAAGATAAACTTGTGGAGGTTTTTGCTGGGAAAACATGCCTAACACACATTAAGTTTGAAAAATTGTTTTTTCATACTTAATATGTATTAGACTTTTTTTTTGTTAGATATTTTGTGTGTGTGTGCGTGCGTGCATTTATTTATTCTTTACTATTATTAAAGTAGGTAGTCTACACATATATACAAATATACAGATGTATTTGTACAAAACTGAATATTCATGACTTCAAATTTGACAAACATTTTTAGGTAAAAAGTAGACTATTACTACTAAATTAACATCTCATTGAAAGTTCAACCTGAGATACAGATATATTCTACATAAGACTATAAAAAAGGGTAATATAGGTAAGTCACTAAATCTGACCACTTTATTAGGTTGAGGTGGAATGGAAT
>CM053617.1:38423610-38446209 GCA_028646535.1 Procyon lotor | reverse complement strand
TGCGGAGTGAAATAAGTCAAGCAGAGAGAACCAATTACCTTATGGTCTCACTTACATGCTGAGCATAAAGAAAAACATGGAGGACATTGTGAGAAGGAAGGGAAAGGTGAATGGGGGGAAACTAGAGGGGGAGATGAACCATGAGAGACCGTGGACTCTGAGCAACAAACTGAGGGTTTAGGAGGGGTGGGGGTGGGGGCTGGGCGAGCCTGGTGGTGGGTATTGAGGAGGGCACGTATTGCATGGAGCACTGAGTTTGGTGCATGAACAATAAATCTTGTAACACTGAAAAAATAAAATAAACATTTTTGGAGAGAAAATTTCTTTATGGAGTACTTGTTTAAGCAGATCCTTTTGTACAAAATAGAATGTTAAATGTATCATTAATTCATCCATTTTATTAATAAATCTGTTTTTTATTTTATTATTATTATTAATATTATTTTTATTAATAAATAATATTTTTATTAATAAATCTGTTATGTTTCTCTGATTGGCCATGATTTCCCTTTCTTTCTAGGGAGAGAAGCCATTGTTTGTGATGGCTACCTCTGAGAGTGCAGGGGACGAGGGCAGAAGATCTATTTCTTTTGTATTACACTTTCCTATACTGTTTGAATTTTTTACTTTGAGCATTACTGCTCTTATAAAAATTTTATGAAGATTAGTTAAAAGAAACAGGAGAGGGAAAGAAGAAGGAACGAGGGATCTATTGAAGTGGGAAAAGCTAACTAATGGGACGTTGACGATCTGGTTCTTAAGGGGAAGTAGGACACCTGTGAAAATATTCACAGCCTCTGAAAATGTTAGAAGTTAAACAGTCACCACAAGAGAAATAATATTGCTCATTATGCTTTCTCCAATGAAATAAATGTGTTGTTATATCAGTTTAGTATCTACTGTAGGTTCTGATGGCCAAGCATCTCATGTGCCTGATGCTGACTTTAGTTGGTAAATTTACCTTTTGTTTAAAAGAAGATGACTGATATTTATGTTCATGGAAAAGCTTCAAATATTAAGGTCCCTGTTAAGCTATCTAGAGGGCTTGTTTGCTATAGCTGGAAACCTTCGGCTTTCAAGCATCTTGAGAGTTTTAGATAGAACCTGGCTCTGAAGGCACACTTGTTCCAGAAACCACTTGTGTCCTCACAGACCCAACCTAGAGCAAATGCACCACTCTGATGGGGGATGTTGATAATGAGGTTTTCAGGAGGCTATGTATGCATGGGGGCTGGGAGTATATGGGAAATCTTTGTATATCCTTTTCAGTTTTGTTGTAAACCTAAAACTGCTCTAATAAAAGCCTTTAAACAAGAAAAAATGGAACTTAAATATGGATGAGATTTTAGCAATTACACAAGATGTAAAGGATAAAGAGCAATTTGGGGAACACCTGGGTGGCTCAGTTATTAAGTGCCTGACTTTGGCTCAGGTTCTGATCCCAGGGTCCTGGGATTGAACCCCGCATCAGGCTCTCTGCTCAGCAGGAAGCCTGCATTATTCTCTCCCTACCCCTGCTTGTATTCCCTCTCTTGCTGTCTCTTTTTCTCTGTCAAATAAATAAATAAATAAAATCTTAAAAAAAAGGATAAAGAGCAATTTGGATAGTTTGATTAAGTACAAGTGACAGGCAGATGTGTTCCATCATACAAATTAATTGATATACATGAATAGAGGAAAGAATATATCAAAACAAAATTATATTTAGGAAGGGTTTTAAAAAAGTGTTTAAAAGTTTTTTTTGAAATGACAGAAAAATCCCTGCATTGTTAGATAAGAAGTGCTTATCAAGTCTTGGGAAAAATACATAAAAATCATTCACCAAGACACAATGTCACATTTATAAATATCAATAATTAAAAAAAAAAGATTTTATTTATTTGAGAGCGCATTCACCTGCGCACATGTCCGTGAGAGAGACAGCACAAGTGGGAGGGACAGAGTTAGAGGGAGAGAAGATCTCAAGCAAACTCCATGTTGACTGTGGGGTCCGATACAGGGTGCAAGAGCCAGGGCCCTGAGATCATGACCTGAGCCAAAACCAAGAGTTAGATGCTTAACCACGGGACCATCCAGGCACCCCTAAATTTCAATACTGTAATTTATTCTTGGTTTCATTTCTTGATTCTGTCTTATTCTATTTCTTTGTTTATTTGTGTGACTGAACCCCTGGATTTAAATTATTTTCTAGCTTTTGACAGTTGGCAGGGCAAATCTCACTCCCTCCCCTTCCCCAACTGTTTTTTTTCCTTAGTGCTTTAGTTTATTTCAGAAGCTGCTTTAAAATCATTTTTTTCAGGCTGCAAAGAGAAGAACTGTGATACTCAAAATTAGCAGACCTATAATTTTAGCATTGTGACCTTAGGCCAATCACTTCAACACAATAGGATTAAATTTTCTTTTTTTTTAAATTTTTATAAAACCATTTTATTTTCATTTTTTCTTTCTTTTTTTTTTAAAGATTGATTGATTGATTGATTGATTGATTTGACAGAGAGATCACAAGTAGGCAGAGAGGCAGGCAGAGAGAGAGGGGGAAGCAGGCTTCCTGCTGAGCAGAGAGCCCGATGCGGGGCTCGATCTCGGGATGCTGAGACATGACCTGAGCCGAAGGCAGAGGCTTTAACCCACTGAGCCACTCAGGCACCCCTTTATTTTCATTTTTTAAATTAACATATAATGTATTATGTTTCAGGGGTACAGGTCTGTGATTCATCAGTCTTACACAATTCACAGCACTCATCATAGCACATACCCTCCCCAATGTCCATCATCGAGCAACCCCATCCCTCCCACACTCCTCCACTCCAGCAACCCTCAGTTTGTTTCCTGAGATTAAGAGTCTCTTATGATTTGTCTCCCTCTCTGGTTTCATCTTATTTCATTTTTTTCCTCTCTTCCTCTATGATCCACTACCTTGTTTCTCAAATTCCTCAAATCAGTGAGATCATATGATGATTGTGTTTCTCTGATTGACTTATTTTGCTTAGCATAATAGCCTCTAGTTCATCTACATCATTGCAGATGGCAAGATTTCAATTTTTTTTTGAAGATTTTATTTATTTGACAGAGAGAAAAGGGGAGAGAGCGGGGAACACAAGCAGAGGGAATGGGAGAGGGAGAAGCAAGCTTCCCGCCAAGCAGGGAGCCTGATGCGGGGCTTGATCCCAGGACCCTGGGACCATGACCTGAGCTGAAGGCAGATGCTTAATGACTAAGCCACCCAGGCACCCCAAGATTTCAAGTTTTTGATGGTTGCATAATATTTCATTGTATATATGTACCCCATCTTTTTAAACCATTCATATGTTTTTAGACATCTAGACTTTTTCCATAGTTTGGCTGTTGTGGACATTGCTGCTATAAACATTGGGGTGGAAGTGCCCCTTCGGATCACTACATTTGTATCTTTGGGGTGAATACCCAGTAGGGCGATTCCTGGGTCATAGGGTAGCTCTATTTTCAACTTTTTGGGGAAGCTCCATACTGTTTTCCAGAGTGGCTGCACCAGCTTGCATTCCCACCAACAGTGTAAGAGGGTTCTCCTTTCTCCGCATCCTTGCCAACATCTGTCATTTCCTGACTTGTTTATTTTAGCCATTCTGACTAGTGTGAGGTAGTATCTCATTGTAGTTTTGATTTGTATTTCCCTGAGGCTGAGTAATGTTGAGCACTTTTCATGTATCTGTTGGCCATTTGTATGATTTCTTTGGGGAAATGTCTGTTCATGTCTTCTGCCCATTTCTTGATTGGATTATTTGTTCTTTGGGTGTTGAATTTGAGAAGTTCTTTATAGATTTTGGATACTAGCCCTTTACCTGATATGTCATTTGCAGATATCTTCTCCCATTCTGTCAGTTGTCTTTTGGTTTTGTTGACTGTTTCCTTTGCTGTGAAAAAGCTTTTGATCTTGATGAAGTCCCAATAGTTCATTTTTGCCCTTACTTCCCTTACCTTTGGCAGTGTGTCTAGGAAGAAGTTACTGAGGCTGAGGTCGAAGAGTTTGCTGCCTGTGTTCTCCTCGAGGATTTTGATGGATTCCTGTCTCCCATTGAGGTCTTTTATCCATTTTGAGTCTATTTTTGTGTGTGGTGTAAGGAAATGGTACAGTTTCATTCTTCTGCATGTGGCTGTCCAATTTTCCCAATACCATTTGTTGAAGAGACTGTCTTTTTTCCATTTGACTTTCTTTCCTGCTTTGTCAAAGATTAGTTGACCATAGAGTTGGGGGTCCATTTTTGGTCTCTCTATTCTGTTCCATTGATCTATGTGTCTGTTTTTGTGCCAGTACCATCCTGTCTTGATGATTATAGTTTTGTAATAGATCTTGAAGTCCGGAATTGTGAGGCCGCCAGCTTTGATTTCCTTTTTCAACATTCCTCTGGCTATTCAGGTCTTTCCTGGTTTCATTCAATCTTCAGGATTATTTGTTCCATTTCTTTGAAAAAAGTTGATGGCATTTTGATAGCGGTTGGATTAAATGTGTAGATTGCTTTAGGTAGCATAGACATTTTCACAATATTTAGTCTTCTAATCCATGAGCTTGGAATGTTTTTCCATTTCTTTGGTCTTCGTTGGTTTTTTTCATGAGTATTCTATAGTTTTCTGAGTACAGATTCTTTGCCTCTTTGGTTAGATTTATTCCCAGGTGTCTTATGGTTTTGGGTGCAGTCGTAAATGGGATCAATGCCTTAATTTCTCTTTCTTCTATCTTGCTGTAAGTGTATAGAAATGCAACTGATTTTGTGCATTGATTTTTTTAAAAATTTTTTCCCCAAATATGTTTATTTTATCTTTTCAGTGTTACAAGATTAATTGTGCATTGATTTTATATCCTGCCACTTTACTGAATTCCTGTATGAGTTCTAGCATTTTTGGGTGGAGTCTTTTGAGTTTTCCACATAAAGTATCCTATTATTTGCAAAGAGTGAGCGTTTGACTTCTTTGCTAATTTGGATGCCTTTTGTTTCTTTTTGTTGTCTGATTGCTGAGGCTAGGACTTCTAGTACTATGTTGAATAGCAGTGAAGATAGTGGGCATCCCTGCCATGTTCCTGACCTTTGGGGTATAGCTCTCAGTTTTTCCCCATTGAAAATGATATTTGCTGTGGGTTTTTCATAGATGGCTTTTGTGATATTGAGGTATATACTCTCTCTCTACCCTGTGAAGAGTTTTAATTAAGAAAGGATGCTGTGCTTTGTCAAATGTTTTTTTCTGCATCCATTGAAAGTCTCATATGGTTCTTGTTCTTTCTTTTATGAATGTATTGTATCACATTGATTGATTTTCAGATGTTGAACCAACCTTGCAGCCCAGGAATAAATCTCACCTGGTCGTGGTGAATAATCCTTTTAATGTACCATTAGATACTATTGGCAAGTATTTTGGTGAAAATTTTCGCATCCTTGTTCATCAAAGATACTGGTCTGTAATTCTCCTCTTTGATGGGGTCTTTGTCTGGTTTTGGGATCAAGGTAATACTGGTCTCATAAAATGAATTTGGAAGTTTCCCTTCCATTTCTATTTTTTGGAAGAGTTTCAGAAGAATAAGTATTAATGCTTCTTTAAATGTTTGGTAGAATTCCCCTGGGAAACCATCTGACCCTGGGCTCTTATTTGTTGGGAGATTTTTGATGACTCCTTCAATCTCCTTACTGGTTCTGGTTCTGTTCAAGTTTTCTATTTCTTTCTGGTTCAGTTTTGGTATTTCATACGTCTCTAGGAATGCATCCATTTCTTCCAGACTGTTTAATTTGCTGTTGTATAGTTGCTCATAATATATTCTTATAATTGTTTTTCTCTGGTGTTGGTTGTGATCTCTCCTCTTTCATTCATGATTTTATTTATTTGGGTCCTTTCTCTTTTCTTTTTGATAAGTCTGGCCAGGGATTTATCAATTTTATTAATTCTTTCAAAGAACCAGCTCCTAGTTCTGTTGATCTGTTCTACTGTTCCTTTGGTTTCTATTTCATTGATTTCTGCTCTGGTCTTTATTATTTCTCTTTTCCTGCTGGGTTTAGGCTTTCTTTGCTATTCTTTCTTCAGTTCCTTTAGGTGTAGGTTTAGGTTGTGTATTTGAGATCTTTCTTGTTTCTTGAGAAAGGCTTGTATTGCTATATACGTTCCTCTCAGGACCACCTTTGCTGTGTCCCAAAGATTTTGAACAGTTGTGTTTTCATTTTTATTTGTTTCCATGAATTTCCTGGTTGACCCTTCATTCTTTAGTAGGATCCTCTTTGGCCTCCATGCATTTGAGTTCTTTCCAACTTTCCTCTTGTGATTGAGTTCTAGTTTCAAAGCATTATGGTCTGAAATATGCACGGAATGATCCCAGTCTTTTGGTACCAATTGAGACCTGATTTGTGGCCCAGGATGTGATCAGTTCTGGAGGATGTTCCATGTGGACTAGAGCAAAATGTGTATTCTGTTGCTTTGGGATAGAATGTTCTGAATATATCTGTGATGTCCTGCTGGTCCAGTGTGTCATTTAAAGCATTTATTTCTTTGTTGATCTTTTGCTTAGATGATCTGTCCATTTCAGTAAGGGGGTGTTAAAGTCCTCTAGTATTATTATATTATTGTTGATGTGTTTCCTTTATTTTTCCATTAATTGGTTTATATAATTGGCTCCTCCCATGTTAGGGGTATGGATATTTAAAATCATTAGATCTTCTTGTTGGATAGACCCTTTAAGTATGATATATTGTCCTTCTTCATCTCTTATTATAGTCTTTGGTTTAAAAATCTAATTTGTCTGATTTTTGGATTGCCACCCCAGCTTTCTTTTGATGTCAATTAACATGGTAAATCGTTTTCTACTCCCTCACTTCAAATCTGGAAGTGTGTTTGGGTCTAAAATGAGTCTCTTGCAGATGTATATCAATGGATCTTGTTTTTTTTATCCAGTCTGACAACCTATGTCTTTTGATTGGGGGAACTTAGCCCATTTACATTCAGAGTAACTATGGAAAGGTATGAATTTAGTGTCATTGTATTGCCTGTAAGGTGACTGTTACTGTATATTGTCTCTGTTTCTTTCTGATCTATGTTACTTTTAGGTTCTCTCTTTACTTAGAAGACCTCTTTCAATATTTCCTGGTTTGGTGTTTGTAAATTCTTTTAGTGTTTGTCTGTCCTGGATGCTTTTTATCTCTCCTTCTATTTTTAATGACACCTAGCTAGATATAGTATTCATGGCTGCATATTTTTCTCGTTTAGTGTGCTGAATATATCATGCCAGTCATTTCTGGCCTGCCAGTTCTCTATGGATAGGTCTTCTGCCAATCTAATATTTCTACCATTGTAGGTTACAGACCTCTTGTCCCAAGCTGCTTTCAGGATTTCCTCTTTGTCTCTGAGATTTGTAAGTTTTACTATTAGATGTCAGGGTGTTAACTTATTTTTATTGATTTTGAGGTGGGTTCTCTGTGCCTCCTGGATTTTGATGTCTGTTTCCTTCTCCAGATTAGTGAAGTTCTATGCCACAATTCCTCCAATATATCTTCTGCCCGTCTCCCTCTTTCTTCTTCTTCTGGGATACCAATTATTCTAATATTGTTTCATCTTATGGTATCACTTATCTCTCGAATTCTCCCCTCATGCTCCAGTAGTTGTTCATTTCTCTTTGTCTCAGCTTCTTTATTTTCCATCCTTTGGTCTTCTATGTCACTAATTCTCTCTTCTGCCTCATTTATCCTAGCATTTAGAGCCTCCATTTTTTATTGCACCTCATTAATAGCCTTTTTTGATTTTGACTTGGTTAGATTTTATTTCTCCAGAGAGGAATTCTTTAATATCTACTATGCTTTTCTCAAGCCCAGCTAGTATCATTATAATCATCATTCTGAACTCTAGATCTGACATCTTAATAATGTCTGTATTGATTAGGTCCCTGGCAGTTGGTACTGCCTTTTGTTCTTTTTTTTTTGAGTGAGTTTTTCCATTTTGTCATTTTGTTTAGAAAAGAATAGATGAATGAGAACAAAATGCTAAAAGGGTAATAGCAACCCTAAAAAAATATACACTAAACAAATCAGAAAAGACCCAAAACTGGGGGAAAGGAAAAAAAATATGACATGGTGGTGAAGAGAAGAGTGCCACATACTAGATTTTGGATGTACTTTGATCTGTTAGAAGAAATTGCCTCCCAAAATTTGAATGTAAGAAAAACAGAAGTAGAAAAATAAAGAAAATTTAAAAATTAATTTTGAATGATGAAAGAATCATGAGGAAAAAGCCATGAATTTTGTGTGTTGTATTCCCCTGCTCCTGGAGTTTTGCATTTCTCATTGATTGGTAAACGTGGTCTTGGCTGGATGTTCTTGCTGATCTTCTCAGGGAAGAGCCTGTTGCAGTAATTCTCAAATGTCTTTGCCTGAGGTGGAATTGCACTGCCCTTGCCAGGGGCCAGGCTAAGTAATCTGCTAGGGTTTGCTCTTGGTAGCTTTTGTTCCCTGAAGGATTTCTGCTAAGATTTGGATTATAAGAATGAAAATGGCAGCCTCCCAATCTCTGGCCTCGGAGCAGCTGAGAACTGGGGGACCCCCCTCTTCAGTGAGCCCTCAGAGAAGAGCAGACAGTCACTCCTGTCTCCCTGGTCTCCTGCTGCACTCCATGCTCACTTGGCCTGTGACCAAGCATTTCTATCTCTGGTGCATGGCCCCATTTGGAGTCTCCAAATGCAGCAGATTCCTGTGGTGGGCTAGTGTGGTGGGGTCCTATGCTGCTCCTCCCGGGAGAGGAAGGGGAGTCTCCCGATCTGCTGGTTGTTGGGTCCCTGCTGGAAGAGCAGCGGCCTGACTGTGCCTCAGATCACAGTTTATGGCAACCTCGAGCTGAGAGCCCACTCCTTGGCTCTGTCTCTGTAGCGGGCTTCCTCGCTCTGATACCTGGGAGCTCTGCTGCCGATCTTTCTGTGACCACAAGACTCCTGAGACCACACTGTCCCTCTGAAGGCTCTATCCCCCCTCCTTATCCATTGGAGTGATGTTCCTTAGTGGAGCAGACATCTAAAATTTCCGATTTTGTGCTCTGTTGCTCTATCACTTGCCAGGAGCCGACTGATGATCTCCCTTACTGGTGCTCCTTCCCTCCCCCCGATCACAGTCTGTCTTCCCAAATATCCCTCTAATTCACTTCTCTGCATGTTCTGCCTTCCAGAAAGTGGTCACTTTTCTGTTCATAGAATTGCTGCTATTCTTTTCTTTGGGCTCTTGTTGAGTTCTTAGGTGTTCAGAATAGTTTGAGAATTATCTAACTGAATTCCTGTGACCTTTCCCCAACTACTTATTTTTCCTATTTTTCCTGGATATTCTTGTATATTTAGTTTTGATATTAAAAATTATTTTTACCAAGTTTCTAAAAAGGAAAATTTTTGGATTTTTATCATGATTGTATTAAATTAATTATTACTATATGACATATTCTTAGAGTTCTTCTTCCAGACACAAGCATGTCTCTCCATTTACTTCAGTCTTTTATGTCTCTCAAGAGAATGGGTGAGGCCTTTCTAAGCAAAACAAAACAAGACCTAGAAACTATAAGGGGAAAGACTAAAGGATATGAGTACATATAAATAAAAATAAAATTCTCCAAGAAAAAAATGGCAAAAATTAAAAGACGATGTCAAACTGGAAAAATATTTGACACACACAGCAGAAAAAGAACATGTCACTAAAATAAAGCCAGGGATTACAAATCCATCACCAAAATACCAAAACTCTATAGAAAAATTGACAAAGAACCCTCACAGGCAGCCCATAGTAAAAGATGAGACTAAACCACCTCCACCACTACCACCACAGCTACAGAGTCCTGTTATTCACCTAATAGCCTGGCAAAGAGTAAATTTCCTTATTAGTAGCTCATTTGGCAAGAAGAGGGGCAAGCACTTCCTACACTTACACTTTGGCAGGAGAACACATTTGTGCATTGCTTTTGGAGAGCACTTTTGTGGTTTCTAACAAACAAAGGACAGATTCTTGGACCATACAATTGCCCTTCTAAGAGTTTATCCCACAGGCACACTCTGTGTGTGCAGAAAGGCACATAAAAAGCCACACTAGGGTGTGGCATGATCTGTAAAGGCAGACGGAAAGCCCTTAAGTGCCGATCTGTAGGTGTTTGATAAAATGTGTTATCATTCCTCCATAAAATAAAATACAACACAGTCTCGAAAAATAATGAATTGGTATGTATATGCTGAAATATATTATTGTAGTAAGGAAAAGTTTGATGTAAAAGAGTGGGCACTGGTTGCTCTTATTTGATGTGAAAAGAATATGAAAAGATACACAAATGAACATAGGTGTTTGAATATGCAAGGGCATTTATTATTAGCACTTATGGTTACATATTACAAGGAGTTTGGGAGTCTGGTTTATGATTGAGATTTCCCTTCTCTTCTCTCTCCCTCCCTCTCTTCTTCCATTCTTTTTTTCCTCCCTCCCTCCCTCCCTCCCTTCCTTCCTTCCTTCCTTCCTTCCTTCCTTCCTTCCTTCCTTCCTTCCTTCCTTCCTTTCTCCCTGCCCCCTCTCTTTCTTTTACCTTTATGTAGTATTGGAATTTTCCTAACACATACTTACCTTGCTTTTCAATAAATAAAGGGGGTTAGATAAAAACCTAGGAGTGAATCAGAGATGCAAATCATCAATGTTTGTCAAACCAATAGCATAGAATCTCTCTTTCAGAAATACATTTTAATTTGCAAAGTTGGCTAGGTTATGAGTTCTTAAGTTTTGCAAAAATCTTAATTCAATCCCATCATGCTTTTAAATTTTGAGAGTAGGTGGTTTGAAACCCAGATGCAAGGGGAACTGCATGTTAAGGATCAGATTTCTTTCTTTCTTTCTTTCTTTCTTTCTTTCTTTCTTTCTTTCTTTCTTTCTTTCTTTCTTTCTTTCTTTCTTTCATTCATTTATTTATTTATGGTTAACATATAATGTATAATTTGCCCTAGGGTACATTTCTGTGATTCATTAGCCTTACACATTTCCCAGCACTTACCATAGCACAAACCCTCCAGAATCAGATCTCTTTCAACTGGGAAAAAGAAGAGAGACTTAGGTTGATTAACCCGGGTGAAATTAATCTTTACAGAGAAAGTGAGATTGACATGGTACCGGGGGCGTGGCTGAGAGGGGCAGGAAGCAAGAGATGATGACAGGGCTGGGTTGAGTCTGCTATCATGCAGGAGACACTTGCTGAGCCTTTTCTTTCTCTTACTTCAGCTTTTTAGGGATATGCATTTAAAAATGATTCTTTGGGGGCACCTGGGTGGTGCAGTTAGGTGGCCGACTCCTGATTTCAGCTCAGGTCATGATCTCAGGGTCTTGGGATCAAGCCCCGTGTGGGACTCTGTGCTCCGTGGAGAGTCTGCTTCAGGATTCTTTCCCTCTCTCTGTCCCTCCCCCTACTCCCTCACATTCTCTCTTGCTCTAAAACAAATCTTTAAAAAAGCGATTCTTTGTTCCTTTTCTGTGCCTGAGTATTATTTTTGTTTCAACCCTCTTTGGCATAATAATTTTAATTATTTCCTTAGCCTTTGGCCTGACGAAGGTTAGAGTCAATTTCTTCTTACTAAGATTTTCCCCAAATCCTGGCTGTAAGGCTATCTGTGGGAGTCATGTAGAAATAGGTTGTACTCTATGAACTGAACGATTGCTCATACATCCTTTGTGAGTTCTGAGAGTGCTGAGAGCTTTTCAGAATAGTCTGGAGATAATACCCTGGCCTTGTCCATGCTCACTTTTGAAATAAAGCAGATGTGGAATAATTAGTTGTTGGTTCCATATTTTTGGAAGACGTGAGTGATTTTTTTCCTGAAAGAATGCACAAAGCAGATGCATTTTGCTAGGGCAAGAGGAGCGCGGTAATAGGAATGTGCACAGAGGTTTATGGAAATGGAGGGGAAGGACGTGGGAAGGACTCAGATGAGGAGGAGAAATTCACTCAGGGGAGAATGGTCACAGGATGAAATAGGGAAGGGACTGGAAAATTACCCCAATCAGGTTAAAAACACATGTGTGAGAGACTCGTGAGGTTGCTGGACTATCACCATCAGGGGTTCTTGATAAGAGAAAGATGAGGATGTTTCCCACTCCTCTTTCTCTGCTAAGTCTCTCTCTTTGGAGGCACAGAGACCTGGCTCTCAGCTAAAGCTCCTCCACTCGCCAGGAGCAAATTACCCCTTAGAGCCTCCATTTTCTCATCAGTGAGATGGAAATATTTAGCACTAACTTCACAAATTGTGTGCTTGGTCCATAGCAGTTCCTTAGTAAATATGAGTTCTCTTTACTCTTCATGGATCCTTTTTGTCCTAAGTATCACTTGTGAATCAGCTTAGCATTCAGTCTGCCATGTTCTGAACACTTATCTTATTGAACAAATATAACCTTCTCACACCCCTGAACATTAGTCTTTGACTTTAACAACAGAAATGACCATTTTCTAGCAATTACTCTTCACATAGGCTTCTAGATCCTTCTATCATATGCATATTGTGACATGGCTAAGCTGGGATTAATATGGTGTCCAAGAAACAAATGCAGAAATGGGGACTGAGGTGCAAGTGACAGGCAAGGTCATAATGAGTGATGGGCACAACCAAACCTCAACCAGCGTCCTCTGATACTTACCTAAGCTGGTAATTAGGCAGGTCATTAGACATCAAAATCATGTAGTTCTCCCTTCTTCAAATGTTCTCTCCTTTTTGCCTGTGAAAACCTATTCATTTTCTGGATTCACCTCAAGGTTTTCATATTCCAGGGATTTTTCCAACACTAGTGCAAGGTGTGTGTGTGCATGCATGTGTGTTGACCTTGTGTGTAATCTGAATGTTCTGGCATTTTTGTAGGAGACCCTTTGGAGCTCTGACATACCTGGATAACAATTCTTCCTTGGCATGAGAAGAAGATGTAGGTAACAGCAGTGACTGTGTTTTTTGTTCTTATGCAAGGAAGAGTGAGGGGCTGTGGGCCTCTTCCTAGAAGATGGATTTTGCAGACAGCAACAGAGGAAAGGGATGTGGATGTTTGTAGGTGCTCTGGGAGAAGTCTCTTTTTTCCTAGAAATTATTTATGTTTCCCTTTATAATGCTTCTGGAAGAACAGAAAGAAAAAAGCCATTTCCTGCATGAGATAAGAGAGTTTTGATTGGGTGTCTCTATTGAATCAGCCCCCAATGATATAAGAATTGTGCTTGGATGTCACTGTTGACCCATCATTTCAGTCCTAATAAAAGTAATAAAAGGTGCCAGAAGCCCCTCACCCCATTTGGAATGGTTGGTTGCTGGTCTACCTTGCTGAGGCTCAGCTTTGGTAATGGGTCCGTCCCCCACCCCCACGCCCCCACTGTTTTCCCAGTAGAGAAGGCAAGCTGATTTGGTTCTGGACCACCGAACGTGATGTCTGAGTGTTCCTTGTCACCAAATTTGGTGATATTAAAGACCCTTTGTCCTGACATTTCCATCTCCTTGTGATGAAAAGAATCAAAATGAGGTCTGGCCCACAGGGGAGGATTGCTATGTTGGAGAGCTCCTGAACCACTGTGAGCGTGCCTTCCTGGAGCCAGAAGATGGGGACAGCTGCTGTGTTCTTGGCAAAGTGCTCTAATGCTCTGGAGCCAGGGCTGTGCCTGGTGACAGTGACGGTGACACATGGTGAGAACGAAGCTTCTGTTTAAGGAGAGGTGGGAATGGGCATAGACCCAAGGTGTGTGCCAGCTGGGATGTGAGCACAACACCAAGAGTCCGGACGCCAGAGGACGGAAGCTGAGGGCCTCCAAGGCCCTCCCAGGAGGTTTCACGGGGAAGACTTAGACCGTAGAGAGGATTCCTTCCCCAGAACTCATAGAAATAAAATGGCCTGTGCTGAATTTTAAGGTAGCACTTATCGCAGAGTTTGTAATGGATTAAAGGCTAACATGGGAGAGCAAGGATCTAGTTCAGAGAATGGGATCAGAAAGCCCAGCCCTCCTGCTCTGATCACCATGAGGCGGAATGGCCTCTGGGCCTATAGTCAGTGGCCACAGCTGGGCCCAGGGAGACGGTGGTTCCAGGCCCAAGTGGGAACCACAGGGGTGAGTCCACTCTGCCTGGCCTCTCCTCTATGGAGGGGGCCACCCCCCTGGTGGCCTTGATTTCAGGGGCCCAGAAAGAGGGTGTGGCCCAAAGCGCAGCCGAGAGGGTCCTCGAGGGTCCAGCTCCCTTGGTTGGTGTCGGTGAGATTGTGGAGGAGGCCAGGGTAAGGCCATTTGTTAAAAGCACCTTGAAGTTAAAAACAGTTTCACAGAGATTGTAGGCAATTTATAGGCAAGGAAAGTGAGTTGGAGAAGTCACCGAAGAGTAGATTAATGATTCCATTATTAAATAACTTCGGTTTCTTTCTGGAAATTAGTGTTCTTTTCTTTAAAAAATGACAGCTGGCCTTTTCTGTAAACATCTCTGCCTCTGGAGCTGGAGCTCTTTGGCGCCCTGGGAGCCTGTCAAATGTATGGAGGGACTCTGCGGTTCATCACGGAACTTCCAGAAGCACTCATTTGTTTTTTTCCATTGGTTGTGACATTCCATGGCTAAGGGATTAGTGGACCCTTTAATGCTCTCGGTCTTCCTAAAATCCTGAGAGGAATTCTTCCCAGACTCTGGAAGATGCCCCAGAATGAGTATTTTTTCTTTTTTTTAAAGTCTTGATAAAGCTTCACAAAAAGAAAGCTAGCTAGCTAGGGTCATGCATCATGCAAATTAGACACTGCAAGAGAATCTCATTCGGCATGGAGAATGAGTTGGTTGTGGGGACACTGGGCAAGTCAAGGAAGGATCATTTGTTCTTCCTGGGAGCTGTATCCCCTTTAAAGGCCTTCAATCAGCGAACCAGGGACTCCTTCAGAAATGGCAGCCTGGCAGTGCCATTGTTTTGCATGTAAGTTTTCAATGAAATTTCACACTCTGGGTGATAATGGATAAAATCCTTCTCAGGAATCTCACCATCTAGGTGAGGAAATGGGGTGAAGATAAAGGACATCTGGGGAAACACATCAACTAGGTATTTATCCATGTGCTCTAAGAGTACTATTTGAGTGGAGAGACAGGTGACATTCCTGTGGCCTGGAGTCACCAGGGACAATTACTTGGACTTGAGTCAGACCTTGAAGATGACGTTAGTTTCAGCTAGACCAAGGGGAAAAGCCGCTTTCTGTGAAACACTGTGTGTCCCAAGGAGCCCATGGGGCTGCTTTTGTTCCTATTTTCTAGACCCTCCACCTCAGGTTTTTACCAATTCCTTTTCCTGTCACTTAGAGTTTTATAATTACATAGTGAAATTGCCCAAACTTCTTAGGAGACTTGGCTTTTTTTGAAACCACAAAAATGGTAGAGAAAAGCAGGGAGCTAGGAAACTCCTCTCCTGCTCTGAGTATTAGAGGATATATATATATTTTTTCCTGGACAGTTTTCTCAAGGAAACAAAGAAAAGAAAGACAACTGGGGACCGTGGGTCTGTATTGTGGCAGGAGGGGGAGTGGCTGAGTTGTCTGGCCTTCTGAGGGTTGTAGATGCCTCAGGTAAAGGGTTGTAGGTAAGAAGAGGAGGGGAGAGAGCTCTGGGAGCAGGGCGGGGTTTCTAAAGACTTGCAGGAATAGGACACTACTGGGGTGGGTGATAGGTCGGTCTGGCAGCCGTGCGGCCGATAATGCCACTTCAGCATAGAAAGGAGACCAGGCACCATATACGCGAACCTCTACTACTCCTTTAACTCCCAGTGGGCCTGGAGGGGTGTAAGGAGCCCTTTCCTCCTCCTGCCCCTACTGCTATGCACCACACAGGAAGGAGCAGGAGCGAAGGAGCGAAGGACCCCAGCTTCTGAGAGGCTGGGTCTGGGGAGGGGCTGAGCCTGGCCTCAGACCAGCAGGGGGAGCAGGACACACAATGGTGGGGTGGGGTGGGCTTTGGCTGCCCATGGCACAGTCTCAGTTAGGAGCAATGTCACCATCCTACCAGTGCCCTCCTGTGGCAGCTTTAAAATAGGACCCCCAATTCTATGACATTTCTCCTATGAAGAGGCGGGATGTTTGAGCCCTCACTTTGATCTGGGTGGGTTTTGACTGTTTCCACCAATAGAATGTGGCCAAAGGGGAGCTGTGTCATCTTTGAGGCTGGAGCATAAAAGCCTTCCACCTGGTTCTCTTGGAATGCTGGTTCTCAGGACATTCCCTCTGGGGACGCAGCCAGGACAAAGTCCTGATGTGAGAACCCACAGAGAGAGGCCATATGCGCGTGCTGTAGGTGACAGACCTTGCTGACCTCAGTTTTTGCGTCATCCGGGTCCAGATGCCAGAGGTGTGGATGGAGAAACCTCAGCAGGGACAGCCCATTCCCATTGGTTCCTGTCTGAGCCACATAATCTGAGAGCATAATCAAATAGTCATTGTGTGATGTCCCTGGTATCTGATAGTACCTGCATGGAGGTACTACCTGCATAGATAACCTGCATGCCATCCAGACATTTTGCTTGCTTCACACCTATGCCATGTGCCTTGTCTGCTTACGAACAATGATCTAGACCACTGCCATACTCACTCGAGGGGAAAAGAAGGGAAAAAGAAAATGCACTGTGTGGCCGAGGAGGAGACAGGGGCACAATGGAAACTAGGTGTTACCTTGATAATTAGAAGAAGCTGATCAAATAGATTAGAAAAGAAATTTTTAGTGGGGGAAAAATCCCCTAGTTATCTCCACAAAACCACAGGAAGTCAAGGATAGAATGCATAAAAAAATCCTATGACCTCCCGCCCAGCATTAAAATTGGAAACAAAATTCTCTATGACACTCAGGCTGATTTTAGCCTTCTTTCTGCATGCAAATATGAGTGCAAGAAAATATTTCCACACATGCACAGTCCAGAAGGTGTTTCCTCTATAGACACCCGCTGAAGCTTGCATGGCTCACTAATGGATAAGTCAAGGGGAACATCCATGAAAAGCTGTAGCGTGAAGCAGCACGGGGCTCAGTGATGCAGGAATAATGGGGGTCTTTCTGGGGTCTCCTCTCACCCTCCTGGCACTGCTCATTTTACCTCCTCAATGTCTCCTCTCCATCTCTTCCTACCTTCACTCCCTTTCCCTTCTTCCGTTCCTCTGACCGTGGAAAGAATGACACAGAAGCCTGGCCACGTGGCTCTGCAGCTTAGAATGCCCCCAGGCTGCCTTTCCAGCCAGTGGTTCATCCTCGGGTCGGTTCTGCAGAGGACTGTCCCCTGTGGGCTCCTGTCCTCTCCCTGCACAGTGGTCATCCCCACCCTCCTCCACCCCAGCCCAGGGAAACCTCCCCGTCCACATGCAGCCCATGCCAGGCTCCACACTCCCAGCAGCCCATGTGTTTTCAGGGCATTAGCACAGGTGGTTGTGCTCCTGAGGTCACAGCTGTCCCCACTGATGGCCTGGGAAGGCGGCGTGCTCTCAGATCTGCCTGTCCTCCCAGCCTGCTTCACCAGCCCTGTGCCAGCAGGCAGTGCGTGTGCAGGCAGCGTTGGGTGAAGGAATGAGCGATGAACTTCAGCTTCAGTTCCAGTGGCCTGCCATGTTTCCTCTTCCTGCTCATTCCCGGGTGTCTCCAGGGTGGGGCCGGTGTCTTGTCGGCCTTTGTGAGAGGTTCGCACGTCATGGGCCCTGCACAGGGTAAGTGTGTTGTGATCCTGGGGGTGGGGCGGACGCAGTTCTGGCTGGCAGTTTGGGGATGAGTAGAAGGTCACATCTTGACCTTTGTCCTTCAATTAGGGGGTCACCCTCTGCAGGAAGTCGGCCCTAGCTTCCCAGGCAGGGACAGATCTCTTTCTGCTCCCTTGGGGCTTTGTAAAAAGTTGCAGTATGATGCTGCTCGGCACATTGAATTTTAGTGTGAGTTTATGTCTCATTTAACCTAAGCTGGGTGCATTTTAAGGGACCAGGATTGAGTTTGATCCGTCATGTGCACAACAGCATGAGGTCTCTGAGAGGGCTGGATAAACACTCGTGGAATGAGGGATTAGCTCAGGATACGAGAGGAGATGCTCCAGGGGGTGGGAGCCCAAGCAGCCCATACCCTGCCCACCCTGCCTGACCAGAGGCTTTCTTTCCTATTCATGTCCAGGCTCCTGCCCGGGTCACCTTGGGGAGCTCATTTGAGCTCTGGGCTTTGAAGACATTATCTTTTGCTCCTAGGTATTATGCAGGGAGAAACTAACAAAATCTGGGAAAAGTGGGGTATTGGGGAGCCATTCAGATGGGCATGTGGGGTTGGTGTGTTTCAGGGGACACTGTCTAACCTGTCCCACCTGCCTATGTGAGGGAGGGAACAAGTGTGTCAGCAGAGCCCACACTTAACCTTCAGAGGAGTCCCCGACCCCACTCCCACCAGCACAGGTGCCCCAGCGACTTGTGGTTCCCCATGTGTGCATAGAGGTGGGGGGTGGCAGATGGCAGGGAGGGAGGACCCTGAGAAGATGCCCCAGTGGGAGCTCAGCTCTTTCCCTTGTCAAATGACAGATGGAATTTCTACAATTTCCTCTTACCCAAGGAGTCTGAATCATCCAGGATTCGAACCAAACCAATATTATTTTTTTATTTTTATTTTTTTTGCATTTGCCTTTTGTGCCACGGGTACAGATGCTAAAACATGAATCTAATTGTGCTTGGAAAAGATTTGTCCAAAGGGAAAACAGATCCTGTGACTTTCAAAATTGATGTCTTTGGACTAAAACCATTGGGCTGCTCCCAGAGAGTGATGAAAGCTTGGGCTCTGGAGCCAGCCTGCCTGGGTGCAAACCCCAGCTCTGCCACTCAGCGGCTGTGCAACCTTGGGGCAATTACTTAACCTCTCTGTGCTCAGCACCCTCATCTATAAAACGTGACATAATAGTGTCTAGCTCCTAGGCTTATTTCAATGATGAGAACTGGATCCAATCACCATTATATAGAAGTTAGCTTTTACTTTTATTGCTTTTTTTTATTGATGCAGAATTCAAATGATTTGGTATGAATAAAAGCGGGGGGCACAACTTAGAGGAGGTTGAGAGGAAAGTAATTTAATGATAAATCCAGGCAAAAAGCCTGTATATAAAATTAAACATGAAAAAAAAATGCCTGGCTAATAAAAGCAGAGTACTGTTTCTGGCAGAAGCATTATTTTCCATTGTAAATACTATGGTTATTAAGTCCTTGTGTGATTTTTGGCATCTTTTCATTTTTTTGGAGGATATTTTCAATAATTTTGTTTCTGTCTGACTACCCTTACATGACTTCATAATGCTATTTGGGGGAAATTATGGGAGCTGAGAGGCCCTAATAGAGAATATTGAAAGCATAATCTCAGAGTGTTTTAACGATGTTGTCATTGGTGTTTTCAAAATGCTGTTTCTGCTGTGCTTTTGCTACATACACAAGTTGTGACGTTTTTGGAGAAATGTATTATATTTTATAATGTTATAAGAAAAGAGTCACAGACTTGGATCCTATTACAAATATATTGACATTATAGTTTGTATTTTCTTTTTCTAATTTTATTTGCTAACTGTCTTCAATGACAAAGAAGTTCTAGCACACAATGAGACTATCTATTTGGAACCACTTAGAATAACTGTGACATAAGCACAGAGCTTTATTCCTGTGCTTTTATTTAAAAGGCTTTCTCTAGTATCTCTCTGGATGCTCTTGTCTGACTGGGAAAAATAAGGGTAACATGTGAGACTGAAAATTCACCTCATTATAGAATTTGGCTATATTTACCTGCTTCCAATAAAAAAACTCAAACAGATACACGATTCCAGATAGCCTCACAATTGACATTACGTACTTTTGTAACTGAATTGTTTTACTCATGTGTTCGGAACTGTGTGACACATCCTTTGATTCACATCTTACCCATAAAGCGATTCTAAAGGGCAACAGGACAAGCACAATTTCTTCTCAAATAAGCACTATCCTGAAAGTTTTGTTCCAAATGCCATTGCATATCTATTTCTCACCAAGCTGTTCTGGTTCATTTGCTTCAAAAGAAACATTTTAATTTGTTTGGTTTGGTTTCATTTTGCTCTGATGGCTTTCTACCTGCCAAAAACAGTCCTCTAGTACCTTTTCTACATAAATAAGAATAGTCTTAAATTATTGGGCAACATTCATCTCATGCTGCCAACTTAGAGACTTTGCTTGGGATGTTGTCCAGGAGGTTATGGGAAGAAACTTGAAGCTGATTTAACATCTCATGGTTTCCCCATTATTATGTAACACTTAAAAAGAGCTGAGACCCTTGTGGTTCAGTCCCAGAGCGGTGTTGTGGTCACAGGAACATAGTCCAGCTACCAACAGTTATTTCAAAATAATCAAGTTCTTCTATTTCCCAAAGAAGAAGTGGAGGAGCAGGAGGGCGAGGAGGAGGAAGGGAAGGAGGAGCAGGAGAAGCAGTCACTGAGCTGGCTTAATAAAGTCATAAAGATTCTGCCTGGCAAAAAAGCAATTTCTAAGAGGAGAGGGCTGAGGAGAGCATCTGAGAGCAGAGTGGGAAGAGGCACACATCTCTGTCAGGAGCAGGTGGAGGGGAGGCTGGGTTGGATGTTGGCTAATTTGCAAGAACGTTCTGCTCCAGACACCTTTGAGTTCACCTTTTCTCCTTCTAATAATGTTGTCCTTATTCACTACTGCAGAGAGCCCTTTCCAGCACATTAGAAGGGGCCCGAGCTCTTTCCACGAGCATGCGTTCTTAGCAACAGGAACCCGGCACATCCCAGGAATACTCTTCAGGAACGTTCACTACTGCCTATCACTCATGTCTTTCCTCATGGAGAAGCTTCCCCTCAATAATATTTATAGATGATCCTTAGAGGAGATGTAAAATGAATTTCCCCATTGCTTTCTGATTGTATAACTATAGGCTGATTACAGCTGCTGGGGAGTTCACCTACTTTGTGAGGAAGGAAAGGAGAGAAGAGAAAATATGTACTAACTGTGATATTCCTCCCCCACCCCCCCCCAAAAAAAGAAAATTCTGGGGCCTGGAAAGCAGTGAGGGAAGAGAAATGGCACATAGCCTCTATCAGAAACCCGTGTTCAGTCAGCAGGTCTCTATTCCCCCCTCGGGTCTCAAAGCATTGGCTTCTCTAGCGCAGCATGTCTGGGTCCTGTGCTGTGTCCGGACTTCCTGTCCAGGTGGCCCTTCTGAACGTAGAGGAAGGCTCTTTGCAAACCAGTCTGGAGATCAGGAGCACTTTCCCTGTGAATCTGCACATTTGCTTCCTCACTCTTTGCACCCAGCACATGTGAGACAAAGTGTGTCGTGCGCAGGTCTCTGGCTTAGGTTGCCCTTGGTGAGTGTCTCCTTCCCCAGAGCTCAGCTGACCTTACCCAGGATGGATATCCTTCTCTAGGGTCTACTTTATGTATTAGAGTCCTGACAGCTAAGTAGCCTTAATGGTCATGTTTGTCAGATGAGCCAAAGGAGGCACAGAGAGATTTACATCCTTTGCTGAAGGTGACACAATTTGGAGTGGGATCCAAACCCAGGAGTCTGGCGCCCAGGCCTGGACTCTGACCGCTTGGCCCTGTCATTGTACAACAAACCCGGGCCAGCCCAGGGCTGAGCCACAAGACGATGTCACCATGGCCTGCAGTCTCCTGGGCAGCTGGCATGGTTGGCCGGTCCACAGTGTAACCATAGTGTTGTCCCTAAGGCTGCTTGAATGCAGCCCATCAAATGCATCTTCTTAGACCTCTGTTGCCAGCCTTTGCTTTTATGTGCCCATTCTGATTTCAGTAAGAATCTGGAAGCTCTCTGCTACTCCAAGGGGAGGAAGGACAGAGCAAGCAGCAGTCCTCACCTTGAAGCAGTGCCTCAGAGCCGCAGTGTGTCCCTGAGGCCAGCTCTGCCTTTTAGGACTTTGGGACCAAATGGTAGCAGCACCAGGGACTACAGAAAAGGGTTCATTGCAAGGGAATTCTGTAGTTTGGGTCCATTTTCTAGTAAAACAACTAAGGCAAAGAGTTCAATTGGTGATTTAAAAATTCACAAATACATGACTTTACCTTCTCACCAAAATATTCTTGCCATTAGAATACTAAGTTGATTCTATAAAATGTGGCAAATATTACCCACCCTGTAAGCTCTTTTCTTTTTTTTTTAATTAATTTTTTATTAACATATAATGTATTATTTGCCCCAGGGTACATGTCTGGGAATCGTCAGGCGTACACATTTCACAACACTTAACAGCACATACCCTCCCCAATGTCCACAATCCAGCCACCCCATCCCTACCCCCCCACCTCCCAGCCACCCTCAGTTCGTTTCATGAGTCTAGAAGTCTCTTATGGTTTGTCTCCCTCCCCATCCCTTCCTGTTTCATTTCTTTCCCCCAAACCCCCAAACTCCCTCCTTGCCTCTCAAATTCTTCATATCAGAGAGATCATATGATAATTGTCTTTCTCTGACTGACTTACTTCGCTTAGCGTAATACCCTCCAGTTCCTTCCATGTCGTTGCAAATGGCCAGATTTCGTTTCTCTTGATGGCTGCATATTATTCCATTGTATATATATCATGTGTCTGTTGGCCATTTGGATGTCCTCTTTGTAGAAATGTCTG
>CM053617.1:38308446-38423110 GCA_028646535.1 Procyon lotor | reverse complement strand
CCAGAAAGGGATTTTATTTCTCCCAAAAGAGATTCTCTAATATCTTCTATGCTTTTTTCAAGCCCTGCTAGCATCTTGATAACTGTCATTTTGAACTCTGTTTCCGACATATTACTAATGTCTGCATTGACTAGGTCTCTTGCCATCGGTACTGTCTCTTCTTTTTTTTGTGGTGAGTTTTTCTGCCTCGTCATTTTGTCAAGGTAAGAGTAGATGGGTAAGAGAGAAAGATTCTCTTGAGTTCTGCAGTTTTCGCTGATTGATTAACTAGGTCTTGGCTGGATATTCTCGCTGATCTTCTGGGGGAGGGGCCTGTAGCCTTGGTTCTCAAATGTCTTTGCCCGAGGTGGAATTGCACCGCCCTTGCCAGGGAATGGGCCAAGCACTTTGCTCAGGTTTGCTCTCGGAGTCTTTGTTCCCTGAGCGTTTTTCGTACCGCCTTGGAGGCCGGGAATGAAAATGGCGGCCTTCCAGTCTCCGGCCCAGAGGAGCCGAGTGCTGGGCGCTGCGATCCTCCACAGGCCCTTAGAGGAAAGCCATTATCACTCCTGTCTCCCTTGTCCGTGGTCAGCGTTCTGTGCTCAGCTAGCCCATGGGGGAGCGCTTCTATCTGTGGTGCGCAGCCCTGTCTGGAGTCCCCAAACCAGCAGATTCCTGCTGCGCACTCCTGCACCACTCCTCCCGGAGGAGGAAGGAGGGGGTGTCTCTGGAGCTGCCTCCCGTGGGGTCCCCACTTGAAGTGCGGCAGCCCTATATGGAATATATGTCTCAGTTCCTATAGTCCAAGGTAGGCCTATGCAGCATTGCATGGCTCCTTCTCTGCTGCCGGCTTCTCCGCCCCAATACCTGGGAGCTCTGCCACACTCAGGCTCCCCTGGTCCCTCGGTGACCCCACGGATCCTGAAACCACACTGTTCCTGTGAGGGCTGAACCCAGGTTAGCCTCTGGAGCGATGTCCCTCAGTGGAGCAGACTAGAAGTTCCAGATTTTGTGCTCCACGGCTCTGCGGCTGCTGGGAGCCAGCCCCTCCCCCCCGGGGTCTCTCTTCCCGTCGCTTTAAATTCACTTTTTCCACTCCTACCTTTCTGAAAGTGGTCGATTTTCCACTCCTAGAATTGCTGTTCTTATTCTCTTCTCTCTCCTGTTGTGTTTGCTGGCTTTTAGAGTGGTCTTCAGCTTCTTTAGCTGGACTTCTGGGACCTGGTGCTTTCTATGCGTCCTATACCTCCGCCATCTTGCCAGATCTCCCTGTAAGCTCTTTTCTGTTTTTTGTTTTTTTTTTAGGATTAGAATTAGTATATGTGAAATGCTTACAGCAGTCCCTCGCAGGGAGTAGATACTCAAAATAATAGCTACTGTCAAAAGTACATAATTTATCAGGCATGCATCCCCCCCACCTCCTCTGCATTGTAAGCATCCTGTTGAGCAGTTGGTAATTCCTCACTTAAAACAGATCATAAAGAATTTTGATTAATACAAACCATAATAAACCGGGGCGCCTGGGTGGCTCAGTCAGTTAAGCGGCTGCCTTTGGCTCAGATCATGATTGCAGGGTCCTGGGATTGAGTCCTGCCTCAGGCTTCTTGCTCATCTGGGAGTCTGCTTTCTCCCTTTCCCTCTGTTCCCTCTGTTCCTGCCCCACCCCCCCAGTGTGTTCTCTCTGTCTCTCTCTTTCTCAAATAAATAAATAAACAAACAAACAAATAAATAAATAAATTCTTAAAAAAACCAAACCATAATAAAACTTTAAAACCTAGAATATACGTTAAGTGTTGGTTTTCTCATCTGTCTTCACAGGACTATCACCTTTCACCAAATTTCCAAATCAAAGAAGGAAAACAAGGGTCTTCTTGCTTGGGTCTGTAAGACTTTCCCCAGGCATGAGACCACTTCCTAACTCATCTCACACCTATTAGGTTTTAGATATTTCATTGCTTCACTGTCTTTTCCCAACTTTTGTTGTTTGTCCAGATACTGGAAGCCTGGATCCCACTGGGAAAAGGTACTGTTTTTTGTTTTTCTTCAGAATTGCTTCCATTTTCCTCCCTTTAAATTCTCCCAAAGGACTAAGAATTTACTCATTGTGTAATAGAATGTTCTTTCACATTGTCCTCAATTAAACCCTGGCCAATTATTCCTTAGAAGTGATCAGTTTTATCATCCAAGGACCAACCCATCAGAAACAGAATTCCTGGGGGCTTCTGGGTGGCTCAGTTGGTTAAGCATCCAACCTTCAGTTTTGACTCAAGTCATGATCTCATGGGTCGTGGGATCAAGCCCTGAGTTGAGCTCTGTGCTTAGCGGGGAGTCAGCTTGAAGATTCTCTCCCTCTGCACCCCTTACTGTCTCTCCCTAAAATAAATAAATAAATCTTAAAAAAAAAAAAAAAAAAAGAAAGAAACCGAATTCTTGGAAATGGCCATTTGCAATTCTTATTTCAAATGCAAACCAATGTTCAGAATGTGGTGTCAAATTATTGCAATCAGGTCAGATCCCTTATGCCGTTGCCTGAGATAATATTTTTCCTAGTATTTGCCTAAGAATGAAAGAGTTTCCAGTTATTCACAGGAATCAGACTTCCTCTCCATACTTTCTAACCTAGGAAGAAAAAAGGGAGGAAAAAGGAAGGAAAAAAGGAAGAAGAGGAAGAGGAGGGAAGGAAAATGAGAGAAGGAAGGAGGAAGGAAGGAAGGAAAAAAGGCGTTCTATCGCCAAATCCAGTAATGCGATTTCCCTTTTTGGCAGTATAGCTGACTAGATATCTGGAAAGACCATACAGTAGAAAACATCTAAAGATGCTGAATAAAATGTTGAAAAACATTTTTAAATGCATAGTTAAACATATGTGAAAATAAGGACAGTCTTTAGTGGCCAGAAAGATGAAGAGGTTCAGAGCTGGAGAGGTGAGCAGACTTCATCTGGATTTTTGCTGTGGGGGCAGGGTGGAAGCAGGCAGTTAACCCCTAGAAAGGGTAAGACCTGGAGGGTGGCTTTTTCTAGATTTCACAATGGGATAAAAGAGAAATCCTGGTGTCTAATCTAGGTTGCAGGGCAATTAGGTTTGCACAGAAGAACTTCAGTGGATAAACCTGGGAAATAGCCCTTCTCAAGACGCACTCTTCAATAGAACTGTGCGGGTGGAAGGGCTCTGTGTGTGTTTGCACATATGTGTGCTTGTTGAACATTTGAGTGTCAGCAGGATGACTGAAGAATTAAGATGTGCATTTTATTTAATTTTTGTTAATTTAAATTTAACTTCAAATGACCACAAATTTAAATAGTTGGTGGCTACCACACTGGGTCATTCAGCTCCAGAGTCTAGAGCAAGGGTGTGTAAACTATAGCCTCCATGCCAAGTGTAGCCTGCTATTTGATTTTCTAATGTTTTATTGGAACACAGTGTAGGGGAAGAAAAAAACTCTACCATCTTATATTCAGTGACCGGGTTTTGTGAATTAAAGTGACAAAAGGCAGATTAATAGGAGAAAAGAGTTTATTACACGTGCACATGGGAGCTTCACAAGAAAGAAGTGAAACCCTAAAAGCTGATCACCTGGGGACCATGCTCCACATGTAAGTGAGACCATAAGATAACTGACTCTCTCTGCTTGACTTAGTTTACTCTGCATAATCTCTTCCAGTCCCGTCCATGTTGATACAAAAGTTGGGTATTCACCCTGTCCAATGGAGGCATAATATTCCATTGTATATATGTATCATATCTTCTTTATACATTCATCTGTTGAAGATTTAAAAATATTTAGAAGAACACATATATGATTTCCAGAGTTTGGAAAGATTTTTCACACGAGATGTAAAAAGCACACACCAGAAATAGAAAGATTAATAAATTCAACCACATTAAAATTAAGAACTTATGTTCATCAAAGGGTACCATGAAGAAAGTGAATAGACAAGCCAAAGAGAAAAGATATTCCCAATAGATATAATCATAAAGGGTTAGTATTTAATATATATAAATAAACCTACAAACCAAGAAGAAGACAACCCAATAGAAAATTAACTGAAGATATATTTTGTACAAGAAGAAATATCAAAACTCATTGAACATATGGAAAATGCCCAACCTCATTAGCTATCAGGGAAATGCAAATTAAAACCACAACGTAAAATTTTAAATCCCCCAACTTGGCAAGAATGGAAAGTATGACCATACCAGCTGTTGGGTCAATAGGAACTCTTACGCATTGCTGGTTGGGGGTATAACGTAATGATTTTGGAAAAAAAAATATGGCATAACCTATTAAAGCTGAATATATGATTACCTACCTAATCACTGGGCTTGCTGTTAAGTTTTCAATCATATTTTTTCTAATTAATAATACAAAGTAGTCAAAGACCAGTGTGTCTGTATTTGGCTCATCATATGTCTGTCTAATGTCTGTCTATCTGGCCAGCCAAATAGTAATACTTTTTTTAATCTAATATTTTTATTGATACTGATAACTTACCTTTTCCTAGGAAAACTTTTTGATTTTACCCAAGTTTTCTCATTTATTTACCAGATAATTGAACAAATGCTCTCTAATAATTGCTTTAATGTTCTTTTTTTTGGAATAAGTTTTCCTTTCTCATTTAATTTAGAGATTTTTTCCTCCTCATATTGTTACTAAGTGATGCATTCAATAAATATGTATTGAATACTTGGCATACTATGATTGCAGATGTTCACAATTCTGTGAAATTTATTGTCTAGTGGGAGGAGAAAGACAATAACCAGGTAAACATAAATAATGTAATTTCAAGCCCTGATCAGTATCAAACAAAACCTAAGTGGGGCAAGAGCATAGCAAATGAAGTGGAAGGGAAGCTATTTTTTTAAAAATTGAAGTATAATTGACATAACATTATATTAGTTTCAAGAGTATAACGATCTGATACTTATATATACTGTGAAATGATCACCATAGGAAGTCTAGTTAACATCTGTCACTGTACATAGTTAAAAAAATATTTTTTTTCTTGTGACAAGAACTTTTAAGATTCCCTTTCTCAGCAACTTTCAAATATACAATATGATGTTATTAACCATAGTCATCATGCTGTGTATTATATCCCCATGCAAAATTAAAAAATTTATTTTGGGGTGCCTGGGTGGCTCAGTTGGTTAAGCATTGGACTTTTGATCTCAGCTCAGGTCTCAGTCTCAAGGTTGTGAGTTCAAGCTCGGCATTGGGTTCTATGCTGAGCATGGAGCTTACTGTAAAAAAAAAAAAAAAAAAAGACTTTTTTATCTTATAACTGGAAATTTGTACTTTTGACCCATTTTGCCCACTCCCCATCCTTCTGTCCCTGGCAACTACCAATCTGTGTCTTCTGTATCTATAAACTTGAATTTTTTAAAAAAAAATTCCATATGTAAATGAGATCATATGGTATTTGTCTTTCTCTGTCTGGATTGCTTCACTTAGCCTAATACCTGCAAGTTTTATCCATGTTGCTGCAAATGGCAAGATTTCATTTTTTAAATCACCAAATAATATTCCCCAATATGTGTCTGTCTGTCTGTCTATCTATCTATCATCTGCCTATCACATTTTCTTTATCCATTGATCCATCACTTAGGTATAGACACTTAGGTTGTTTCTAGTCTTGGCTATTGTAAATAGTGGCAATAAACATAGAGTGCATATATCTTCTTGAGTTAGTGTTTTCATGTTTTTGGATAAATACCTAGAAATGGAATTGCTCAATCATAGAGTAGCTCTATTTTTAACTTTTTGAGGAAACCCCTTACTATTTTTCATAGTGGCTGTACCAATTTATATTCCCACCAACAGTGCACAAAGGTTCCTTTTTCTCCACATCCTTACCAATATTGTGGTTTTGATTTGCATTTCCCTGATGACTGGTGATGTTGAGCATCTTTTTTTTTTTTTTTAAAGATTTTATTTATTTATTTGACACAGAGAGAGATCACAAGCAGGCAGAGAGGCAGGCAGAGAAAGAGGGGGAAGCAGGCTCCCTGCTGAGCAGAGAGCCCGATGCAGGGCTTGATTCCAGGACCCTGAGATCATGACCTGAGCCGAAGGCAGAGGCTTTAACCCACTGAGCCACCCAGACGCCCCTGTTGAGCATCTTTTAATGTATCTGTTGGTCATCTGTGTATCTTCATTGGAAAATATCTATTTAGAGCCTCTGCCCAGTTTTTAATTGGATCGTTTGTTTTTTGTTATTGAGTTGTATAAGTCCTTTATATATTTTGGATCTTAGCCCCTTTTCAGATGTATGATTTGCAAATATTTTTTTCTTTTCAGTAGTTTGCCTTTTCATTTTGATGATGGTTTCTTTTGCTGTGTAGGAGGGGAAGCAATTTTTGATAATGAGGGCATCTATAAGGAGGTGTCCTTTTCTTCCATTTATAACATTTTTTTTTTTTGCTTGATACTTAATGATATATTATTGGACACATAAAGGATTATGACAGTCAAACTTTTTTCCTGGATTATATACTTCATTGTTATGATGTGGTTTTAGTGTCATTTTAATGCCTTTTAAACTTTAAATTCAACCAATTTTATCATCTTAATAGGGAAGGCCCTGGCTTGTTTTCATTTCTGCTAGTTGGTTCCTGGTACACATCTTCCCGCCTTCTCTTCTAGCCTTTCTGAGTTGCTTTGCTGAAGACCATCCTCACTCATGTAGCACATGGTAATTTTTTACCCCAATCGAATGTATCTCATTTATATATATTATTATAACAAATACACTTGCTCTTACTTCCAGCCTGTTTCTCTATTTTGTGTTTCTTTGAGCGGATATTTAAGTTTTTCTGTATTTTGCCAAGTGGTATATTCTCTTTGACTTTTCTTTCTTCCAGTAATTGGGAAAGTGACCTCTTTCCCTCTGTGTGAGGCCCCATCTAGGACTGAAGGGGCTTCGGAGCTCACTTTCTGAAGTCTGGGGCATCACAGGCTGGTGGGAGGGGAGGGGGCAGAAGGCTGCTGGGGACACACCACGCACTGCCCACCAGTCCAGCCACAGTCCGATTGGTCTTCCCGATCAGGGAACCTGTTCCCATCTGATTGCCTCTGAAATGTCCAGAGCCCAGGAGCCTCTCCTAACAGGCACTGTGATGGCTGATGCGGCCCTGGGGGGGGGGGGTGTGCTTCAGAGTAAGGAGACATCTGGCCCATGCAGTCGCCCTGAAACCGTTCCTCCAGTCTCGGGTGGTGAGACCACGACGCCCTGTGTGCACCTGGATGTTAAGGACTATTCCTCACATTTCCCTGTGTCGTCATGTCCCCACCCTGCCTGGCATGGTACTGTAATAGTTCAGCGTGAGTAGAGAGTCAGGAGACGCCTGGAAAATGGGCACTGCTTCAACACCTGCTCCCTTGTGTATAGACCACGCGATTTCCAGGAGCAAGGGCAGCAGAGACAGGCTGTGCACGACTGAGCTCCTGTCCCTGGACATGTGTGCCCTGGCAGGGGGACTCACTCCGCTGGCAGTCCGCTGGGGCCAGGCATTCATGGACCAGACCCGGGGAGGGAGAAGATGGGGGCTTCAGGCTGAGAATCATAGATGTGAGCTGAGGCACCAAGGGAGGAGGGGACCTGGGATTTTCGGGGACAGAGGAAATGCAGATCTTATGAGCCCTTGAGTGCTCTGCCCATACCTCGAAATGCACTGTGAGAACCCCAACTGGAGCAGGATCTGTTATGAAGGTCTTGTAATGTGATCAGGAAGAAAAATGTTGGAATGAATTAAGGCAGTGGTAGTGGGTAGAAAAGGAGAGGGTTTAAGAAATCTGAAAGTGGGGGCACCTGGGTGGCTCAGTGGGTTAAAGCCTCTGCCTTCAGCTCGGGTCATGATCTCAGGGTCCTGGGATCAAGCCCCACATCGGGCTCTCTGCTCAGCGGCGAGCCTGCTTCCCCCTCTCTCTCTGCCTGCCTCTCTGTCTACTTGTGATCTCTCTCTGTCAAAAAAAAAAAAAAAAAAAAAAAAAGAATAAAAAAAAAAAGAAATCTGAAAGTGACAAACCCAAAAGAACCTAGAAAATGACCCACGAGCTGAGGGAAGAAATGCCAGAGAATGTGGGGTCGTGAGGGGTGGGTTGAGGAGATAATGCCCAGGGAATATGGGGTCTCCAGGGGCGAGCTGAGGGAAGCAATGCCCAGGGAATTTGGGGTTGTGAGGGACAGGCGGAGGGAGGAATTGCCCAGGGAATATGAGGTCATGGTTGGCAGGCAGAGGGAAGAAATGCCCAGGGAATATGGGGTCATGATAGTGCCATTTAGGGTGGGAAGAAACAAGGGGGGGTGGGAATCAGGGCAGAGGGTATTGGGAAGGGAGAGCCTCCACTCAATGATTGCTCTGTTGAAACTAGACCTTGGGGGAGGGTAAGCACACCAGAAGGGTGCGGCAGAAGCTGTGGCCCTGCAGCCACCCCCTGCCCCGTGGGGGTAGGGTCTGCTCCCTGTGAGCTATTCTCTAGACACGGTGTAAGGACGGAGCAGGAGCTCCAGAGCTGCAAGGGACCTGCCCTGGAACAGGCTGTGTTGGCAGCTGCAGAAGGGAGAAGGTGCCGGAAGCTATACTTCCAAGGACACTGCTAAGGAAAACAAACTAAGAGGAACGAATGACTGAAAGAGAAAAAGGAAGATCGGCAGAAATCGATGGAAGTAAGTAAGGACAGTTGCTTCCTCAGTGATAGTGTTACATGTATTATCTTATTTACTCCTCTTAATAATCCTAGTTTGTTGCCCTCATTTTAAAGATGAGGAAACAGGTGTCACGAGGGTAAGTCATGGTGGAGCCGAGAATGAAACCCTGGCAGCTGGATTCATGTCTCTCAGCTCTGCTGCCTATAAATGGGTAATGAGTGAAGCGAGTGAGATGGGGAGTAAGATGTATAACATAAGTAATTTATTGGTTGCACAAAGAATAATGAGGTAATCGTGATCTGAATTGTCTATCGTGGATTCATCTATGCGGTTAGAAGACGGGGCAGTGGTTACCCTTGGCGATGCAGGGACGAGGAGGGCATGCCAAAGGCTTCTGTGGCACTAGTCATTCTGTTTCTTGACCTGGGTGCTGGTTACCCGGCCTGAGACATGCAGAAGCTTAGATTATTTAAATGTGAAATCTTAGTGGCGGGCATGGTGTCTTTGGGCAGTTGAGATTATGGCTGATGCAATTAGGAGAGTCATAGAATGTGTCACAGAGTTAATGGAGGCAGTGTTCCTGGAACGTGAGCACGATTTTCAACTTTCGAGATCTATTGCCATGGATGAGAGAATGTGTTAGAACTCTCCAAGCTCTGTGGGGCTAGAGACACTCGAATGCTAAAAGCAAGGCAGGTTGTTGCGTCGGTTCTGAGACACAGCTGCCAAGAGCCTCATCCAGCTGGCTTTGTGCAGGTTGGGATCGGAGATTTGTCCATGCACAAGCACTTCTAGACACAGATGCCTTGGCTTCAGCCTTTGGTTCAAACAAAAGGCATTTTTGTAAGCCTCTGTCTTTTTGCCCAGCTTTAAGTAAGTTCAGCTCAAACTCCACGAGTTGCTTTTGGCTCTGGCCAAATTCTGCTGTTTGGAGATTTGTTTTGTTTCTTTTTGATGCTCTGTAAGTCAACAATCACAACACACACCAAGGAGAGGACATGTGGTGAAGACAATGAAAACCAGACCCAAGGCTGCCAAATAAAGAGGTGAAAAGACAAAACCTTCTAGTTACATAAGAGCACAGTTCAGGGTGTGCCGCTCCAAGACAGAATGCTCTCTGGCCTGGCGGTGGAATTCCTCATGGGCGAGTGCCTCTCTGTATCTGGGTTCAATAAAGATAATTCACTTCATCTAGTGTAATCTTCAAGCATTCTGTGGCTTTTTTCCCAAGATCTTTCACCTACTTTTTAAGTGCAGCTGAGTGTGGATTTAGGGCTGGGCTGGAAGAAATGATGAAAAGTTGGCGATTTGGGGCTTTATGTTCCAAACACCATCTGCATCTCACCATTGCAAGGCAGGCTTCTGAATCCTTTTAGTCATAAAAAACTCATGAAATTCCATGGACAAAAGAAGACATGAAACCCCACCTCCCACAGAATCTGCTCCGCCAAGTGGATAGATGTTGGCATTCCAGTGATTTGAAAGCATTGCCAAGCTGTAAGGCTGATTCGCTTTTACAGAAGGAGGCAGGAGCTCCCCAGTTTGTCACTCAGGCTTACAGTCATCAGTGAAAAATTTGAGTGAGATCCCCCTTGCCCTTAGAACACAGGATGGAAACACGTATTTTTGACTTGTAATCTGGCTGATGGTTCTAGCGGAGCAAACGAGGATGCTAAGAAAAGATTTATCCTTGTAAGGTGGATGACACACTTTCACAGTTAATATAGCATCCAAAACCAAAACAAAAAACCCCAGCCTGGTGGGGTGGAAACAACAGAATATTCCTTCCTAACATCCTTAATTATTTTAAATGATATATCCATATGTTTATGTATTAGACATAACTATATATCATTTTTTTTCCCCCTGAAGATTGTTAGTTCCCTGAGGATGAGGCCTTTTCTTCTCCCCCTCCATTTCTATTTCCCAGCTCTAAAACAATGCTAGGAAGATTGTAGCTGTGTAATTTATCTAGTCATTTGCTTATTTAACCAAGATTTATTGAGTGTCCTCTATAGCCTGAGTACTATTCTAAAGGATATCATAGTGAACAGAAGGGACAAAAATTCTTGTCCTCATAAAGTTCACATTTGAAAGAGATGAGAAAAACACCCTTCCCTCTTACTCCCCACTCCCCCTCCCCCAAAAAAAGGAAAAAAGAAAGAATGTAAGAACAGGAAAATAATAAGGTGGGGAAGAAGGTGATAGATTATGTGAATATATATACTTACATAATGTGGAGGAATGTAGGGAGGTATTGTTGGAATTTATATAGAGCTGTCCAGGAAAGTCCTCATTGAGAAAATGCCATTGTGTAGGGTTATCAAGGAGGTATGGATTTATGGGGGGAAAGCATTCTAGCTGCAGGAAACCACAAGTGCAAATGACCTGCAGTGGAAGCATTCCCCAAGTTCAAAGACCAGCTCAGAGGTCAATAATAGAGCGGATGAATCAAGAGGAGGCAGAGATAATAGATGAGGTCAGAGAGGAATGGGGACTAGATCATGGCGGATCTTGTGGCCATTTGATATTTATTGGCTTTTATTCTGAGTAAAATGGAGAGCCAAGGGAGGATTTTGAGCTGAGGGGTAACTTGAACTTGAGTTTAATGGGATCACTCTGGCTGAAAATACATTAAAAGGCAACAGTGTAGAAACAGATAGACCAGAGGCTATTGTGATGGTCCAGGAAAGAAATGATTGGGACATGGATCTGAGGTCAGTGGTGGAGGTGGAGAGACATGGTATGATTCTAAATATATTTTGACATAAAGCCAATAGGCTTTTTAAGGGATCAGGTGTGGTATGAAAGAGACAGAGGAGTCAAGGATGATTCCAAAGATGTTTGATCTAAGCAACTGGGGAAATGGAGTTAACACTTATGGAAATGGGGCACCTGTATGAGAGGCTAATTATAATGGTAGGAGGGTTATATTGGATTCTAGAATACCCTAGAATTTACTGGATAATTTACTGGATATTTCCAAATTTTTCCCCCACATGGTTGTCTAAATTGTAATTCTACCAGCAGGATATGAACATTTCCATTTCTGTACTGTACTTTTTCTCCAAGGATTGCTGAACTGATGGTGATAAGGGATATAATGTAGTCATTTCAAGTTGTGTTTCCCTGATTGTCAGTGAGTTTGAAGCCAGTGCCTACATTTATTGACCTTTTGGATTTCTTCTTTTTTGAACTGCCTATTCATATCCTTTGCCCATATTTTCTATTTTTATTTTTCTTATTTGTAGGAACCCTTTATATACTCTTTATACTTCTCTTCTAACTGTTACAAATGTCTTCTCTCAGTCTTGGGTTGATTTTAAATGTTAGTTTTGCTATCTTTAGTTGTAGAGATTTGTAAACTTTAATGTAGTCCAATTCTTTCATCTTTGTCATTATGTTCATGATTTTTGCGTCTAGTTTTTTTTTTTTTTTGCGTCTAGTTTGAAAAAGTCTCACTTTCCCTGATGTCACAAAGATATGTGCATATATTTTCTTCCAGAAGTTTTCAGTTTTGTCTTTAACATTTGACTTTAATTTACTTACTTAACAAACACTTCAATGTGCCAGATACGATTTTAAGTGCTTTACATATAATTACTTCATTTAATCTTCATGACAACTGTAGGAGTTATGTGGCATTATTATTCCCATTTTACAGATGAGGAAGCTGGGAGATGGGGAAATTAAGCAATTTGCTAAAGATCACAAGCAGTGGAATCTTTAGTGTATCTGAAATTCATTGGTATAGTGTGAGATAATTTTTCTTTCTCCATACACATAGTGGTTGTCATGGCACTATTTATTAAATAACCCATTCTTTCTCAGCTGATTTATAATGCCATATCTGTCATATTTCAAGTTCCCATAAATGTAAAGGTCTATTTCTGGGCTGTTTTGTTAAATTAGTCTCTTGGTGAATGCCATACTATTTTAACCACAAGAGCTTTTTCATAAGTCTTGATGCTTGGTATGGTATATCAATTTTTCATTTTATTCTTTATATTCTTTGACTTCAAAATCGTCTTGGTTATTTTGTGCCCTTACTCTTTCAAATGATCTTTAAGATCACTCCAACAAGTTCCATGAAAATTCTGTTTGGAATTTTGATGGGAATTTCATTGCACATGTGAATTATTCAAGTGAAAATTGACATCTATATGATATTAAAATCTTTACAACCATGACTATGGTATCCAATCTAGCTTATTAGGTGTTCTTTTATGTCTTTTAAAAAAGCTTAAAAAACTTCTCCATAATAAATTTGCATCTCTTCTGTTGGATTTTCCAGCAGATTTCATAGTCTCTTGCTATTGTAAATGCAGTCCTCTTTCTTAACATTTTCTATTTGGTTGTCCATAGTGAATATTTATTTGTTTGCATATTAGTCTTTTTTTTTTTTTTTAAAGATTTTATTTATTTGACAGCAAGAAACACAGCGAGAGAGGGGACACAAGCAGAGGGAATGGTAGCGGGAGAAGCAGGCTTCTTGCCGAGCAGGGAGCCCGATGCGGGGCTCGATCCCAGGACCCTCGGATCATGACCTGAGCCGAAGGCAGACACTTAATGACTGAGCCACCCAGGCGCCCCTGCATATTAGTCTTATAGATAACCACTTTTTCTTAGTAGTCCTAATAGTTTTTCTAAAAACACTCTTGGGTTTGGGGGAGTTACTCTGGCCTTATGCCAATGGTCTCTTCTATGGGCCTTTGGCATTTGCTGCTTCCATTCTCTATAAATCTCTCCCCCTCTTTACCACTCCCAGCCAATAAGCCCCTTTCTTTCCATTGGCCTGTAAGCTCAATATTTATTTTGCTAAAAAATATATCCCAACCTCTCTGATACGGACACTACCATTAGCATTGGGGGTTTACCACAGAGGATTGAAGAAGTAGTATGTGTTAGTATAAACAAGATGGATAAATGAGTCCCAACCTAAACCAAACACAAGTACAACAAAATAAAAATTAATAAAATGGCTTCTTCAAACAACAGAAGAGTGAGTTACAATGATCCTCAGGAAATATTTCATAATGGATTTTTAGAAATGATTGTAAAACAAAACAACAAAATGAAGCCATAATTACCGGTTGCTTTAGTAGATATCAAATGGCCATAAGACTGGGTTATTTTGAGTGAGTCAGTTATTCATTTGACAGGATCACTGGTCTGGGAGAGTTGGATTTTGTTTGGGTATTTGAGGTTCAAGACATCAAAAAGGACCCTTAATGTTTCTGTTCACTGCTTCAGTTAACCATTTTAGTCACTTTCATGATAACCAACACCTAGCACACATTTTATACTGGCTACCCCTTACTAAATAATCAACTCGAAGTTAGGTTCCTTTATATCTAGATAAGTGAAACTCTCTGAGGATTGATATTATGTGGGAGGGAAATTGTTCAGAGGCATTTTAGTGAGACAGTTGATGGCTTCTGGCCTTAATGTGGGGTTGATTCAGAATTGACAGAACTGGGAAATATGTTGGAATGTAGTCCAAGATTGAAAAAGAATGTCTGTGGCAGTTGGCATGTGGAAGAAATTAATTGCATCTTGTCCAAGTGGAGGCCAACATGTAGAAAGAAGAACCATCCAATTATGAGAACAGACATACTGTGACTAAGTTGCTTTGTAAAGCTGTGCATTCATGGGGCGTGTTCAGGATGAGGCAGAGGCATTGCTTGTAGGTACGGTTGTGTGACATGTACTGTCATTTTTAGCCATCACATTCCTTCTTTATGTGATTACTACTAAGAGACCCAGAGGAAGACACACCTTGCCTCACTTTAGCCCCGGTTTCATAGGCCCATAGACTGCTGTGGCCTTTGTTGCTTGCTATGTAACAAATAGCCTTCCCAGTGAAGGAGTTTCTTTTTAGCATGCTCTTAGCAAATTTGTTCATACAATGGCAAAGGATGAAATCAGCAGCTGGAAGACCTGGCTGCCATGACCTGTGATCTTGGGTGTGTTGATCCTCAGTTTCCAAGTGTAAAGAAATGAATAGTAGCTACCCATGGTATAACTGGGAGGATACAGTGAGATTATGTATATAAAATCTATGGTGACGACAATTATGACAACCATGAGATGCCAGAAATATTCTCATTGGCGCTTTTATTTGATAATAATGATTTGTTTCAAATTTTTAGGACTCCCAACAGCTACATAGATATAAAAATTATCAAAGAAGCTCATAGCTTTATGTTGGGTATTTTCAAAGGTAAAATAGAGGTCAAAATAGAAGTATTTTGTACAGCTACAAGGGGAAGAGATTCAATGATTCTAGAATTTTACCCCATTTATAAATATTAAATAGCTATGAAAAGGGAAATGCCAACCTGCCAGTGGCTCTCCAAGCCCTAAAGTTCATGGGTCCTGAAATGCATGAGTCTTCCTACTGCCCCCTGGGCTTTAGAATAGCTCTTTCCACAGGGGCAATAGGTACCCCCCAAACCTGACCTCTGCAGTTGTCCACAGGTCCTCATCCTCATACCCTAGCAGATGCTGCTGCAGCATATCTATCTGCATCATTGCAAGCCCTGCCTCTTTGAGATGTCTGGAAAATGCCATGGTGGTTTCTAGGTGAGAGGAAGGGCAGAAAAATCTACTGTTCTATTTGTAGCCACTTTCACACACACACACTGCCGACCCTTATGGAGATGACCAGAGCATTAGTCAAGATTTGACCAAGGCAAGTTTCTCTTTCAACACGCTCATGACAGTGTTCATGTGCTCATATTCTGTTTCAGAATTGGAAATGATAAACTGTAAGTCTCAATGTAATTCAACAGTCAAACACTTATGGAGTGTTTACCATGCTCTAGGTTCTGTGCTGAATTTGAGGTTAAAAAAAACAAGATTTCTACCAATCAGAATCTGGTGGGAGGACAGACACACACATACTACACTATCACACATACAAAAAAAATGCATGTGTTCTACAGGTCACAATACAGATATGGTGTGGATAATATACACTACGCTGAGCAACATTATATTATAATGAGTAGGAGCCAACTGTCTGAGTTCAAATCCTGGCTCTGCATGTGAATTAGGGCAAGTTAGTCTCTCTATGTCTTAGTTCTTCATACACACTCTTCTCCACACACCCATCCCCCACACACCATACGCACACACCTCACACACCCCCTCACACTCCCCCCCACACCCACACACACACTGCACATATACACATACCACACACACACACCACACATATACAAACACCCTCCATACATACAGCACATGCATACATACAGCACACATACACATGCATACATCTCACACATAGAGTAAGAAAGTTCAAGAAGACAAAGTCAGTGTGAGAGATTATGAGGATCTAGGCTAAAGGTAGTGGAGCTAGAGGGAAGCCAAGTAATAGTCATAAGTTATAATTATACTATGTGCATCATCACATTCAATAATAGTTACCGAAGGTCACCTGTATAGACATGAAAGAAAACAATGGGCATTGTGAGTCTGTGAGTAAGAATTGTCCAGACAAGGAGTGGGGTGGTATTCTTGGACCAGAAAGTGGGAGTATCTCCTTGCTGCTAAGTAATCATAACTACTGTCAACCCTGAATGTGGTTGCCAATCCAAGAGTGTCTTTTGATGTGCAAAGCCTATATTCCTCAGAATACCCTGCATTCACAGGAAAAAGGGAAGATTGGAATTGGGGTGTCAGTCATAAGTTCTTGGACTGGCGATGAATCAATAAAAATAATCACAGCTATCTTATTTTATTTTTTTATTTTCAAAGATTTTATTCATTTATTTGGCAGAGAGACAGCACAAGCAGGGGGAGCGGCAGTCAGAGGGAGAGGGAGAAACAGGCTTCCTGCCAAGCAAGGAGCCCGATGCATGGGTCAATACCAGGACCCTGGGATCATGACCCAAGTCAAAGGCAGAAGATGAACTGACTAAGCTACCCAGGTGTTCTGATCACAGTTATTTTAACAGTGATAACACATGGGATTGTGATGAGAAAAGGGCACCCAAGGGAGACATGCCAGTGCTCTGAGTAACCAGGGAAAGAATATTTCCCTGAAAATGTTTTATTTTATTTTATCTTATTTATTTTTTTAAGAGAGAGCGAGAGCAGGTGAGGGGCAAGGGAGAGAGGGATAGAGAATCTTAAGCTGGCTCCATGCCCAGTGTGGAGCCTGACATGAGGCCCAATCTCATGACTATGAGATCATGACCTGAGCCAAAATCAAGAGTCACATGCTTAACTGGCTGAGCCACCCAGGTGTCCCCTGAAAATTATTTTATATCAGAGCTGAAAATAATTTTAGGGGATGAAGTGCTGGGAAAGTTACAGGAAAGCACAGCCTCCCTCAAGCTGATGAAGGGAGAATGGGACAAATGCAGGTAGGGGAGCTGTGGGAGTGGCTGGAACAAGGACAGGGCACGGCCAAGGTTGGTCGTGTCTATGCAGGATAACCATCCTGCGGTCACAGCGACAACGAGGGCACATTTGGTCTTCATCATTTTTTCCCTGTGCATAATAAAGGATTGTTGAAGGGAAATACCTGCAGGGAGGCAGCCTGGCACCCTGTCTGCTTTGACTCTCAGCTTTGAGGGTGGGCGCTGGCGTAGAGTGGAGCTGGGAGATATCATGCATGGCTCTACCGTGCTGGAATTTGTCCCTCTACCCTCCAAAGCCAAGGGGAAATCTCATCTCCCTCCACAATGAATTCCACTCAGTCTTGTGTCTTCTTGGCTGCTGGCGATGTTGAATGCCCTGAGGGGCCTCTCTTCAGGTCTGCCAGGCCCCACCCCCAAGTTCTCAGCGGTGGCTGAATCAAGATTCAAACTCAAGTCTGTTGACTCAGACCCTTCTACTCCTTCCTTTTGGCCACCACCTTCCCTGGAGCAAGGAAGGTGCATTGGAGCCCTAGTCATCCCAACTTTGATAGAAAACGTGATTTCACTGTGGAAACTTGTATGGAAGTTTCTCAAAAAAGTTAGAAATAGAACTACCTTATGTACTACTAAGTATTTACCCAAAGAATACAAAAATACTAATTTGAAGGGATACATGCACCCCAATGTTTATAGCAGCATTATCTACAATAGCCAAATTATGGAAAGAACCCAAATGTCCATTGACCGATGAATGGATAAAGATATATACTTATATATATATATATAAAATATATATATATATTAACACACATATATATAATATATGGATATCCAGTCCATTGATGAATGGATCAATATATATATGTATATATATGATAGACTATTACTTAGCCATAAAAAAGAATGAAATCTTGTCATTTGCAACAACACAGAGCTAGAGAGTATAATGCTAAGTGAAATAAATCGGTCAGAGAAAGACAAATACCATATGATTTCAGGCATATGTGGAATTTAAGAAACAAGACAAATGATCATAGGGGAAAAGGGAGAGTGGCCAACCAGGAAATAGATTCTTATCTATAGAGAACAAACTGTTGGTTACCAGAGGGGAGGGAATGGGGGATGGGGATTAAGGAGTGCATTGTGGTGATGAGCACTGGGTGTTATTGTACGGAAGTGTTGAATCACTATATTGTGCACCTGAAACTAATATTACACTGTATGTTAACTAACTGGAATTTAAATAAAGACTTAAAAAATAAAAAAAAAAAAAAAAAGAAAAGAAAATGTGGTTTCGCACATTCTGACCACAACCCATTTTCTCTTCTCTTTGGAGCCCAAAGTTTTTCTCTGAATATTTCAGCTAGATCCAAACAACACTGGGGCCACGGGTTGTTTTGAGAGGATCTAGGGGCATTTTCTCCTGCCAGAACTCTAGTTTGGAGCTTAGCAATTCTATTTCTGATGACTGCATCCCCCAATTACTTCCCCTGTCGTAAACTGGAACTTTGGCAGGTGCATAAAAGAGGACCTGATTTACAACACACCCCATTCATTTTTTCTTACCATCCTTGGCATTCTTTTCATAACCCCTCCTTGAAATAGGTTTTTTTTTTTTTTAAGTGGTTTATAGTCTTTGATTTAGGTTTGTGTTTGTTTTTGCTGTTCATCTTCAAAGGAGAATTGGCAGACAGAACTCTCTGGTTATTTCCTGATAGAATATGCACAATCCAGCTAATAGTCTTGTTCTTCTATTTTGGAAGCAGAAGCTCCCAGGGTTTTGTGTTTTCTACAATGGTGTCAGGTCAAGCTTAATGGCTCAGGACATCGGCAATCAATCCACAGTGGGAGCAGAACCCATCCCCCATGCTCACTTTACCAGTGTATCCATCACCCTCTGATTCACCTTTTAGTTGCCTAAAATTAACTCACTGATGAGGCCCTGGGGCAACAGTTTAGTTTAGCCTTCTTCAGGGCCAGATATCATCAGTGAGAGAGAATGGGACACTGGTGTACCTGTTCATAGAGCATCCTGGTGCCCGGCATCTCCCAGATGCACTAAGCCTTCCTTTACATCTGGAAGCCGACCCTCAGTCTACTTGCACCCACCGTCCGCTGCAGAGAACACACAGGGTGGGATTCTGGCTTCAGCTTCTCTCTGGGGGGTGGGGGGTTTCCTCCAGCCTCAACAAAGGGCGCCTTCTGCAGAATTCCCCAGACAGTGTTAGGGAGTGTCCTCTTTTTAAAGAAGAATGTGCTATTTTTTCCTGACACGTTCCATCCATACCACTTTGTCCCTCTGGCTTCCATCTGCCTAGATAGAGATCCTCTCACAGAGCTGAGAAGAATCCTGCCATTAAGGTTATTAACCGTGAGTCTGGAGTGGGCACTGATGAAGAAGGGAGCAAAGAAGGGAGATTTGCATTTTCTGTTGTAGAGGATTGTAGAGAGAGGGGGCCAGGAGGGAGGAGAGAAGCAGATGTGCATACTGATGTTTGTTCCCTGGATTTGCCCTAGACAGCAGATATGCTGGAAAGCAGAGAGTGGGGAAGGGGACAAAAGCCTGCTTCTGTCCTGCTCCCTGCTTGGGGGGCCACTGCCATGCAAGGCAGGGTCCGCCAGAGAAGGTTCTCGTTGGAGTCTCTGTTCAACCTTGGGCTCCTGTTTGTGGGGGACACTGAGTTGAAAGTCAGGAGTCCTGTCACAGGGCTCATCCTGATGGGAAAACAGTTACATCAGGGACTGGGCCTCCATCTGGCACAGGTGAGACAGCACGAGGCAGCATCATGGGGCTGTTGTGTGGTCAGCTGATTTAGCAGAGGGAGCACTGGGCTCGACTGAGCTGAGGATAGACTTCCATGTGTAGCTGGTTCCTAGTACTGGGTCAATGTGTTTCACAGAAGAGATTTTGCTTGGCACCTGGGCGTATGATGTGGAATTCATTGCCTTCCGTCCACTGCTATAAGACTATGCGATTCCTCTCTGTGTCCATCCAGAGACTATATTGGAGAGAAGACATGGAGGGATGGTGGGAATAAGAGAGATTGAACTGTTACCCTCAGAAGGCATTATTACTCTGAGGGAGCCTGACGCTCTGGAGTGAAAAAAGAAAAGTGAAAAAAAGTTCACCTTCTGGCTGATGAACCATGTCTGTAACTTACGGGCCCTTCTGTGCTTTACATAGTAACAATTTATTTTGCCTATTTTCCCCAACATTTTGAAAAAAACAGCAAAGGACAAACTGAAAAAATACCAATTGAAACTTTCCAGAAGCTTCTTTTGACAGATCCCTGTTTCGTGCCTTGTCTCTCCTACAATACTTCCTGGAGGAGGAAGAAATAGTTTCAGAGCCACCTTCAGGGCTCTGGTGGAGCTGGACATACTGGTGGCCAGTGTCCTTGGGATGCAAACAGCATGCTCGTTGGCTCGTTCTTATAGTGAACACCTCCTGCTTCCTCCTTCCTAGGGCAGAACATGAGGGCCATATAGTGGCCTTTTCTCTCTTGCTCTCTTGTTATCTACTCACATAACAGATGTCATAACTGGAACCGAAGCCCGTAGCCCCAGATCAAGTCTGACTGTCGGAGGTGTATTGGTCCCTTCCTCTGCTCTGGGTGTGGGGGGGTGGTCTGGAGTGGGAGGAGGACAGGGAAAGTGTCTGAAGCTAATGGGATGGGACAGTATGAGCCTTGGTTGCTGCTCTGGATAGTGGAAGAAAAGAGACAGATATGGTGGGTTCTGACCCCCCTGGCTTCCCAAATTTCCACAAGGATCTGTAGCTAATTTATTCCCTTAATTACTAAGATCTGTGCCGGGGCTGCCTCATCTACTCAGTCCCAGAAACAGTTATTGAATCCTCAGCGTTCCCCACACAGTACATGCTAACAGCATCAAGATAAATGAGATCATTCCTTGTTCTCAAGATGCTTGCAGTCAAGTGTGGAAGACAATATCGGCAATATCTTAATTAGTGCCCCAACAAAAGACATTACAGTGGTAGAAGGAAGAAATGATCACCTCTAGAGAAGGATAACTTAATATATTCATACCAAAAAATTAGGTAGGGTCCTTTGTCATAGAATTTTTCATACATTTATTTTTGGGGAGCATTTAAAATCAGAATATGTTTCATGTATAAAAACCTAATAAACTCCCACAGCCTTTAGACACTGTGACTGTTTTATATTCATAAATATGCTCAGAATAATACATTTATGACGCCAAAAGAGAGACATGCTGAATTTATTGAGCAAACTAAAGAGAAAGAGAAGTTTCTGAGGGTAATTTTTAAACCACCTAGCCTTTGGTGCCAAGCATGCCAAGTACTAGGAAACTGGATAAAATAAATATTTTTGACCAAAAGTACCTTTTTAATTTTGTATTTGATATATCTTATTTTTTTGGTATCGGGTATATTTTATTTATCCAAGAATTATTTTTATGATTTTAAAAGTGGACGAGGAAATGATGTAAAAAATAGCTACTCCTCACTGAGAACTGACCTCCGTGTTAAGTGCTCATTCCAAGAACAGGAAGCATTTGAAGAGAGATTTGAGAAGGAGGAGAAGGGTTTCTGATGCTAACAGCAGAGGAGGTGGCAGCCTGGAGTCTCACAGTGGGGCATGTCTGCCTTTGTTCTCTAGTCTGCAGGGATAAGGGGGGAAGCATCTGGCAAGGCTGCGAGGGAGAAAGGAGTGATGAGTTTCTGTCGACTGGGTGTTGGGGAGGGGGTCTCCAAGTCTGAGGGAGGTGCACCAAGAATCAGGTCCACCCAAACCGATCTGCATGGCCAGTGGTCACAGCAAAGCCAGGCTCTTACTCCGAGGGAGGGCGATCTTAAAGCCAGCTGGCTTTAAATCATTTCCTAATCCAAGAGCAGAACAGTTCAGGGAAGTTCAACGGGAAGTGACAGGAGTAATCCAGAAGCCGGTAAATGCAACCTGCACATAACAGCTTTGCTTGGCCCCTGCCATTTAGGAGATGAGTATCCTGAGGGAGGAGCACGGCATCTCAATACGAACTTGTGGTTCAATGTGATCAGAGAGGGTTCTAGAGAGTCAGAGGTGGTTGTAGTGAGGGAGAAGCAGGGCCACACGAAGAGTTGAAAGTATAGGAACTTGAATTGTTTTTCTTGCGGTAGACAATAGGAGCCTGACAGATTTTTAGCAGGGAGGCTTTGTTTCTGCTTTAGAAACAGAGGGAAAGGCTCAGAAATCCTGGATTATGATATCAGAGCTGGAAGTAGTATCAGCCTTCATTGGATCCTAGTGCTCTCCTTGCACAACAAGTAACTTGTTAACATAATCAAACTCTGTATTTAAAAGCAAAACCAAATAAAACAAAGCCAAACAATACAACCACAAAACACTTCCTGTTACTTGACCCTGGGTCAACATCCTATTTCTAACAGATGCATCTTAATTATTGGCAGCACAGCTTCTCGATTCTATCTCTATAGCAGGCCTGAGTCCTCACCATTAAAGAATCCTTCTAGAATGATAATCCGATGAACCATTTTTCCTTTATCCCTTAGGCTCTACTGACCCAAGGCAAAATGTGGTATCCGTGACATTTATCTTTCACTCCTACAAGACAGTATGAATTAAATAACATTATTTAATTATAAAAGAAAGTTTTAATAAAAACAAATTAAAAGTGTTTACATAGAATGAAAACGACTTAGGCTTACAGGTAACTGGTCAAATCTCTTAAACTAAAATATTACCCCGGATAAGACCTAGAGTGGTTATATGACTTTACCAAAGCCACAGAACTAGCTGGTGGCAGAGCTAAGACCAGAGAACACTGTTCCTAATGTTCTTTCCATTTCACCAGATGACCAGATGTATACTGGTCTATCCATCATTACTTCTTTACTTTGGTATCGATTAGAGAGTATTCCTGTTAGCTATGGTTGCCTAGTACCTATCTAAAACTTAATGACTTAAAACAATAACTGGTGAGCTCTCATTTTTCTGTGGTTGACTAGATGGTTAGAGTCACCTGCTGGCTGGGCTGTATTTATCTGAAAGCTCAACTGGGCCAGACATCCAGGATGATTCACTTGCCTGGCTGACAGTTGATGTTGGGATTATTGGCGGGAGCTCTTAAACATAGACTCTTCATGTGGCCTATGTGTCTGTCTCATAGCCTGGCAAATGGGTTCTGATAATGAGAGTTCCAAGAGACCTACACAGTAGCTGCAAGGTTCTTTTTGACCTAGCCTTGAAGTCCCAGTAGTTCGCTTCTGCTGTGTTATTTATTGGCCAAGCAAATCACCAAGACCAGCTCAGATCCAAGGGGGAAGATAATCAGAGCCCACTTCTCAGGAGGAGTGAATCAAAGGAATTGTGGCTATCTTTAATCATGCCACAGGGAAAGTAGAGAGAGTGGAGTAAGCCATGATTATACTGAACAGCTGAATTTGAGAACCATGGCAGTGAGGGCATAAGACAACAGAAATGAGTTGAAGTAAGTCAGCAGAAGGCTTGTGTCATAGTTTTAGGCACTAAGTACGGAGGAATTCCGTCTTTGTCTTTCAACACTCATATTCCAATAGGACACACACATTAAGCAGGTAGTCACTCAGATTTCCAGCGTTGTAGCAGAACGACAGCAGTACCTATTGATTCATGAATGCATCTACCCATCCATTCATCTGCCCATCCTTTATTGAGGTCCTAGAGCTAAGATCACTTAGGTCACCGAGCTTATATTCTAACAGAGGAGAGATAGACCACACCATGCCACATCCAGAGAAGAATCATTGCAGGCAGTGATAGAAATAAAAATGAGATGGAGAAATAGAGGGAAGGGTTGGGGGGTGATTTAGGTAGAGTGATTAGGGAAATTCTTTTAGAGTATAGGAGAGAGAAACTCTCCATCTGAAGGATGATAAGGGCTCAGCCAGGTAAAGATCTGGGGGAAAACAACAACAACAGCAAACCTTATAGGCAGAGAAGATTAAAAATAAAGGCCTTGAGGCATGAATGGTGTTGGGGTATTCAAGGAGCAGCAGGAGGGGGTCGTCTGGCTGGAGCTCTGTGAGCGGGGAGTAGGAAGTGTGATATGAGGCCAGAGAGGGCCTGCCTCAGTTCCGGGGCGCAGAGGGTGCTCCTTGGGAGTCGTGTTCCTCACAAAGCAGGTGGTTTGTGAGTTGAGTCTTGAAGAATAAAAACTGCACTTGGGTCAGGTGAGTTTATGATGATGTGCGGGTCATGGGGGCTCAGGTTGGAGGCAAGGAAGGATAATAATAAAGGTACTAATATTTATTTGTCCCTAATTATGTCCCATGCACAGTGCTGCAGGCTCTATCCCGTTTAAACCTTATAATCACTTTATTAGATGGGCTTGTTATCCTTATATTACCAAAGACTAAATGAAGGTCAGTGGTCAGATTTGGGGCTTGTTGACTTTGAAGTCTCCTAGGAGGCCTTTAGGTGGAGATACATAAATAAATAATTGGAATTGCAGCTTGCTTGTATCAGGTACTGGGGAAATCAGTTGAATAGGATAGAGGTATATATGGACTTGGGAGCAAATCTTCAATGAGTGGAACTGACCTTGAAGGGGAAGATGAATGCCTAGTTTGCGGCTTCTTGAGCACCAAGATGGTGTTGCTGATATGCTAATTAATATCTGCTTTAGTGGGCACCTGGGTGGCTCAGTGACCTGCCTTCTGCTCAGGTCATGATCTCAGGGTCCTGGGATTGAGCCCCACATCGAGCTCTCTGCGCAGCAGGCAGCCTGCCCCCCTGCCTGCCTCTCTGCCTACTTGCGATCTCTCTCTGTCAAATAAATAAATAAAATCTTAAAAAAAAAAAATCTGCTTTACTTTCCAATAACGATTTTTTATGATCACTGTTGTGCCATGTGTCCTTTCTGGTCAATAAGTCTCCGAACCCCATTCCTGTGTACAGGCAGAGCCTTTGCGCCTTTATGAGCAGTGTCTACCTCCCACAGGAAGGGACAAGGCTCCTTTGAGCTAGTGTGTGGTCACATGACCCACACTTTGAGAACCAGATGCACCTGCCTGAGCTTTGGAGCAGAAGCTGGGCCACACAGCATCCATTTTGGAGGTGTCCTTAGAGGGAGTGGATGTGGTGGGCTGAGGCTACAGGGACAGAAGTTCCAGGCAGGATCTAGGAACCAGGGTTGGGGTCCTGGGGGGTCTGAGGTATAGATCTGAGCCCACTAGTGTCCCTCTGGTCTATTCACATTTTCTCATTTTGGCTTAATTTTGTTTATATTTACTTTCATAAAAAAATCATCCACTTCACTTACAGAATCATATTTATTGTTTAGTGTTGAACATGGTCCTCTCTTATGATTATTTAGTCTCCATGCTGTCTGTGTTTATGTATCCTTTGGTATTCCTTTTGTTTTACTTTCATAAAGGGATGTATTTTATTGGAAGATTCTTGTCAAATATAACATATGGAAAATTAAGAATAAAAAAATATGAATTTTGTAAAACTTAAATGTAAGAAAATGTGATGTATATGTACATTTTTTTTCTTTAAGTGGTTAAATTAAACTTAAAAAAAAAGTCTTCTTGTATCTCACTAGATAATTCAAATTTTGTGTAATAAGCCCATATTTCCTGTGCAGTCAGAAAAAAAAACCAGGATGTTATATGAAAAACAAACTGTGATCACATAGCAATAAAAATCATTCTGAAAGTTATATTTAGGCAAATATTTTATAGAAATATGAAAGTGTCAGATGCCCATCCTCATGTGTCTTTAAAAACTTTTTCAATGAAAAAAAGATACTTTTAATGATGCCAGTTTCCTCACTGCTTCCTTTAACCAAACTCCACTGGTTTTGGTATAGGATGTCCTAATTGTTCTTCAGTTTCAATTTTGTTTCTATGTTTAACTCCAGATTTATTTGAATGTCAAGGTACTTGGAGTTGTTGGCTCTTCTTTTGTTATTAATTTCTGGTTTTATTGCATTGTGGTTATACAAAGTAGCCTGAAAGATTTTAGTTCTAAAAAATATATTAAACTTTTTTTTTTTTTTGGCCTAGAACATGATCAACTTTGTCCGTGTTCCAAAGATATATAATGAAATATATACTCTCTGTCAGGGTATAGTAACACACACACATATCCGCACATAAACACATTGTCATGCATGCATATTTATGTATCTGGTCTGCTGGTTAGCTGTATTTGCCAACCCTGGAGTCATTTCGACACAAGTTTGTTGAGGCAGACTTGTCCATATCATTCTCAGCTCTGCTCCAAGTGCGTAACATGACCCCCTTTCACATAGGAATTAAATAAGTATCTGTTGAATGAATTAAAAAGTTCTTACACCTTAGTTTTCTTTCTATATGAGACATCATTTTAAAGTTGTGCCAAATTCTTCTGTTATGGCCACATAATTTTGTTAAATTTGTCTATTTAAAATATATTCTAGTAAGTTGTTTAAAAAAATTATTCATTTACCTTAGAGAGAGATTGAGAGAGAGCACAAGCAGAAGGGGCAGAGGAAGAGGGAGAGAGAATCTCAAGCAGACTGTGCTGAGAGCCGAACGTGGGGCTCAATCTCATGACCCTGAGATCACGACCTCAGCTGAAACCAAGAGTGAGATGCTTAACAGACCATGCCACCCACGTGCCCCTCTAGTAAGTTATGCTTGAAGCTTTTGGGTGCCTAAAGATTTGGGATATTTATATTGGTATTCATTTCACTTATTAAATGCTTGTTATGTCCTAGCCGCTGTGCTAAGCACTAGAAATACAATGGCAAATTAAAAAAAAAAAAACATCTAGGCTTCCTGCTTTTCATGATTCATACATATGTAGTTATGGAAATAAATAACCAAGTAAATAAGCAAGTAAATCTTAATTTAAAAGAATTCTGATTGTTCTATGAAGGAAGCAAAAGAGCACATGTTAAAGGGGGTGAGGAGAGAGGGATTATCGATGGGATGGTCAGGAAGTTGTCATCCCTGGGGTGGGGACATTGAATTGGAGGCCAACGGGCGAAGTGAGTCAGCCCCACGGAAGCTGGGGGGGATGATCCACCAGGCAAGGGAACAGTACCTTCTATTAATATGAAATCACTTGTAGCTCATGTGTTTCACTGAGTTCAGTTTGATGCTTCCTTTTTTTTTCCTTTGGTATTTACATGATACATACATTAATCTATATAATCATATAACCCATACAGTTAGGTGTCAATATTTTTAAATCATTTTTGTTGGTCTTATGAACAAAATCATCTTGGATTCTGACACGCCTTCCCACACCCCATCTGTAGTATTTTTGATTTGTAGTATGGGGGTTTAATCCATTCCCATTTTTAATAATCTGATAGCTTTGGTTTCATCCCTGACATTTTCCTGGATGTTTTTGGATATTATCCTTTAGTTTTCAACATTGCTTGTCTTTTTTGGCAAGTTTTATATCAGGGCATTATTTATTTCTTGTCCTTGGATGGTTGTCTCAGAGAGCAGCCTAGATTCTGTGTTAATCCACGTAGTTAACTTTGAATTTTTCTGAAGATACTAACTGAAATCATTCCTCCTCTCAGCTTTATTGGGATGTAACTGATAAGTAAAAGTTGTGTATACTGAAGTGTACAGCATGTTTTGGTATGTGTATACATTGTGAAATGATTACCACAACCAAGCTAATTAACATACCTTTCACTTCATATGGCATAAGCTACCTTTTTTTTTTTTGTGAGACCAATTAAGGTGTAGTCTCAGGAAATTTCTATTGTAATACAGTATTACTAACTACAGCCACCACACCCTACATTAGATTCCCTAGAGCTTGTCGTTCTCCCATAACTGAAACTTTATATCCTTCAACCAGCATTTCTAAGTTCTTTGTTTCCTGCAATAACTGTTTCCTTAAGGGCAAATTATTCTACTCATCCAGCTTGTTGTATCTTATTCGTGGAGTTGGTTTTCCTTAAGTTAGGGGTGAACATTTAGCATTCGTACTTATAGACAAAGTTCTAGATTGGACACTGGGTGGTATACTGTGTACCAGTTGTGATGGTCAGAGTTCAGTTTCTCCTGTCAAGTCCTCCATCCTGCCCCCTACCCAGGGTCATTTTTCCTTGGCAGGAAGGCGATGTGCAAGGAGTAAGCAGGTGAACTGCCTCCTCACCCCCCACCCCCAGCCGCACTCCTGCCATCGGGACTGTAGTGCAAGTGTTGGCCTGGGGTCAGAGTGCCTTAAGAAATGTCAATACTACCCCAGATGGACAGTTCTTTTCCTTTTAACCTGTATCCATGTAGGCAGGGAGACATTCCTAGGGTACTGTCATGCTGTTTTCCTTGGCCCAGTGCTCTTCTGGGACCCTTCCCTGGAACTTCCCTCTTGACCCAGAGTCAGAAATTCCCTGGAGTTTTTGGTCTTCTGATGGGAACCTTTCCTGTTGCATGCTTTTAAACATTTGCTATTATTTTCATTATTTTAATATATTTTTTCTGTAATTTCAGTGGGATTTGGGGAGGGAAGAGAGAAATATGTGGCCTAACTTAAAAAAAATATATGGCCTAATTTGCCATCAGGTCAGATATATGCATATAGAGTTTATTGGCTGGTAATATAGCAAGAGACACTGATTTGCACCGTTTCCTTTTCCAATTTGCTGGCCCCAACAGGAAGGCCAAGGCAGAGATTCTTGAGTCAGAATTAAAAAAATAAATGAGACTTAAAGAATGCAGATTTAAGAGTTTGCTTTTTTTTTTTTTAAAGATTTTATTTGTTTTTTTGACCAGAGAGAAATCACAAGTAGGCAGAGAGGCAGGCAGAGAGAGAGGGGGAAGCAGGCTCCCCACCGAGCAGAGAGCCCGATGCAGGGCTTCATCCCAGGACCCCAAGATCATGACCTGAGCTGAAGGCAGAGGCTTTTTTTTTTTTTTTTTTAAGATTTTATTTATTTATTTGACACAGGGAGAGGGAGATCACAAGTAGGCAGAGAGGCAGGCAGGGAGAGAGGGGGAAGCAGGCTCCCTGCTGAGCAGAGAGCCCATGTGGGGCTTGATCCCAGGACCCTGAGATCATGACCTGAGTCAAAGGCAGAGGCTTTAACCCACTGAACCACCCAGGTGCCCCTGAAGGCAGAGGCTTTAACCCACTGAGTCACTCAGGAACCCAAAGTTTGCTGGTTTTTAATTAATCTGCCACATGGGGTGTTTCAGGGTTCCTACTCAAATAACTCAGAAGAAAGTTATTTTCTGTGTTCAGCACCAAGTCAGTTCTGCTATTTCACAGTTGGCGTTTCTTCCCAGTTAACGTTTAACCAGGGCTGGTGGGGCTAGTGAAGGTAGTGGGGGACAGTCCCTTCCAGGGAGAGATGGACAGGCAGACAAGAATAAGAGCAAATAGAGGCATGCCCCCAGTTCTGAGGAAATACAACAGAGGGAGAGAAAAGGAAAGAAATCTCATGTGGCTGGAACAGAAAGGGGTGCTGGGGGATGCCATTGAGAAGCCGAGTGGGTATTTAAGGTTTTTAAGAGCCTTTCTTTTTTTTTTTTTTTAAAGATTTTATTTATTTGACAGAGAGAAACACAGCAAGAGAGGGAACACAAGCAGAGGGAATGGTAGGGGGAGAAGCAGGCCTCCTGCAGAGCAGAGAGCCCGATGCGGGGCTCGATCCCAGGACCCTGGGATCTGACCTGGGCCGAAGGCAGACGCCTAACGACTGAGCCACCCAGGCACCCAAGAGCCTTTCTTGCTGAAATAGTTGGATCGTATTTAACAGGCAATGGGGAATCAATCATGTCAAGCTTTCAGGAGAGCAACAGTATGATCAGAGAGCTGTATCATCTTCCAGTATATGCCATGAAGAATAGACACTGACTTTGGGGGACAAATATGAGAACACAGGAGTGTCTGGGTGGCTCAGTCCATTAAGCATCTGCCTTTGGCTCAGGTCATCATCCCAGGGTCCTGGGATTGAGCCCCATGTTTACTTCTCTGCTCAGTGGAGAATCTGCTTCTCCCTCTTCCTCTTCCCCTCCCCACTGTTCATTCCCTCCCCCACCCCCCTTAAACAAAATATGGGAATGCCCTTCAGGGGTTGACAGGCAGCACTACTCAGACAAGATGACCGACAGGGGGGATCCTATTGTCAGGGGCGTCAGTACAAGAGCAGAGCATGTCTGGACCCCTTTCTCAGTGCTGGGTTTAGGGTGAGACAAGAGTACAGGGCAAGATGGGCTCCAGCCAGGAAGAGCCTGGTCAGGATCCCCACAAAAAGCGCTTGCCTGTGCATGTGAAGTTGCATGCTACGTGAGGGGAGCACCGCTTGGGGGAGCCAACAATACTACGGGAACGGTGGTCAATGCTGATAGGAGCATCAGAGCTCTGGCACCACCATGATTCAGAGCCCAGCATGATGGCAGTGGCTGAGTTCTCTGGGACCACAGGTAGTGTTGATGAGGATGGAGAAAAGGGGAGGAGGGGCACCCTTGTGGGAAAAGACACTGAGTTGAGTTGGAGGCGTGTGGAATTGGAGGTGCTTGTGGAACCCCCATCACTTGTGCCCAGTAGGCAAGTGGGAGCATCCAATTAAGCACTGGAAATGGGGCTCTGGAGCCTTGAAGAGAAGTCAGGAATTGAGTCATTGCCTAAGAGATGGTTATGGTGGTGATGGGAATTGGTGAGATTGCTCAGGTCCAAGCAAGGAAAGCAAGCCAAGGAGAATCATGGTCAAGGCTAGCTCAGTAAAGATCTACACCGTCCCTGAAGTACTTCTTTATCTATAAAGGGCATTTTTTATTTCATGTGCAATGAGAATTCCAGCATTTTATTATTAGTAGTATTTGAAATAAATGACTCAGAGGGAATTCTGGCCCAGCACAAGAACTGCTCAATGTGGGCAAGGCTTGTTGCCTGCCTTCTGAATTGCTTGTGGTACAATTGGGTCATTCACTCTGTTCCGGGCTCTCTGTGTTTCCTCCTTTCCGGGTTAGACCTATTTGCTAGGGAAAACAATCCATTTCTCAGGGCTTCAGTTTTATGTACTGTTGATCTATTACTTTATTTCTCTAATCTTTTTCCCACAGCAAATACTTTTTATTACCTGGAGCTAAAAACAACCTACAGGATACCAAAGCACAAGTTAAGGAAAATCATCTATGATTCCAATGGGAGAAGTGGGGAACAAATAGTCTACCTACTTGCCTGGAAGAGCATGTGGCCTAAATAGCTATTTGATTTTTGTGTTCACTTTTCAACTAGTTGTATTGACCTTATGTTTTTTATTACACTGTAAATCTCTTTACCATATTGAAAATTGAGGAACACATTTCTTCTCCTTGGTTCCGTGCATCTGAAAACCATGGGTAGACAAGTGTATAAGTGCCAATGGAAAATAGCTTTTCTGGAATATCAGGTTTGGTCCTCAGAGATTAAGAGCACTCCATGTGGTGAGCAATAAATCTGGATTCTGCTGTGTTTAATTAAGGTAATTTTCCTTCTTAGCTCCAGATGTGGAGATGAGATTCAATTTTATTGTATTTAAAAGAACATGTCCTTCCAAACATGCATGTCACCAGGATGGAATGCAACCACAGACTGGCTTCCTTCTACTTGAGGAAGAAGTTCTAGCCCCATCTTCTGCTCCTGTGTTTTTCCATTGCATGGGTATGGTTTGTGAGCTGATGGAGTCCCACTACATAGATTCCAGATGTCACAGGAAGAGCAAAGAAGGGCAAGAAGTTGAGTGAGTAGAAGGCAGAGATTGTTACATAATACTTGCTTGCCAGGTATAGTATCAGTGGATAAAGACTTTGATTACTGATAAAGACCCAGGTTCCGTACTCCTGCTCTCTTTTTGCAAATTAATCAATAGCTATTAGGAAAATCACATAGTATCTCTTAGCCAGTCCCTGAAAAGACTCTCTGAAAACAGTAATATCATCACCAAGTGAACATAGCAAATCTAGGACAAAGGAGAGCTAATAGTCTAGTTAAACATGTCTGAATTTCTGCCTCAGCTTTCTTGTTAATGAGGTAGCCTGACCTATGCTTGACTACATCCAGAAAAAGGAAGTTCATTGTCTCAAAGGGAAGCCCATTCTGCCTCTGGAGAATTGAGGCTGTTGAAAGTATCTTGCTTATATTGTTGTGACAAGTTCCTTCTCTTTGAGTCTTTCTCCCTTTTGTTCTAGTTTGTTCTCTTAGAGGAACACAAAGCAAGTAGCATGTTCCTTATTATCTCTTATGCTATGGGTGTCCAAAGTGATAAATACATGTCCTTGTCCTCAAGAACATCATAATTGAGTGGAGAGAGGGAGAAAAGCCACCAACTCCCCAAGGCTAGGTCACATCTTATTCATCTTTCTGTATTTTTAGTGACAGGTAGAGCAGGTGGCATAAAGTAGGCAGTGATATTTTTGAGGTATCTATAAAATATCAGAAATATTTTTGATCTTGTGTTTAATAATATTAAGAATATTTGATAATCAGAGAAAGTAATATTGATCTATACACAGAACAACAAAATTGCTTTTCTCTGGTTCGTATGTCCCATGTCAAACTCTGGGACTTTCTGTGTTATGTTGGGTGGAAACTAGAATTCTAGCTCCTTTCCTGCTCTCCTATCTGGCTTACAGTGTCCGAAGTTTGCAAAGTGTCAGTGCTCCATTCTGATTGGCTATGTCTACCCATGTGTCTGTGTAGTATCTGCCTAAGGATTCCATCCCCCATGGCCTAATTGCAGTTAGCCTGGCCTAGACAGAGACTCTAGGGAACATTTGAATGCATGAGCACCTGTACAATGCACTCTACCACGGTGGGGTTAGCATTTTTTGGATGCTCATTCCACATTGCTACTGGAAATGGGAAGTGGTCTCTGCTCTGTGTGAACTCAGTCTGGCTAGGGAGATAATATTGCTATGTCAGGAATCCCAAGACAGTTTTGGTGACAGAGGAGTGGTAGAGATTGGCCCAAGAATAGAAAGGGAGAGTAATGTGCAGTAGTGTGCTGTCCAAGAGTCTTGACATGGCTAGAGACATTTCATACCAGAAGGGGTAACTGATAAGACCACTGGCACATAGCTTCACAAGGCTGGTTGGGGGAAGCCTCATGAAGAGGTGACACCTGAGCTCAGACTGAATGGCAGCAACGACCACCACAGTCTGGGGTCATACAGGCAGGTGAAATGAACTGGACATGGTACCGGACTCACCAGCGAGGAGACAAAGAACAGCAGTCTCCAGACCCTCCACATTTGTGACCGTTCCCTGTTATATAAGCAATCCAATGGCATTATTTATCGATTAGCTCCTAGATGGGATAACAAGACTTAGCAAATGAAAATACAAGACACCCAGTTAAATTTGAATTTCAGATAAACAATAAATAATTTCTTAGTATAAGTATGTCCTGCAAAAAAGAAAATATTAAAATTCTCTGTTGTGGAAGCAAGTCCAAAAATGGATAGAAGAAAGGGGAGAGAGAGAGAGGTCCCAGACACCATCCTAGTTAGAGGGAGGTAACTAAGAGGAAACTTCTGGGTTGGTTGGCCTCCTCTCAGCTTGGCAAAGACCAGTCTAACCCATGGCCAGTGTTGGACCCAGCCCAAAGTACAGACAGGTGGTTGCGTGGGAGAGTGTGTGGGTCACCAAGCCTGGTCCTCCCCACTCCCAGGACTCACTAGAGTAATGAATGGCAGAGAATCCCAGCCTCACCCTGGAGCCAGCATGGCCAGCAGTGTGTCACACAGCTGTTCAGAGCCAGGGCTCAGGGGCCAGCTGACCTGGGGACCAGCGGGGGTGCCTTGGGCACATGATTGAACTGAGGACCGTGATCCCTTGATCCATCTGTGGTAGATAAGAGAAGGCTAAATCCCCTAAGGATGTTGTGAGGATTAAATGAATGAATGTAGAGAAAGGCATTAGTTAAATTCCTGGCCTGCAGTAACTTTTTTTTTTTTAATATTTCTAAGAAAATAGAGTATCTGTTTGCTTCTTCAGTCAGACCGCATTGCAGTGACTTAAGACCGGGCTGCAAATTTGAAGTGGAGCCATGGTTATCAAAACGGCTGCCCGACCACAAAGCTGAATTATCTGAATCATAACAGCAGCAAATTCCTGTTATTGTAACGAATCACAGCATGTATGTACACAGAGGCAGGGGGCTGGGCCTTGCAGCCAGGGGTTCGAAAAGCAGACACTTGAAATTTCCTAACGATGTGTGTAGCAACCAAACCTGTAGCCTGGTTACACAAAACAGGCCATAATGAAATCCAGTTTTTTTATGGAATATTTTCCCTACATGATAAGGTATTGCATATGGCTCCTTTCCCTTGCATAGCAGTTCCATCCAAAGCACACATTTTAAAGATTTTAGCTGAGGTTGGGAAACGAAAACTTGCTTCGGCATAAGAATGTCAAAGCCATCTGCTAGGAAATCGCAGCTCTGCAATATAAAATACGAAGATCTGTGTTGCTCAAAATAATTTAATCATAAAATACCATTTCCTGGAGCTGAACAGAAACGTGTCTACTTGGCCACTAGAGCCTTCTGGAGAAAGTCACTATGTATCTGCAGTGCAGTAATAGTAATTTTTGAATTTCAAAGGGAAAACAAAGGAGGGGTTTTGGAAAACAAACTTTGAAGGGATCATCATTTCAATTCTTTGCAGATGATTTTGAAAGCTTTTGTTAAAACAACTTTGACAGAGATGCAGAAACATAGCCATTGGTTTGGAGGAAAAGAATCAAAATGTGCTGTTTGTATTTTATTTTGAACACGTTTAATAATAAGGACTTCTCTGTACCATGAGAACAAAATCCCAAATCACCAATGGGATGGGGGACAGTCAAGAATCAGACCCGGGCAGCACATGTAGCACCGTGTTCAAGTGACGAGGACCATATTTTGGAGAAAAGTTTCTCTGGAAGGCATCTATATATGTATGTATGTATATATCTCATATTATATGTATATTTTCCCAACAGGACTTTTTTTCCGAGTGATTATCTAGTTAGTTCTGGAAAATTGGTTCTGATACTGCTCTATTCTTTGAACATAAGTTTGATCTGATCTTATTTTAATATGAATTGACAATTTTTTCTTGGCTTTTTTGCACAAAATGGTGCTCAGTGAACAAACGGAATTTTAATCATGACATACTCCTATATTTGAAGTTTATGCCATATATGCCCATTCTTTAGTAGTTATGAACTTGAATGCAAACTTTTCACTCTTTTAGGCATAGAGCCACACAAATATTCATAAAACCAGTTGTGTGCATTCATCAATAATGAGCATATATTTTTAAAATGGGCCTCTCATTTCAAAATTAAAAAAACTTCAACACCATATTAACTATTTATTAACCTGAAGAGGGATAATCTGGGTAAGCAAATACGACCAAGAGTCCCATTCCGGTCCCATCCCTCTCCCCTTCGCTCCCCTCTCCCTCTTCGCTCCTTCCCTCAGTGTGTACTCCTGCCCTCTGGAGCAGACTCTCCATAAATGCCCGATCACATGCCGGTAACACTCCATTACATGCACTTCACTTTCGTGCTTTTGGAAAAACGTCACACAATCTTGAGGATATTTTATATGAATTTTTCCTAATTATCCGTTTCACAAAGCAGCATGTGTTTGGACCTCATTACTCTTACTATAATCTGGCTGGTGCCTGGTTAAATAACTTATCTAGTAGACATGGATTGAGAATTATTTCTATATCATAACTACTTACGTACTGTTTTGGGATTTTCAAAGTGCTTTCACATAGGTAATCCTCTTTCATCTTATGTGGACTTATATGGACTACTTGTCCATTTCCTCATTTATACCAATAAGGAAACTGAGGAGTAGAGGTATTAAATAGTGTAATATCCGAGAGCTCTGCTCCTAATCCCATTCATCTGGCTGTCACATTGGACCAGAGATCCTCAGCCCAGACTACCCATCAGAATCACCTGGAACTTTAAAAATCCCAATGCCCAGGCTGTACACCAGACCACATAAGTCACCATTTCTGGTGGTGGGATCAGGATCAGTATTAGTAGATCTCCCAGTGATTCCAAGGTACCCTCAGGTTGAGAACTGGCTCTCTGGATCAAATGCTTCCTTTCCCAAAGTATTCATTGAACTGTTAATACATTCTTGATATTACTCTCTGTGCCAAAGTGGGAATGCATCCTGAGGACTAGGGTTCAGAACTGCATCCAAGATTTTATTGACAGATATTCTTTCTGCTATCACCCTTCATTTCTTCTTTGGTTTGTCTTTTATTATGATGCTGGGTTTTCTAAGTGTCATTCTAAAAAAGGTGAAGGGGCAGGCTCTCTATTCCCATCACGAAAGTCAATGTCAGTCTTTCCTCTCCTGGTGACAAATCGATGCCTCATGTTTCTGGAAATATTGCAGCATTCCATTCAGATTTGAATCTGGATAAGCCAAAGCATTTCCTCAAAAGTCATCGTTGAGATCAGCTCACAGACTCATTCATTCTGTTTACCAGTGCTGCTCCCCAAGCTATTTTATGTGTGTCATTCATTGGCTTTATCAAACGGGTTGCTGGTCTGCTGCTCTCTCCGTGGATTTGCTTCTCCAGGTACCAGGAGCTTTAGATCTTAAAGCTCTGTTTTGCATGGATGTGTTGAGGCTGATCTCTCCACTGTAACTGGCCTTTAACTGCACTCAAAATAACACCTTCACTCTTAGAACAGGAGACTTGGGCAACTCCTTCCCACACAGACTCACTCTCCTTGGGTAAAAACAAAGCAAGCACACTGGGCAGTGCATTCCTCAGTTTCTGGGTTCTTAACGATTGGTCAATTTCCCCTGGATGGCTGGCAACCCATGAGTTCAGTCCTGTACCATCTAAGGGTGGAGAAAAATCAATCTTCCGGAAATGTCCAAGAATACATCTTGGGGAATCTGGCTCAATCTTCACATCCTGGATCATACAAGGGAACATTTGCCTTTGTGGACTAGAACTTGAGTATTGACCAATAGGTGTATTTTCTAGAACTGTGCCAACGTATTCACTGAGCAGATTAAGATTCTGAGACCAAAGAGGTGATGTGACTGAAGAAAATTATTTTCTTATTTTCTTAGTCTTATGCACAAAATGGTGTCCAGAGAATCAGTAGGTTTATGACAGGTGACTTATACATATTAGCAAAGGTAAACACCTTTTTTCTTAGATCTATCTCAGTTATTCAGTTGCTATGGAATTAAATGCAAGTGTTTAGTCTTTGGAATAAGAAGAAAACCAAGTCATAAGAATAGGGCCAGCACTAGATTTCAAGCCTTCTGGCCATTAGTTGAAGTTCTGAGTCATGCACTAATAATTTTCATATAACACCTAGGCAAAACTGTCTGTACTTAACGCTGTCCACAGGACAACCTCTTTCTGATTTTTACTGTTGATGAAAAAATACCTACAAGAGGAAACACTGGGACAGAGGGCATGAATGAGGTTTTTGCTACATACAAATAGGAAATGTGAACCGATTCCCATGCCCACCAGAAGTCAAGGGAAAGGGCAAGCTCTGTGAGTTCTTATCCGTGTTCAGACTATCACATTAATTCTTTACTATGATAATTTTGTCAATACTGTCAATACTGTGCAGTCATTGATGTGTTTTATAAATATACACTGATTTTGTTGATTTATATGTTTGTGTATATATATATATATTTATTTAAAGATTTTATTCATTTATTTGAGAGAGAGAGAGAGAGAAAGTGAGACAGACAGAGAGAGAGAGAGAACGCGCGCGCGCGCAGGGGTAGGGGAGGGGCAGGGGGAGAAACAGGCTTCCCACTAAGCAGGGAGCTGGGTGCTGGGCTCTATCATGACCTGAGCCAAAGGCGGACACTTAACCAACTGAGTCATCCAGGTGCCCAGTATGCACTGATTTTATTACAAATGAACCTGGCCTTGGGGCATGTGGGTGGCTCAGTCAATTAAGCATCTACCTTTGGCTCAGGTTATGATCCCAGGGTCTTGGGATGGAGCCCCAAATGGGGGTCCCTGGTAGGCGTAGTCTGCTTCTCCCTCTTCCTCTGCCATCCCCCCCTGCTCATGCTTGCATCCTCTCATTCTTTGTAGCATGCTATCTCTTAAATAAGTAAACAAAATCTTAAAAAAAACAAACAAAACAAACCAAATGAACCTGGCTTCTTGTTTTGCCCTAATACAGGTTGATCTTTATACCCTTTGTCCTTCAAAATTTCCACTCATATTTTGTCCATTTGGATAGGATATTTTATTTTTTCTTACAGATTTATAAGATATTTTTAATTTAATGATAATGTTTAGCTTTTTATGACATGTACTTTACATATACTTTCCAAATTCATCACATGCATTTAAATGTTTTGCTAATATTTTTAAACATATACATATTCTTAAATTTTATATGGTTTTATCACCTAATTATTTCCCTTTTGGTTTCTGTGGTATATTTCTGATGAGACCCTCACCATGTTTGGAAACTCCTACATTTTTCTAAGTGGGTAACTTTATCCCATGTAAAGGGAAAGCTTTTCAAAGGAAAATCTTGACCATTTCCACTCAAGCATAATGTTGCTTTTGGATTAAAAAATTCTATTTCCTGACATCATCACTTCTTCTCAAATATAACATTATTAAGGAAAATGTTAAACATACACAGAAGTAGAACAGATAGTATAACGAAATCTCATTTATTCATTTCCCAGCTTCAATAATGATCAACATTCAGCTATTTCATTTCATCTACCCCTTCTTTTCGTTTTCCTTTGAAGGAACTTCTAGATACTATGTCATTTCACCTACAAATACTTCAGTATGTATCTCCAATAGAAAATGCTTTTTAAAAAACACAATCATTGTATTATTTTCACGTTTAGTGTAACAATCATTAATATTTTAATAAATATTCACATAAAAATTTACATCAAACTACCTTCTTACAGATGCTTTGCTGATTCGAGGATGCAGAGAGGATCCCCACATTGTACTTAGGTGATGTGTTTCTTAGGTCTCTCTTAATCTGTAACAGTTCTCTCTCCCTTTCTCATGCAACTGTTTGTGGAAGAAACTGGGTCATGGGTCATGTCCTGTAGAGTGTATTATGTTCTGGATTGAGCTGACTGCCCTCTCATTGCACAAGTTTTTTATCTTCTATGCTTCCTGCAAACTGGTGGTTATACCCAAGGCTCAATTAAGCTCGTTATTATTTTTTTCTTTTTTGGCAAGAATACTTTATATGAATGCTTTGTACTTCCTATTGCATCATATTGGGAAACAATCATGTTTGTTGATGTCACTTTTAATGGTATTAAGATTGATTGGTGAGTTCAAGTGTTGTGGGCCTACGAGTCACCCGGTTGTCTGCATTTCCACTGATAATTCGCTCTAGGATTCAGAGCCAGTGTTGGGTAGAATGGTCAAGAGTAATAGGCTGGGGTCAGAAACTTGGGTTCAAGTATTTGTTCTGCCAGTTACTTGTCCTGCCTGGACTAAGTTCCTTGATATCTCAGGTTTTTTCAGGCTTAGTCAGTTTTGAGATGCAGATAATCCATTTTGTGTGTGTGGCTGCTGTTGGAGTTGGGTGCGTTCTCTGTGCAGGGCCTTGGCATGGTGCGGAAGGGTAGTAGCTGTGATTTACTGCCATTAGGTTAAGCAGATGGAATGTGTTTAGATGACCTTAAAGGTCTTTCCAAATCTGAGGTCCTAGGGTAAATTACCATGCGGCTCTGAGAGCTAGGTGACCTGTGTATTCAGAGAAAATCTGCAGGCAGGAGAGCTCATCAACCAGTTGTAATAGCTCAACAGAGATGACAATTCTGCCAGAGTAGGGTCCTTTGGGCAGAGCTGAGAGGTCTATAAATTCACATTTACTTTTCAAGTCCCGGTTTATAACAGCTCGCCAAATGTGTTGCCAAGATGAAGATAGATTGTAATGACTATATTTTGGTAATTCCTTACTTTACTGAAATCAGTGCTCAGTCATGCTACAGGCGAGACTCCATCTGGTTCCAATCAATGGCAGAGGGAGCACCATGTCTGGACAGAAGGGCTGAGTCTGTGTCTATTCAGGAAAAGCTGCATGGAGAGCTCCAGCTGAGCAATTACACAATGAAGAGTGGGGTAGTGGGTGGTGTGGACCACCAGCTGGGCCGGTTCAGGTCCGAGATAGTAAAATCATCCTGTAGGGCCATTCGTTCACAAATATTGTGAATACCTACTATGTGCCAGGCACGGTTCTAGGTGCTCGGGGTAGATCCGTAAGCAAAGCAAAGTTCCCTGTTCTCCCGGAGCTGCTGTGTATTGTAATTGAGGGCTGTGTGAGGGGCGGCCAACAAATAACTAATGTAACCCATGAATTAGCAAGTCGGAAAGTGATATAAAGCGTGGCAAAGAAAGTGTAGAGTGGACTAAAGGGGGTTTGGGCGGCCCTCAGAAGGGTGTGGGTTGTAGTTTTAGGTGGGATGGTCTGGGCTGGGAGGCCTGGTTCACAGGAACAGGATAATGATGGCTTCTTCAGATCCCACACACTCAGTAAACTATTTGCTCAGCCCCAATTTCTGCCCCAAATGAAATTGCCACGCTCAGAACATCGAATGCTCTCTAGCATCGCTGCCCTGGATTCCTCATTCATGGTGCTTCCCACCCCTCTGCTCTTTGTTCTCTGCACCCTCTAGGAGGTCCTGGATTACCCTCCTCCCACCCCCAGGCTTATCTTTGGGCCAGGATTTCAGCTTCAGCTCCCTCTGGGGCTCTCTGTGTTTCATTCATTCCCTCAAAGCTCCCCCCTGCAAGTCCTATGTGGTCTAAGAGAGATGTCCTGGCCCCACAACTTTACCAGGACAATATCGCTTCCTGGAGAAGACTGCCCTGGGAAGCTTTGGGCATTCTGGAAGAGCACAATGTCATCATCACTATCGTCATCGTCCTCATGACTGTCACCACCACCATCACCCCCATCTTATCATCCCCAAGAGCGTGACCAAGGACAATCTCGTGTAAGCCACATGTGGACGTGGGTAACGAACTCTACTGAGCCTGGCCTAATGGGCTGGGCTGGATAAGGCTTTTGTTTGTCACAGGAAGACAACTTTGTGCAGGCCCTTGTTTAACCTGCTTTTCCCTCTTTAGAAAGAGAATTTCCCCCAGATGAATCATGCCTAACATGCTCACTGGAGCCAGAGACATTTGGCTTCCCAGGCTGTTTACGGCAGCACAGACTTTGTCTCATAAGTGTTCTTAGGAAATGACAACAGACAGAAAATTGTCATTGTTTTTGCTTAAAAAAGTGGAGGCCTGGAAAGAAGCCAGTCCCGGTAGAAAGGAGTTCCTATCTGCCGACCTATTCAGTGACACTTGGAACAACAACTCTGAGGCCACGGTAGTGACATGCCTTAGGTACAGGTGAGACCTGCTTACCAAAGCAGTGACCGAGCACATTTCTGCATGCTGCAGGAGGTCCTCATCACTGCCCCAGCAAGTGGCTCTCAGCCCTTCTTACCAGCATAGGTGTGGCCCTCAAACTCAGAGCCAAGATACAGTAAGGACAGGACCGGAGGGTTGTTCCCTCACCCCCACATTTGAAATTCTGGCTTATTCAGAGCCAGGCAGGTGTCACTTCACTTGTGTTCTCTCTCTCTCTTTCTCTTTTTTCCCCCCATGCAATGTGGTTCGATGGACTCGTACTTATTTTAATTTTTGACTCTTGAGCATCTGAGACTCTAAGGACACCTGTATTAACAGCATAAACAGTGCTACCTAACAAGCTGGACTGAGAGTGTGTAGTAGTGGAGGGGACTAAAAGCCCTTTCCCTCCACCCACCTCAGTGGGTGTGTGGAGGAGAAGAGTGAGGCCAGGGGGGTTGAGAGATTCTTCTGCACAGGCTTTGATCTTTGATGGCAAGTCTTTGACTTTGGGAAGCCTCTGCAGCCATGTGGCTCTTCCCCTTCTATTCTGACTCTGACGGCCAGCTGCCCGTGGCACGCTCTGGCTGTCCAAGGAGAGAGTCCACTGCTGATACACCAGGCAACGATCAGTATGTGTTGGTGTCTGAGAGTATCAAGCAGGGCAGCTCTGTGTCGTGACTGTGCCAGTGCGCCCGAGCCCCCTCTCCCAGCTGACTTTCTCCACCACCTCCTGGTTTTGGGATGGGAGGGGACACTGATGGACTCAGGGAGGGAGCAAAGTATGGTGGATGGGGCCTGGGTTTGGGTTCTGACAGCCTGGGTTGGCTCCTGGTTCTGCTGCTCAGGAGCTGTGTTTCAGTGGTCCGGTCACGGAACTCAGAGCTAACTTCCTGCGCTCACTTTGCTTTGCTTCTGCACCTTGAATATGGCCTCTTTCTCTTTGTGTCCCCTCTACATCCTAGAGTGACCACTGAGCTTGCCCGGCATAGAGTGCGTGTCCTGACACGGCTTCTGGGAGCCTCAGTGGCCCTTCAGAGGTCTCCGCGCCCCTCTGCACAAAGGCAACTGTAGTCAGGTGGAGGAGACGCCCGGTGCCCCACGGGGAAGCAGGAAGAGCAGGACCTACCGGGGGGCCCAGAGAACCCATCCAGGTGGGCTGACAATAAGGGCCAGGAGGGCTCACGGTGCTGGAGCCAAGAAAACCTGTCCTGTGCTATTTGACCCTATTTTCAGTCCCAGATGATGTGTCTGGAGAAGTTGGTTATATGTATTTGTTACTTTGAGAGTTGGGAAATGTTTCTTTGTCTGAATTACTGATTGATCTTTTTCTTTTTTCACATATTTTTTGGCCATTTCTACTTCTTTATATCCATGTCTTCTATAGTAAAAACACACAGCAGGGCAAAACAAGGCAGCTGCAGAATTCCTCTCCTTGGACTCCACCGAAATCTCGGGCCATTTATCTTCCCATGTCCTCTCAGCACCTTCTCCTCACCCTTCCTCCTGCCTCCCTCTCCCGCCCCCGGCCCTTTCTGTCCGGCTCCTGTGCTTACCGATGCACAGAGACCGTGCCCTCCACACCCAGAAGGCCGGACGGGCTTCACTCTGCGCCCTGACCCTCGAGTCCCACGAGGCTGGCCAGGCTCTCCGACCTCCGTGGGGGAGATGCTGGGGAGTGTCCCTGCCTGGTCTGCCCCCCACTCCTGACTCCTCTTCTCCCCTTCATCTGGTCTTTCAGTCCCTGCTGGTGACTTCGTCCCCACCTGTCCTGAGTCCTCCCGTGTGCCAGCCCTGCAAGTCACAGGCCTGGTGAGCACCTCCCTGTGACATTCTACTGGGCTCTGAAATGACAGAAGCAAACTACAGTGTTCAGTATAGAATTCCTGGCCATCCTGCCCCCGATGTGGAAAGTGGGGACCCGCTTCTCCTTGCTGTCAGTCTCCTAGTTGTACCAGTGCCTTCATAACCCAGCAGCCCAGGTCACCGCGGAGTGCAGCCGCGTCTCTCTTTCCCACTCCCGCCATCATCCTTGTTTGGCTCCATGAACTCGGTGACCACGACTGATCATGAGCCCTTCCTTCTCCGCAGCCACTCTGGACATCTGCACAGCCGCCGTACCCTGCACCTCCTTCTTCCTTACGAGACTGTGGTATTCCCCAGATGTTGGAATTCCTAGCTCGTTTTTTCTCCATTCCAAGCTGCCTAATCATAACCATGATCTTCCCTGAACAGAGATCTGATTCTATATCTCACCTCACTTCCTCACCCGCCCCAGCTGTTTGCATGCCTCCGAGGCTCTCTATTCTGCCATCTATGGACTTTCTAGCATTTTCAGCATTGTCTAGCAGTACAGCCCAGGAAATGCTCTTTTTTTTTAAACTTCTTAGCAGCTTTTGGCATTGTTCTGTCTTCACCCCTTGACATGCTCCCTTTTCTCGGCCTCCGGATCACCACTCTCTCCTGGTTTCCTTTCTCTCTGCCAGCTCACTGCTCAGATAGGTCAACAGCGGCATCCCACCAGGCTCAACCCTGGGCCTTCCTTCAGCACCATCGCTTTGCTGAGCTCCCATGAGCGTTGAAACACGGTATTGAAATCTTCGCCTAGAGCTTTCCTCTCAGCTCCAGAAGCCCGTATCCAGCTGCTGTCTTGAAGCTTCTGTCCAGATGGCACCTCCTGACACACTCAAAACAATCTGACTCTTGAGCTCGGAGTCACCCCTGGTTCCCGTGTCCTTCGTGCTGGGAAATTGCCAGGCAGACACTGTCCCAACAACTCCACACGTGGTCTGCCCCTGATAGGGTCACCTGCCAGCTGCTCTCCACCACGCCCACCATCATCCAGAGGCAGCGCTTAGTGGGAGCGGCAGCATCTCTGTCCTGTATCACGGAAATTACCTCCAAACCTTTTCCGTGTCTGCTTCTGCTCCTTGCAATCCTTTTCCTACACTGAGTCTGGCCAGTGAGATCCTTTTCAAAACTTCATCATACCCCTTCCCTGCCTAAACCCCTCAGTGACTCTCTCTACTTCTTCTTTCTTAATTATTATTATTATTTGTTGTTGTTGTTTTCAGAATGAAAAGCAGAATCCCTAACTGGACCCAAAGTTCTCCCCAGTCAGGCCTCTGCCTCTCTTTTAGGGCTGTTCTCCTCCATGCTCTGGGCCTGGCCGCTCTCTGCTTTTTGGGCTATCACGTGTTACTTTGGTTGCCTCCCTGCGCTTCCCCCCTTCTCTGGCCTGTTCCTATGCACTGTGCTCCAGACTTCAGTTCAAGACTGGTTCCTTCGAGAGGCTTTGCCTGAGCCTCGGAGGGGTGGGGGCCAATAGCCTCACGGTGCACAGAGTCACCTTCTGCACCCCAACCGCTGCTGCTCTGTAACTCCTAACAGGTTGACCTGATGAGCGGAGGCCTTGCCAGGGCTCTGAGGTTCGTGACTCATTGTCCTTCACCACTAGTTGAGAGAATAAATGTTTCTTTTTCCAACACAGCTCAGCATCACACAGACCGTGTTTGAGAGGGTTCTCCACGTGCCACCATGGCTTTGATAAGCCTCCTTCATGGATGAAGAAAATGAGGCTTGGATGACTTAAAAGTCATCACAAATTAGGTTGAAAATCTAGTGGTTTGGGTCCTAAGCCAGCAGGGCTTGCTGCCTTTTGGTCCTTTGAGTGTCCTAATTTGGCTCTAGTTTTCCGCCTGAGAAAAGCCAGAGTGGGGTGAGAGTGACTCACCCCATGGCCCCTAATTGTGCCGGTTTCACCCGGAGGAAGCCGTGCATGAACATGGGCATCCTTGAGAGCCATTTCAGTGCTATCCGGAATGGGAGCAGGGTTTCTGCATTTGTGGTGAGCAAGTTCCTGGCTCCTTTCTATCCTGCCCATCACCTTCTGTCTGTCTGTCCCTGTGGCTTCCTTATTTTCCAATCCCTCTGCCTTGGGTGGACCCACCCACGTCTGTCTTCTTCCTGCAGGTCGCATTCTGTTCTGCTCTGCAGCCCTGCTCAGATCTTCCCCTCCCTGTGGGAATTCCTCCCCTGACCCGTCGGGGCCTCACCTCTGCAGGCAATTACTGCTTGGCCCATGAAAATATAACAGGAGATTTGAAGAGCTATCATGTTACATCCTTCATATTTTACCAGCAATAAATCCAGCCCTTTTGCTCTCGAGTGGACTCACAACTCTATAAATTAGGAGTCTATTTCTAAGGAGGAGGATTTCATATTCCCTGAGATTCCCTATGACCTGCTCATATTTCAAGTATTGTACCAGGGTTGGACTAAGAAGCCAGGGGCTTTCAGAATAAAAGGAAGTTATGCTCTGGGAGCTGAAACTGCACACTTCTTGCTTCTCTCCTTCTTGCCCCTTCTGACTTCAGCTTCTCTCGGATTTCTGTGCTGTGCTCTGGCTCTGGTCGTCTGGCCTCAGGCTATCCTTGGATTCACTTTTGCTTTATAACTGGGTCTTCAGAATCTTCCCTGGGAACACCTGTGTCCACAGGCTCACAGAGCTTGCTACAATGCAGCTTCCTCAGCTCCCTATGCCAAGGCAGAATCTCTGGGGCAGAGGCCTTGAAATCTGCCATTTCCATCTCTTGCAGGTGATTCTTATGCATAAGAAGGTTTGAAAACTGCTGCTCTATGTACTAAGTTGTTGGGATTTGAGTTCCATTTCCAAAAGCCTGGCTTTAGCTTGTTTCTTATTTTAAACTCTACCCCGTATGTGCTGACCCAGTAGATCCGGGCAGTGAGAGAGTAGTCTTCTTTCCCTCTCCATCATGTACACTTTTCTCCCCCAGGTCTGGAGAATACGGAGCTCTGGGCTGCAGAGAACTCTGGGAAGGTGAAAATGGTCTGGGCATCGGCCCCTTAGTGGCTTGGTGTTGCCAGGGGAGAAATTTTCCTGGGCAGTTAAAAAACGTGTATAGCCAAAGAGAGAATAAATGTTGTTTGGAGAGTGGCTTAAGTCCCGAAGATAAAAGACAGGGGCTGTATCTGTGCGAGGGGAGGACGCAGAGGAAGGAGGCAGAGGTGGGGAGTCAGCAGCGGTGAGGAGAGACAGGCCAAGGGTGGTGGCGCAGAACGGACAGGGCAGACTGGCAAATGGGGTCCACATGGAGGGTGGTCCCTGACATGGGGTCTGGCTCCTCAGGGCCGTGTGCCTGTCTGGCCAGAGTGGACTGGCTCAGCCCTGTCCCCTCCCTTTGCCTCCACCCTGGGCTTCAGGGTTAGGCATGACTCCATCTCCAGTGCTGGGAAGGCCACTCCCGGGATTTGAGACAGGCTGAGTGGGTGAGTGTTCTCGAGCACATCGTCCCTGTTCTGCGTTCCTTCAGTCAGAGAAACTGCAGCCTGGGTTGGCTCCTGGCAATTGGCAGGCTTCCTTCCAGCCCAGGCGGGCCAAAGCCTCCAGCAGGCGGGCCAAAGCCTCCCGTCCCCTTCCTTTTGCCAGCTAAACAGCCATGCTTGTGTCTCTCCTCAGACCGTAGCAGTCTCGGAGCCTTCAGCAAACTTGCTTTCCCAGGAGGAAGCGCCATCTGTGAGCCCCTGTCTTATATTTGGCAGAGACCAAGGGGTGGCCCTGGTGGGAAGGGACAATATCGGGACTTTCCTGTTGGACCACATGGGCTCACCCTATTTTGTTTGCTAGAGACCCAAAATTTCATGTGAAATTTTGAGCATGTGGGGCACAGACCTCTGGCCCCGAATCAGGCAGGGCCCCACATAACGGTGTTCCCGGGATGGATGGTGGAGAGGATGGAAGATTGCCCTAGTGATGAAGGACACTGATTTCCGCCTAGGGTTAGTTCTTCAGAGTGGATTGTGATATGTGGGGAAAGAGGAGTTTAAGGAGGGACCTTCAGCTTGGCTCAGATCCACAGGATGACAACTGGCCCATAACTACTACTACTACTTTTTAGGCAGCAAGCACTGTCCAGACGATCACTGATGCGAGTGAGAATAGTTGTGTTTGTCCTGAGCCATCTTTTACGCTGGGGAAGGATGAGGCCAGTGCTTTGAACCCCAGGGGTCATTGGGTTCACCTGGAGAGATCTGTGAGCTACCAAGGCCCACGTCCCAGACTTCTCTGAGGGGCCTGGGGCTCATGGTCCCTATGATCCTCCCTGGTGACTTAGACACAGGTCAAAGTCCAAGAACCACTGACTAGACAATATGCAGTCCTATGACATGTCTGTGGGAGAGAAACACTCCCTGTGTGGATAGAATTGCAACCAGGCTGACGGGTGGAGCAACAGAGTTTGGTCACATGTCTCTCTAGGGTCTTTCGAGTGTTTTTAACCTTGGCTGCCTGTTAAAATCAGGGAGAGAGTTTGAAAAAATAAAGATGTCTGACTCCCCACCTAGAGACATTCTGTTTTTGTCGGTCTAGGGTGGGCCCCAGCCCGTGGTACTGCTAAAACTCTCTAGGTGTCTAGTGCACAGTCATGGCTGCTGAGGACCCTTGGCCCACATGCCTGCCGTCACTTTTATCTTGGTTTTGGATGCCATCTTTGCTTGCAGGTAATGCTTGGAAAGGCTACTTGATAAACTGCCAACCTTACATTTTTGGATTGAGAATCAGATATTGGGAATCATAACCATGGTATTCCCCTAGGCATTCTGGGGGAGTTGCTATTGCGGTAGAAATGAGGTATTTGTTAAAAGTTGATTTTGCCTTCACATCGTGCCATTCTTGCCTCCCCTGGGCCCACACCTGATTGCAGGGGGGGGACTAATGCAAATGGACAAACTTCCAGAACTGAGAACATAAACCACTCCAAAGAGAGGGTGGGGGGTGGTGATGACAATTTTAGCTGTGCTCATTTTGTTTCCATGGCCCTTTTACTAGAGCATTACTACTTACCTGTGTCTGTGTCTGAGAGACCTCATGAAGACGCAGTCAGGGAGCGCGGCTCACACAGAGCTGCTGTTGACAGAAACAGTCTTCAGGACTCTGCAAGCTGTTATTGTGCATTTTCATTCCCAAAGGCTCAGCCCCGGTGGAGACCTAAGAGAACAAAGGGAGCGGTGCTTGCCATGTGAGGCAAACGTGCTTCTTGATCACAGAGGATGAGGGCTCAGCCAACGTAGCCCGGAGCCTGCCAATTGCCTGACGGCCCCACTGGACACTTACTGCTGTGTGCACTCGGCTGACCTCCTTCGACTTCCCTGAGGGCCACGCCTTCAGCATTCCCGCTGGAGTGGACTCCCTTCCTTTACCGGCCTCAGAGTTGAGAGGAGAGGTTCAAGGTTGACCATGTAGGAGAACACCCATGGTCACTTGGTGCTATGGAGGCCTGTACTACAGGGCAGTGTGGACACTTGGTTCTACGCTTGTCAAGCAGAAGAGGTTGCTCATGGGGAACTTCCTGCTTGTACAGCCCCCTCTCTTCATACAGAGACCATGCAGGGACCTTGTGGTTTCTATAAATGACTGAGCAGGAGGATAAGAGAGTGGAACGTGACTTTAGCATATCGTGACTAAGTAAACCAAACATACTAACACACAAAACACTTGTTCTTGTCTGGGAGAGTCCTTCTTTCTGAGATGTTCTTGATCCGTGCAGGCTGTGCAGAGGTAGATGGTGTGCTCTCGAGGGAAGCTCTGGGGAAATCCAAGCCATGGCAGCTTTCCACTGGAACTTTATCTTAAAGCTTCTTTCCCCCAGGACAGTGGTGGAAGTATAGGAAAGGCAGCAACTTTCTTCTCAGCACTGTTGTTTCTACATTCAGGTCCCTGGGAGACAGAGCTTTATCTCCATTTCAATTCTGTGCTGCCTTTGTCTCGTTTTCCAGGCTACCGATGAGAGAGATTTTGCAAGATCCCAAAAACACTTTATACTTCTTCTATTTGAACATGGCTAACAAGAATAGATGAGGATTAGAACTGGGACCAAGAGCTAAATATTCGAGTGGGGCAGATTTGGGCTCAATCTAGAAGTTTCCGTGATTGTAGTGGCTTGCGTGGAATACTCTCAGCCTTGTAAGGAAGTAGTGCCCTACGCCACAGATGCTGCAGTCAGAGGTACACATTAGAATTAAATAAGTCGCCAAATATCGAGTACCTTCTTTGTGACGGGCACGCTGTGCTGGGCCCTAGGCCCATTGGTAACAAAGAAGGAGAACACCAGGATCCTTCTGATCTTGGAGTTGAGAGTGTAGTGAGAGGCAGAGAATGTAAACATGAAGAAATTGCATCATATAAGTTGGGACAAGTGCCTGATGGGAACAAATAGGATACGGTGACTGAGACTGCAATGGGGAGCTAACTTACACAGGGTTGCAAATCCAAAGACCATTCTGTCCAGGAGGTGCAAATGTAGCTGGTTGTAACTACAAATTCTGATTGCAGAACCCCAGATCTGAAACTAACCTGGAGAGCAATTGAGTATAAATATGCGTGGTCACAGATGCAGAGATGTACGGGAGCAGAATAGAATTACATGGGGGTTAGAGGCAGAGCGTGGCCAGGACCCAGGAGTCCGGGCTCCCAGTGAGGCCCTGTCTTTTCCGTTGGACTTCATCTATGAGTTCCCCCCATGTAACTTAAGTTCTGAGACCTGATAGCCCTTTCCCGTTCCTAGAGAGTAGAATTCAAAAACTTTGAGAGGCATTTATAGCACCTGGTTATCGAGACGGTTAAATCAAATTCACCAATCTCCTTGTGGATTGAATTTTCTCGACTGACAAATTACATTGATTTCAAATCAGATGGATAGCAAATCATCATGGCTTTCTATTCCATTGCTTCAGCAATGAAATTAGCTCATCTCCTGACTTGAAAGACAAAAATGGGTAGTGGATGCTTGGGAGAGGCTCATGGGAAGCATCCAGAGAGCTGGTGGCTTCTGCTAATAGTGAGCTTAGCTTGCTTTGCTTCACTCAGGCCTCCCCTCTGAAGAGCACATTCCTGGAGAAGACAAGCGTTTGGCTCCCAGCCCTGAGGTGTGGGTGTTTTTGTTGGAGCCTGTAGTCTTGTCTTTAGCAGAGAAGCCGTGCATGGAGACCTCGACCCTATTGGAAGGGACTGAAAGAAGAGGATGTGCTTGGAGAGCTGGGGTGGGCAGGGCTCCCACCATCCAGGAGCCTCTGGCCTACTGCCCTCGGCCGTGTTCTAGGGTGAAGGGCAAGGGACAAGGGCAGAGGCCCAGAGCTGCCTGAACTGAACCTCACTGAGGCTTTCCGACAGACTAGCCTGCTTTTGCCAACCTCGGGTCCTCTTGACGTGTCTAAGGCTCTCCCTGGAGGCACATCCTCCGTCACATGGTAGGGGCCGCCAGGCTGTGCTCAGATCAGGACTTGGCGGTGTTGGAGGGAGCCTGGTGCAGGGTGGCAGGAGTCCAGAAGCAGACTCAAGGATAGCCGACACACTGGGTTCATTGGGCCCCGAGAAGAGATGATGCAGAGGGAGGGAGTTTGGTTTCAACACCAGCAGCACTGTCACATGGAGCTTCGAGACATTCGGTGAATGATCTCTGCATCTACATTTTCCAGGCCTAGCTTAGGCCCAGCGCTCTGGTCCAGGCCCACAGGTCCCGATCAGGGTGCTGACCATCTAACCGAATGAGGGTGGTGGGAGATAATGAACCAGAGGAAAGTATGGTGATACAGGAGAGTGATAAGAGTAATAAAGAAAAAAAAAGGTAATGTGCTAGAAAGTTACAGATCTGGGCTCCAGACTAGCAGCGCCTCTTTGAGAACACGTCAGATGAGAACGGAATGGCGTGAAGAATCTGCCACAAGGAGACATGAGGCAGGGAATATGAACAGGGCCAAGGTCCCCAGGCAGGAACTAGGTTGGGGCGTTTGCGGACTATCGGGGGTGAGGTACCCCTTCCGATCCGAATCATCAGAAGCGAAGTGTGAGTGGGTAGGGTCGTGTCAGTGCTTCGGCAGAGACTAGTGTAGCCACACTGAGGAATTCGGGTTGCTTTCAGAGGACAGGCGAAGCCATCGGGAAGCGTTAAATAGGGAGTGAATTTGTGTGCCCGGGGGAAGAATGACTTGTTGGCGGGCAGAGGGAGAGGCTTGTCATGGAAGACCAAAGAGCAATGGCAGAACCAGGTGTTGTGTCTGACCTGGGAGGCATCGCAGATGAAGAGAAGGGGGCCCATCAATGATACATTTCTATAAACAATATGGACTAGGTATGTGGTTTATGTATAATGTGGATTCAATTCAGAAAGGCAAAATAGAGCCAATGGTGGACATTGGATGAAAGGCATTTTCCAATTTTACACATTGCCATTTGAGAAACAATATAGGAGGAAGAGCATGGGATTTGGTGTTTGTCACACATGGATTCTACCTCAGCCCTTTCACTCAAATGGTGAATGACTTGGGGAAGCCCAGTCTCTGGACCTCCGTGAATCTCTGTGGAAAGGAGAGACCCAGATTCCCCTGCAGAGTGACCACAGCATGCGCTGGGCATTCACTGTCCGAGGAGCTCACCACCAGTTAGTCCCTCTTCCCTTTGGTTCCCTGCCCCCAGGAAGTGCTCAGCCTTGGGGGGCTCCCCTGAAGGTCCTTCAAAGTCGGAGGGGCCATGGGAAGGTCTCTCTTCTAGGTGGGAATTTGGACTTAAAACTTTAAAGGTCTTTCTCCATTTTAATGCAACATGGTTCTGTGCATTAATTACATCTATGTTTAGCTATTGATAAATGCATGAGGAAGAGAGAGTTAAATGCTTGTTTTAGGAAGCCTGTGGCAGAGTGTTCCTGGTACAGTAAGATCAGTGTCTGACAAAGCGCCATGGCGGGTGTGAACTGCAGACCTCGTGGACGAGGGCCGTCACGTGTCACGGAGAGTTCTAGCACGAGTTGCATTTTATTAAATTACCAGAATGCTTGATAAGGAAGTTTCTTTGAGCTTTTCAAATCAGTTACTAATTTTTTTGGTTTTGTTTTCAAGATTTGGCCTTTAGAGATAAGGGTATTAAGTTTGGTTAAAATTTATTAAGTCTTTTGAAAGCTGCTGTGAAGCAGATAATCAGATGAGTCAGTAGTAGTTGAGTAGAACTATTGAGTTGACATCCATGTCCTCCCAGTACAATCAAGAAATTGTCTGCAGCTTAGAAAATTGCTGCCGTGAACAAAAATAAGTTCAATTATTCGAAGTGATAATTTTCAAATTTTGGACTTATGTAAAAACACAGGCAAATCCTGAAATTTTGTATACATGTGGAGCCCTATTTGTTCAATAGCTGGGAGTTCTAGGTCAGAGCAAACAGGAATCACTGATAATGGGAGGTGGAGAAAACTGGAGACTTTTCTGGTTTAGCTTCTACTTAGGGAGAAGTTCTGGAAGAGACACATTTTCTGAAACTGTAGATAGGTTATGTATACCTTAGAAGTCAAAAATTCTTGAGGCTATAGTACTTTTAAGCTTGAGTTCCTGGGAATTCTGAAGTGTAAACTTGATTCTTTAAAATGAATAGGGGGTGGGGACACCTGGGTGGCTCAGTTGTTAAGCGTCTGCCTTCGGTTCCGGTCATGATCCCAGCATCCTGGGATCGAGCCCTGCATCGGGCTCCCTGCTTGGCGGGAAGCCTGCCTCTCCCGCTTCCATTCCCTCTGTTTGTGTTTCCTGTCCCGCTGTGTTTCTCTCTGTCAAATAAATAAAATCTTAACAACAATAAAAAAATGAATAGAGGGTGGATTTATCCAAGCCCCAGTTTCTCTGTGACTCAGTTTCTCGCTCTGTGAAGTAAGTAGTTGGCAAGAACACTTGTCCCTTTTTACAGTTCTTAAGGTTGGGGAAGGTTTTCAGAATAATAAAATAATTTGATATTCTTAAGTAAAATGTGCTCTAAAACTGTGTTTCTCTCCATGGAAATGAAAATTAGCTTGTTCATTTTTTCTTAGCTGTCATGGCCACTGGGAGATTAAGCTAGAATAAAAGAGTTTTAAAAATAGTGCTGTTCAAGGGCATTCTAATTAGATTACTTCTTGTCTAACTTAAGGGTGACTTTCATTAACCCGGATTTTCACAAGTTGGAGGCAACTTCTGTTGTGCTCTGGTCAGAAGTCACCTCTAGCATTGCTCATGGATAAGTGGACAACTAATTGTTAGAAATGCTTCAAGTGTGATTAGAAATGTTATGGTGTGGCCTCTTAAGGGAGTCCACACTACACACATTTAAGGTTAATGATAGTCACGAGCTTCGATAAGGGTGTGTTTATGTCTGCCTTTCATGAAAATTGGTATTCCTCTCATCTTTTATTTCAGCAATTATAGTTAAACAATGAAATAAACTTGACAAACTAAGTGTGTGCATCTTGCTTTCTTAGATCCAATATCTTTGCAGCTTGCAAGGAAATTTGAGATAATACGATTTCCTGCAAATCACGTGGTACAGCCTCCAATTTTCTCTCCCTGCCACTAGCAACCTTCCAGCAAATCGAAGTGGAAGCTAAAGAATGGAATCTAAAAAAAAAAAAAATCTAAAAAAAAAAAAAATAAATAAAGAATGGAATCTTCTCTTTTCCCTTCATGCCCTTGGCTGCTATAAAGTCATATTTTCTTTTTCTTTTTTTAAAGATTTATTTATTTGACAGAGAGAGAGAGATCACAAGGAGGCAGAGAGAGAGGGAAGCAGGCTCCCCACTGAGCAGAGAGCCCGATGTGGGGCTCGATCCCAGAACCCTGAGATCATGACCTGAGCCGAAGGCAGAGGCTTTAACCACTGAGCCACCCAGGCGCCCCTATAAAGTCATATTTTATAGTTCTGGTGTATGACCGTTGAAGACATGTTCAGGGAGCTGAGGAAAAGGAAATGCTAGTCTTCTCGCTCTGACCTTTATCTACCTTCCTTCAGGATTAATAGTAAGCACTCTGTATCACCATTTAACGACTGAGCCACCCAGGCGCCCTGTATCACCATTTATTCCTGGTAGTTAGTTGTTGGGAACTCAGGACTCCATGTATTAAGAAAACAAAAAGATGGCACAAACAATTCGGGTTGTTAAATGCAATGAGAGGACAGCTTCCAACTCTGCTCACTTGTGGTTCCTCTGGTTTTAATTCTCAGCCATAAGAAGGCCTCTGTGACTGACCAAAAGCATGGGACTCTGTCATTCACTCTGATACGTTTGCTTCAGGTGGCATTCTGCCATAACTCAGAAGCTGCTGGACACTGGTGTCCTTGGGCCCTGGAGACAGAGGAATTGAAGTTGGGTGACTGGCGTGCCCTCCTTTGTGTCTTCCAGACTGTTTGTCTGCCTTCCCCCACCCTCCTTCGCCCTCACCAGTCTGCAGGTGTTGTCACATACCCGCCTCAACTAGATGCTGAGGATCCTGAGAGAAACTGTCCTTCTCCAGGAGAACCGCTCACTATGGGCCTCTGTAAAGACTGTCAGGAGGACTCAGCTTAGACAACTGCAGAAATGCTAACTAACCAAGAAATTCAATTACAGGGAGTTGATCCTTCTGCGTTTGGAAAGACCCCCCCCCCCCCATTTCAGGGCTGGGGGCCGGTGGGGCATAAAGGCTCCATAAAGTCCGTGTTTACACATTCCCACTGAGTTGAACTACACACAGAAAACAATTAGTAGCATTTCTTATACCTCGTTATGCAACTTCACTTTGTGTTTGTGGCAGGATTTCTCTCCAGGTTTCTGACAGGAGAACCTCACTCATTGTCCTGAGCCACAGCAGGAACACAGACCGGGGACAAGGATGGGTCCGAGGGTGCTTGACAGTCACAGCCCAGGCTTGGCCCCGCAGACTAACTTCCTGCCACCCGGGCTGCCTCCATCCAGCAGGAGCTGCCAGGGTCGCTGAAGCTGCTGATGACAAAGCCGCAGCTCATAGGTTAGTAATTTTGTCTGGACTTCTATCAAGGCCGGGAGTGCCGGTCAGCAGCAAATGCAGGAAATTTGAAGAGATCAAGAGCAGTTGACAACAAAATCCATTCTGGGATGTTTTTAACAAAACAAGGATTCAGCACTTCCTGGGGGTGAGGACCAAAATGGAACATGACTGGGAGCCAGCCTCACCTCTCCAATCTCGCACGTCTGTTTTGAGCCATGAGGAATGATCTAAAAATAATGCCTGGACCTCACAGTATTAGTGCTTTTGTTATTTATCCTTTTATGCTTTGGTCCTTTTTTTTTTTTTTTTTTTTAATGCTTTGGTCTTTTGAAAAACATCTTTATATGGGTTGAGAGTTTCCTATCATTTGTATTTATAGAGTCCTTTATTCTGAAGGCGTCCAAGTGCCTACTCCCATTTCTGAGAACTAGGTGGCAGGTCTTCCCTGGGGGAAGCATTCAGATGGCTTATAAAGAGAACGGTGGAAAAATGAGATGAGAAGGCCAATCTTTTGGCGAGTTAGGAGCTAGCTTGCTCATCAGTTGCTCTGACTCTTCCTAAGAAAGGATAGCACTCCCACTTGACTTCACCAGGGCTGGGGTTCCCACTCGATTCCCCCCCACCTCCTGTTTAAAGCATGCCTTTCCTACTCAGCCTCCTGGAGTAGGGCCTGCTGTGCCCTTTGTTTCTGACCACTGCTCCCTTCTCTGAATTCTAAGGGCTCTTATGAGGGTTGTGACCCCTCAGGCCACCTTCAAGTCATACTGCACATGCATCTGTCTCTCCAACATGGCCTTAGGCCCCTTGGGGACAGACAGCTGACCGGTGTATTTTTCCAAATGCCCATTGTCCCTAATGCGACAGTAAGGCCTCCACATAGCCAGCAGTCTGAACGGAAGTCGTTCCTAGGCCTAATGCTAAAGGTGAGGACTGTAGCTTATAATAGGTGTGTTCCCTGCTTTACTGGGTTATCCACGGCCCACCGCATCGTTTCTCAGTGTTTCAGTTAGTTCATCTGAGTTACAATAAGATATTGCCGAGAATCATGCATAGAAACTGAGAAACCAAAAGGAAGCCCTCTGCCCGTACTGGACGAGTTTCATAAGTGTGGCATAATTACAATGAGTCAATGGTCCTCCTAGGAAGAGTGGAGTGAAAAGCTGTGGCTGAATGGCCCCCCAGTGGGATTTGGTTAAGATCTAGCACTGATTTAAAAACACTGATCACAGCCATGGGACATGAGACTGAGGACAATGCTGCCCTCCTTGGGGGCAGTTCACACTTTACTCGGCATGCTGGTTTTTTTTTTTTGTTTGTTTTTTTTTCTTCATGAAAAGCACCTGGCCTGATGGACATAAAATAAGGTGCAAGCTGGACAGATCACCTGAGGGAAGGCTCTGGTCTCAGTCCCACTGCCACAGCCAGCAACTCCTTGGCCCCTTGGTTTCCAGAGTCCTGGCCACCCCTCACCAGGTATGGGTGCATCCTGGTGGGCCAAATGCAGCCCTGTCCCTCAGATGTCTCGTGATCTGGTCTTGCTTTCTCTGTTGATCCTGACGTGTCTAGTGGTCTGATGACTAACAGCTTCCAAAATGGGCACAAGGAAAATGGAAGTGAATATTGCCTATTGAAGAAGGAAGTAGCAAACTTACTCCAAAAAGGAGGGAATTTTGGAATGAGTTCGAGAGAATGTGAACATGTGGAGAGACAACACTGTCCAGATAAAGACATGGGGGATTGGAGGTCCTATGGGTGGTCACATGTGGAGGGGGTAAAACAGTGAAGGGGCCAGGTCCCAGGTTCCCAGCACCTGCATGCCTAGAAGAGCCATGGCCAAGAGCCGTGGAAACAGCACGTGATAACAGAGACAGCTCACTGGGAACCAGAGGTCATTCTCAGCTGCTTTATATTCCTGTTCTCCCACTTGATTGCTTAATATGTCCTGAACAATTTATTAACCTCCCTCAGCTCTGACTTTGTCATACATAAGATGGTGGTTAAGATGTAACCTCTCCAGCAATAAGAAAATTTAATGAGGCAAATCAGAAAGAATGACAGCAAATGCCATTAAACACCTAGAAGTATTTTTTTTAAAGATTTTATTTATTTATTTGACAGAGAGAGAGAGAGAGATCACAAGTAGGCAGAGAGGCAGGCAGAGAGAGGGGCAAGCAGGCTCCCCACTGAGCAGAGAGCCTGACGTGGGGCTTGATCCCAGGACCTTGAGATCATGACCTGAGCCGAAGGCAGAAGCTTTAATCCACTGAGCCACCCAGGCACCCCAACACCTAGAAGTATTTTTAAGGAAATCGATGTGATCACAATGAAGAAAATGAGAAATCTTTACTTAATATAAAATGTACACCTAAAAAAATATATATATTTGGACAAATGCTATGTTCCCAGATAAGAAAATGACTCTTGTGAAAATACTGTTCCCAAATTAATGCACAAATTTAATGTAATTCCTTTCAGTATCCTCATGGCTATTTTAGAAACAGAAGAAATTCTGAGACTATTAATGCAAATATTTAAAATGAGTCTTTGAATAAAATGTAAAAATAATTTAGTTTTATAATTATTAAACTATTATAAAGATATAGTTCTCAAAACAATTTGTTTTTTGTTCATGAATCGACAAATCAATGAAACAGAAAAATAACTCAAAGATCTTGATACATAGAAATACAGATATACTGATATGTGAATGAATGAAGGGCTATATGGTACATAAAGCAACATGAATAAGTATAAAATAAATGTATTATTCTACAAATCACATAGGAATAACCTGTTAGAAATTAGGGAGAAAAAGTAATTAGTCTTAAACACACTAAGTAAAGTTCAGACTAATATAGAAGTTAAAATACAGAACAACCAAAGACAGATGAAAGGGAAAACTTCATCAAATATTTGGAAAAAAGATCTGCCCTTCATCCTGTGAGCTCAGAAATTCAATTTTTTTTATTGTACCAGAGTTTATCAAACCTCTGAATGCTGCTTTGAACTGTTCCAACTCATAAAACCAGTGTATACCATTTAGTGACAAGTTATTAATTTATAGGGGGATGAAAGCTATCCTTTGTCCCACAGGACATTACATGGTGAGTGTGGAGTAAGAGGAAGGAGAGGCTGAAACCTGGCCTAGAGTTTAATCTGCACCTGCCGGACCATCTGGAAGTTAAGAATTGCAACACACAATCAGATAATCAGACGGTATCACATTCCTTTGCTTCTCCAGATACCCCTAAACCTGCTTGAGCACTCCTCCCCAGCATTGGCAGGAAGGCTGTTGTGATGTTGGCTCACCCTTTGGATTTCTGGATCATTCAAGAAGCCCAGGAAACCGTGTGTTGAGCCCTCCATCTCTCCAGGTAGAGGGATCTGGTCCTTCAGCTCACGGGTGCCATGACCACAAGGCAACTCTGGGTCCAGGCCAGTGAGCGGACGCTTTGGGCGCCTCCACTTCAGCTGGCTTGTGTGGTTTCAGAATTCCTCCCACCAGGTCCTGGGGGCGGTAAAGTGCTTTCAGTTCTTTCCAGCTTGGCCTTTCAAGGCTCTGTCTCCCAGGAGCATCTGTGCAGTAGCGGAACTGGTGACTGTCACCTTTCTTTCAGACTCCCCTTGTTCCTTTCCAACCCTCAAGACAGGAAAGTGTCCATCCCAGCCTTTTTGTGCAGATGAGGGCACATCTTTCTGGTCCCCTAGAAGAGGGAGACCTGGCCTCGTCAAGTCATCCGTAGGAGGGGAACCATGTAATTTATCTTCTGAAACAATACAGTTTGAGAGTGGAATGGAGGCGAGTGGGAGGTAGTAATAATAATGCTGAAAAAATGGGAGTAAACCAGGACTATGCAGCCCCCCTCCCTTACTTGTATGATCTTATATTTTCTGGGTTTGCCTGGCCAGCCCGGTGCTACTTCAGTCTGTGACATACTTTAGCTCCATTGATGCCATTTATACAGTTACATTCTTCCCTGCCTCCATCCCTTCAGGGTAGCATCTCAGATTTCTGAACTCCCTAATTGTGGGTCGGTTATTATAGTAGAACTCTCAAAGGAAATCTTGTCTCCAAGTTCCTGAGGGCATCTCAGGATGGTTGTCCACCTATTTCCTCTTGCCTTCCCCTTTCCTCTCGCCTGCCCACCGGAGGGGATTTATCTAAATAAAACAATCTGAAATTGTAGTGTTATTTAAAATAATGCAGTAATAAAATCCCAGGAGCAATGCAAATGTTCCACAATAAGGGAATGTCCAAATAAAGTTGACAGTACCTGGATGATTGGTTAATATTTAGGAAGGTGATGATTTTGAAGAATTTGACTACACGGAAAATGCATATGCGATAATGATTATGATGCTATGGTGGTTAGTGAAAAATTAAGAAGGAAGTTATAAAGTTGTACCACTTTGACTATAATTATGTGAAAATAATAACAAATATGTTAAAATGTCAGGATGGAAAATGATGCCAAAATGGTAACAATAGCTTTGTTTCAATTATGGAATTAGGAGTGATTTTTTTCCTCTCTTTCCCTATTCTACAATTTTTCTGGAATGTGGTTAATATAATGGAAACAATGTCCTCTCCCTCCCCTTCTGCAGGAATTAAATGAGGTAATTATTATGAAGTGCCTTTCCTTTGTTTCTTCCCTCTCTGTAACCCCATTGTATCCTTACGACCTTGTCCTGAAAGAGAGAATGGGGTTTGGGTGGATTCCCTTGTTGATAGGGGGTATTCTCAGGGCAAGGCTTTCTCCTGTTTTCTCTCTTGTCCTCCAGCTATGTCAACCTTGAGTCACAAATGAAATGCTCTTGACAACCCCACTGGACTTATCTTGGGGACCTCCTGCACCTGCAAAGCTACGGCTTCCATATCACTTCTATAGAAACTTCAGCCCTGTCAAAAACAGCTTTGTTATGTGAAATTTTATTGGGAAAGGAAATGTCCTGAGAATTTTCTACAGTTCAGCGTGTTACAAAAGTTCACTCCTTCTCTCTGACACTCACTCAGATTTCTGGCCACGCTGGTGGTCCCGGCTCTCACGTGTCGAACCATGATTTCCCGTTCAGGTTCTGAATTCTGAATTTAGCTTCATCTTGGTGGATGTTTTCCATGTCTTCAATTTTATTTTTTCTTAACCATTTGTGAAAAGGAAAGGGATTCTTCTTGAGGACAATGCATCTTTCTGCCATTAATTAATGAAGCCATCTCCAAATCCCACCCCCTCCCGAGACAGTCTTGGAAGAACCGATGTGTCCTTGGAGGAACCTTTGCACAGAACAAAGGGTATGAGCCTGGGAGAGGCCAAGGTTCTGCTGTCAGGGGAACCCTGAACACTCCTTTCAGATTTTCTCCCGTGAGCCAACTAAACTCAGAAAACGGCCCTTTAGAAATATTTCCTAAACCTTTTGGCAAATCCTGACCTCACTAATGTAAAAGAACCTTTGAAACCCATCCCTAATATTTCAGCACGGCTTCTAAAGCAGACTATTGGGCTCATTCTCATGACCATCAGTAGAGGCTGGTTCATTCTAACAAGAGTCCTAATTTTAAAAAAGTGAAGTATAGAGCTCTATGTGCCCCAAGGTGTCATTTGTATTAAAATGTATTTAGCATGTATAGATTTACATGTGCATAGGGTATTTCTGCAGAGATGAAATCAGTAGCATACCTCCTCTGGGGTGAATAAATGGAGGGCTGAAAACCAGAAGAGACAGATATTTATGTGTATTTTCTTAAAATTTCTTTTGACTTTTGTATATCTATATCTGTATATATATTTATATCAGCATTCCTATCTATTGCACATTTAATTTTTTCTGGTAAATGTATGTATGTATATCATATCATATTTATATTTACTAGAAAAAACTTAAATGTACAATTGGTGGGAATGCTAAAGAGGCTTTTCCATTTGGGTGAATTACCCCTTAGGACAATTTTCTTATTTTCATCTATCTGCATTAAAAAGAGAGATAATTTCCATGCCTATATCTTTGGCAAGCCCTCTAACCCTACTTTCTCAAATTGCTTCAGGCTGCTGCAAACACATTCAAGTTTTGCTTTCTTTGCTTTTCAGCTCCTCACTCTCTTGGGAGCCACTTTAAAAATTTTTGGGCCAAGAACCCGCCCCACCCTTCCCTGCCCCACAAGCAAAAGGTGCAAGAAATCCAAAACATAAATACTGGAAAGTGGATTTTTGATAAGAACTTAAGACATAATATTTATATAAACTTTAGCTCTTGCAAAGTGCCTCGAATAGTCTGGATATCGAACGATAAGGAGAATGCAGTTTTCAGCAGCAAAGTCAAGGTGATCTAAAATTGTTTACACGTGGACAGAGGAACTAATAAGTGGATGGTGTAAGTTATGAATTGAATTGCTTCTCCACATTCAGGTGCAAGAAGCATCACATTTCTTTATTTTTCTAAATCAAATTACACCTGGCTCCGAGCGTCTATTCCCCTTACTAACAAGGTTAGCAGGAAACACAATACTGGCCATTCTTGGGGCTCCCTCCCCTTCAGTTAGATTGCACAAGGATCCTGGGGCTCACGAGTCCAAGGAAATGGGGAAGCTGCTTCTCGGCCTGTATGTTCGGCATGATTGTGACTGCTGCCTTCCCTTTGCTGCATGACTGCCCTGTCACCTGTGGGGCTCCGGGGCCTGGAAATGCTCTCACACCGCATCATGGGCCAGAGCGAGTGTGTGCCACTCACTGGGCTCAGAGGGGGCAGAATAGAATTTCCAGCATCCCTGCAGCCCTGAAGGACTAGCTCCCTACTGTGGGAGCACCACCCCAGTTTTCCGAAACAAAAGCTGGTGTCTTCAAGGCTGCTGTCCTGTCTCCTGAGATTTGGGACTTGGGTGTTGAAGTCTCGGGAACACAGTGGCTGTTTCTCTGAGTAGCAATTTCCTCAGGCCCTAGTGGGTCAGCAGCAACAGCGCCTCCAGAGAAATGCTTGTTTCCCTGCTGTCCACCTTCCGCTCGCCTCGTAGGCTCCCTCGAGCCACACCACGCGGCACTCAGCACTTGGATTCCCAAGGTTCCTGGCACCTGTAGGTCATGTGGGAACAGCAGGTCTTACGGCTCACCCCTGGGCAGCACACCCCTGTGTTCTTAGTCACCACATGTACAGTTTCCTCTGCTTTCAGGGAATGAGGTCTCTGCAGGATGTTTGGAAGTCCTCATTTGGGGCTTTGTCATATCTGGCTCACCGGAGCGTTTGCAGTCTGTGGGAAAGTGGTTCTCAAACTTGGGTGCTGTTAAGACATTACCTATGTGGCGTCCTTAAGGAACGCAGTATCAGAGCGCCTGAGACAGTAGGCCATGTGAAAGATGACTTTTAACCACTCTTGCTGTCAATTCTAATGTGGCTGGCCCTTGGAAACATTCCTTATACTTCCAAAAGACAAGTCTATCTTCACATTTACTCTAGAATCTCCACTCATTTTTCCGACGGCATATTCGTTTCCAGAAAGTGGTTAAGTAAGGCCTCATTATTCAATTACAGGGTGATGAACTCTTCTGCTTGCTTTCGTCTACCACCCTATGCTGAGAACATCTCCAGCTGCTCCTCAGCTCCTGGCAGAGAGGGTGGGCTGGGTTACTGAGTGCTTGTTCTGTGACCGAAGGATGGATTGAGGGCAGGTGCACAAAGCACTGAATACTGGCAAATGAGAGACTAAAACAGGACAGAGGAGCTAGCATTCTGAAGAGAACTTTAAAGATAATTGCCTCATATTGTTGAAATCTGCTTTCAAATTTTATTTTATTTTTTAAATGATAAACAGCCATATGTATTCAAGTTCAATTTAATCAATACAAATGTACATGAATAAGAAGTTAATGCCCATCCCTTCCCCCAGACATCACAGAGATAACTGATGTTAAGGCATTGCTATGCATCCCTCCACATCTTTCGTAGTGTTCTAAAGCTTATATAGAGAATTTTTTATATAAAAATTATATATACAATATGTATAAATTATATACATATAAATGATATATTTTATGTATAAATTTTATATATTAAAACTTTTTTATATATAAAAATCTCTTTTTATATAAAGAGGGAAAACAAATACAAAAGTAAAGACTTATTATTTTATTTGTTTCTGTCACCTAACATTAAATAAATGGACCTCTGTCACCTAAACAATAAATCCTGGACATCTGTCTAGCTCAGTTCAAATAGATCTGTGCCACCTTGTGCAGTGGCTTTTACTCTCCCAACATATTCAAGTCTTCACGACATAAGACCCCTGACCAATGCGTATGCATGCTTTAAATTTTAATAGCTTCTGTCAAATTACATTATAAAAAGTTGTAATACTATGATGCACGCAACACTCTTCATAGCATGAATTTCTAATTTGGAGATGAATGCTTTAAAAATAATGTTACTGCTTCATTGTGAGATGATAGAAGCTCATGGCTAAAAACCTATAGATTCCCAACAGCCTAAGGTGGTCATTGTTAATGCTCAGATCAGCATTTGTTTTGATATTTCTTTATGGTCATTGACACACAGGCCGATACTTTTAAGTGAGTGGTATCATATTAAAACAGCTATTGTTTGACCTGCTTTTAAAACTCAGTGTTGTGTTGGGAACCCCTTTCTGGTTCAACGAATGGAGATTTGCACCGTCAATGTATTGGTGCAATGGGGGTACACGCATTCTTCCTTCCCTCCCTTTCTGTGTACGTGCACTATTTCCCACCCTCACTTTCTGGGACACGTGTGTTCATACTTATTCCCATTCACAACTACTAGAGGTACTCTGTTTTAGGTGTCTTTTTTCATAGATTAAAAGTAAGTACATTTTGGGGCGCCTGGGTGGCTCAGTCGTTAAGCATCTGCCTTCGGCTCAGGGCATGATCCCAGGGTCCTGGGATCAAGCCCCGCATCGGGCTCCCTGCTCATCAGGAAGCCTGCTTCTCCCACTACCATTCCCTCTGCTTGTGTTCCCTCTCTCGCTGTGTTTCTCTCTGTCAAATAAATAAAATGTTTAAAAAAAAAATAAGTACATTTCAAAATATCTAAAAGTATTTGCTTTTCTTCAAAGATGTGAACTACTGTTAAAGCAACTATATGGATCTTTGAATTATTCATTTTTTTTAAGATTTTATTTATTTATTTGACAGAGAGACAGATCACAAGTAGACAGAGAGGCAGGCAGCGGGAGAGGAGGTAGCAGGCTCCCGCTGAGCAGAGAGCTCGATGTGGGGCTCGATCCCAGGACCCTGAGATCATGACCTGAGCCGAAGGCAGAGGCTTTAACCCATTGAGCCACCCAGGCGCCCCTGAATTATTCATTTTTTAAAAAAGATTTTATTTGTTCATTTGAAAGAATGTAAGCAAGCAAGAGCAGGAGGGACTGAGGGAGAGGGATGGAGATACTCAGAGAGACTTTGTACTGAGCACGGAGCCCCATGTGGGGCCTGACTTCAGGACCCTGAGATCAGACCTGAGCAGAAATCAAGAATCTGACACTTAACTGACTGTGCCACTCACGCACCCTTGAATTATTCATTTATTAAATGGAACTTCTGTTATGCTTTATTGATTTCCCCTTAGTTTTTAGTTTTGCAACATGTTCTATGTTTATTTTTTTAATTTGGAAGGTATAGCAGTTTTTTGGTTCTACATTTATAATAGCAAGTAATAACCTTAAGTCTACCTTTAAAAATTTTAATAGAATTCTTAAACAATTTGCTCAATGTTCAATTTTAGAAATAAATTGCGATTACTCTATTATTTATAGAAATAAATATTGTCACTTAAGATGAGGAAATAAGCATATGTAATTATCACTCACTGCTTGTCATGCCGCAGATTTTTTATTCCATGTCCTAGAAGTTTTGCTCCTTGGTACTACTGTAAATTATTAATATATTTTTAAAAGATTTTATTTATTTATTTGACAGGGAAATCACAGGTAGGCAGAGAGGCAGGCGAGGGGCGGGGGGGTGGGGGAAGCAGGCTCCCTGCTGAGCAAAGAGGCTGATGCTGGGCTCTATCCCAGGGCCCTGTGACCATGACCTGAGCCGAAGGCAGAGGCTTTAACCCACTGAGCCACCCAGGCGCCCCTAAAATATTAATATTTTTATGTTGAGAGGGTATTCCTTTTAAGAATGGAAACTATGATTACCTAAGTTTACTTATAGATACCTAAGATTACCTAAGTTATTTATATTTAATTATCTTTATTTTTCCTTATTATGGTATTCTTGAATAGGTACATTGCATGTTTCAATGTACACTTTGAAAAGTTTTGATATAAGTCTGTGAAACCATCACACCAATTAAGATAATGAGTGTATTACTCACCCCTAAAAGTTTCCTTGTATCTTCTGGTAATCTCTCCTTCTTGTACTTCCCTGGTCCCCTCTTCAGATGACGACTGGTCTCTTTCCTGTCACTATAGATTAATTTGTATTTTCTAGATTTTATATAAACAGAGCCATTTAGTAGGTAAGCTTTTTGCCTGGCCCCTTTCATAGTAAATTATTTTGAGATTTATTTATGTGTCCATGTGTATCAATAGTTAACTGCTGTTTATTTCTGAATGTATTCCATTGTACAGATAAATAGTTAACCCTTGAGTAGTCCACGTTTGAACTGGGTAGGTCCACTAATACATGGATTTTTCCAATAAATATAGTGCAGTACTATAAATGTATTTATTTTTCTTCTCAATAGCATTTTCTTTTCTCTACGGTACTTTAGTATAAGAATACTCTGTATAAATAAAATTTATTATGTGTTAATTGACTGCTTATGTTGTTGGTAAGGCTTCTGGTCAAGAGTAGGCTATTAGTAGTTAAGTTTTTTGGGGAGTCAAAAGTTACACATGGATTCTCAATTGCACAGAGGGTTGGTGTCTCTAACCCCCATGGTGTTCAAGGGTCCACTGCAGCACAATTATTTATTCATTCTCTTGTTGATGGCATTTGGGTCTTTATAGGTATTAGGCTGCTACAAATAAAGCTGCTAGGAACATTTTTGGTGAGTTTTGTATAGACATGAGCTTTTATTTTTCTTGAAAAGATACCATGGAACATGGTTGCATCATGTAGTAGGTGTAATGTTTTAAGAAACTGCAAACCTATTTTCTGGAGCAGTTGTGCCATTTTACAATACCAACAGCAGTATATGAGAATTTTAGTTGCTTGGCATCCTTGCCAACTCTTGGTGTCTTTTTAATTTCAGAGGTTCTAATAGATGCATAGTGGTCTTGTGATTATATTTTTTATTTTCCAAATGAGTAACAATGTTAAGCATTTTTTCATGTGTTTACCATCCACCTATATTCTTTGGTAAGATATCTGTTAAAATATTTTGCCCATTTTTCTTAGATTGTTTAGTTTCTTATTGTTGAGTTTTGGGGAGGTCTTTATGTATTTTGGGTACAAATAATTATTATGCAATTACTTTCTCCCATGATTTGACTTTTAGTTCTCTCTCTCTCTCTTTTTTTTTTTTTAAAGATTTTATTTATTTGACAGAGAGAGAGAGAGAGATCACAAGTAGGCAGAGAGGCAGGCAGAGAGAGAGGGGGGAAGCAGGCTCCCTGCTGAGCAGAGAGCCCGATCCCCAGAGGGCTTGATCCCAGAGATCATGATCCTGAGATCATGACCTGAGCCGAGGGCAGAGGCTTTAACCCACTGAGCCACCCAGGCACCCCGACTTTTAACTTTCTTAATAGTGTATTTGAAAGAGCTGAAGTTCTTAATTTTGATGATGTCCAGTTTATCAATAATTTTTTATAGATCATTTTTTGCTATCATATCTAAGCAATCTTTGTCCAACATAAGGTTACCGTGGTTTTCTCCTGTTTCCTCTAGAATTATAGTAGTTTGACATCATATATATTTGTCTTTGCTTCATTTTAAATTAATTTTTGTGTACGATGCGAGGTATGGGTTAAAGGTCATTTAAAAATATGGAGTATCTTTTTTTCCCCAGTACCATTTGTTGAAAAGATTATCCTTTGCCACTGAAGTTTCTTTGCACCCTTGTTGAAGTTGTTCATAAATGTGTGGGGCTATTTTGGACCTTAGAGTCTTCTTCACTGATCAATTTGCCTATCTTTACGCCAATTCTATACTATCTCTGTTACTGTGCTTTGGTAAGTCTTGAAATCATGTGCTATGAGACCTGCAAACTTGTTGTCTGGCAGATTTGTTGGTCTCTTCTAGGTCCTTCTCAATTCCACATGAATTTTGGAATCCGTTTTTTGTGTGTTGATCTTTTATCACTTAACTTTGCTGAACTCAGTTTTAGGGTTTATTTTATTTTATTTTATTTTATTTTGGTAGATTCCTAAGGGTTTTCTATGTACACAATCATGTTATCAGCAAACGATGGTTTTAACTCTTGCTTTTCAATTAGTATGCTTTTTATATTCTTTCTCATAACACTGGCCAGGACTTCCATTACTTTGTTTAATAAGTCTGGTGAGAGAGGACATCCTCACTGTATTCTTGATTTTAGAGGTAAAGCATTCAATCTTTCACTATTAAGTGTGATATTTTTACAGGCATTTTGTGGAATCTCTCTACTAAGTTGAGGTAGCTCCCCTTTATCCAGTGTGCTGAGAGCTTTTATCATGATTTTGGATATTGGATTTTTTTTTTTATCATGGCTTTGGATTTTGTCAAAAGCTCCTTCTGTATCAATAGGTATGATGATATAATTTTTTCTCTTTAGCTTGTTGATATGGTAGATTATACTGATTGATTTTTCAAATGTTGAACCAGCTTCATATTTTATGGAATAAGTTCTACTTGGTCATAGTGTAAAATTCTTTTTATAGACACTGAATGTGATTTGCTAATATTTTGTTGTAGACTGATGTATCTAGGTGTCTGAGATAAATTGTTCTGCAGTTTTATTGTATTGTTAAAGTGAGTTGGGAACTATCATCACCTCTTTTATTTTCTGTAAAGATAGTGGAAAATTGGTATGACTTTTTTCTTTAAGTGTTTAGTAGAATTGTCCAGTGAAACCAACTGAGTCTGAGTATTTCTTTTGGGAACTTTTAAATTACAAACTCCATTTCTGCAATTATTGTAGGACTATTCAGGCTTTTAATTTCATTTTGGTAGAGATTCAATAGTTTGTGGTTTTCAAGAAATTTAGTCTATTTCTTCTGAGTTGTTTAATTTAGGAGTGCAAAGTTGTTTATAGTATTTCATTATTACTCCATTAGTAGCTTGGGAATCTGTAGTGATAACACTTGTTGCAAATCTGATATCAGTGATTTACATCTTTCTACAGATAACATTTCTCTGCTTTCAATTTCATGTATTTCTAGTCTGAACCTCATTATTTTCTTCCTTCTGCTTGCTTTGTACGTATTTTGCTCTTCTGTAGCTAGTTTCTTGAGGTATGAGCTTATTCATTAGGGACTTTTTCTGTTTTCTAATGTAAGCATTTTAGTGTTATAAATTAACCTCTCATCACTACTTTAGCTGCATTCTCTATGTTTTGACCTGTTGTATTTTAATTTTCATTCAGTTTAATGTATTTTTATTTCCTTTGAGACTTCCTCTTTGACCTATGGATATATTTAATTTACAAGAATTTGGAGGTTTTTCTGTTGTCTTTCTAATGCTGATTTCTTATTATTTTATGTATTTTGAATGTAGCTGCTCCTGCTTTTTAAAAACTAGTTTTCTTAATGTTTGCTGTAGATGTGACAACATGTCTATGCAATAGTTCAAATGATGGCAGAGACCTTCTTTTCTTTTCTTCCCCCCCTTTTTTGAATGATTTTATTTATTTATTTGTCAGAGCGAGCAAGCGAGTGAGCGAGCGAGCGAGAGAGAGAACAAGCAGGGGGAGAGGCAGAGGGAGCAGCAGGCTCCCCGCTGAGCAGGGATTCCATGTGGGACTCAATCCCAGAACCCTGAGATCATGACTTGCGCTGAAGGCAGCCACTTAACCGACTGAGCCACCGAGGTGTCCCAGAAACCTTATTTTCAATAGGTCCCTTTACCCTTCCCTCTTTTTAAATATAATTGTCTTAAGCATTTCCACTATATACACTGCATCAGAAAGTGTTATAATCTTTGATTTACCTATCAAATATGACTTAACGAACTCATGAAAATTATATTTGGTATTCTTTCAACGATTTGGACATTCTTTCTCCCCCCCTCTCTTTTTTTAAGTTCTGTTATCTTTTCCTTTCTGCTTAGAGAATTTCCTTCTTTAAGCATTCTCTAAAGGTAGACATGATAATGACGAATCTTCTTAGTTTTTCTTCATCAGAGAATTTCTTTATGTGCCCTTCCTTCCAAAAGGTGGTTTTGGCCAGATGTGGAACTAAAAGTTGACTGTATTTTCCTTTCAAAATTTCAAAATTATTGTGCCTCTTCCTTTGGTCTCTATGTTTCAAGTGAGAATTTCACTATCATTCAAATTGGTGATCCCTTATAATAATGTATCCTTTTCCTCTGGCTGCTGTCAAGTTTTTTTCTTTATCTTTTAGATTTTGGAAATTTAGTTATGATGATATGTCATGGTATGGATTTCTTTGAGTTTATTTCTATTTGGATTTCACTCAGTTTCTTAAATCTGTAGATTTTTTTTTTCCATCTTTGGGAAATTTTTATCCATTATTTCGACAAAGACTCTTTTAGTCCAGTTGCTCACCTTTCTTTTGGAACTCCCATGGTAAAAATCAGCTCTTTTGTTATGATTCTATGGGTCTCTGAGACTGTGTGTACTTATTTTAATCTATTTTCTCTCTGTTGCTCAGATTAGGTAAATTCTACACAAGTTCACTCTTCTATCCTCTGAAAACTCCACTCCACGATTGAACCCATCTAGTCAGTTTTTTATTTTAGTTATTGCATATTATGGACAGAGTTGTGTTCTCACAAAATTTATATGTTGAAGCCCCAACTCCAAATGTAACTGATTGTACTTGGAGATAGGGCCTTTTAAAGGCTACTAAGGTTAAATTGGGATCTTAAATGTGGGACCCTAATTCAAAAGAACTGATGTCCTTATAAGAGGAGTGAGGGACACTGAGGCTCTCTCTCTCCCTCTGAGCATGCACAAAGGGCATGGGAGGAAACTTGTGAGGTGGTAGCTGTCTGCAAGCCAGGAAGAGAGCTCTCATCAGAAATAGAATGTTCCAGCACTTTGATCTTGATCTTCTAGACTCCAGAACTGAGAAAATAAATTTTTGTTGAGTCACCCAGTGACTTAATATCACTTAAGGGATATTTTGCTATGCTAGCCCAAGCAGACTAATAGATTGCATTGTTTAGTTCTATAATTTTTATTTTTTATCATTATACCTTCTATTTATTTGTTGAGATTTTCTGTTTCTCATTTTTTTCAAGAGAATTGGTCATTGCTGATAAAAGCATTTTTATGGTATTTGCTTAAATATCCTAGTCAGATAATTCTCACATCTGATTTATCTGAATGTTGTTATGTGTTACCTCCCATTCAAGTTGTGATTTTCCTGGCCCTGGGTATAAGTGATTTTTTAATTGTATTCTGAATACTTTAAATATTATATTATGAGACTCTGGTTCCCCCCCAAATACTTTTATTTTATTTTTTTTAGTGTTAAAAGATTAATTGTTCACGCACCACAGCTAGTGACTCTGGGTTTTATTTAATTTTGTTTTAGCAGGTAATCCCCCTTTTGAGGGGTAGCATTTGGGTTGGGTGGGTGAATTTATCATGTTTCCTGCTGGGCGCCGCTGATACAGCCTCAGCAAAAGCAGAGCACTGATTCACAGCAAATAACTGACCTGGAGTCATTTGGAGGTTCAGCTTCCCCCGAGGTCCTGCTGACACTGTCCTGGTGAAGCAGAAACCAACTCTCACCAATTTTTTGCATCTGAGTAGAGGTGTGAGCTCTGTTCCTTTCTGGGTGTCTGACACCAGCAAGGGAGGAGTGAAGAGCTGACTGCTGTTGGGTAAGGAAGCTCCACGGCTTTCTACTGAGATATGCTGAACCAGAGACGAAAATGTGGGGAGGGAAGTGCCAACTCGCTCTGCCTCTGACCAACCAGTTCCCCCTCATTGATGCTGCATGGGAGACAAGGCTAGGCTGGCTCTGGGCTCTGTGAACACTGTGGAGGGAGAGGGGAGGAAGCATCAGCCAGGTCAAGGTGGAGTCTAACTCCCCACTTGGCCCTACTGACAGCAGACAGGGGAGAAACAGAATCTTGTTTAGTCCGGTTTCACATTGCCTTCTTCAGTCTCCAGGATGCTGGCTGCATCTGGAGGGTCAGCTCCCCGCTGGGCTCTGATGACCCCAGGAGCAGGGAATTGGGAGTTGACTCACACTAACCCACTGATACTGGGTAGGGCATTGAAGGTGACCTCATGGCTGTGGTCTTTCTCATGTTTCTTTTTATGAGGTTAATGGAGGTTTTTAGATTTGTGGGTTTATAATTTTCTCACCTTTGGAATATTTCCAGCAATTCTTCAATATTTTTTCAGTCGGCTACAGATTCCTTCAGGGACTCAATTTACACATATATTTATCTGCTTGAAATATTTCCACAGTTTGCTAATGCTCTTTTCATTTTTTTTTTAATTTTTAAATTTTTTTTTTAAAGATTTTATTTATTTATTTGACAGAGAGAGAGAGATCACAAGTAAGCAGAGAGGCAGGCAGAGAGAGAGGGGGAAGCAGGCTCCCTGTTGAGCAGAGAGCCCGATGTGGGGCTCGATCCCAGGACCCCGAGATCATGACCTGAGCTGAAGGCAGAGGCTTTAACCTACTGAGCCACCCAGGCACCCCATCATTTTTAAAAATTGTATCTCTCTGTTTCACTTTGAATGGTTTCTATTTCTATGTGTTCATGGTCACTAATCTTTTCTTTTGCAACGTTTAATTTGCTATCAATCCCATTTTGTGTATTTTTTATCTCATACTTTGTAGTTTTCATTTGTAGAAGTTAAATTTATTTTGGTCAGTTTTATTTGCTCCAGATCTCTACTTAATATGTTCAATATTCCACATTTTTGAGCATATGGAAATCAGTCATTGCTTTTTAAAGATGTTCTAGTCTGGTAAATAAATCATCTGTTTCATTTCTTGGTTAGTTTCAGTTCATTGATTTTTTTCCTCACTGTAGGTTGTAGGTTTTTTTTTTTTTCTTTCATGTCTGGTAATTTTTTAATTGGATACCAGATATACCTTGTTAGATGCTAGATATTTTTGTCTTTCTGTAAATATTTTTGAGCTTTGTTTTTGAACTCAGTTAAGTTACTTAAAATATAAGTTCTATTATATTTAATTTTAAGTAGGTTAAGTGTTCACTATAAGTTATTTAATAATTATGTTCCCAATTGATTAGTACTTAATTTTGATTAATATGCTTTTGCTGGATTATGTTTTCCATAATAGTTATCAGGAACTTTCATGGATCATCCACATTTGGATGACTTACCTATCTTAGATGCATTTCTATTGCTGATAATCTATGACAACTTGGGAAGTACGAGAGCTCCTAAATCACATTTTTCCCTTCAAATTTCTATAGTTTCATTGTGTTCTGTAGAAATGCTGAGAAGAAGATTATAGTCAGCAAATAGTTTTCTTTTTAGGATACCAGTTTTTACTTTGTCAATGAATCTATGGTTCTTTATTGGACAAATCTTGATTTTTTTTTTTAAACATTCTTTTTTTCTTTTTTAAGATTTTATTTATTTATTTGACAGAGAGAGAGAGATCACAAGTAGGCAGAGAGGCAGGCAGAGAGAGAGGGGGAAGCAGGCTCCCTGCTGAGCAGAGATCCTGATGCGGGGCTCGATCCCAGGACCCTGAGATCATGACCTGAGCCGAAGGCAGAGGCTTAACCCACTGAGCCACCCAGGCGCCCCAAATCTTGATTTTTTTTATCCTATATTTTATTGGGACATATTAAGACTTTGTATTGCCTTTATATTTTCTTTCATTGAAAGAAATATCCCATCTGTGTTTGGATACATTTTGTATCTTGCAATTTGTTTTCTAGAATTTACTTAGGTATACTAATTATTTTTGCACTAGATTTCCATTTCTTCTATTTGTCTCTGTTATTTTCACTCCTGTCCCTTTCATTTCTTTACTTATTTTCCTCTGTGTTTCTTATCATTAATTTTTTTCTTCTTTGTTTCCTTGGAGTAAATCTCCTACAATTTTCTCTTCAACCACTGTTTCCATACTGCATGCTTTCCTTCCCTCGGCCTTTCCTCTTTCACCTCCTCCTCCCTCTCCCTTGCTGATCCTATGTCTTCATCTCTTCTTGTGTCTATTCTTCTTCTTTTTGTTAAAATTTTACTTAATATTGAATGCTGTGGTTTGAAATATATTTGTCTTTTAGTAGAGTCAGTTCTATTTGAATTTGATAAACAAAATAACACGGGTAGAATTTTCTTGACTCTGCCTTTTTTATTTTTTATTTTATTTTATTTTTAAAAAGATTTTATTTATTTGACACAGAGAGAGAGATCCCAAGTAGGCAGAGAGGCAGGCAGAGAGAGAGGGGGGGGGAAGCAGGCTCCCTGCCGAGCAGAGAACCCGATGGGGGGCTCGATCCCAAGACCCTGAGATCATGACCTGAGCTGAAGGCAGAACCCTTAACCCGCTGAGCCACCCAGGCACCCCTTGACTCTGCCTTTTTTAAAATGTAGACAACATTTTGATCGTCTCCTTAGGATGAGTTAAAATAAAGTGTTGGACCCTGTATTAGGACAAAGGACATGCTGAGCTAGGTGAGGCATGTGAGGCATGCCAGGAAGGCAAATCTTACTTTTGCTCACTAAATGGATGAACCCCTGAATGCTTGCCTGCCCTGTGTCACAGAGAAGTGCAAAGTTAGGTTGGAGGATTAAAGCCACCGTGATCATTACCAAGTACTCTACAAATCCTGGGCTGAGAATCTCGGAATAATAAGCCAAGGTGGTAGTTGCAGGATAATGCATTTTGGTAAAACATTTCACTTTCCCTGAGACATCATAGGCTTTTATTCCAAAGAAATTGTACTATGTGTGCTCGGGCTCTTTTGCATGACCACAGAACAATCAATGACAGTTATTACAAATTGCAAGTCTGTGGCTGTGACCAAATTCCTGGAATGGGTGACTCCAGGGCCTCAGACAGACAATGTCTGCCCTTCTAAGTACAGACTGGGGAGGGAAGTCCCCAGGCAGGACTGCCATTGATGCAACACATCTGTGCAGGAGGCTCGGCACAAAGCTCTCCTTTTCCAAACATTTCTACGCTGCTGTGTGGGAGTAGATCCCTTGAGGTATATTAAATCTGTGTTCTGCCGAGAGGCCCATGACTCCCAGCAGCCTTCAGGGATGGGCAGTGTGTGTGATTTGGAGAGGTCACCGGGTCCCCTATCACTCTTGTTCTCTCTGCACTGTGGGACTCTATGGAGAGTTCACACTCAGGCATGTCAGAGCTAAATGGTGCAGGCTGATCTGGTGTCACTTGCTAATGCCCTAGATTCTTTATTGCTGTGGATTCGCGCACGTGAGGGACAGCCCAGACTCCCAGTCGCCCAGCTCTGCCCGTTTCCGTGCTGAGTAAGACAGCGAGCCCAGTCTTTCTTCACCTCCTGTCAGAGCAGTCTTTGCCCTCATCCTGTTTTATGTAACTGCCTCTCAGACGTTGATTGAAGCTAGAATTTTGATATTCATCTGCTACTGCTTTATCTGGCCCATGATTCTGTGTGTTGAAGACTAAGTACACCAGGAGAGAAAGGACCCACAAATTACCTATAAAAATAGATGTGAGATTTGCATGACTGAAATTAGGCTTGAATTGATTAAGCAAGTCTCAATTAAAACTTAAAGAAAACTTCTTCTTGGTTGTGTATTATAGAAAGTAGATGTTGTGTAGCTCACCATTCTTGCAGGGTACGAATGGGATCATCCGCCCTCCTCTAGGCCATGGCTGAGTGATTCAAAGAGAAGAGCCTGATCCAAACATTCACGTTCTCTCTTTCAGGACTATGAAAACCTGAGTGGAGATAGAAGAGCCAGAAGGTGTTGGAGCACCTTTACCTTAGGACAGAACCCTAGACCTGAGGTCCACTGGCTGCTGTATCTGAGGTACCTGGCCTCTCCTCCGAGGTCCTCTCATTTCTGCCCTGCTTTGTCACTCTTGTTTCTACTCACTGTGTCCACTGAACTCAAGAGTCTGAAAATTACCACAGCTAGTCCCCTGATGTTGGCCATGCCTGTTAGACATGTTTCTATAGCTTATCCATGACACAGCTTGATGAAAGGTTGCCAGAATCCAGGCTTCTAAGCTCCCTCTGTCAAGGTGCTTAGGCCCTACTTTCACTCCCTTTATAGGTCACAAAACCCCAGCTAGGAAATAATATGAAGATGGTGGTATGTGGGGTATCTGCCTTTCTGAAATCCAACAAATTTGCTCATAGATCCTTCTGGTCCATTGAAGTAAAATATTACTGACTGTATTCAAGAATGTATCTAAAGACTCTACGATTATTATCTGGAACTGAGATGTATGGACCCAATTAATATATTTAATAATGATTATCATTTCAAGTTTGTGCTTGGTGTTAATGAAGGTAGGTAAACAAAATATGGATATTGAGTCAGTCACAAGGAATTTAACATAGATAACACTGATTTACTTGTTAATAGATGAAATCATTATCTAATTGATTTAATGGCCATTCACCCCTTCGGAAAACTTTATGGAGAACAACCTCAAGGCATGGCACATGTTGGGGGAGACCAAGATAGGAGCAAGACATAGCACCTGTTCCAAGGGAGCTCAAGGTGGGGAGTCAATACTAAAAAATTCAAATATGTTTTGGTAGGCATGAGAAAAGACTAGGGGCATGAACTCGATGAAGTAAATTATATGGGCATAACAGAAGGGGAGCAGACTAGAAGTTTCATGTGTCATGCAGATGAGAGATGGTAATCTACACCACAGCAGTGGTAGTGGGTATGAAGAGATACTGGCAATTCCCATAGATATTGAAGCAGTAGGAACTATGGAACTAAGTGATTGGAAGGGGTGGGTGTGGATGGTGAGAGAGAAGGAGAGTTGAGGTTACAGACCAAGTTGCCGAATTAGAGGGCCTGGTTGATGGTAGTAGAGATAAAGATAAAAAAGAATGTTTGTGTGGGAAGTTCGTTTCTGTTTCCTCACAGGGGTGATTATATCCAAGTGGAAATGCTGAGTAAGTCTGAATTTAGGAGAGAAATCTGGGATGAACACCTGATTAGAGACTCATTTTCTAAACAGATGGTAATAGAAGGCATGCAATTGAAAGAGATCACTAGAAAGAATGATTCAGGACAGAATGAATAGTTTAAGGATCGCCAAAATTTAAAAGAAAGTGTGGGAAGAGGAATATGGGAGATAAGTAAAAAAGGGACAAAGAAGTAGAAGAAAAAGTAGCAGAGCGTGGTGTTAAGGAAACCAAAGAGAGTATTTGGATTAGAAGGGAGGAATCATCTCTTTTGAATGCTACTGAAATATGAAGGATGATGTGTACAAAGTTCTTAATTGGTGACTTTTATTTTCTTTGAGCTGTAGGAGAGAAAGTGTTCTGAGGAGAGTGAATTTCAGAGGTTTGAGAACAGAATTTCTGGGCAACTTTCCAGCCTGATGTAGGAAGCAGGATGAGCTAATCTATGTAATGTGCTTTGAATAATGCCTGGCAAAGATTAAACTCTCAGTAAATGTTGGCAGCTATTATAATGGTACCAAATTGTTCAGCTTTGTGGTTTTTCTCTAACAGTGATTAGCACCTGGAATATAAGCACAAAAAAAGTTGGACAAATGCATTAATTCTGAGGGGGATTTTTCAAGAAGTGAGATGGAAGAATGAGGGACTTGTGAAAATTGGCAAGTGTGATAGAAATATTGTTCTGTGGAATCTTAACTGGATTAAAAAAAAAAAAAAAGCAGAAGACAAGAGAAGGTGGCTAGATAATGAGAAAATAAACAGTTCCTGGGCCAGAAAGTCTTGATGATATTACAACACGGGCGCAATGGGAGTAATTAAATAAAAAAGACTGAGGATGGAAGGTTGAGGAAGTGTGGGATTTGTAAATTTTGGACTTATGAATTCAACAGTAATCAGTGATGACAGTGTTCCGGGGGACAATGGAAGCAAGTTGACAAAGTGGAATGGGGTGAAGGTTACTGAGCTGATTAAAGGACTGAGAACTCAGGTGTAGGGCTTGAAAGTTAAAGTCACCCAGGGGTGGTAGGACCTGGAGATAAGGCAGTGACCAGGCGGCTGGCAGATGGCAGAGGTGGTAGCTAGAAATGGGGGGTATATCTTAGTCTGTTTTCCCCAGACAGCAAAGCCTGAAACAGAGACTTGAGTGAAAATTCTTAATTGAAGCCCAAGGGGTAGGAGTAAGGGTCAGGAAGAGTGAAGCCAAGGAAGAGGAGAAGCCATATGTCATGCTGGCCACTGCTTCAGGCAATTGGTGCTGGATCCCATTGGACAGTTTAAGGAGCCATGGAAGAGGGATCTCAGGATCTTCTCTATGGAAAGAAAGAGGGAAACATCTATCCATTGGATCCCATCCCCATTAGTCAAAGAACCCCTGGTATAATGCTATCACCCCTATATTTCTGGGTTGAGCATCTGTGAACAAAGCAGTTTGGACAAAGAGAACCAGTGTGGCAGGAGACAAGATGCTTCCAGGGTGCACCTCCATGAAGGATGTCAACTTCTACAGAGCACCGGCTGCTCCATAGTGCTAAGAGGGAGGTGAGGCGGAGAGCATCTGAAAGGATGCCCAAGAGGCATCCACCTGCAGGCCACCCCTGGTACCAGGCATATCTGTTCATTCAGACCATTTAGTCCCACATGTCACAAAGTCAGCTTCAAGGTAGTGGCCTGCAATCTCAGCAAATATTTAATTTAAAAGTATTAGTGAAACAAACTACAGTGACTGCTGCATCTGGCTATATGGCAGTAACTAGTGACTAATTCCTCACTAATGACTATTCCGCCACCACTTATTCTAGATTTCCCTTACCCTTTGCCAGCACTTGGGTTGGGTCTGGGTCACTTGCCCAGAACAAGAACTTTGACCTTCTTACCCAAAGCATCGAAGTCCTTGTTTGTCTTGCCCTGTTACCTGGAAGTTGCTGCAGCTGACTGTTTGCTGTCCTCACTGGCTGTGGAAATCCCAAGAGATGCACCAGTTAATCACCCGGGTTCTATATAGGCCCGCTCTAAATCCATCCCACAGAAGAAACCCTAGCTCCTCAGAACAATCAGGATGCAGAGCCCCCACCGATAACTCTTTTCCTTCTTTTTTGTTCCTACTGGTTCACTGGCATTAGTGGTCCCAAAATGACCAGGTGAGAGTTCCAACTTGAAGCTGAATAGAATCTATATTGTGTTCACTTAGAGAGAAAAGCCTCTCCCCTGACCATCACTGCGCCGTCCCATGAGCCAGGGTCTCTAAGCTATTAAAGTCTAAGGCTGTGTGACAGGAAGCACAAATTCCACATGAGGGTCGGTGACAGTGAAGGGAGAGGCCAGTCTCACTTCTGGATGTTGTTTGATTTCCCTGATCCTCTAATCAGGTTCTTCTGGGCTCTGACCCATCAGCCGAGCCAACAGCTCTTCCCAGCAGTCGTGTACCTAATACCTCAGACTACTTCTCCCTATAAGTTTGTCACATGGATTCTTGCTACTCTACCTCCCGGGAGGATTTTCCTTTACTCTTGTCCTCTAGGAACCCTGGGGAAGATAGAATACAGCAGCAGTCTACTTCAACTAGTTAGTACCAACTTATTACTTCAGCAGTCTACTTCAACTAGTTAGTGCCAACTAGTTACTTACTAGTTGATAAGGCCTAGTTAATCCCTCCTCTGGCAGCTGGAAGCAGGGAAGCTCCATGAGTCCATGGATATGAGTAGAAGAAGAAACAGTGGTGCCATAATGGGGGTGATGTGTTAGATGGGGCCACCGGATTATGTAATGTTCTTTCCCTTATGGGATCTGATTCCATAGATCAGATCTTGAACATACCAGTTCCTCTGTGCAAAGGATTGGCCCTGCCCAAAACTGGCAGCTTACTGGATCATCTGATAAATGAGTCAGATCAGTACTTTTGAGTGTGATCTATGATGTGTCCTGAATCTATAAGGCCTAGCAAACATCATCGGCTTTCTTACTGGAGGAAAGTACAAGGTGCAGCGGTGTGCCCTTTACCTGAGAGGAAATGTCCCAGCATGTGCCAGACCACTGGACTCTACTGGCTTCACCAGTAGGGCAAAACCTGATGGGATTTATCTCCCATCTTTTGGCCCACATGTGTCTTTGATTGCATCTAGAGTATGTTCATGTTTTCAAATGAGAGAACTCTGCACTTCATGCCTATAAAAGGTCAACCAAGTTGTAATTTGCAACATTAGGGTTCTCAAAGGCCAATTCACTTATTTCCAGCTGAAAAATGAGACTTTTAATGTCTAGCCTATATTCCTCACTGTTTTATAATGAGGGTCATATGAGATAAAATACACAAAACACTTTAAACTGTAAAGCATTGTTCAAATATTAAATGATTGATATTACCTTTCCTTGCTTCCTTCCTTTCTTCCTTCCTTATCTGAAGTTTGAGAAAGGAAAGAGAAATGGATTAGTGGTGTTCAGAAAAATCTTGGGAATTAAGGAAATAAGGGAGTGCTCTTACTTATGCAAGACTGTCCTCAAGACCCCTAAGTCCTAGCTAGTGGCTTGGGATTGATAACTGAAGGGTGAAGTGGAGCATTTCCAAGGTCTGACTTTTTAATTTATATCTCTCCTTTATGGGATACTAAATTGTAGCCAAGTTGTAATGAAACTCGTCTTGAATAGAAAGTTCGCCAAGTACTTTATGAACTCTATATACTGCATAACTAGCTGGTTATTCCATAAAGAGGGCTGTGAGGGTCCATGCCCTTAGTGCAGGCCTTTGAGAAGGAGGGCAGGGTCCACATACTCTCAGTACCGGGACCCTATTTCAGTGTAGAAGCTTGGTCTGGGACGGATTGGATTTTTCCAGGCTTTCATTGCTTCTTAAGTAGAAGGTGTGCTCCAGAGTAAGCAATTTGACTTAGGAGCAGATGGATGGCCAGGTGCATGGATTCCTAGGAATAATGATTGGAGCATCATGACAAGTTGGTGACAATGGCACAGGAAGATGCTCTAGGAGTAAACCTTGGGGAGTTAGCCGTAGGAATGAGTTCTGTCCGGCCTCATTTGCACTGTTACTGGGCTGCACTCAGGTTGAAGATGGGGAGGAAGCCAAGTCGCTCCCTTGCAGGTCAGCTTTCTGGAAACAAACATGTGCTGGAAATCCAAACCTTCCTCCTGCATGAAATTGAAGGAAATAACTAGAGATACAGCTTCAGTGTGGACATTGAACAAACGTGACTTGCAAGGTGCACTTTCAAAACAACTTTTGAATTGTCAGTGTGCTGATACTTGTTTTTCCTGATAACACGGCAATCTGAAAGGACACACGTACATTCATAAAGGTACATGAAAATGAATATCCAATGAGAGAGGAGTGGAGAGCAAGAGTCAAATGATTCTTCTTTCTGCAGCTGGGCTTTACGATTTTGGGCTGCTGACATCCAGCCTGATCTGAATCAAACGCCCTCTTCAGAAAGCAATGTCAGTCTTCATGAACACTTAGTTGTCTGCAACTTTGGTGTAGTGTATCTATCTATTTTTCCCAAAATTAATTTTAGGACTCTTGGAAAAATGGTGAGGAAAAATACATTTGTAAAAGTTTAGGAACAATCTGGTGGAGTATTATTTCCTCTTTTCTTGAGAACAACTCTAAAGCTGGTCTAGCAAATGGAGTTTAGTCAAATAAATCCAAAACCATAATAAATATCTTGAGAAAACCGGTTTTCTTTGTATCATACTACGATCTTAGTTTCCAAGCTCCACAGTGCTATAACAAACAGGGCTACAGATGGTGTCTCAATGGAAATATCATTTTATTGCATTGTAAGGAAAAAAAATGCATGTACTCCATGAAGGAAGAACTTCACATATCTGTAAATGTTCCCAATACTTTTCTACATTTCTTGGTATTACAATCTAAACAAGAAAACCCATTGGAATCATTTCACTTGTGAGCCTGCCGAAAGCTCTTGTCTTTGCTGGGGTCACTTAGCATTTCCTCAGAGACCTGTGTGGTGGAAAGGCCTACCACAAGGGTTGAGTCACATGGGCTGGCTGAGAGTCCCAAGGCTTTCATTTATTTGCTTTTGACTATGGGAAGTTATATGACCTTTATAAATCTGTATCTTCATTTGTAAAATGATGACCAAAAATAGCAGCTATTTCATAGACAAGTTGTGAGAGTTGATTATAAATGTGAAGTGCTTATTAGCATAGACCTTAAAACTTTGAGGAGAGTTGATAAATGACACCTTTTTTCTATTTTTATTATTACTAAGGAACATTCATCAGAAGCTGCGTGAGTTGTCCTAAATTGAAATTATAAAGCACTTACTTTGTGCAAGACACTATGAAAGGTTGGCGCATCACAAGTACCTCAAAGAAATGGCAGGATGTGAAGGAGCAGTGCTAGGACACTGAGGGATATAAAAGGCCCAGGCACACACATACAGGTATATGCTCCAGCAGCCTGTGAACACACACACACACACACACACACACACACACACACACCCCGACATACACACCAGAGCAGAGCTCTGCTCTTCAACATTTCATGTGCTCCCTGCATTCCCCAGCCTCCCTTGCAGTGAGTCGATGTTTTGGACAGCAGATTATAAGTAGAAGTGACAGGGTCACTTCTGGAATGGGGAAGTAAGGGCCAGCTTGCCTCTTCTTTCCCTGTTATTGGGACTTGGGAGTCCTTGTCCTGGGTCACCATAGCTCAAGTTGGAGGGACCTCCCGGAACCACACCAAATATTGTGTGAGAGCTATACCTTTGTGTGTGAAGTAACTGAGATATTGGGGTTAGTCATAGGAACCATAGTTCCTTCCTCACTCACCCTGAGGATTTACCTATAACCTAACATGGCAGAGCTCTAGAATAAACTCTGGGCAGAGTCAAGAACAATACATCCAATGGTTGCTTTTATTAGACAGCTCACATACAGTTGATTTTCAAAAAACATCACACCTATTAAGATGTACCCCTGGAAAGATGGGTGGTAGATGATGGTAAACTGTTGCCTTATCCATCAAGCCTGTGTTTAGAGAAACAATTTTCTCATAAATCACCATAGTGGTTTATGCTATGTTGGAAATCTCTGAGAAATGGACTACTTCCCCAGCTCTTTCTGGCCTTTCTGGTGATTGAGGCTGATGCCCCTCCCTAATCCAGATATCCAGAGCAACGGATGTGGCTTCTTGGAAGAAGACGGGGGGGGGGGGGTGTGCAATGAAGGACCAAAGGAGTGCTGGTCACAGGCAGAGAATATGACAAGAAAGTTGAGGATGGGTTGGGGTTTTGCTATACATTCTGTGGGACGCCAGTGGAAAGTAGCAATCTGGGATCCAGGCTATGGATGGCATCAAGCAAGGTCAAATGCCCTTACTGGTGATTGAGAAGGGGGAAGAGGCTGGTGGTCACAACTAGGCAAAGTGCTGGTTCAGGGTTAACTAGCCAGTGAGTACAAATATCTCTGATATGCAAAATATCTTATGAATAATATCTTTTCTGATTTTCCTGACCACCTTATAAAATAGGATTGATCACATTTTAATAGTAAAAAATTGAGGCTCAAAGATGTTAAGTAAGTTGCCTGAGATCACAGAATTATTAAAGATTCAAAGATTCCAATTTGAGATTATTCAAGATCCGAAAGCAGATTTCTCAGACTCAAAAGCCTTTTCCTCTTTCATGTCTTGCCTCCCAAGAAGAAGGAAAGCATGAAAAAAAGGGTCATTGCCCAGGCTACTTGGCAGGGCTGTGTGTTGCAGCTTCAGCCAGGAGGAAGAGGAAATGGGGTATAGGTGTGGTAGATGCAGGCAAGATCCAAGCCAGTGTCATTTTCCAAGGGGAAATCTGTTCCGGCAGTTGGGCTAATAGCAAACGCTTCCAGTAAACACAGGTGGAAGGCAAAGGTAGCGCTCTTCTTGCTCCACCGGATCTGTTTGGCTCCTTGCTGCAAGTATAGGGCGGTGTCCGAGCACTAGAGAAGGGGTCTGGTCAGGACTGGGCGGGGCATCGGTCCTTCTACCTGGATCCCGGGCCGGGCTCTTGTCCCAGTGGGTGGCCTGGATTCAAAAAGAACACGGATGCGACCCTTGACACGCTGACGAGGGACATAGCAGAGCTCAGCGGAGTTTTGACAGCAAGGGCTATGAAGGTGTCCAGGCTTGCCTGTGGTCACAGGGTGCGGATGGGCAGCACTAGGGTCTGCTCTTCCGGTTGGTGAGTTCAAGTCTCCCAGTACTTGGGCTGCGGTAGGCCTACAGCCTAGGGCTCTGGAGAAAGTCAGCGACTGACGGAGGTTCAGGGGTAGCGAACGTGGTTCCAAGTTGCGTGTTCCATCTCACCCCATGGGAGGGTCCAGGTCTGAATGCAATTTAGGACCATGAGAAGTGAGCACCGAGGATCTGTAAGGTCGAGAGCTCGGTTGTGGACTAGCATGAAGATGAAGATGAGCCAGTTTCCCCAAACTTAAATCCAGGCAGATCCCGAGAAGGGTGAGACGGGAGATAAGGCCGCTGTTCTTCAGATCCCTACCGACAGGCCGTGATGTGAATCTCCAGCCTCACCACCGAGGGGCTACCTCCTGCCTTGCCTTTTGTTCCGTGAAAACACACTAGTCTAGCTTCCGTCTTCCTGGCGCAGGACTGGCAGTGAAGGGAGGGCCAGCATCACCCTCGCTGCCTCCCCTCTGCAACCATCTTCCCCAGAACAGGACACGGAAATACCCCAGCAGCCCCCACCACCATCCGGCTCAGTCTGGAAAGGGAGCCCAAGGGAGGAAGAAAGGAGAACACTGTTGAGAAACAATAGCAAGAAAAAGGTCGAGGGGGGATAGTGGAGACCAAGGGAGAAGGAATGGCTCTCTCTTGGCAGTCCGACGGCAATGCTGCTGTGTCAAGGTGCTTTTATGCATGTATTTCCCAGCTTCTGGGGTTTTTAATCATAAAGTTTTGGTTGGCCTATTGAGTAAGGAGGACTGATGGGACGGTTGAAAGAGCCATGCTTCGCGTGCCGCTTTTCAGGAGCTGGCAGGCGTGGTGCCTTCGAGAGCTGTGTTCTGGAGTCTCCAGAGGAGGGGGAGATTCAGGTTTCGGGAAGCACAAAGAAGCGAGCAGAACTGAGAAAGAAGGAGAGGGTGATTGCTCTTTGTTGTCCGGCCTGCCCCGTCCCACAAGCTAGCACACGGGGCTATTGAGACGGAGAAGTGGGCTAGTCCAAAGGGAGCTGTGCCGTGGGTGAGGGTAAAATACACCCCAGATTTCAAAGATCTGGAGTGAGAAGCAAAGTGTGACCTATCCCCGTGAATTTCACGTATGTTGTCTACTAAAATGATAATGTTTTGGATATATTAGGTTAAGTCAATTATATTATTAAACCATTTTGTAGGTTTCTTTTTGCTTTTGCAAATGTGGCTACCAGAAAATTTAAAGTTACACAGGTGGCTTCTACTGTACTTTTATTGGAGAACACTGGTCTAGGCTCTTAAAGTTCCAGGAGCAGAATATGAGAACCCATGATGCACATAGATAGACACACAGACACAGACAAAGACACACACACACACACACACACACACACACACACACACGTGAGGGTTCCAGGCAACTCTAGCATCTGGTAGATAAATTTGAAATGTTATAAATTCTCAAAAATAATGCAGGCCCTTCCTCAGCCCATGGTGACTCCTTGCTATCGATCAGTTTCCCCTTTCTCTCTTGGTCATCAGCCCTCCGTTCCTGCCGTTTCTGCTCCCCACATATCCCTCCTCAAACTTAGGCTGTTTTCCACTTTTTAAAATGCCACCATAGACTCAGGGTGTGAGATGTGCTGGAGAAAAGCAAACAAGTACATACATTTTGGGAATAAGAAATCGTTTTTCCCAGACTGTGGAAAAGAACATAATGGGGCTTTTCTGCATTCCAGCTGCAATGTTGGATCTGGCAGGATGGCTGTTCTCTGATATAATGTGAAACATAACTCAGTGGTCATTTCAATGTGTAAAAAGTTCAGCAGTATTGTTGGAACTATCATCATAAATCAGGAACAACTTTCTTTAGGGACTCTATTGCCACTTGATTTAGTATTTCCTGGCAACTTGCCTATCGTGGAATGAAGCCACGATTGCTTCCTACACAAAATGTTATCTGCAAAACATCCCACCAGAAACTTACAGAAAGAACACCGACCAGCTTGCAGGTTTTGATAATCTAGGGCTGCTCTTTGTATTGAGAATAAATTTGACAATGGGACTCATTGTTAAATTGGACAATATATTCCCTGGAACAGCTTCCAAATTAAAATGGGGTTTATACAGTGTTTTATATATCACTTGTTCCAAAGGAAAGAAAAGTGAAATCTTTCAGTTCCACAAACAAAATTCAGCAAAGTATGTATACTGAGAAACATGAGAAATTATCCTAAGCAACTTTCATGCTAATGCATTCAGTTATTGTAAATACAGGGGGAAATGTAAACTGCAGAGAGCAGGGGAGCATGGCAATCTTGAGCATGAGACCTTGGGGGAATTTCTTTTAGGTTCTGGGAGGATGTGCAGTTCCTTACATGTAAAAGAGGTACTAGGAGAAAAGGGAGAAGTACTAGGAGAAAAGGCTAGAAGAGTCTCCCCAATGCCCTATAATTTTGCCTGGCAATAGGGGTTGGGGAGGGCCTTGGGGGGTGAGCTGGGCCTAGGAATTCAGCGGATGCAGATGCTGTTTAGTTCACAATCCTGCAGTGGTACCAACCCCCAGAGGGCACTTGTGGGCCATGAACTCAGGAGCGCAGGTCAAGAACAGTACTCTGCAAAGAACAAGGACACTTTCCCAGGAAATACCCAACACCCTCCCAAACTTAGAAAAGACAACTGAGCAGAGATGCAGAGCTCAGTGCAGGGCCATCTCAGAGTGGCTCACTCCGTAGGTCCCTGTCTTCCCTAGGCTGCTGGATCAGCAAAGTAAAACTTAAGTAAACCTAAATCTATCTTTTCTTTCTTTTCCATTCTCTTGGGTTGGAACGATTCAGACTGGGATCTCAACTACAGGTTTTGAACAAATATTGAACTCCTTTTCTAAAGATGAACATGTGGAGTGCAATTGCCAGGCAAGTGACAAGACAGCACAGTTCAAAAGAAGGGACCACTCTGAGGAATCAGAGAAAATATTTTCCTATGAAATATAATTTCTGTAAGAGGGGAAATTTTGAGGACACTCCTGATTTGTGTTTCCAACAAACTTCAAAAGGACATTTCTTTTATGGAATTTGAGTAGAGAACTATAAAGAGAAAAACAAACAGGCTAAGGGAGCCAGCACTGAGGTTTTAATGAATGTTCACTTCAGAATGAAAAGGAGGGAGTGAACAGCAAACTGGATCTTGCAGAAAACAGATATGTTGGAGCAGAAGTCAACTCGGACATCATAAAACTAAGAGATAAAGGAGAAAAGGATACAAATATGTGACAATATATAAAAAACATGGACAAGAGATATTGTTAATATATAAATATTAGGAATTTTTAAACAAAATTATTTATTTATTTTAAGTAATCTCTACACCCAATATGGGGCTCGAACTCACAACCCCAGGATCAAGAGTCACACAATCCCCCTGACTGAGCCAGCCAGGCACCCTTATAGATATTAGGAATTTCAGAAGAAGAACCAATAAAAGTGTAGTCATCACTGAAGAACTATTTAGTGGAAATTTTCCTGAGCTAAACAAAGACTTGAGTTTTCTAATTACCAGACAAAGTTAACAATAGCTTTTTAATACCTACACTTGTCATGATAATTTATTTTAATTTCAAGAATAAAAACAAATTCAGTGAGGAGCCAAGCAGATAAAGCTTACCTCCTCCCACATCTGCTTTGAAACACGAAGAAGACTGATCACTTTCTATGGAAGTATGAGGAAAAAGGATTGTGGCCCAAATGCGATTGTCAGATAAAATGTGGGGTGCCAGGCAATACTGCTGGTATCCTATACTAAGAAGTTACTTGGTGTTCACCAGAAATTTGAATTTAACTAGGTATCCTCTTTGTATTTGCTAAATCTGGCACCCTCAGCTTCTGTGCCTCTCCAGGCTGATAAACATATCCTAGTGCAGCAGACTGACATTCTCTTGTATACACGAGCCCCAAAGTACATACCCCATATGAGTGTCCTGAAACAACAACAACAACTTACTTACTTAATTCAGTTTTAAGTCAACTGAGTCAGGAATCAAAAGGTCAAATTCAAGAATGGAGAACTCATGATGTGAAAGACTGGTGAGAAAAATAGTTAAACAAATAATCACCTCCCCTTTCCCAAAACAAACAGCCATTAGACAAAATTAATGTAATTCTCAACATGATATTAAAACATAATGAAATTGCCAAAAATAATTTTGAAAAGAGGACACGTGATTAAAAATGATATTTTAGTAATGATGATCTAGTTCAGATTGCCCACTAAAAATCACTAAAACAAGGAATTAGGGGACCAGAAGATAAGAAGGAAAAGTGAGTAAATTCCTCGTATTACACAGGAATAATTAGTTGACACTGATTTATTTTTGATAATGAAAATTAGGGAAAGTAGATTCCAATATATATATTTATTAAATGTCACTACTAATAGGATAAAAATAGTAGATCTGATTTCCAAAATCACAAGGGAAAATTTAAAACAATAACTATAGTCAATCTAGAAAATTAAAAAGAACCATAAAACAAAATAGTAGAAATAAAACTAAGCAATATAAATCTTGTTAATAAAATGGCTGGAAAAAATGATTTTTTTTCAACTCTCATTTTGAAATACAGACTCATATTGGGTTAAACATAAAGTATAAATGTTGCATTAGTGTATCCAATCAAAACAAAAATAATAAAAATAATGGGTAAAGATATAGTGGAGTAAATGGGTAAAGATACAGTGGAGAACCCAAACCAAAGGAGAGCAGGAGTGGGAACATAAAGACAGGGTGGAACCTGAGGGGGAAACAATCAATATGATAAAATAGCATTACATTTATCCCACTGAAAGAAAAAAATCCACAAGGAAGCTATGACAGGGTTGCATTTTCCATGATGAATATAATAGTATCAAGAGTAGTAAACAAAAGTTTTCAGCAATACAGGGAGAAAAAGAGAGAAATGCTACTGTAGTTGGCTAGGTTAACATCTTACAACTTTTCTATAAATTGATCACAAAAAATATCTTTTTTTTAGATCATTTATTTATTTGTTTGACAGAGAGAGAGAGAGAGAGATCACAAGTAGGCAGAGAGGCAGACAGAGAGAGAGGGGGAAGCGGGCTCTCTGCTCAGCAGGAGAGATCGATGTGGGGCTCGATCCCAGCACCCTGGGATCATGACCTGAGCCAAAGGCAGAGACTTTAACCCGCTGAGCCACCCAGGCGCCCCTCACAAAAAATATCTTAATAGATTCCCAACCACCAGTTAAAATTCCACCAATGGGCCCAGATTTTCGGTAGCGTTGTAAGCTACCCGGTGGTGTTGAGAGATCCTCATGATGATGGTTATCAGCCTCATAAAACATTGACCTGGAGCCTCCCCTGGGCATGTCCCTCTAGTGTGCCACAGACTGGGAGGTCAGGGGACTTTCAGTCAGTTGTACAAGTACCATCTCCTGATCCCCAGACTTTGGTTCTTTGTCCATGTAGCAACTGCTGACTCTTCAGTCAATGATGGAACCAAAATCTAGTTAGTGTCTCCGGAGTAAATAATTTCCACTTCCAATACAAACACAGAAACCCATACTGACCCTCACTTCTTCTCTGGGTTCCAGACTTAGTCACTTTGGAGGGCTGCTCAACTCTAGAAGGGCTGTGTCTCAGAAGGGACGATTTTTATGTGGAGCCTGAGTTGCTCTGGAAATATTAGCTGTGTAACCTAGGAAAGGCACGTCTCATTTTGAGAAACATTGCAGGAGCATGCATGATCTTTATAGATATATAAAGTGATTTATAAAGTGATTCTTCACTGCACAAACCAACTCAAGGGACCTTAAATACTGAACACTGTTAGTATGCTGTGAATCAGATTAGGTTTCCATGCGGCTTCTCTGGGATACATTTAATACATAAGGTAGAGCCAATGGGCATCTAGGAGGAAAAATCATTGAAACTCTGCATGGCTGTCAGTGGAATGTCCAATGAAGAGACCATGTTTCAGGAGGAATATGTGCTTAAGGACAAAGTCACCTGGTGCAAAACGAGTAAATTATTTTAAATAAGTAGATAATTGAGAAATAGCATGGAAATAGTTCCTCCAACATAGTGCAAGGACTCTAAACACTGATGTGGCAGTGACTTAGTGTTTGTTTTTTTTAAAGATTTTTTTCTTTTGAGAGAGAGAGAGAGAACATGTACACGTGTGAGTGAGTGAGTGAGAGCGGTGGGCTGGGGGCAGAGGCAGAGAGAGGGAGAGAATCTCAAGCAGACTCCCCTTTGAGCTCAGAGTCCAAGGTGGGATTTGATCCCATGACCCTGAGATCATGACCTGAGCCGAAATCAAGAGTCCCATGCTTAATGGACTGAACTACCCAGGTGCCCCATGACTTCGTGTTTTTAAGGAGCTGACCTCCCTGGCTCTCCTCAGTCAGGTTAGTTGAATCTGAGCAAAAAGAATGGCCGTGGAAAGGGCCTCAGCCACCGGGGCTCCCGGGTTCCTGAGATTACAGGAGTCCTGCTGTTCTGGGCAGGTCCCCTGCCCTGCATGACTGAGTTGAGTTCACACACTGCCGTCTGAGAAGTACACACATGTTTACGTACACACACAATCTCACTGAGAGCTCCCTTGAATTTAAACACTTAACATCGGTTCTTTATAACCGTGTGATTTCATTCCACTTGGTGGTGATATTTTTTTCTCCAAATATGGACTCATTAGATGGTAATAAATAAGGTGGTCAGGGCGTAGGAAATGCAGTATCCTTCCCCCAGGGTTATTCCAGGGAAACAGGGACGGAAGCGAGCCTTGCTATTTCAGGAAAGCTGGTGGAGGCTGGATTGGAGGGCTGGTAGCTCAGCGGCAGCTGTCCTCAATCTCGCAGCTTTGACGGAGGGGAGCTGCCAGATTTACATTGTTTAAACACTTAACTAAATTAGCTCTGAAAAGAAGGATGGGAGGAGCCCTGCTTAGTGGGGGAACTCAGGCCCTCTGGCTTCACACACTACTTTACACACACACACACACACACACACACACACACACACACACACACACACACACACTGATTTTTCCTGCCCAGAAGAACTGGGTAGAAATTGTGTGCTCCTTATAGCAAGATTAAAAACAACAACAATAATGAAATGCCTGTTTTGGAAAGCTGTATCTGGCTGGTGGGGTCTTCTGGGCTCAGGGCCTGTAAGCCAGGCTGAGGGCTGGAGCTGGACTCTGACTCGAGAGTGAGGACTGGTCTAGGGCGGTGGATCCAAAAACCTCAGGAGGAGAGTCCAGGGGCACCAGTCCTGGGGATGGGAAATGCTGTGGTAAAGGCAGGTGCTGTAGGTCTGGCTGGCTCTCTGAGCCTCTTTGGAACCATCCCTGGTCTACTGGAGTTTTAGTTTACTTACTGCTGATTAGGAGACAATTGGATACCTTCTCAGGGGGGAAATTTGTAAAGGGGGGTTGGTTATTGATCCTGAAAAAAAGACTTTGCAGAGACATGGTCTCCCATCTGAGGACTCCCATGGAGGACCCTTGAGCGGCTGAATTGCTCTTTTAGCAGGTGGAAAAAGGAGTTCAGTCTTTTAGCCGGAAAAGGGCTCTAGGCTGAGAAGGCCTCGCTGAGAACAAGGCATGTTCTGGAACCCACTCAGCCTCCTGGGTCCCCCAGGCTGAACCTCAGCATACTGGGGACCCATCGCCTGAGCTAGGGCTCAGAGACCGAGGCGTGTGCACCGGAAGATTAGCCTGGGTGTATGTTCTTGTCACTAGACTATGGCCAGACTAGAGCTCTTCCTGTTCCCATTCTGGGGGTTGGCAGGGAAACTGTGTCTATGTTTTGGGGGCCTGGGGATGAGTGAGGGAGCCTTTGATAAAGCTGCAGAGGCCCCAGAACCATCACAGGGCCCCAATCTGTAATTTTCTTCTTACACTGGTAGTGGAAGATTATTGCCATTGCTCTACTCCGGGCTTGTGACAACCTCAATCCAGGTTCCCTTTCTACTTGTGCTTGCTGGGTGACCCTGGGCATGTTATTTGGTCTGTCAGAATATCGGTGACCTCATCTATAAAGTAGGGAGAATAGTGGCTCACTTGGTGATTGTCATGAGCTTTAAAATTATAAGTGTGCAGAGGGGCGCCTGGGTGGCTCAGTGGGTTAAAGCCTCTGCCTTCGGCCCAGGTCATGATCCCAGGGTCCTGGGATTGAGCCCCGCATCGGGCTCTCTGCTCAGTGGGGAGCCTGCTTCCCCCCCCTGCTGCCTGCCTCTCTGCCTACTTGTACTTGCCTACTCTCTCTCTCTCTGTCAAATGAACAAATAAAATCTTGAAAAAAACCCAAAACACTAGCCCTTTAAAAAAAAATTGTAAGTGTGCAGATTGTACGTCTGTAGCTCACACACTCCAGGGAGAGACACATATCGAGACCCAGGTTATTATTGCTTCTGTTCTTACTATTTTAGGTGATTGCAAACATCCATTTTTCTTCTGTGTTGCCAGCTTTTCAAAGATAGGACGGACTTAGGCCTTATAGATTTTTCTCTAACTTAGAACCACTTCTGAATTTGGCACCTAATTGTCGCCCAGTCAATATTTATCACATAAATGAGTAGTCTGTATTTTAATATAATGTACTAATAACTACAGAGAGACTACCAACATAATGAAGTAGTTTTGAGGTAACGACAAAAATAATGAGCAATTATCAATCCCATCTTTGTCCAGACTCCTCTCATGTAGTACTGAATTTTTGCAATAACTCTCAGAGAAACTACCAAATCCATTTTACAGATGGAGACATCGAGGCTGAGAGTATAGATAGCTTGCCTAAAAGCCTATAGCTTGGACTTGAACCCTCAGGGGCGTCTCACACCACAGCCTGTGCTCTCTATCACCAGGGCGCTGGACCTTGGGGCAGATCTCATTTTATCCGTGAGGTCTGCGTGCAGAGGGAATGGTCCCCGGCCCCCAAGCCACTTCTGGATCTGATGCAGCACTCCATCTAGCCCTTACAAGGAGCCCTGCAGCAGCCGTGTTCCTTACCCCAGATTCTAATCAATAGCCGCACACTTTCTATTCACGTCCTTGCTGAGTGTGACTGCATGGAGAGCATCTGTTCTGGAGACAGGCCACCCCTGAGGGGTTCCTCTGCTTCCTGTCCCCATAGGGCATTGATTTATGGCACGCCAACCGTGAAAGACCCGGCTGCAGGAGGGTCATTGACAATCATTATCATCATCACTATTCCTTTGTGGCCAAGAACGTTCTGAACGTAAAGACGAAGGTCCTTTTCCTAAGTGAAACTCCCTTGTACAATTCTGGGGTGCCATTCCCTTCAAAGGCACTCATCTCTTGACTTGAACACATGTACTGTGACTAATTTATCTCCCAGAAATACATAGAAAAAATGAAAATTAGATTGGGAAGTCATCTTAAATATCTGTTAATTTGTATGTGTTCACTGGACTTGAGCTAAGCTGACTGATTAAATATAGAATTACATTTAAGTGACAGGCTGCAGATTTGTGTTATCCTCATGAATATCAACAGGTTCATTTATTTCTGCTTGCTTTAAAGCTACAGAGTTCAAAGCCAGAGCTGCCTGTGGGTTTGTTGCATACACTTCACCGTCATGATCTTACTGAATATATTTGTTAATACCCTTTTTCTCTGTGCCATTTTCGTTAGTGGGCTGGAAGGAACCGAGATCTAAAAGAAAAAAAAAAAAAAACAGATAAAAACTTCTCCCCAGAACATTTACCTACAAAACACGCTTCTTTGATATTTTAGTAGCAAAACGATTTTACTTGGAGAGCTTCTAATTACATTTTCATGCAAAGCTCTTTTTTCCCTTCTTCGGAGGAACAGATCTACTCAGACATATTTGTGAAGGTGGCCGACTGCTGGGAGGGGTAAAGTGAGAGGCTAGAGCAGGGGTTGGAAATTAATTTATAAAGGGCCATAACATTTTTAGCTTTTATCCTCCCCCTCAAATTTTATTTACAAATCCAGGCAAATGAGGCTCTCAAGTGTAGTTCACCAATCTCTATTCTAGGGTCAGACAGACTTCAGTTCAAGCCTTGTCTCCACCACCTATCAGCTCTGAGTGACTGTAGGCTGTGAGCCTCACTTTCCTCATCTGTAAGATGGTCATTATAACACATTTTAAAGCAGTACTGAGGGTAGATGAAGTATAGAGCTTCTGAAGCATTAATTAAATATGTGCCCCTAAAATAAAAAAGAAGGGTGATCTATACCATAAATGAAGTCAATGCAAGAATGTTCTGGTGGATGTGAGGCTGAATTAGAAATAATTCCAGCCTCATGGCTATTCTTTGGTCTTTTGACTTTGTCTTACTTAAAAGGATTAAGGAAGAAATAATTGCATGGGATTTATTAATTTTTTGAAAAGATAATGTTACAGATATTTTCTCCTATACTTCTCATCAATGATGATCTGGGCAAAACAAGTTCTTGGGCAATCTTGTCTTGCCTTGAAAGGTTTTATGTTGTTTTTACTTTAGGGATACTATCAATCACATTACTTTCCTATTTGTCCAAGGCCACCGGGAAAGCTCCACAGGAAATCTATGACTCAACTTTCAAAACTTTCAACAGAACTTACAGTTTTATAATATTAATAGTGACGGGTACTTTTTATTGGGCACCTACTAGATGCTTGGCACTGTCCTAGGCTCCTGGGATATGGCGAACCACGTGAGTCATGTGTTTCTGATCGGTATAAAGCATACCTTTAGTGAAAGATCTAGATAATAAACACGGGAACAGAAATATTAAATAACTTTAGAGACCAACAGAGCATCCAATGAAGATAAAGCACATCATAGTGATGGAGGGTGCTTCTTAAGAACAATGGGTTAAGACCTCCGAAGAGTCATGTAGGACACATGTAGCGTGTTGGGCCCCTGAAAGGACAGAGGAGTGTCACCGAGTGGTCGCAGAGATGAAGCCGAGCGAGAGGACGCCTAGGCCTTGCTGGGCATGTCAGTGTAATGAAGCCTCCAGGGACCTCCCAGTGCGGGAGTCTGGACGCCTGGATTTCCACCACATCCCGAACTTGCCTTGTCACCTGCACGACATCTCTCCCCTACCTGCCACTCCTCTGAAGTCTTGGGATTACCAGTGCTCTCCCGGTGGCAAATCTAGTGGGCTTTTTTGTTTAATTTTGTTAAAAAAATTTACATACAATAAAATTCACTTTTTGGTGTCTCATGAATATTGATGAGTGATAGGAGTCGTGTAACCACCCCCACTACCGAGCCCAGTTCATTTGAATCTTATTATCTGGAGAGCATCCACACGATTGTCCATGTTCCCTCGTGACCTCAGCCAGCCTCCCTGGCTACGAGCTCCTGGTGTCCTGTAAGCTTTTTCTTAAATAGGAGGTTTCTCCAGGTTTCATCCTCCATCCTTTTCTCCTCTCATTCTGTATGTTTTGCCTTGAGGACACCCACCCAGCCCTGGCTCCAGTCGCTGGCTCACCAAGAGTCTCCCTACCAGCTGCCTGCGGCGACCGTGTGGGTCCTCACCTCCCTCCGGTCTGGGCACAGGTCTGTTTGAGAGGCGGCTTGCCCTGACTCCCTGTCTAAAGCCGCCTCTGCCCTCCCAGCTTCCCAGCATTTCATGTTCAGCTTTCACAGCTCTTCTCCCGCCCCATCGTGCAATTCACGGGCTTATGTGCTTATTGTCTGTGTCCCCCACTGACCATAAGCTCTAGGAGGGAAGGGATTTTACCTGTTTTGTCACACGTACAGCCTCTAGAACCAGGCTTGGTACACAGTAGGGTTTAATAAACTATTCGTTCAGTGATGGGATGATAGAATAGTAACCGATGACCTAGGGGTCCTTTGAACATCTCATTCCGATGCTCCTGGTTCCTCAAAGGCTCCCCGCCCAGCACTGTTCCTAAGCATCACTTCCCCCTGGGGACAAGAAGTAGCCGAGCCCTTCGTCTGGGGAATAGGGCTCCCAAAGGTGGGACTGTTCTGGGGAGAGCCGGGCACGGAGCGGAGCCCAAATGCACAAAGTGTGTGCACAAACCCAAGCAGGGAGGTTCCGAGGTGTGAGGGCTGAAGCATGTGCCTCAAGAGGGGAAGCATGGTGTCTGCGCGGGAAAGGCCTGATGTGTGGAGCAGGATATTACTACTGGGATCTGTTGCCTCTTGTGGCAAACAAGACTGAAATGGGACTATATCTGTGAGAAGAAGTGATCAGAAAAAGTCTTTATTGTCTGAGGTAACCTGACAGACGCCATGACTTACTCCAGGGACGTCGAGAAAGGAGCGAACGTGGCAGATTAGGCAATGAATGCTGGTGCTGTGTGACTGCATGGATAGATGAGTTGGGTTCTTTCTACCCACTGACTGAGGGGAAGAGACACAGCTGCTGAGACCCCTGAGACAGGGGCTTGAGGGGAACAGGAGGGGGAGAGGGGCTAAGCCTGAAGCAGGAAGGGGGTCATGGCAGCAGGTAAGGGTGTTGTGCCTAAATTGTGTCCCCCCTACCACCAATTTCATATATTGAAGTCCGAACCCCTAGTACCTCAGAATATATTAAGAGATAGGGCATTTTAAGAGGTAATTAAATTAAAATGGGGCTACTAGGGTGGGTCCTAATCCAATATGACCATTGTCCTCACAAGAAGAGGATATTAGGACACAGACACACACACGGGGAAGATCATGTGAAGACACAGAGAGAAGACAGCCATCTGCAAGCCAAAGAGAGAGGCCTCACAAGAAATCAAACCCCCGACACCTTGATCTTGGACTTTTGCCCTCCAGGACTGTGAGAAAATAAATTTCTGTGGTTGAAGCCACCCAGCCTGTGGTATTTTGTTATGGCAGCTGTTGCAAACTAATACACCTCCTAACTATTTATTTTCCTGATTTCTCCTGGTTATTCTTGTATATTTAGTCTTGTTATTTAAAAAAGATACCCCAGTTTCTATAAAGGAAAATGCCAGATTCTTTGTTTCTAAGTGTCTGTCTCAGCTCACCTCACTTCCACGGGGCTTTGTCGACATTCGTTGCTCTGGGAGTCCTTGAACACGATGGTTTCCTGGGGAGAGGACTCAGCATCTGAGGGGTCCAGCACAGAGGATGGGGTACAGGCACCGGGGGGAGAGGCTATTAGCCCTGTGGATGTGGGCTCCGGATTATAGCCGGGTGTGGGGAAGTCACACTTTACCTCCTGCAGGAACCGTCCCTCAGCCGGGCCTGCTGACCAGCAGCTTTGGGAAACACCTTGCTTCAGGTCACTGAGATGGCCGTCTCTGTAGACAATCAGGCAGACTCTCAGGAAGACAAGGCACTTTTCAGCCCCATGGTCTCATAGGATTTATTACCCGGAAGCATGATTTTCACAGTTGGAAAACAGACTATGGACCCATGTTTTCTGTGGTCCTGGGCAGTTCCTTGCCTCAGGGAATGTTCGTTACTCTAACACGCCAGGCCGCAGGCCCACCCACGCCAGACCTGGGAGGGAGCCTGGGTCATAAATACTGATTCCAGCTCTTCTGAAGCGTTTTCTAAGTCCTTTCTATCAAATGAAAAAGACCCAGGGCACATTACTAGGTTCTGGCTAAACAAAACCAACCTCAGGACCTATGGACCAAGTCTCATTGGTCTGTTCTCCAAATGAAGCTTCCACGAACACTTCCCTTTCCAAACCAAACTCCTGGCATCATCTTGCTTTGCTGCCTCTCCAAAGGGAGCAAAAATCTGGCCTTCTCAAATAGACATTGATGGACATTAGTGACCAGTGCAAATTTTGGTGTGGATTCCATAAATAACATAAATATTTTTTGGGGGGTGTCATTTTCAGGGCAGCTAAACTTATCCAGAAAATAAAGGGTGTGTACTTGACCTCTGACCCAGAGAACTAACCCGAGGGTGACCCTGAGCAGATGCCACATGTGGCCTCTTTCCACCCTCCCCAGAGTGGGGGCGCGGGGACTCAGCTGCCACACACGGGGAACGGAACCCACCTGGGGTGTACTCAGACCCCCACCCAGAGACCCCTGGAGACCACAGGAGGATTTGGGACCAGAAGAAGCCTGAAAATAATCTCATTTTTAACAGATGAGGTATAGAATGTGCTGCTTGTGTGTAGTTTTAGAATACAGTTTCTAAAGCTTTCAAATGGCAAGAGAGAAGAAAACGCCCATTGTGAAGGCACTGGGCACTCAGAGAAGGCCATGTGCAGCCAAGTTGCTAAAAAAAGCGAAGCTGGAGGGGTTGCCGGGTCAGAATTCAAGAACAAAGGCAAGCGTCAGAGTCCTGTCATTGACACCTTCCCTACCCTCCCTGGCCAAGCGGAGATGCGGTGTGGTGCTCCCAGGCCAACGATTCTCTACTCACTGAAGATGGGTCTGGACCTGCGTTCAGTGTTTCCGATCTGGATTCTGCCTCTCTCCGGATTCCTCCAGCAAAGCCAGCCTGTGTCCCAGCCTCTCCAGGGCTGTTCTCTCGGGACACTCTCTGTAACTCCCCCTGCCCGTTGCCTTCCTGTCCTGGGGTCGGGGCCATCCCTTCTAGGTGAGCTTCCTTGCCCTGTGACTTGTCCAGGCGCTGCCCCTCATGGCTTCCCTGCATTCCTCCCTCAGACGGCCCTCCTCCCGAATGGGGTTTTCCCTCCTGCCAGACCGGGAGCAGCTCAGGTGAGGGGCTGAGTCCTTCCAGGCTGTCCCTTCAGCGCGGGAGCCAGGCAATCCGGATCTGGGGCACGTTTGTCAAGGAAAGGAAGAAAAAGTGTGGTTGTGGTGGAACTGCTTTTAAAAGTGATGCCTTTTCCTTCTCCATTCACATACAGTGGGAAGGGGGCGATTGGCCTCCATAAAACGGGGAGAGGCTGCGGCCGATCGGAAGGAACAAAATTGAATCACTTCTCTGGCATCCCTTATCCTTTGACAACTCCTCCCTTTCCCATTTGTCCTCCTCTGTCTCTGGCTGGCCAGCCAGTTGAGCCTCACAGAACCAGACCTCAGCTCAAGGGTGTGGCAATGCCAGAATGTTACTTAACCTTTCTTAAAGTGTGTAAGCCTCAGTGTTCCCATCTGTCAAGTGGGGGAAACTGGTATTTTATCCGACAGAGTGGTTGTGAGGATTGAGTGAGGTAGTGAGGTACAGCACCGGTACTGAGCCCGCCTCTAGGGAGCCCACCCTGTTCGTATCATTGCTTCCCTGTGATCAGTTTCTCCTGCTCCGGAACCCCATCGGAACCCCACTTAGGCATCCCTCCTCTTCCTGAACCTAGTGGCATCCATTCTTCCTATATCCCAGCTCAGCCCTGTGGCTCCAACACCCGTGAAAAGTCCCTTTAGGGCTCCAGATCTCACATCTTCGCCTGTGAGGGAGTGGCGAGGTTATCTCGCCCACAAGGTCACTGCACCATTCAAACGAAACAACCAAGCGCTTTAGGAGCATCTGGCACAGATTAAGGTTCCATAAGTGTTGTGGGGGTGGGGTTGTGCGTTTCTGTGAAGCCGGCCTGCTGCACAGTCTGGGCCAGGGAGACACCTGGGCAGGAAGCAGAGTGAATGGAAGCTGTGTGGGCCATTGCTGGGCTTGAACTCAGGTTCCAGACTGTATCCCTGTACGTGGGCTTTGGATAAGACTTGTCATCATGTCGGCCTCACTTTCCCTGAGCAAAATGCTTCCTTACACATGGAGGTGGCTGAATGCTGAAGTCGAGCCATGTGTGTGAATCCTTGGGCCCATGTCATCCTCTGAGCCCACTGGTAGAACTGTGACCTACTTACTTCATATTACTTTGTGTGCTTACAATATCAGGCTTATTAGACTCTCAGCTTTTGATCAGAGGAATTAGCACTAGGTCTGCATTTCTCTTGCATCTTTCCTCAGAGACTAGATCACTGTAAAAATGTGCAACTTTCCCTCTCATGTCCATTTTGTGCTCTACGGATGAGATGAATGAGCATACTTTTTCCTCCCTTTGAGTCCTATTGCCAACTGGTGACTTGGGCCTTTTAGAGGGGGTGGTAAGGAGAAAAGTAATTCTTTTTTTTTTTAAATTTTATAAAACAAGACTTTTATATTAGTACTTATATTATGTTAGTACCATACTTTTATTACTAGTACTCCAATGGTAATACTCAAGAAGTAGAGTATAAATGAATTATAAAATAGCACACTTGAGTTAATGAGGTTACCTACACAATAGTAGGTTTTCATTGATCAGGACTCTATTTATTTATTATTTATTTATTTGCAGAAAGCATCTTAAGAGAAAAGTAGTTCTAAAAGAAGATCATGTCAGAAATCTCCAGGACTCCCTAAACATAATTTAACAACAAAAAAAAGAAGAAAATAAGACTGCAGCATATGTAGTAGAAAGACCCGGGGGGGAGGTCCTTTCCCAATGTCCTGAAGCCCCCTAAAGTCCCCACTGCACAGCTCCAGGTCCTGCACCAGGGCGGGGGGAGGGGGTGTGTATTTCATGACATTGAGCTGAGGTTTGCGGGTGTCAGGGGAGATCAGCTGTGTCCCTGTGCCCACAGTCTCCAGAATGCATGTCATGGGGTTGCACTCAAAAGGGCTCCACACTTGGTTGAAGGCTCTGCTGTTGTCAACTCGAAATTCTAAATAATTTTTGGACAGGGAGCCCGGCATTTGAATTTTGCACTGGGCCTGCAAATTATGTAGCTGATCTTACACCATCCTCACCCTAGACCTATTAGAATCTCTGAAGGTGGGTGTCCATGGTGTGATCTTTGAAAAGAGCTGGACAGGTGACAGCTGATGAGCAGTCACAGCTTCCTGAGAAACCCCTGACTGCTGGCTTGCCCGTGGTCATTTGCTCCTCTGTGAGTGTTCAGGGTAAGCAAGAACAGATCTACCTAGAATTATGTCTTGCCAGTTGACTCTCATTGGATTAATAAGCAGGATGCTAAGAACCCACCTGTCTCATCTGAGAGTTCACAGTATGGCCTCAAGTCATCAAGCCCGAGTTCTCATTTAGCTCCCACATGTTCGTGCCAGCGTGTGGCACAGCCTGGGCCTGGGTTCGTCTTAGTTTCCAAACAATCTGCAGCGTTTATAATCTCCTGATTATTTTTAGGAATAATAGTCTTCTATGTGATGCGGATGATTTTAAACTGCTGTGCCTTTGCTGGAGGTGACGGTCATCAGAAGCGCGTGGAGTCCATTGGGGGAAGATAACCGTGAATCAGATGGAATCAATGTGGGCTCTGAGTTTTGGAGGAGGGAGTGCAGGTTACACAGGAGGAGACAGCGGTGGCACCCTGGCCATCTGGGTGCTCAGGAGTGAGGGGTGAAGTGAGTCTCAAGGCTGAGTGGAAATAGACGCGTGAGCATGGCCATCGCTGAGCACTCTTGGCAGAGCACGCAGGGCTGACTGAAGGCTGGAGGAGGCGTTTCTGAGGAAGTCCTATCAGGCTGGAGCATGGAGATGGCTGGGAAATAGGAAGAGATAAGACACTCAGAGACTGAATCCAGGGGAGGGTAGCCAAAGCCACACTCCATCCTCGGGGCCAAATCTGGAGGTAGAAGCTGACCAAATGGCTCAACAAGTGGCTCCATCCAATCCCCATTCTGACTGCAGGGGAGAGGGCGGATCCCAGTTGGGAGGGGGTGAGGGAATGAAGGGAGCCAGGAAAAGTGGACCCCTGGGTTTCTGAAAAATCAGCATTTGCGTGTTACCTAATAAGGTGGCTGGATCCAGGGGAGTTAACATCCCCTGGGAGAAGCAGGTTTGCAGTGAAGGCAAGGTAAGAGACTCCCCCTCTGCAAAGACTTAGTCATTGTCCTTGGGTGACACTGACCTCGTGTCCTGCAGGTAGCTTTCCGGCTCAGAGATGGGGTCTGCGGGTGGGGGCAGTCAGCAGACAGCTGTCCACAGTGCTAGGGATGCTGAAGAATCTGTCTAGAGAGAGTGTGGGGGTGAGAGGGAGAGGGCCAGGTCAGAACCCACAGGAGCACCAGCCTTGTGGATGGGTGACGAAAGAGAGCTGGAAAGTTTTTGGACACCATGTAACCCTTCGTGCAAGCTTCTATTTCACTCCCTTCTGAAATGCCAGTGGGCACCCCTTTGGATGCTTGCCTCTTCTTGCTTCGGCCTACTTGTCTCAAATGTCTAAGGTCCCAGAGAGGAGACCCATCTAACTCAGTGGTCCTGGACAAGGAGAAATTCCCTTGACACATATTTTCCCCAGAATGTCATGGGATGTGACAGCTATCACAAGCAAAGATTAATAGTTAAAATTCTGCACTGAATGATTGGGAGAATGCCTAACAGAGTAGTCACTCAATAAATATTTGTTGAATAAATGAATACATGCTTAGCAATTTTAGGTATTTCCCGGGCCAAACTGACTCATTTTCCATGATGATCTGGATGATAAGTTCCTTTCTCTGGGACTGAGGAGAGCTGCTGTGGCTCAGTCATTCGCTCTGTTTAGGGATTCAGTTCCTTAGAGGGGCTCTGTATGGTGGCCGTTTCCCTCTGGGTACCTACTAGAGCACTGAGGGACAGCCAGGGTTGCTTTTTAAAAAAGCATTATTCAATTTAATAGAATTTATTAAAAAATTTTTCGGTTCTATTGACATATGATTGACAAAAATTATATATATTTAGTTTATGTGACATGATTTTGTAAAAAGAATCTTTAAAAAGGTGGATTTTAAGGTCCACTTTAAAAAGGTGGACAACGTGATGATTTTTTTAAAAAAAAGATTTATTTATTTGAGAGAAAGAGAAAGAGAACTTGAAGGGAGGAACAGGCAGAGGGACAAGCAGACTCTCTCTGAACACGGAGCCCGATGCAGGGCTTGATCTCAGAACCTTGAGATCAGGACTTGAACAGAAACCAAGAGTTAGAAGCTTAACTGTGTGAGCCACTCAGGCACCCCTCAATATGATTTTTTATATATATATATATAATTTTGTATAATAACTTTATATAATTATACAATTTAATATTTTAAATTAAATTCATTAAATTTAAATTAACTTTATCTTAATATTTAAGTTTATATATAATTTATTATAATAGATTATATTACAAATAAAGTTATATATAAAATTTTTATATAATTTATATAATATTTTAAATTTTATTTATAATAAAATTTAAATATATATTTAAAATTTTACATATTATTTATATAATATATTATATGTAATAGATAATTATATATATATCAGAATGATTACCACAAGCAAGTTAATTTTTTTTTTTTTACAAGCAAGTTAATTTAACACACATCTCACTTCACATAGTTACCATTTTGTGTGTGTGTGTATGTGTGTGTGTGTGGTGAGAACACCTAAGATCTACTCTCTTAGCAAATTTCAAGTATACCAAAGAAAGGAGAACAAACCCTACTTACCCTCATGAATGACCAGCAGGGAGCCTGGGCCAGTGACCTGAGCTCCAATATACAGAGTAAGGCCAAGAGACCTAACCGATCTGGACAAACATGTCTGAAGAAAGAGTGTTGTAACTTTTTTTCCCCCAGTTTATTTTAGTTGTGGTAAAATATGAATAACATAAAATTTACTGTCTTCACCATTTTTTTTAAAGATTTTATTTATTTATTTGACAGAGTATGGAAATATTTGACAGTTATTTGACAAGTAGGGAGAGAGGCAGGCAGAGAGAGGGGGAAGCAGGCTCCCTGCTGAACAGACAGCCCGATGCGGGGCTCGATCCCAGGACCCTGAGATCATGACCTGAGCTGAAGGCAGAGGCTTTAACCCCACTGAGCCACCCAGGCACCCCGTCTTCACTATTTTTAAGTGCACAGTTCAGTGGCTTTAAGCATAGTCACGCTCTTGTGCAACCATCAGCACCATCCATCTCTAGAACTTTTTCATCTTCCCAAACTGAAACTCTGAACATTTTAAATAATACCCTCTCTTTGCTCCCTCCCACCAGCCCTAGCAACCAAACTCCTTTTTTCTTTCTGTGAACCTGACTATTCTGTCTTCCTCAGTGTTCCGGGCTGGCCTCAGCCTATTGATAGACAATGCTAGACAGCCCTTGCGGTTCTTGTTATAATTGTAAGATACCCTTCAACAATAACTGCCAGGGAACTTTGAAGAAAGAGTGTTTATTACTCATAAGTCCTGGAAACGACACAGACAGCTGGGGCCGCACAGTGAGGTCCCAGGTACAGAGAGAGACAGAGAGGGAGGGAGAGCTCAGCACCACGTGACCTGGGGTTCTGCTTTTATTGGGGTTGAGGATGAGGGCCTAGGGTTTTGCAGACTCATTCTTTATTGGTGAACTTAAGACATAGAGTGGGAATTTAAGTGTGGGAAGAGAAAAAAAACAGTGGCCCAAATGGTCAATTATCTCAGAAGCAACGAAGATCTCTAAAACAAAGGAGGCTGGGGTGAAGGCTGGCTCTCTATCTAGTCATGTAGCGGGCAGTGTGTTTATCGGAGATAGCCCTTATTGAAGTAGATGCCTACGCATTCAAAGCTTAAGTCACATACTTCTATTATGAAAGAGAAAAGCCAGCTGTCAAGGCTTACGGTATATTCACATAAGTGGAATCATGTGGTCACTATACTCACATAAGTGGAATCATGCGGTATTTGTCTTTTTGTAACTGGCTTATTTCACTTGGCATAATGTTTTCAAGGATCATCCATGTTGTAGCATGTGTCAGGATTTCCTTCCTTTTTAGGGCTGAATATTATTCCACATTCCACATTGTGTTTTTCCATTTTCCCATCAACGGACAGTTGGGTTGCTTCTGTGTTTTAGCTATGGTGAACAATGGCCCTAAGAACAAGGTGTATGAAGATTTCAAGACCTTTTCAATTCTTTTGGGTATATACTGAGTAACAGACTTGCTAGATCATTTGGTAATTGTATTTTTATTTTTATTTTTTTTTGAGGAACCACCATACTGTTTTCCTTAGTGGCTATACAATTTTATATTCCTGCTAACAGCATGCAAGTGTTTCAACTTCTATACATCTTTACCAACACTTGGCAATTTTTTTTTTTTTTTGATAGTAGTCAACTTAATGGTGTGAGATGGTATCTTATTACGGTTTTGATTTGCATTTCCATGATGATTGGTGATGTTGAGCATCTTTTCATGTTCTTTCTGGCCATCTGTTGCATATCTTCTTTGGAGAAATGTCTGTTCAAGTCCTTTCCTCATTTTTCAATCAGGTTGTTTTTTAATTGCTTTTGTAAGAGTTCTTTATCTATTCTGGATAGTAATCCCTTAGCAGATATATAATTTGTGAATATTTTCTCTCATTCAATGGGATACCCTTTTACTCAGTTGATAATATTTTTTGATGCAAAAATTTAAAAATGTTTATAAAGTCCAATTTTTCTTTGTTGTTGTTGTTGTTGTGTGTGCCTTTAGTGTTACATTCAAGAACTCATTGCTGAAACCAATGTCATCCAGTTTTGCCCTATGTTTTCTTCTAAGAGTTTTATAGCTAACTTTTAGGTTTTACATGAAGATCATACATCCATTTTGAGTCAATTTTTGTATATAGTGTTACATAATGGCCCATCTTCATTTTTTATTTTTATTTTTTATTTTTTCAGATAGATGGATATCCAGTTTTCCCAGCACCATTTGTAGAAAAGACTGTCTTTCCCCACTGAATCACTCTTGTCAAAAATAATTTGACCATGTATGTGAGGGTTTATTTCCAGACTTTCTAGTTTATTCTATTGGTATATATTTTTGTCTTTATGCTAGTACCACATTGACTTGATTACTTTTGATTAGCTTTGTAGAAAGTTTTCACATCAGGAAGTGTAAGTCCTCCAGCTTTTATCTTCTTTTTCGAATTATTTTGGCTATTCAGGATTTGGCTATTCAGAAATAGCTATTCAGGCTATTTGGCTATTCATATGGAATCTCCAGATTCCATATGAATTTTAGGATGACCTTTTCTATTTCTACAAGAAATTTCAGTGGGATTCTGGTAGGAATTTTGTTGAATCTGAAGTTGCTTTTGGTATTGACATCTTAGCAAGATTAAGTCTTCCAAAACATGATCACGGGACATCTTTGCATTTATTTGTCTTCTGTAATTTCTTTCAGAAATGTTTTATAGCTTTCATTGTACAAGTCTTTCATATCCTTGAAGTTAATTCCTAAGGTTTTTTTTTTTTAGGCTCTTTTAAATGAAATTGTTTTCTTAATTTTCTTTTCAGATTGTTCATTATTAGTGTATGGAATTGCAGCTGATTTTTGTGTGTTGAATTTGTATCCTATTACATTGTTTAATTCATTTATTAGTTCTAATAGTCTTTTTATGAAGTCTTTATGGTTTTTCTACATATGAAGTCATATCATCTGTGAACAGAGATAATTTTACTTCTTCCTTTCCAATTTGGATGTCTTTTATTTATTTTCTTGCATAATTACTCTGGCTGTGTCTTTACTTTAACATTTATGTTTTTATATGTTAGGCTTCTATAAGGCATCGAGTAATTACAGATCCCTCCCACTCTCCCCTGCCCCACCTCCCTGCCAGGGGAAAAAACAGAAAAAGAAAAACAAATAATTATTTAAGTTCAAGTACAAATTATGACAACTATGTTGGCCGACAGAAACTACACCTAAATAAGATGTTATCTGGGATCCTGCCTTGGTTAGACAGAAAATGCCATGTCAAGGAGAACACACTCATGGAAAAGGTTGGTAATCCTTTACTGACCTTTGGAACTAAGGCATAGGACAGCAGGAATCTAAAATGATATAGCCACTTTTGAAAACAGGTAGTTCTTCAAATAATTAAAATAGAGTTATAAAGTTATCATATGACCCACCAATTCCACTCCTTGGGACATAGTCAAGAGAAAAGAAAACATATTTTCACAAAAAATCTTGCACACAAATATTCATAGCAGCACAAGCATGATAGCCAAAAGGTGAAAACATCCCAAATGTCAATCAACGGCTGAACTGGTTAACATAATGTGGTATATTTATGCAGTAGAATATTGTTTGACTGTAAAAAGAATGAAGTACTGATGCCACATGAATGAACCCTGAAAACATTATGCCAGGGGTGCCTGGGTGGCTCAGTTGTTAAGCGTCTGCCTTCAGCTCAGGTCGTGATCCTGGAGCCCTGGGATCGAGCCCCGCATCGGGCTCCCTGCTTTACGGGAGGCCTGCTTCTCCCGCTACCACTCTCTCTGCTTGTGTTCCCTCTCTCGCTGTGTTTCTCTCTGTCAAATAAATAAAATATTTAAAAAAAAAAAGAAAAAGAAAACATTATGCCAAATGAAAGAAGATAGTAACAAAAGACCATTATATTATATTATTCTGATTGTATGAAATGTCTAGTACAGGAAAAGCTACAGACAGGAAATAGTTTAGGGCTACTTTGGGTAGTTACTTAGGGCTGAAGGTGAGGGAAGGGAGTAACTAGATGATAGCTAAAGGGTGTAGGGGTTATTTTCCTTTCCTTTCCTTTCCTTTCCTTTCCTTTCCTTTCCTTTCCTTTCCTTTCCTTTCCTTTCCTTTCCTTTCCTTTCCTTTCCTTTCCTTTCCTTTCCTTTCCTTTCCTTTCCTTTCCTCCTCTTTCTTTTTCTTTGAAGTGATGAAAACATTCTAAAATTGACTTGTGGTTGCCCTTATTTGTGAATATACAAAAAACTGTAATTGTGCACTTTAAATGATTGAATTATATGGTATATGAATTACATTTTAATAAAGACATTAAAAAATAAACTGAATGATAACAATAGCACAAAAAATGCAAGGGCAAGAATGGAAGTGCACTGTTAATATTCTTATAAATTTGTAAGAACCTTATAGATATATGCTAAAACCATAAAGAAATCATTAAAATAACAAAAAAGAGTGGCCATAGGCTAATAAGGAAGATAAAATGAAATCATAAAAATGTTCAGTTAGTCCAGAGTCAGAAAGATAGTGAAACAAAGGACAGTTGGGAAAAATAGAACACAAATGTCAAGATGATAGATTTAAAACTAATCAAATAAGTAACCACATTTAATGGTTAATGATAATATCTCAATTAAAAAGAAGACATTGGACTATAAAAAGATTGTATGCTGCTTAAATAAAACTTACTTTAAATATAAAGATACAAATAAATGAAAACTCTAAGGAAAACTATACTATTCTAACACTAATCAAGAAAAAAGCCAGAATGACTATTTTAATATACGACAAAATAGATTTCAGACCAACAAATACTGCCAGAGATAAAATGATTTTAAAATGAAAAAGGGACCAACTTACCAAGAGGACATAACAATCTTAAATTTTTATCCATGTTAATATGAGAACTTCAATATACATGAAGCAAAAGTTGGGAGAACTTGAAAGAGAAATAGACAAAGCAACAGTTATAGTCAGAGATTTCAGTGCCTCTTTCTTAATAACTGATAGACCATTTAGATAGAAAATCAATATGGATATAGAAAATTTGAACAACATTGTCAACACATAATCAACATTCTTTCCTACAACAGTGGAATATGTATTCTCTTCAAGTGCACTCAAGATATTTACCAAGTTAGACCATATATTGTCCATAAATTAAATGTCCATAAACTTAAGATCATCCAAGTTATACAAAGTATGTTCCTTGACTAGAATATATTAATTAAGTAATCATTGAAAAATCTTTGGAAAGTCCTCGAATATTTGGGAACTATTTGAATAAAACACTTCTAAATAACACATGGTCAAAAAGAAAGAAATCTACAGTGAACTTATAAGGTACTTCTAACTGAATAAGAAGACGACACTACATATCAAAATTTGTAGGCATCCACTAAAAGCAGTTCCTAGGAAGAAATTTATAACATTGTGGATCTATTATAGAAAAGGTCTCAAATCAATGGCATCACTTTCTACCTTAAGAAATTGGAGAAAGAAGAACAAATTAAACACAAATCAAGTAAAAGGAAGAAAATAATATAGATCAGAGTAGAAATCAATAAAATATAAAACAGTAAAATAGAGAAAATTAATGAAATGAAAAGCTGTTTTTTTGAGAAGATTAATAAAATTGATAAACCTTACCTCAAACTTATATCAGCAATGAGAGAGGTGACATCAGTACGGTATCTACAGATATTGAAAATATAACATAAGAATATTTTGAACTTTAAACCAAGAAACCAATGACTTATATGAAGTGAAGAAATTCCTTGAAAGATCAAATCTACTAGGCTCACTCAAGTGGAAATAATATGAGTGAATGTACATTTAAGAAAAAAAATTATTGTTGAAACCTTGCCACAAAGAAGACTTCAAGCTCTCTTCACTGGTGATCCTTCCAAAATTTAAGGAAGAAATAATACCAGTTCTGCAAACATTATTCCAGAAAGTTGAACAAATACCTCTCAACTCACGCTATTAGGCCAACTTCACTCTGATACCAAAACTTTACTAGAAAAGATTACCGACCACTATCTCTTATGAACATAAATGCTAAACTTCTTTTCTCTATTATAAGTATTCTTAAGCATTACAGAATGTGTGTAACTTCCATTCACATATAGCAGTGAATGGAACTTATAGTAGTAAGTTGCACTGAATGCAACTTATAGGTAGTGTTCTTAGAATCATCTTTATTATGAGTGTTCTTAAACACTTCTCTACATGAATTATAGATGTATATCATTTCCATTCACTGCAAATAATACTATATTCAATGCAGTTGATACAAAAGTTCTTAATAAAATTTTATCAAGTTGAAGTCATCAATATATAAAATGGATTTTGACCCACTGAATTTATCCCAGGAATGCAAGATTGATTTAATATTTGAAAATCAATGCATTTCATCATATTAATAAAATAAACAGAAAAAAAGGAGATCTTCTCCATAAACAGAGAAAGAGTATTTGACAAAACTTAACATCTATTCCTGATAAAGACTCTCAGGAAACTAGGAATAGAGAGGAACTTTCCTGACCTGATAAAGGCCATCTAAGAGAAGACACTTACAGTTCACATTCATACTTAATGCTGAAAGACGAAATGATTTCCCCTTAGAATCCAAGACAAAACAAGGCATATGCCTTTAACACTTTAATTCAGCATTATACTGGAGGTTCTTGCCAGAGCAATTATGCAAGAAAATGACATAAAAGCTATCCTGATTGGAGGGGCACCTGGGTGGTTCAGTGTGCTTAAAGCCTCTGCCTTCGGCTCAGGTCATGATCTCAGGGTGCTGGGATGGAGCCCTGCATCCGGCTCTCTGCTCAGCGGGGAGTCTGCTTCCCCCTCTCTCTCTGCTTGCTCTCTGCCTACGTGTGATCTCTCTCTCTGTGTCAAATAAATAAATAAGATCTTAAAAAAAAAGCTATCCCGATTGGAAAGGAAGAATTAAAACTATCTTTACTCATAGAGGACATGATAGTCATTGCAGAAGAAGTGATGATTTTACAAAACCTAATAGAACAGGCTTCCAGTTATGGAATGAATAAATCATGGCATTAAAAGGTAGAGCACAGGGAATATAGTCAATGGTATTGTAATAGTGTTGTATTATGACTGATGGTAGCTGCACTTACAATGAGCGTTGTTATAAATATAAATTTGTTGAATCACTATGTTGTACACATGAACTAATGTAACATTGTGTATCAATTATTCTTCAATAAAAAACAATAGATAATATACATAAATAAACAATAACAGAAATGAAAAAAGAGAAACCTAATGGAAGACCTGAAGAATATACTTCAGCAGGAAGGAAGTTTTAAAGTCAGAAGGAAGGCTCCCCCCATAAAATAGCATTCAGAAAAAAAAAAAAAAACAGTACAACTGCCAGCAGTTTTTAAAATGACTAAGATTGGGGATTTAAAAAAAAGGTAGCACTGAACACTAGATAATACAATAAGTTGGCAGACGGGAGATGTACTGGGACAAAAACATTCTAAAGTTCTTGTGTCATCCAAGAGGAAGTTAAACTTAACTTTGTATTTTGTAAAGTTTAGTATGCACATTAAAATGTAATGGTAGCTAATAAAAATAATAGTAGAATGTGTAATTCTGTATTATTAGAGAAGAAGGGAGTGGGGTGAACTAAGTCTGGATAAATATAATGGCACGTGGGAAAGGAGAAATAAAGAAGGAAAATACACAGTAAATTAAAAATGAAATAATAGAATGGCGAAATAAATCTAGCTATATCAGTATTTATAATAAATTAAAAATAATTAATCTTTTTAGTTAAAAAGCAACTTTTCCTAAGTTAGATTTAAAATTCAGCTGTGTTCTATTTCTTAGAGGTTCACCTAAACCTAAAACCTAGAATAAAAATAAAACTTAAAAACTAAAGCAATACTAATGTTAGATTAAGAATACTGTTAAGCCAGAAAGCACTAAGAGGAATAAAAAGCATAGTTATTCAGTGATAAAAAGAAAATATAAATCAGGAAGATAAAACAGTGAGAAAATATGTATATATGAAAAAATCATAGCAGCAAAGGGGTAAACTAAGATTGATTAAAATTTTGCATAACTTTGATAAACAAAATAATCATGGGAAGTTTTCCCCCACCCCTACCTGGCAGGAAAGAATAAGCAAACAGAAGGGTGCTGGCACCAGAAAGAAAACCCTTTTTCCTGCGGTGTCCCTCCAGTGTCCTACTGACAAAGCCGGACATAGGGGTACTAGCTGCAGACAAGAAATGCTTACGGCTCTGTCTTTGCTAAGCAGGAAATAAAGGATGGATTTGGAGGAGAGAGGCATTGAATCGGTAAATGTTACAGATTGGATCCAGGGGAAAGGAATTAACTATGACTCCCAGGAAACTGGCTTGAGTCACTGAGAGTGTAATTGGTGGCATTTACTGAGATGGAATTTTTAAGGAAAAGAAGTTTGGAGCAAAGTATAGACCAATGACATTTTGAAAATGCTGAGTTTAACAAACGGAGAAACGGCCAGTGAAATGACAAGTGGGCGGCCAGTTTCTCGAGGGTCTGGTGCCTCGAGGGAGCTAGACTGGAAAGGAGGTGGGCAGGTCAGCAGTGCACATGGTGATGGTGGCCACGTGCCAGATACTGAGAACCCTGAGTAATACCCAGAGGTTTGGGGGACGAGGCTGAGCAGAGGCACTCAAGGTGGTCAGAGGCAGAGAAAGAGGGGAGTGTGGTGTCATAGGAGGTGGACAAGTTCTATTAAGGATGAGATGGCCCATGTGTCACACGGGATGAAGACTGAAAAGGGACGGTTGACTTTGGACCCAGAGGTCCTTGATGGCTTGTGAGCCGAGGAGCCTCAGTGGGGGTGGGGGCAGAGGGGAGGTGGGTTGAGGATCAGGAGGTGAGGAGATGGCCAGTCCATGTGACAACATATGCGCAGGAATTTACCTTCGAACAAGAGGAGGAAAGGATCAGAATGGGGGATTGAGACAAGGTGTTATTTGTCCTGGAGAGAAGGGGCGTTCGCATGTTGATGTTGAGGCCGCAGACTCCCCGCAACACGCAGGGGAGTTACATGTTGTTATACGTGTGGGTGAAGGAACAAAGACACAGCAATGCCACTTGTCCCGGACCTGGCAGTCAAGAGATGGTTTAACGCGCTCTCTCACCAGCCGGGAGGGCCGTAAATGTCGTTCGGATATCTTCCAGAAATGAGCCGAGAAACACAGATGGATTTAGTAAGGATGATAGAAGATAATTCGGTTGTTGAATAGGGTCACATGGGAGTGCATGCTGTGTGTGTGTGTGTGTGTGTGTGTGTGTGTGTAATTGTTGCCAGAGCGAAGGTTTCAAAGTGAAGTCATTTGCAAAGGTGAGTGGGAGGTGGGGGAATCAAAGACTGAAGGACTTGGACATTTATCACGACCTTCAGTTCTGGCCCGTGAGGAATAAGAAGGCATCATTAGCACAGTCTGACTTTCTTTCCTTTTTATGTCCATATGTGGTGATATCCCCAAAACAGCTGTCAGTAGGGGTGTTTTGGCGCCCGTTGCCAGTACACTCACACATAAAATACAGACCCCTCACGCCCGGATCTCCAGCACGCCGTGCTTCTGGAAGCAGCTTCCCTGTGCACCCAGGTCTCTTTGGCTAGTGAGTTTGTTTGGTCAGTTTGAGGTGGACTTCTCTTCTCTGTTTGTGTTTCCTTCCTCTAACTTGCTCTCCAGTGGGCCCAAGCCTAGTTTTCTACCAAGTGGTGAGGTGGTGTTTCTCAGGGCTGTCGGAACATTCGGAAGGTCGTGGTACCTCTCTTCACCTGGGCGTCCCGTGCTCCCTGCAGGGGGCGTGGGCCCTGGACAGCAGTTTCCTTCCCTTCAGGAATCTTGCAAGGGGAGGCAGGAAAGGAAGTGTGACGATGTGCTGCTTACAAAGGGCTCTGCACACCTTCAGTTGAAGATGCTGCATCAGTGGAAACGTTGAGTTCAGAGTTAACAAGGCCCTGGGGACACCATTTAAATGACAGCTGGTATTTTGCATTGTAATGTACAAAAATCGCTGTCAGAACAGATTTGGGGTTTGTCCATTGTACTTTATTTTATGCGAACGTGTGTGGGCCCAAGTGGGGCACGCTGCCGAGGACCCACCTCTCTGTGCATACCTGTGAGGCCACCTGCACTGTCCAGCTCCCGAGGGTCTGGGTAAGATTGCCGTGCAATGGATCAGCCATCGATCGGTGCCACGATTGCAGGAAACTTCCCACTGTTTTGTTTCCAGAAGACATCAAAGTGGATTGACACTAGCAGCCCACAACCCTGCTGCTGGCCTCTCTTCACCTCAGGCCATTGGTTTGTCCCTTACTGTCTGTGCTTCAACAATGTTCAGCAAGGCTGTCTTCCTCCATGTGAGCATTTAGCCAAACCTTGCATGTTTGTATTCCCCTGATGATGTTTAGGGGAATCTAGCAAAGCTCACTGAAGTACACACTCCATTTCATTAACTGAGCTCCTGGAATGTGCCAGGGACTTTCCTAGGGGCTGGGGAGCAAAGACGGCGTCCGTGTCCGCAGTTCAATGGAGGGGACAGTTCCGAAGACACTGCAGTATGCCTGAGAGAGGTGTGGTGCAAAGTATGGCTGGGATGTAGATGAGAGAGCCGTCAATCCTGAGCTGATGGGACAGAACAATGACAGGGGATGACGGGGGTCAGGGAAGGCCATCTGGGCATAGAATCATGACTAGGAGCTCATCAGGTAGGGAAAACTGGGCAGAGTTACAGAGGCAGGACTATGCACTGAGTATGCTGAGAAGAGTAAGTATCCCAGGTGGAGGGGTCGAGCGAGGGGACCAGTGGGAATGAACACCAAAGAGTGTTTTGGTGCCGGTTTGGAGGGCCCGCCCTATCCGTGGGAGTCATAGAAGGATTCTGAGCCTGGGAATGAGTGAGGGAAGCCATGAGGACAGAAGTCTGAGCAGGGCGCAAGTGAAGGATGCAGAGGACAGCTCCTGGCTCACCTATCGTCATGGAGGCCTCCCCACTTTCCATGAGGCCTGGGGTTTCTGGAAGGACTTCTGTTTCAGATCCCTCTTAGGGAATTCAGTGTGCCCGGGAGAGCCTGGTGGCCTCAGCAGCTTGGCAGGGATCCTACCGTTCAGACACACGCTGTGCCTCTTGGCACGAAGGCGGGACTTTCAGAGAAGCGCCTCTTAGCAGGGAGTGCCTTGCAGTCTACATGCGGGGCAGAGGGAGGACTGAGGGCCGAGGAGTCGGTCTGGCCATGTCTTCTCAGCACCGTCAGGTGACTGTGTGGTTTAAGAAGATGCATCTCCCATCTTATGGAAAGAAATGAAGCTCTCACTTAAAAGACTCAAGCTTCTTTCTCCGCATCCTCGCCAACATCTGTCGTTTCCTGACTTGCTAATTTTAGCCATTCTGACTGGTGTGAGGTGGTATCTCAGATGAATGGATAAAGAAGATGTGGTTTATATATGATGGAATACTATGCAGCCATCAAGAGAAACAAAATCTGGCCATTTGCAGTGACGTGGATGGAACTGGAGGATATTATGCTAAGCGAAATAAGTCAGTCAGAGAAAGACAATTATCACATGATCTCTCTGATATGAAGAACTTGATAGGCAAGGCAGGAGTTTGGGGGTGATGGGTGAGAGAAATGAAACAGGAAGGGATGGGGAGGGAGACAAACCATAAGAGACTCCGAGACT
>CM053617.1:38281349-38301977 GCA_028646535.1 Procyon lotor | reverse complement strand
GAAGAAGACAGGCTCCAGTCCTGTCTGAAGTTGATTGAATTTCTCCTTTCACAGGATCCTTCCATGAGGAAGATCCTTCTCCCAATTCCTTAAAAGACTGTTTCAGACCTTTTCCAGACCCTTAGCTTTAATCCTCCAACCTCACTCTCCGCTGATGACCAAGGAGACAAAGCCAGCCCTTAGATGCCAGTGTTCCCCAGTACCCATTCTTAACCTTCAGCCTCAGGACCCCCCCACCTTCCCGAAGCTGATGACTCTTAGAAAGAGATCCTTAACTCTGGCTCTCTCCTGAACTCTGTATCTGTCCCCTCACATATTCCAAAGGTACTTCAAGCTCACTGTGTCTCAGACCCAACATTCACCAAGTCTGTAGCCTCTCATATCAAAGAAACATGCTCATCTTTCTGAATTCCATAACTTTGTTGATGATGGGGATGCTTACCCAGCTCCCTGATCCAGAATGTAGGGATTGCCCTTGAATCCCCCCATATGCTTTTTGGATGTAGAAGTATCTGAAGATCACTCTATTGCCATTGGTCACTATCTTGACACTAGACTGAGAGGCAGCCCTGGGATGAAACTGACAAAATACAGAAACACAGAAAAGGCACATGGGTCCCTGCTGGAGGCATGAAGCCAGTGAATGGCTCCTCATTTGCAGGTCCCCCGAGGCTCTAATCATGTGAATTTAGCAAGGATTTCAAATAAATACTTGCAGCGCAAATCTGAAGCATGCTGATTTAAGCCTCCAAGCCTGTGTATACTCTGCCTAGATGTAGGATGAGCCTCTGACCCAGAGGGCCCAGGACAGCCCAGATTTATGTCTATCAGTCAAGCACAGTTGTTAACAGCATCCTCTTTCACTCTCCAAGGTTCTGAGATCTGGGCAACAGAGCGTATGTATGTTTTCCTGGAATTACTCTGCATGGACATTCTCTGCCTGGAGAACTCCTACTCAGTCATCCACAGTCTCTGTTTACGCATCGCCTCTATTGGGAGGCTTACCCAACCTCCCTCTTTACTTCCCAGCTTGCCTGAAGCAAATCTCTCTACCTCTTTGTAACAATCCCCGTCACGTGGACATGACTGGTACTGCACACAATAATTTTCAGTAAATTTCCTGAATATAAAACTAATCTTTCCCAAAAATAAAAATAAGCAATTTTGGTGGTGAAAATTTATTTACCGAAATTATTTTTATTTCTATCAGATTGTGAGCTTAAGGTCTGGTACCGCGTGTGCTCAATGAATGATTGCTAATGACACAAATGTGTTTCTCAAGGTATGTTATTTTCATGCAGTAGATAGAAACATCAGTAGATAGATAGGCCATAAAGGGGCTTCATAATTATTTGTGGGTGACACAGCTTGACAGAGCCTTGGGCTCCTCGGGCTCCTCAGGTACAGACACACAGTGACCAGCATAGAGCAGTCATCCTAAGGTGTCCCCTGACCACACTCTTAGTCCACTAAGCAGCCTGCAGGGTCTGCCTGAAGAACTTCGCTCAGCGCTCTGGGTTTCCATCTGGCCCAGGGAGCCTAAGGCAGAATGACACTGAGAATGTTCCTAAGGTCTCTTAACCGCTCAACTGAGCTGGGAAAGGGGGGAGCACTCCCTACTTCCAGAAGTCAAGGGTCATTGCAACGGACAGGACTCGTGAGTCCCCACTTCCTGTTTCAAAACCCCTTTGCTGTTAGGCAGACTTCAGGTATCTTAGAACTGAACCATGTTTGTATTTTTTTCTGGTGGTCTTTGTCTTGTGCAGAGGAGGGCAGCCCGGCTGCCACAGATAGTTTCTCTATTGGAAAGACTAGAATATAAAGATGCAAAGTACTGTCTTTATTCCGCTTCTCTGGACAGTCTACTAGGTCTATGGGGTTCTGAGGAAGGTGCTGCGTAGCCATGTCCTTGGCCATTCTAAAAACCTTAACTTGTTAGGAATTTCTAGCATCCTGTAACTTCAAGGGGGTCAGAGAACCTGGGAAGAGTTTACTCCTTAACAAAGATCACTGGGCTCATTGACAAGGGGAGTCACGCTTCCCTGATTAGCAAGGGGCTTCAGGAAACGCTTCGCAGTCAGGAATGAATATAAAATCAAGAAGACTGAGAAGGAGCCATTAAAGATCCCCCACCATTCTCAAACCAGCAGTACCAGTGTGGGGAGCGTACCCACAGCTCCTGAGAAGCACGGATGTGGCCCATGGCCAGGCTGCTCTGCGGGCGGGAGTGGCGGTGTGCCCCGTCTGTTCTGTGCGCTGCTCACCCTACGCTTCCGAAGCCCAGACAGGCAGGGGTGGGAGGTTTTACAGAGAACTGCAGTAACTGGGACACACTGTCAAAATAAACTGAACTCTGTAGCGGGGGATTCAGGACACATTTCCAGCACGATCTCTGCACCCAGCCTGCTATCTCTGGGATACACGCTCACGGCAACTCAGCATCACTGAGCATCACCAGGCGCTCTCACAATTTTCAACCTCTGTGTCTTTGCACATCCATTTCCTTGGCCTACAATGTTTCTCTGTCGTTGTTATCCAGTAAATCTGTAAAAAAAAATACCTTGAAATCCCAGTTGAAACCACCTCTCCCTGAGAAGCTTGTCTTTTGTGATTTTCTAAGACCAAAGAAATTAGGATCTTTCTTTTTTTTGCCCCCTCTCCAAAAACTTTGGACATACCTTGACTTCAGATGTTATGATACTAGAGTAACTATTTGAGTGTGTGTGTGTGTTCCATTTGCTAGCTGAGATCCCTTCGGGAGGAGGCACTGTCTTGTCCAGGCTTCCAGAATGTCCTCTATTTCACAATCAATGCTCTTAAACATTGAATGAGTTGGTTGCCTGCCTGTGGGGGCTGTGAGGAGATAGCCATTTTTGGGAAGATAAACTTTAGAACTATGAGAAATTGTCTTTTCTCCTGGTTTGGCAAATAACTTTCATTCTCTAATGGAGAGCTTTAATTGGAAACTTGACTCTGTATTTGGGGGTAATGGGCCTTACTAAAAATGGATTAGAGCAGTTCATAAACTCTTCCCCTAAATGTTAACATATTGCAGGGCCTGCAAAGGTTACTTAGCTTGGCAAGAAAACTCACATTAAAGATCAAAATAACAATTTCCTGGATTCCTGGGCAGGCTTCTAACTTGTCCCGGTATCCTTGGGCCATGAGTAAACAGCTGTGACATAATCAGTAACTGCTGTAAATGGACAGAAGTCCCAAGCTCTCTGCAATTCTCTCGGAGAACTGGAGGAAGAAATAGGACAGAGTAGACATGAAGGAGTAATTACTGATAACAGCCAATTTTTAGAGTGCTCATCGTGAGCCAGCTTCTCTTCTAAGTGCTTTGCCTAAGTGGTCTTTAGAATCCCTATGGGCTAGGTTCTGCCATTATTCCTCCCTGGAAGTTGAGTCACCTGAGACACAACTGTGCCTGGGTGCCTTTTTCCAGGTCTTATACCTGAGACCCTAACTGCATTCTATTTTAGAGCCCTGTTCCTAGCGGCTCCGTTAACATTCTACTTAATTAGAAACAAGAACCCGTTGAGGTTTAGGTTCAGAGAGGTTGGTTGAGGCAGACACAGAGACATGGTCTGAAGGGTCTCACGTCCTTCCCTCCAGAGCAGGGACCAGTGTGCCTCGGGGGTAGCAGAGCTGGGCTCTGGAAAAGGGCTAGATTGGGCTCTGACTGTAGCTCTTCGAGGGGAAGGCTGCCTTTGGGCATGTTGTTGCAGTCCTCAGTACATTGGTTTCCTCATCTGTAAAATGGGATCGTTTTGAAATTTAATTGAGATATTTCATTACTGAGCTCAGCTTGGAGTCTGGGCGAATGAAGAGATGGAAAGAAATGGGAGGAGGAGGAGGGAAGGCAGCAGTGGTAGTAAGGGTTTGCTAGGGCAGAAATAAGTTTGTCCTCTAGAAATTACTCCCCTTTCTGTGGTCATAAGAATATTTAAAAAAAAAAGATTTCCAGAAAGGCCCTCTTTGTTCCTTTGTGCCTTTCTCCTCTTGGACCCTCTACCCAGTTGCTGCTTCTCTTTTATCTCTTTCCCTCTTTCCCTCCTACCATGTCCATTCCCTGGATTATGGGGTGGCCATTCAACTGCAAGCATTGGCCTTTGGGTCTGCATGTGGTTCCCAGCGTGGACTCAGGCACTCACCATTACACAAACACAGCTGTCACTTGGGGCCTGGCTGAACAATTTCCACCCAGCCCTGTCTTTTGGGTGGGGGGCGGAGAAGGACCAACCGGAGACCCTCACCTGAGAATGCCCTGCTTGTGTAGCAGATTGGGGCCAAAAGATGAGGGTCTTCCCTCGTTGAGGTGGGGCCAGTGAAGCTAGCCTCCCCTTCTAAAAAAGTCATGAGGGTGTTTCCCATATGTTAGGGGGTTTGGGGATTATTTCAGACACATCACATTGACTTTAAAACCAGATGGAGAAATTTGTGGATTTCAGGGAAAAACCTCAGTGTTAATAACACTCAAACCAGTGGTGCGGGCTCTGGCGGTAGGCATGGCCCCACAGTTTAGCCATCCCTCACTTGGCCGTGTTCATAGCCTGAGCCAAGGTGACTGAATTCCTCTCATAACCATAATACTCATTCATCATGTGTGTTTATAGTAACTGACACACTTCAAGGCCATTGACAAAAAGCAGCCCGCTGATGGCCGAGGGTCTCACTGGTCATGCAGTGGGAAAGGACATTGGCCAAGCCTTGAGATCTGGGTAATATGTGACTTATCTCAGGAATGCCTGACTTTAAAAAATATACACAGAGCGACCCACAATGGACCCTTAAAACTCTATTTGCTGGCCTTATGCATTCTCTGCCTCATTAAAAATGTTGGTTGTTTAAAATTGCTGAGGGATAATTAAACAGGCCTGCAGTTGATTTATGGGAGACAAACAGAGCAACGAATGCACAGGAATATTGTGTTGTGAGTGAGGTAATTTATGAAGATGAAGCTAAATACTGATGGGAGAAGCCCAACTCAAGGTTGGGGCAAGAAGTCATATATCTTGAGAGTCCTTTAAGTCCATGGAGGCCAGAAACATCCAGGTGAGCATCACATCTTGATATCCTGGCCTACATTTTGAATGACAGCTTTTTAATCCTATCTCCAGGCCTGAAGAAATAATGAAATGAAAGACCGCACTCACACACACAAACACACGCATCCCCATATCCATCATGTAATCACAGAGGCTAAGCTATGTTTGGAATTTGATGTGGAATCAAAGGGAATGGTTGTGATAACAGGCTCTGGTGAGTGATTTTTTTTCTTTTTTTTTTAAAGAATTATTTATTAATTTTAGAGAGAGAGAGCATTGGTGAGAGAGGCAGAGGGCGAGGGAGAAAGAACCTCAAGCAGACTTTGTGCCTAGGGCAGAGCCTGACATGGGGCCTGATCTCACCACCCCGAAATCACAACCTGAGCCCAAACCAAAAGTTGGATGCCTAACCGACTGTACCACCCAGGCACCGGCGCTTTCTCTTTTCAACATGCTGTCTTTCCCAGCAGTGTGGCTAATACTCCCCGTAAGGCTGTTTTTACAAGTTATAAATTGGAGGGTGTGGGTACAGTTAATGGAGTCTGGACCTTCAGTCTGGGAGTTCGGCGGGGTGGGCAAGGTTTCCTTTATATCTCTTTGTGGTGAAGCTCGTAGTAAGAGAACAAACAAGATGCACAGAGGCTGATTTCCATGGGGGGAGACTGTCTTGGAAGGCAGAGGATATCTGAGATTTTCAGGCACTTGAGTTTTTCACTTGAAGAGCTCACTGTTCTTCTGGGAGCAGCCTCAGTCAGCAGGTGGGCATCTCGACAGGAGCCCTACCTTTCTGTGGCCCCGGCTACCACGGCAGCTTCAAGAAGCTGCCCTGAGGTCAGTGCTTATGAAATCATAGGCTTTGTGTTTCCCTCTCTGCCTTATCACTCTGGTTCCTCAGTGGTCAGTCAAGCCTGGGAAGCCCTTAGAAGGGCTGATTCTCTTGCCTCAGAAGACAACCCCTTCCATTCGGGGAGCTGGTCCTAGCCAGCAACCCCCTGGATGCAGCCATGCAGTTCTATGTCACTTACTTCTTGGTGCCCTTTCTCTCACCAGCTCTGCCCTTAGCATGTTTCAGTTCCCCCTAGAACCAATTGTAGGGCTCAATACCCAACCTGGAACCCCAGCTTGGGTGTGCTTGGGTCTGAGGTCCAGCTCCACTTTCTCTGCTGAGGTCCAGCTCCACTTTCCCTGTGTCATCCCAGATGGGCTCCCTAAGTGTCCCATAGCTCCCAAGGGAAAAAGAAAATTGAGCTCTAGGAATGGCCACAGGTCAAAATAGTGCCCATTAGTTTGCCTACATGGTCCCTTTCTTGAAGGTCCTCCTCATAAAATCAGAGTGATCCTTTCCATTTGAGCTCTACCTTCCCTTCTTATGCTCACCAAGTCAGAAATCCCATCCTCCTTTGACTCTGTCCAGCTCTCTGCTTCTGTGTTTGTTTGAATGTCACCCTTTTTGTTGGGAATGACCTTCCTGTTGCTCCCATGAAAACATCAGCTCCAACATTAAACTCTGCCGGTTTCCTTCTGTCAGAAACCACCTCAGAATCTGAGTGACTTCTTTCTGCTCAGAATCCCAGAGCCATCCACAAATTACCACTAAAGACTTCTTTGTTCTAGCAAATGAAACATTTTACCAACCTGGTTTGAGTTACTGTGTGAACTTGGAAATACTTAAAATGCTTAAAATACTCCTGGATGCAGAATTAAGTTGATTTAAAATGTCCTTGTCCTCAGTTTGTTTGAATTGGTAAATTTATTACATGGAAAAAAATCAAAATCAATGACTATATTTCCCCTCCCCAGTAAACCCAAACCCGAATCTTAAAAAAAATTGCAAATGTTTACCTTTTTCCATTTTAATGTCTCTAAGACTTACAGAGACAGTCACATTCTTGAGCTTTTAGTGTTTCTGTCATATTTATCAGTGATTTAAACGTAAGCCCATTAACAAAGTAGAACTTGTTGTTTAGATTGGAAATGAGAGTGCCTCTGTTCTGTGAAATGCCAAGGAAACTCCCCATCCCCAACGGTGGTGCTCGAGCTTTTACAACCAGATCCAGGAAAAGTTGGTTTCCTTTGTACATAAATAGGAAAGCTGTCTTGCCGTACATGTGACTCAGAGACCGGCACTCTGGTCTGGGGAAAATGACATTCTCTTCTATCTAGGAGTCAAAGTATTTGGATGATCTGTGACAACACTTTCAGAAGCCAGAATGTGAAGCAGAGTCAGGATTATCAGTAAATAGAAACAAGTTGTCGATTCAGGGCAGACTGACCCTGTGAAGATTTCAAGGGCAGCAAAGCCATCAGACCCGAAGCCTCACACTGAGGTAGGTTACTGCTGTGCCGTCTTGCTGAGTCTGGAGATGGACAAGTGTTGGGGGTGTGTGTGGGAAAGGATGCAGTGGGGGTGGAGGTATCTGTGGGTATGAAGATCTCGAGGAAAAAAAACCCACATTGTCGTCTGAAAGAAGATAAATGAAAATTGTTGGAGCAATAGGCCTCCAGGGACTAATTACTTGTCTGCTATAATTCAGGGGCTGCTCCAGTGACTTACATTGACTCAACATGTCAAGTGTCAGTTCTGTGTTATGAAATAAAATACATGATCTTTTAATGTAAACAGTACAGAAATGTTCTCTAATGTCCCAAGTCATTAGTCACATTGGACACATTCAGTGCCCTATGACTTGTCCCCACGGTTCTGTGCCTGGAGGTCACCTGGTGTGTAAAAAGAAACGGTAGAAGAATTAAGTGGCGCAGCCATGTAATTCAACCCCACGTAGGCACCTTGGTCACCTGGAGGCTGAGGAACATTCAAACAGTGCTCGGGGAGGCTCAGGCTTTACTAGCATGTGGGGTTGTACATTCGGAATCCCAGGGTGATCCCAAACAAAGTCCCCCAAATGTCCCTATCTGCATTCTGCTTTGTTTTTTGTACCTTGTTGCAGGAGATCGGCGGGAGGGGGCCGGCCCATTGGTGCCCCGGGAGGGTTTGACTCGGGGTGGGGGGAGGGTAAAATACATGGGCTTCCCATCACACCCTCAGCTTCCTAGCCCTGCAGCATGCTGTGTGGGCTGCCTCGGTTTCTCAGGTGTCTTGTGCAGATCAAATACAAAGTTTACTTAAAGCAGGCAAGAAGGTGCACACCGAGAGCAAGCAGTGAGTGCCAACATTGTTTAAATAGTCTTTTAGGGACAAATACACGCTGACATTTACTCTGTGCCAGGCTCTGTGCGAGGGTGAAGAGGAGTGAGACTATGCATTTGGGAGCACAGGCCCCTGTTCTAGCTGCTGCTTCTCTGTCTCCTGGTTCAAGGTCTGACAAATAACACAAACCCGAGGTCTGTTGGTTGAAATTAAGACAGGATCTCTACCTTCACACTTCATTCCTTCCCTAGTTTGGAAATAAAATCTTATTCATCAAGGATCAACCAGGGAAAGAGAAACCTCTCTAAGTATTTATAATAGAGGGACCTGGGTACCCAGGTGACAGGATGGCTGCAAGGCACAGCATGGACACATTGGAGGGAGCTATGAATCCCCTGAGTTAGAGGAAACAGGGGGGCAAGTGTTGCTAGGGGTCCAAGCTGAAGGGGCATCTTAGGGAAACTGGGAGCTTGGCTTGTCCGGAAGGAGCTGGAGATCTAAGGATCTAAGATCTTAGATCTAAGATCTAAGGAAGATTGCCAGGGATAACACTTGGGTGTGAGGAAATGGTGAAGGGGAGATACCCAGGCCTCTCCCTTTCTTGCATTCTCTCTACCAGTGTCTCTGTGGGTGAATCCTGCCATAAACCAGCTGGCACAAGAGTCCAGGCCACACGGCCTAACGGGGTCAGTGCCTCCTGCCTGATGCTCCATCCCCATAAAGCAGAGAAGACGAATTGGAAATGGCTCTGAGGGTAGACAGGTCCAGGATCAACTTTTCTTGCATTTTCACTCGACAGCCTAGGCATTAATTTTCTTAATGTACTTAGAAATCTCCACAAAATCTCTATGAATGGTGCCTTCTCACCTCATTTACTATATGAGGAAGCTAAGGCTCCGGGGCATCTGGTAAATGGCTCTGGGCCACCCAGTTTGCTCATGGCCCAGCGGGACTCAGAGTTAGGTCTCCTAACCCACATCCAGCGACCCTCCTTCCTCCATGCCACCCCGAGAACTTTACTTTTCTTCTCTTAAGCTCTAAGAAGTTCCTTTCACTCATGAAAGTTGTGCATTTATAGTGTTGTTCAAGTTCTCTGTTTCCTTGTTGATCTTCTGCCTAGTTGTTCTTTCCATTATGGAAAGTGGGATATTTCAGAGCCCGGCTATTAGGCTTGAATTGTTTGTTTCTCCCACCGTTTCTATCAGCTTTGCTCCAAGCAATTTGGGGCTCTGTTGTGAGGTGCATACATGTGGACAATTGGTACGTCTTTCTGATAGATTAATCTTTTTGTAATTATAAAATGTCCCTCTTTTTTTAAAAGTAGCATTTTGGGTCTTAAAATCTATTTTGTCTGATATTAATATAGTCATTGCAGGTTTCTTATAGCGGCTGTTTCTACAGTATGTGTTTTCTATCTTCTCACTTTCAGCCCATTCTTTTCTTTGAATCTAAAGTATGCCTCTTTTAGACAGCATATAACTGTTTTATATTTATCCAGTCTGACAAACTGCCTTTTGATTGGTTTATTTAATTCTTTCATATTTAACATTATTGCTATAGTTGGATTTATATCCGCCATTTTACTTTTTGGTTCCTATATGTCTGCCTTTTTTTTTTCAGCTTTAGCATTTTAAAAGGGCATGTTACAAAACTATAGATTGGGTTTTACGTGCAAAATTTAATAACAAAATATTACTTTGCTTTCCCTCCTTTGTACAAGAATCTCCCTCAAGGTCTTCCCTATGAAGAACACAAAAACCTCTTTTTCACCTTGCAGGTCCTGGTGAGGTGCTCTGGGGAGGGTTTGAGGGGCTCTGGGAGAGTCAGATGCCTTTGGTAGGTGGGATGAGATGTGACAAGGAAAACAGCCACTAGCATCTCAGCCATCATTCTCCCTGCCCTGCACCCCTTTAGAGACAACTCTTCAAGTTTCTTCTCACTTGAGGCCTGTGAAGAGGTTGGTACCTGAATGGTAATAGAATTCTGGGGGCGCCTGGGTGGCTCAGTCATTGGGCGTCTGCCTTCGGCTCAGGTCATGATCCCAGAGTCCTGGGATCGAGCCCCGCATCGGGCTCCTTGCTTAGCAGGAAGCCTGCTTCTCCCGCTACCATTCCCTCTGCTGTGTTCCCTCTCTCGCTGTGTTTCTCTCTGTCAAATAAATAAAATCTTCAAAAAAAAAAAAAAAGAAAAAAAAAAAAAAGAAAAGAATTCTGGACCTGACCATCATTGTGCACAAGGCCCAGGAGGGAAGCTCTCTGTGGATCGTAATCAGGGTAAAGCACCTTCTCCTACAGTTACCAACACCAAGGCACCATTCTTTCGGAAACTGCAGGGTTGTTGCAAACGATAACACACAAGCCAATTTGGCAAAGTGGAAAATATCTTTATGATATTATCAAGTAAATAAAGCAAGTACAAAATTATACCTTTTGCTGAGGGCCCCACACACAACAGAAGGTACATGTGGACGGTCCTTTGGGGAGGGAGGGGTGGGACACAAAGCTCCAAAAACATTTTTTCTTGTCATAGTTGAATGGCAATGTTTCTGCTGCTTTACTTTTGTTACATGTCCTTTATTGTGATAATATTTTTTGGTTTTTGGCTTAAGAAGCAATAAAAACATGAAAAATTAACGAAGGACTGATAAAAAGGAGCAAGGGAGGGAAAGAGGTAGAAAGGGAGAGAAGACAAAGGAAGGGAGGTCAACCTTATTTGGGCTGCAGGCAAAAGATAATCCCTTCAAGTTTGAAGGCAGCTACAGCTGATGAATAATGAAAGGAGATCTGAGCTCCATTTGTGTTTTAATATTTACTTAGGGTGGTAAAAAATTGGGGAAAAATAAAGTAAGGTATCAGGGGGAGTTCAAGACCTGAAATGGACCATCTGAAACATGATCTTAAAAAAGATAATGTAATTCTAGTCCAAAGATTTTAATTTCACACCAGGGAGTAGGAAACTTCATGGTCTGTAAAACATTTTTTAGTCTGGTTATTTGCCCTGGGGGAGGAAGCAGAAGGCTCATCTCTGCCTCCCCGGCCTCGCTGAGCTGCATCTCCCTGCTCCTGGCTCCTGTCCTATGCTGCTCTTGTGACTCGCCCTGAGACAGGTCTACTAGGCCAGCTGCTTCTGAACCCCCACATCCAGGACCCCATTTCCCCTCAGATGTCACCTCCATGGAGCCTTCCTGAGCCCTATATCCTATTTTTCAAAGGCACTCGAATACCCTACAGTTGTGTCCCAGAGCTCCGTGACTCGGTCTTCCTAGAAGAGACCAGGCTCTCTAGGGCTGCAGCATGCATTACCTGCCAGGTGCCTTTCTATTGTGTCCCCTTAGCTAAGCGGGGACGGCATTTGTCAGAATTCTCTGCCTGGAAGTGCTTGGAGTGAGCAGAGACCGCACTTGGCATGAGAGGCCGGAGGCTGCGGGCGAGGGAGCAGCCTGCCTGCTTAGATAGAGGTTAGCGCGCTGTCCTCGCCCGCCCACTGGCCCACCCAGTCTGAATGGGGCAGCCCCCGGGACTCTCCCTGTCCTTCAGCATCTCCTGCCCCTCCCCTCTGACTAGAGATCAGAAGGGCTCCAGTTGATCCTTCTCGGGTCTGGTGCTGCCCACAGGGGTCCGGGTTGTCTTTGCTTCCCACACTTCATGTCAGTCACCCCTCTCCAGCTGCCTGTCCCACACACTCCAGGCTCCGTTGTACGAGGTGGGAGCAACACCCTCGCACGGAGCGTGTCTGGCCAAATCCCTGCAGTAAAGGTCCGCCATAGGTCCTGGCGCTTCTGCCCAGCAGCGGAATGCTGACGGAGGCCCATCTGCAGGCTGCCCTTTCTCATTTTTGGGCCAGGCCAGGGACTAGGTTGGATTTCTTCTTTGCAAGTTCAGGTACTTGCAGACACAGGCTAGTTTGGGGGCTTCATTATCTTCAAGCTGGTATCTCATGGCAGGGCCCCCAGTGGGGCGAGTCAGGGCCAGACAGGGCCTGGCTGGCGTCTCAGACCTGGAAGAGGCTAGGTTTTTCTGGGGTTCGCTTTGCCATGAGACTACTTCTCAGAGCAGGTGCTCAGGGATGGGACTCACTTTGATGGCTATAATTTCTCTGATGCTTTCATCTGATCAGATGGCCTGGAGATGGAGTGCACCCCCAGGAGGAGATGGGGTATGCCCCTAGAATTGGGTGGGTGTTCTCAGGGCAGCTGTGACTCTGTAGACTCATGCTGTGTCCTTGCTAGGAAGCCCTCGAAAGGGATGCAGCCTCTTCGCTCCCTTTGGGCACAGGTGTCTTGGCCTCTCTGGTCTTTTTATTCCCTAGGTTCTTCCAACTGGAGGACACACTGTGGCTGCTGACTTGATTTGTGGGCCCTGATTATTAGGATTCACCCATGCTCTGGGCCCTACCAACATCCATCCACCCTGTCACCTAACAATGGGGCAATACGGCCACCATGCTTCCGCCCCTGAGAATCTTTCCCACCTCAGGGAGTTTCTGTGTGGGACAAGGGTAATTTGTGGGGTGTCCAGTGAAGGAGGGAGGCCAAACTATCCCTCCCATTGGTCCTTTCTGTTAGAAATTTTCAGTTGGGTAAATGGTGGCACCATGTCGTCCTTCCCACACCAGTGTCCCATCCATGAGAAATGACCAGGTCAGTGGAATATCACATGGGCTGTCTTAGAGAACTGACCTCCAGGCTTACTTCTCTCTTACTCTTCCGTAAAGCTCTCTGATGTGCACGGTGCCATGGTCACCATCATAGACCATCAAACGTGAGCTCTCCAAATGACTGGAGACATTCCGCTGCCCCCCAGCAGCTTCCTGTCACTTTCAAAAGGGCACTGGATGTCAGAGAAGGGACACGGGCATATTTGGGGTGATCCACTGACTAGGGCCACACTCCCGGGTTCGGAGCTCCCAGGCTGAATCGTGGACTCCCAGAACTGATAGGCTGAAGCCCTATTCCCCAGTGCCTCGGATGTGGCTGTATTTGGAGACAGGGCTTTTAGAGTGGTGACTAAGGTAAAAGGAAGACATTAATTAGTGCGGGCCCTAAGCCACGACGACTGGTGTCTTTATACAAAGAGGAGACAGGACACAGACACACACAAAAGACTCTGAGGACAAAGGGGGAGATGGCCATTGATGAGCCAAGTTGAGGAAACCTCAGAAGAAATCAACCCTGATGGCTCTTGATAGCAGACATCCAGCCTCCAGAACTTCGAGAAAATAAATTTCTGTTGCTTAAGCTCCCCAGTCTGAGGTATTTGATTATGGCACCGCTAACCAACTACCACAGGTGGTGACTTAACTGATCTCCCATTTCCCCTCATGGCCTGGATGACCCCTGACTTGGATGTATTCGGTTCCCACTCGGTCAATGTTCATTCAGCAGAACAACATTGAAAGCACGTGGTTAGTTCCTTTTTTACATTTCCTGTGTTTTTTTTCCCGATGTTTTGAGCCTGCCAGTTTTAGGATTTAGAGGACCCACTGTGGTGCCTGGCCTACGCTGGCTGCCTTGATTTAGGGCACAGGTCGGGGGGCATTTCAACACGGAGGAGGGGGACACGATTGAGAGGTTCAGGAGCCTGAGACCCAGGTCTGCAGGTCCTGCTCCAGTGGGGTCGGTTTCGTGCCCCTCAGTGTCCCTGCATCCTGCTCCTGCGGCCTCTCCTCCTCCATGGCCTCCTCTTCCCTGGCCTCCACCTTGACTGAGGAATTCCAAGGGCACAGACACGGAGAGGGCCAGGTCACAGATCTAAGGGTGGCCACACCTTGAATGTGAATGTCATGGACTCGGGATCTCCCTTTGTCTGCCTCGTCTTGAGTCCTAGTGATGGTGAATTGTACTTGCCAGCCTTAAATATTCTGGCTCTGGGATGTCAGAAAACCCTGTATGTTGGCCTGCTTTCGGTTTCGTCACATATATGGACAGCAGGGCATTCTGTCTGCATGGGAACCAAGAGCGTCTCTATTCCCACTGCTGCCCATCCGTTAAAGGGTTATTGTAGCCACAGTCACACCTTCACTTTCTGTGGTTTACAGTTTCCTGACCACTTTTACAAGCTTTTTTGTTTTGCTGCATTATGTTCTTGTCTCTGTTTCATAAATATAAAATTAAGATTGGGGAAGACCATATTCTCCCAATGATCGTGCAGCTATGCTGATTCCTAGTGCAGGACAAATGTCTCCTCGGCCTGTGCCTGTGTCACCGCATCTTCTCAGTTGCTTCCTTATCTCTGCGCTGCAGTCCCAGCAGAAGGGACCCTGGGTAACTCAGCCCAGTGCGCTACTCTGCACATGAACTAGGGAAGAAGAAGCCTCCCCCAAATCCATGAGATCAAGACAGTCCCTTTCAGGGAAGCCTGTTGGTTTCTGATCTCCCCAGCTTTCCCAGTTCCCTGGGTCTGGGTCTATGAGGAGCCCCCTGTCCTCTATCACCTGCAGACCTCAGGCAGCCTGTGCTTATCAAGAATATCAGCCACTGACTTTCCCAACCTGGCTCAGAAAATACCACTGTTTTTCCAAGTCCAAGTCCTGGACTAACTGGGTAGTAGAGAGAAGTAGTCATTTTTTTTTTTTTTTGAGTATTATGGTACCTTCTCCCACCTGTACCACTGAGAAATAAATCATTGGCCTTCTATTCTGAGAAGGTTTGGTGATTATGTGTCCAATTCTAGCATCACTCAGAATCTACTTATGCTCTGCAAGCTTCAGGACTCGTAGGGTCCTGAACAGCCCTTGGTGGCCAATACCCACCTATCTTAAGACTCGAGGTAGCATGGAGCATCTGAGTTTTAGCTTATCTCAGCGCCCTTCTGCATTGGCTTAATGTAGAATTGGGCTCTACCTTCTTTCCTCTTTTGCCTTCTTCAGGAGAATTTGCCATTTGTCCTGGCCTGGCTTCCAGTCAGTGCTGGACTTGATGTTTTAAGCCGTCTTCCTGGGGTTCTACATCTGTAGTGAGTAGAATTCCCAATTTTCCACCCCTGGTATACATACCCCAAGTAATCTCCTCCTCTTGAGCAATACTGAAAATGTTGGATTTAACTGCTCTGATCAGGTTTCAAAGGTGAAAGTCAATTTACAGGTAAAATTAAGGTCCCTAATCAGTGATTTTGATAATCAAAAGAGAGATCACCTGATCCCTTAAAAGGGACTGGGCCATGCCTGAAGAGAGATTCCAAACAGGAGAAAGATCCTATCATCCTATCACTGGCCTTGGGGAAGTAAGCCTCCATGTCGTAAGAGGGCGCATAGGCAGAAGCTGAGAGGAACCTCTAGCCAACGACCTCCAGCTGGCAAGGAATCTAGGCCCAGGGTCCTACACTAGCAAAGAGCTGAATTTGGCCAATAACTATGTAAGCTTAGAAGTGGAGCCTGAGCTCCAGCAGGGAATGCATCCTGGCCAACACCTTGATGCCAACCTTGTGAGGGACGCTGCCCAGACATCTAACCTATAGAAACTGTGAGTTAAAAAACACAAGTTATTTCAAGCTTCTAAGTTAGTGGTGGTTTAGTATACATCAGTAGAAAACTAATGTAGTGCCCTACTTTTATCTCTACCCAGCATAGGGGGTTGGTTTTTATCATCACTATTAGAGCTTCGTTGTTCTCTCTGCCAGTGTTTGACTTCTTGATTGGCTTGCATCCTGGAATCCCATTCATCAGACACAACCTGAGCCCATGGTATACATGATAAATCCTGGCTTCTGGGCTATAGTTCATCTTCCCCAGCGTCAGCCCCCATGGCTCCATGCACCTAAGTGAGTAGAAAGGAAGGAGAAGGTTTGGATCCCATGGTTCTTCTCCAGTGGGCTCCATTCCACATAACTATGCTTCTAGTTCCCATCAGATCTTTTCCAGGATCTTACAGGAATAAATAAAAAAAACCCAGCCGCTTGAGATCAGGAACTCTCTCCCAAGGTTTCCCTAAAGAAGGTAAAAAAAAAAAATGTTCTATTTCTACAAACCCAGACCACAGTAACTTGAGACTAGCTAGAGAGGAGTGAACATTTTTTTTGAAATTATAGTGGCTTCTCCCATTTGCAGGGTTGAGAAATTATTGACCATCATTTCTTGGGAGACTTGGTGATTTATTTGAGAAATTCTTAGGAGGGATTGCAATGAGAGAAATCTCAACAAAGTTCCAAAGCTGCTGAGCAGCCTATTTAAAAATATGCTATATATTCAGCAAGCACTTAGGGTAAACCACAGGAAAAATACAGGAGAAAATTAATTCCCTGTCAAATACAGTTGGAAATGTAAAACACAAAAATGTATTAGTAAAGATGGAAAATGGAGTAAGACCTCTGCTTGATTTCTGTTTATCAATCAATAGTATTAGGTTTTTTAATTTTTTTTTTATTTTGGTGTAATTGAAGACTCATAGGAAGTTGCAAAAAATGGTACACAGAGTCCATGTCCCTTCACCCAGCTTCCCCCAATGGTGACATTTTATATAACTATAGTATAATATTAAATACAGAATTGACATGATACATGTTATGGGTTGAATTATGTCTGCATTCCCCCCCCCCCCAACTCCTGCAATATATGTTGGAGTCCTAGCTTTCCAGTACCTTAGAATGCGAACTTCTTTGGAAATATGGTTGGGTGATGAAATTAGTTAAGATGAAATCATACTAGAGTAGGATGACCTCCTAATCCACTATGACTGGTGTCCTTTCAAAAAAATGGTCATATAAAGACAAAGACACTCAAGGGAATTTTATGTGATGACAGGCAGAGATTTGAGCTATGCAGCTGCAAGCCAAGGAATACCAAGGATTGCCAGTCAACCACCAAAAGCTAAGATTAGAGAGGTTTCAGAGTGAGCATGTCCCTCCTGACACCTTGATTTTAAACCTCTAAACTTCAGAACTGTGAGATGATATATTTCTGTTGTTCTAAGCTGCCCAGCTCATGGTACTTTGTTAGGAAATGGCTACAGTACAATACTAGACCAGACCACTGACTAAAGTTTTCACTACATTTTACAAGCATTCATTTATGTTCGTGTCTGTACGCATGTGTGCAGTTCTATACAATTTTATCCTATATACAGATTCACATAACCACACAAATAAGAAATGTTAAAAGGATGAAAATCCTGGGAGGAATGGACTGGAAGAAAATATTTGAAAGCCACACATCTTGAAAGAATGTGTATTATTCTGCTTTGGGTGGAATAGTCTATGAATGTCTATTAGGTTCTGGTGGTTGATGATGTCATTAAGTTCTTGTATATCCTTGCTGGTGTGTGTGTGTGTGTGTGTGTGTGTGTGTGTGTGTGTGTGTGTGATGTGTGTGTGTGGTGTGTGTGTGTGCATTTGTCTAGTAGGATGATGGATTTTTGAAACTTCTGGTTATAATTGACATTTCGTATATTTCTCCTTAAAATTTTATGAGTTTCTGCTTCAGGTATTTTGAAGCTCTATGGTTTGGTACATACATATTTAGAATTACTACATCTTCTTGCTTTCTTTTACCATTATGCAATATTCCTCTTTGTCCTTGTTAATTTTATATTCTCTGAAGTCCTTCTTATCTGATGTTGATACAGCCCTCCTTCCTAAAAAATTTATATTTTCATGCTATGTCTTTTCTTATCAACAATTCAGCTACCGATATCACAATATATTGTATTTCCTGTAGACAGCGTACAGTTAGGTTATGTTTCCTACTCACTTGCTAATTTCTGTCCTTTAATTGGTATATTTAGACCATTTGCATTTAAAGTAATTATTGATATGTTAAGGCTGAAGTGTGCCTTTTTATTATTTGTTTCTATTTATTCTCTTTTGTTGTTCCTCAATTTCCTTTTTCTTGACTTCCCAGAGGTTATTTAAAAATTATTTATAATTTAATTTATTTTTAGTACTTTTGAGTGTGTTTCTATGATGTGTGATTTTTCCTTATTTTTTTTCTTTATGGTTGCTCTTAGTATTACAAGTATAAAGGACTTAAAACTATCTATTGTTATCAACATTATGTCACTGAGTAAAATGTAGAAACCCTATGTCCACTTGATACCTTTATCCTCCCCATTTTGTTTTATTATTATTATTTTTTGAGAGATGGGGAGAGGGGTAGAGGGTGAGAGAGAATCTTAAGCAGGTTCCATGCTCAGCACAGAGCCACTCACAGGGCTTGATCTCAAGACCCCAAGATCATGACCTGAGCCACAATCAAGAGTCCATTTTAACTGACTGGGCTGCCCAGATGCCCCTAAGCTCCCCATTTAAAAAAATCTACTTTTCTTAATATTTCTTCTGCATAAATTGAATGCACTTAGATGATGTTATAATTTTTTTTTTTTTTAAGATTTTATTTATTTGACAGAGAGAAACACAGCGAGAGAGGGAACACAAGCAGAGGGAATGGTAGCGGGAGAAGCAGGCTTCCTGCTGAGCAGAGAGCCCGATGTGGGGCTCGATCCCAGGACGCTGGGATCATGACCTGGGCTGAAGGCAGACGCTTAACGACTGAGCCACCCAGGCGTCCCGATGTTATAATTTTTTGCTGAAATCACCAATCATAATTTAAAAACATCATGAGGAGAAAGGTAGTCTACTATTTTCCCATTTATTTTTCATTATCCCAAGTTTCCTTCTGTTGTAATTTCATTTGTGGTTGGAGGACTTTAAGCCATTCTCTAAGAGTAGATCTGCCTATTTCAAATTCTCTTAGTTTCCTTCATCCAAGAATATCTCTATTTTCTTTTCATTCCTGAAGGATACTTTCACTTGGGATAGAATTTGGGGTAGATAGTTTTTTTCATTCAGTACTTGAAATCTTCTGTCATTTCTGGTTGGCCTTCATGGTTTTTAGATAAGTAATAAAACCTTATAACAACAACAACAACAACAAAAAGGAAATCTGCTGTTATTTGAGTCATTGATACCCTACTGGTAATATATCATTTCTATCCATTTTTAGGATGTTTTCTTTTTTCTTTAGTTTCCAGAAATTTGACTATGATGTATCTTGGCATGAATTTCTTTGCGTTTTCCTGTTTGGGGTTTGCTCAGCTTCTTGACTCTCTAAATTTATATTGTTGACCATGAAATTTTCAGCCATTATTTCTTTGGATATTTTTCAGCTCCACACTCTTTCTTCTCTCATTCTGGGTTTTTGATGGCATGAATCTTAGATGATTCTTGTTGATGTCCCATATGTCCCTGAGGCTGTTCCCATTATTTTCTCAGTCTTTTTACTCTCCGTTGTTCAGATTGGGTAATTTATATTTTTGTATCTTCCATATCCTGATTCCTTCCTCTGTCCCCTCCATGCTTCCTTTGAGACCATTCAGTGAGTCTTAAAAAATCTGATTATTGTAAGTTTTCTGCTCAGATATTTTCATTTATTTCTTTTCTTTTTTAATTTATTTTAAAACTTTTTATTGACATTTATAAAGGACTTTATTTTTATTTCTTCTATTTCTTTGCTGAGATTTTATGACTTTTCATTTGTTTCAAGATGGTTCATAATTGCTCAGTGAAGAATGATTACAGTTGCTGCTTTAAAGTCCTTGTTGAATAATTCCAACATCTGAGTCATGTTCTTAGAATCTGTTGATTGCCTTTTCTTATTCGTGCTATGACTGTTCTGGTCTTGTTATGATGTGCAGGTTTTTTTTTTCTTTTTGTATCATGGACGTTTTGGGTATTATGTTGAGAATTTCTAGATCCAATTTTGTTCTTTTTTAGAAGGCACTCACCTTGGTTGTGTATAGTGCACAGGTTCAGGTAGGGATGGATGTTTCACCCCACTTAGCCCTACTCATATCAGGATGGGGGAGTTAGAAGTGGGGAACTGCTAGCATTGCCTCACTGATGATGAGTTGGAGTGGAAGGTCAGTTCCCCAGTCAGCTCTGCTGACACCGTGGTGGGGGTGGTGAGTGGAGGGTATTTTCCATTGATATTGGCTAGAGGAGAACAATTATTGTCAAAAAGTCTGTCTCTTCTGTTGGATTGCCATTTTACCAGTCCTACAGCTATAGGAATCAGGCTTTGCTTGGGGATTTTTGTCTGTACCTCTTGGTAGTTCCATGTTGCGGGCTTCTCCAGTGCCCTACCTGAATTACATGGAAGCATAAAGAAAATCTAAGGACTTCACTGCTATGTTGTTCCTCAAGTCCCAAGGTTGCATTATTCTTAAGAAGTTGCATTATTCTTAAACTTTTTATTTTTATTTATTTATTTATTTAAATTTTTATTAACATATAATGTATTATTTGCCCGAGGGTAAATGTCTGTGAATCGTCGGGCTTACACATTTCACAGCACTTAACAGCACATACTCTCCCCAATGTCCATAACCCAGCCACCCTACCCTACCCACCCACACCCACCCCCCACCCCCCCTCCCCCCGCCACCCTTAGCTCGTTTCTTGAGTCTAGGATTCTCTTATGGTTTGTCTCCCGCCCCATCCC
>CM053617.1:38265058-38280849 GCA_028646535.1 Procyon lotor | reverse complement strand
AGAAGCTTTTTATTTTGATGTGGTCCCAGTAGTTTATTTTTGCTTTTGTTACCCTTTCCTCAGGAGACATATCTAGAAAAAAGTTACTACAGTCGATGTAAAAGAAGTTACTGCTTGTGTTCTCTTGTAGGATTTTTTGGTTTCTGGTCTCATGTTTAGGTTTTTAATCCATTTTGAATTTATTTTTGTTTACGGTATAAGAAAGTGGTCCAGTTTCATTCTTTTGCATATTGATGTTTAGCTTTCCCAGCACCATTTCTTGAAAAGACTGTTTTTTTCCCTATTGGATATTCTTTCTTGCTTTGTCAAAGATTAATTGACCATATAGTTGTGGGTTTATTTCCCGGTTTTCTATTTTGTTCTATTGATCTATGTCTATTTTTATGTCAGTATCATACCATTCTGATTACTACAGTTTTGTAATATACCTTGAAGTCTGGAATTCTGATGCCTCCAGCTTTTCTTTTCTTTTTCAAGATTCCTTTGGCTACTGGGGGTCTTTTGTGGGTCCATATAAATTTTAGGATTGTTTGTTCTAGTCTTTGAAAAATGTTGTTTCCAAAAAACTTTCATTTCTGTTATCTCACTGATCCCCACAAATCACTATGAAGGAAGCAATCAAAGCCAAGATGATTTATCTCTGTTTTACAGACAAGGAATTGGACTTGGAGAAGTAGATCTGAGATGAGAATTCTATTATCTTTTTTTCTGGTATTTTATTATTTATTTGACAGAGAGAGAGATCACAAGTAGGCAGAGAGGCAGGCAGAGAGAGAGAGGGAGAAGCAGGCTCCCTGCTGAGCAGAGAGCCCGATGCGGGGCTCAATCCCAGGACCGTGAGATCATGACCTGAGCTGAAGGCAGAGGCTTTAACCCACTGAGCCACCCAAGTGCCCCTGAGATGAGAATTCTAAAACTTCTGTTGTTTGAGTCACTGCTCTTGCTTAACATAATATCCATGTCATTTGATTGAATTAATGATAGTAGGACCTCTTCAAAATGATCAACCCCATCTTTATTGACAGAGAATGAATTGTTCATGGGCTGTACCTTGTTTCCTAGCCTGAGGACTGGGGGAGAAGGTAGGGAGTGGAGGGACACGTTGGTGGATTGAGAACATCTGGTTTGCATTTGGCGATGGAAGGGATAATGACTCTGTTACGCAGGCCTGGAGTTTCTCTTTCTGATTAATCATCAGGGGCTGCAGTGGTATATTCTGGAGCAGGACATTAGCATTAGTACAAACTGAGGCAACTTTCCTGTGAATACTAGAGACTTAGGGTCATCTGTAGTAGAGGATTGCACGTACAGATGTTTCGGTGGTGGAAGAGTCACGCCAGGCTGGGGCTAACAAAGCCAAAGGCAGCAGGAAGTTGGCCGAAGAGATCACTGTACATGTTTGCTGATGGATACACTTAAGCCGCAGACATTCATGCTCTGCTGAGCCGGGGGTGTCTGGTGGGCTGCTTAGCAAGTTTTACGATCCCATAAACCCTCTAAGTAGAAGGTCAGATGAAGACTCAGGGCTCCATACCACAGAGCACGATAAGGCTTGATTAGGATGTTGTGCACGCCCAGCATGCTACTGACAGGTAGCCTAAGGGGTCCTGTGGTCCGACCGCCTCTCTCTGAAAAGCCTCCTTGTCTCCCAGGACCACAAAGTCAAGTTCCCGTGGAATGTGCCCCAGTTATCAAGCTGATGCCATGTGTGGGTTTTACGCTAGTGTCGGCTATCTCACCCGTGTTATATGAACAACACTAAACCAATACTTTGGGCAGACAAGGAAGAGGACAGGGTTGCTGTGCAGGGGGGTTTCTTAGACAGCCCTCTGCCTCTCTACAAGCCATTTACATACGTTTTTGTATGTTGTTTCCAATGCTACACATGCAGTAGGTTTTTCTGCCACACGAGCTGGGTGTATGACTCCCTATCCCCTAATTTTTCTAGGTGGCAGGATAATTTAGTTCTATTTTTAATGACTGTATTAAATGATCAGGTTTGGAACTGACATATTTGGATTCTTCCTGCTTCCCTTGTAATAGGAAAGCAAAAGGAATTGACATTTAGATTTCTGTGATAACCTTTAAACTTACCAGCATATCTCCGGAAATTATGTGCTGCCTGTGAATGAAGAAAATGCCCTTTCTATTTCTTCCATTTGTCACGTCTGTAGCCTCTAAAGTGCCTCAATTACACATTCTGCTGGAAGCACCTGCTGGGCTAAATCTTTTCTGGGAACAGGGGACTCGGCTGGCAGTGTTGCAGCCTTCATGCCACGGTGTCCAGGTTTAGTCCTGGAATGACACACAGACACTGGGAGGAAGGGCCAGCTTGTTCCCCGGGTGAGGCTCTGGAAACCCCACCTGCCTCTCCCACTCCCTACCCCCCACTGCCCTCCAATCTCCACAGGTCCCACTGTGTCCCGCTTTTCCTTTCTTATTCTGCTCCCCTAGACTAGAATTTATGAACATTCTGCAGAGAGGATTCCCTAGGACCCTCACTCCAAGCTTTATTTTATTTCATTTTTTTTAGACTTTTGTATATGTCTAACAAGTTTAGCAGATTAGAATGGAGGAAAGAGGCTACATAGTTATAGAAAAATTTTTAAACAAAATGTATCCAAAGTGATTAAAACATTTTTTAAAAAGCACCAGAACTGATAACTGTGGTAGGCCAAATAAGGGCCCCCGAAGACATCCACGTCCTAATTCTCAAAAACTATGAATATGTTACTTTACATTGCAGTGGGGAATTAAGGCAGCAGATGGAATTACAGTAGCTAGCCAGTTGGCCTTGAGTTGGGGAGAGTATTCTGTATTATCCCTTTGGCCTGATGTAATCATGAGGGTCCTTAAAAGTGGGAGAGGGAGGGAGAAGGGTGAGCATCACCCTATGAGAAGGCCCTCCGCTGGCCTGTGCTGGCTGGGATGATGGCGGGAGGGGCTGTGGGCCAAGCCTCCTACAACTGGAAAAAGCGAGGAAACGGACTGCCCCCTAGAAACCCCAGTAGGAACCAGCCCTGCCAACACCTTGATTTTGGTCTAGTAAAACTGATTTCAGGCTCCTGACCTCCAGAACTATAAGATAATAAATTGGTATTGTCACTAACTCTGTGCTAATTTGACATAGCAGCAAGAAGAAACTAATATAATAACATACCCCAAAACCTAATTTCCCAAGCACTGGGACTATGAGCTTATTTGCTGTAGATGACGTAGGAATACCAGAACCTGGGCTCACCTAGAGGGGTGAGTGCTATGTGCCGGTGACTGCCATCCAGGCCTTCTCCCTCCGTGTGCTTGCTGTATCTCTCGTCGAGGGCTGCAGGATGTTTCCTTTCTTCTTTCGTGACAATGTGGCAGAGTTGGCCTAAACAGATCTGCTCGTTTCTAGCTAGGCCCGAAGAGGCCTGGCCATGCCCTCTGCAGCCCTCTTGGAAGCAACTGATCTGTAGAACGTCTGAGTACCTTGCTGAAGAGTGAGGCCTGGCAAGTCCCCAGCCATTCCGGCGGCCTCAGTGGGTGCGTCGGGTGGGAAGGAAGCCACCGTGGCCCTGCGGCCCCTGTCCAGTCCAGCAACAGCCCGCAGAGCGGCAGCAGCCATCCACTGAGCGTGGGGCAAATGTCTGAGCAAGTAATGCCAACCATGCATTTCAGATCATTTGTTGAATTTCTTCCAAGTGCCGCGTGCTGGCGGAGAGCGTGCTTCTTGGCAAGAGAGCAAGTTTGGTGCCTATCTGTGTCCCTTCCAGGTTACTGAAGCAAAGCATGACAAACTAGTGAACAATGAAACGTGTGTTTTATCATCAAAGGGGAAACCGAAGACCAGAAAGCCCAAGTCATTTTCCCAAGGCCACACAGCTAAATATAAATGAGGACTCATACTGAGAGCTGGGCTCCACACCTGCTGGGTTGGGTTGGTTACTCCTGCAAATCACATCTTTTATCCCACGATTATCTCAGATAAGCACCAAAGGCTGTCCAGAGTTCTGCTTGACCAAGGTTTAATGAAGTTAAAGTACACATTTTCCACACACTCTATTTTTCCGTTCTTTAAGGCTCTAAATTTTGTTGATGTAGCCTCACATAAAAGACTAACTATTACAGAGACAAACCACAAAATTTGATTAGGTTTCAATGGGCAGAAAACCATGTAGTCCAAATAAACGTAGAAATGATTGGTTTTGGGACTAATGGATGAAATGCTCCCAGCTATAGCTGCGCCCTTCCTACCTTCCTTAAAGGAATTTACGATACAGAAAGAGGCTGATTAAGCAGAAATGTCAATTAAAACATGTTTTCACTTCTGGGAATCATTCTGATTAAAACATATAATTCAGCTATGCTTAATTACTACGTATAAAGCACTTTCTGAAATGCTCTCTATTCCTTGGGGTATGTTCCCCCCTCTTTTTTTTTTTTTAAAGATTTCATGTATTCATTTGACAGAAAGAGATCACAAGTAAGCAGAGAGGCAGGCAGAGAAAGGGGGAAGCAGGCTCCCCGCTGAGCAGAGACCCCGATGCGGGGCTCGATCCCAGGACCCTGAGATCATGACCTGAGCCAAAGGCAGAGGCTTTAACCCACTGAACCACCCAGGTGCCCCTCCTTTTTTTTTTTTTTTTAAATGGAGGATCAGACTGTCCTTTTTTCGAAGCTCACAGAAACCTTATTTGTGGCCTACCATTGAATTTCCAACATTAAATATTCAATGCAGGGAGGTAAAGAAGGTCTGCCCCTCCACGTTCCTGAGTTTGAATGTACTGCTGGGAGTGGCGACGGAAATGCACGTGTTGGTTCATGTGATCTGAACCACAACAGATGCGTGTTATCTGAGATTGCAGCCTGTCTCTCCCATAATCTTTTATTTGATTTTTAGGAATTGGTGCAATTGGGATGCATCGTGCTGCATTCAGGTGGGTAATTCTACTGGGCAGGATTTTCAAGGAACCAGCAATCTGGCGGGTTGGTAATGTTTTGCTCTTCACAGGTGCATCTAACTGGGCATATTCGTTTCTTATGCTCCTGTGACAGGTCACCGCAAACCCGGTGGCTTCCAACAGCTCAGATTTATTATCCTCCATTTGGTGGGCCAGAGATCTGCAATGGGTCTCACTGTGCTCACATCAAGAATGGGGGGGGGATGCTTCCTTTGGGAACTCTGGGGGAGGGATCAGTTTCCTTGCTTTTTTCCAGCTTCCAGAGGCTACCCATGGTGAGCGGCTCCTTCTTCCATTTTCAGGGCCAGTGGTGTAGGGAATTCGAACCTCTCTGACTTATGCTCCTGCCTCCCACTTTCACTTACAGAGACCCCTGAGATCATATTGCGTGCCCTCCTACAGAGTCTAGGATCATCTCCCTACCTCACGGCCCTATCCTCAACCACAGCTGCAGAGTCCTTGGTGCTAAGTAGTGAAGCAGGTTCAAGGTGTGGGATTCGGAGGCAGATGTCTTCCGGGGCCGTCATTCTACCTGCTGCCATGGAATTTTCATGGGTGGCTGCTGGGCTGCTTTTCTGACCCACTCTGCACTGGCTTTCTCTCATGGACCTCCTCTATTGGGGGCTGAGGACCCTATGTTCTGGTTGTCATCCTGGGTGACCCATTTGTGTTGGTGACAGTGGCCTCCTGGGACCATGAGGGATGCCTTCAAATGGTAGGAAGACCCAGCTCCAGCTTCCACGGTGCTTCTCTCTGTCCTTCGATGCATCTTCCCGCAGATGGGGGACTTGGTGGGGCACTGCCTACTCTCGATGGTTCAGCATCTTGTCAACCTTGCTGCTGGGGCACCTTGGTGTTCATCCCAGACTGCTGGGTCTTGCTATGGTCCTTTACCTTCAGAGGAGCAGTCTTCCAGGCCTGTTGGGGATACGGTCTGCCCCGACCCTTCCCTGCCTTGGCTCCTCCTTAAGAGTGGGTCTCTTTGGAGTCCCCCCCTGCCTGCCAGGATCACTGTCTACTGGGCGCTCCTTGGCCTCATGAGCTATGCTCTTGTGCCCTGCCAAGACCCTCACTCTCCGAGAGGGGCTGGGCTCTCCGAGGGTGGCCTTGTTGAGACTGCTGACAGACATCCATCAGCACACTAAGTCTAGTGGGCTGAGGCAGCCCAGCCTCCTCCAGGGTCCGCCTGATGGGCACCTGGTCCAGGCTCCAGCCCCTCTGGACCTTGTTGCCTCCGAGCACTCAGAGCTGAGACAGCAAAAAACAAAACAGGTGTTTGCAATTCTCTGCTGGAGACATAACGCGATAGCATCACATATACTAATATCTATTAAATCAGAAATCAATGAAGAATCATCAGAGATGGTTCTTCAAAGGTATCCTCCCCCAAATAAAAAGACATTCCACACAGCGCAAAGAGTCAAACGTAGAAGTAAAGCAAGGAAAACAATTGAGAGGAAGAGAGATGAATATTTATCAGATCCCAGGATGAATGTGGGCTTTGTAATTGTGATGTTTTGGAGAAAATTAATTCACCAGAAGCCCCCCTGGGAAGAGCATGGCAATCGTTTAGAAAAATGTCCTCCAAGTCTGGTGCACCTCCCCTCGCGGGGCCTGAGGATCCTGTGTCCTGGCTGCCAGCCTGGGGCTCATTTGGGAGGGAGGGGGTCCCCAGGATGCTTAAGGAAGGTGAGGGCTTTGTAGAACTGCCTTCCAGAGAGCTAGAGGACTTTCCTAATGACCTCATGTTCTGCTGAGAGCCGGTAGTCAGTTTAGGGACAAAGACGGGACCCTGAACCATGGAGCAGAAGGACGTTGAGGTTTTGGTGGTCTCAGGGAGATGTGCTGGGGGGGTGGGTTTGAATTTTGTAAAAATTAAAAAGCTCTGAAGAAACAACAACAAAATGTACCACAAGTAAAAATAAAAGCAGGTAAGGAACTAAGCACGGTGTTTGCAGCAAAGATGACCAAGGTTTAGTTGGCCTATTCGTTCTGCTCCCTGTCTCCAAAAGAAACTGGTCAGCCAGGGCGCTCTGGGAGGAGCCAGAGATGGGATGAACCATGGGAATTGGGGGAAAGGAGGGTGAGAAGGGGCAGAGGGAGCCACAGGACGTCAGACTAGAGGGAAGGAGAAAGAGAAAGTGGGGAGGAAGTGGCTTGGGCGCCCCAGGGGTCCTGGGGCCAGACTCAGAGGAGCAGCCCCAGGCTTCCAGGAGCTTCCAGGCTTTGGCCTCCTGGCTGCCCACCTCATGGGTGGGGGGTGGGGGGGCTCTGCCCATGTGCAGCCTGGGCGGCTGAGCCAGCAGTTTGGGCCCTTGGCCATCTATGCTCCCTTGGGTCAGGGTCTAGATGAGCATTTTCATGGCCAGCACAGATGTGACAAGAAAGTCACAAAGAAAGAAATGCAGATGGTGAAGAAGTATTTTACATAAAGTGTCCTCCAGCCTACAGAGAAGGCAGGGCTGGCAGGGGATGTGGAGTGGCCTCCCCAGTGATTCTCAGCTGTGCACTTCCCACTGCATGCTCTCTGGGCAGAAGAATAGAGAACCTCCCCACAGTCCCAGGGCCTGGATTCATCCCCCAAAGAATCATGGATCTCTGAATCTCAGAGCACGAGTTTCCTTCTTGTGCACCCCCACAGCCATCCAGCCTGTGCTTGAATACCTCCCATGCCAGGGAACTCACCCATGTTTGAGACCTTTCTGGTTAGGACTTAGGCAGGGCAAGTCATGGCAGAGTCCATGGGCCACAGCTAGAAAAGCAGAGCTTCAGGCCCACCCTGGACCCACTGAGAGAGAATTCGCATCTTTCCAAGATCCCTCGCACATTCCGTGGGAAGATCACTGCCTTGGAGCTGGTTTCTGGGCACCTGTCTGTCACCAGCTCCCTCCCACCATTACCGGCTGGCCTCAGCTTTGCTTTTGGGGGGGTCTCATGAGATGCCACTGCCCCCTTTTTCTGCATGGCAGGTGCTAGTCGTGTGGCCTGGGCTGGTGCTTCAGAGGCTGGGGGTGGCGGGTGGGGGTGGCGAGTCGTTCAGAGGCGAGCCCACATTTCGGGTGGCTGGAGGCAGGAAAGGAATGGCAGGTTTCGGGGATGATGGGAAGGATTTTGTGCTTATGATCTAAGGTTTGTGATGAAGAAAGGCCCAGGTTGTCAAGGGCCTTGAACGGCAGAATGAGGACTCTACTCTGTGACTTTCCTTCCAGAAGATGCCTTTAGAAATGACCCAGTGTCCTGGTACCATGCTGGTACCACGCTGTCAGTGGCCCTGGACCTGCTAGGCTCTCTGTCCTGTGAATTTTAGTCTCCTTCGCCCTGGAGTGTCCTTTCTGCTTCCTCCTCTGTCTAACCCCCCCCCCCCAACCAACCTTTAGCTCAGCTCAGCCAGGGAGCACCTCCTCACCTTCCCAGACTCTTGGGGCTGCGCGGCACTTGAAATGTGGTCAGTGTGACTGAGAACTGAATTTCTAAGCTGTTAAGTATAAACTACATGGAAGATTTAGCATAATTTTTGTATCAATTCCATGTTGAAATAATAATATTTTGGATATGTTCAGTTAAATAAAATATACTATTAATCTTTTAAAACTTTTTAAAATGTGGCCACAAGAAAATTCAAGATTACATATGTGGCTCACATCATATTTCTATTGGATAGCACTGCCTCATATGGGTTAGCTGCCCCTCCTGTGTGCTCCCCAATTGCCCTGTCCTTATTCTGGGTACAGCATACTGTCCCGTAATTGCTGAGCCCTTGACCGTCTTCTCCCACAGAGTCTATTTCTTGAAGGGGTGTGCTGGGTCCAGGCCAACAGAATTCCCAGCACCTAATTACAGCAGCACACAGAGAAAATGCTCAAAGATGATTGCAGGGAGGGATTGAGGGAATAAGGGAGAGGGAGAGGAGAGGAGGGAAAATGAGGGAAGAGGGAAGGAAGGAGGAGGAAACACGGATCCCAGTGCAGGAGTGATGCAGCTCTGCATACCGAGGAGGCTCTGAGTGGGCAGCGAAGGGAGCCCTTCCCAGGGATGCCAAGCTCTTACCGCCCTGGCTCTAGAGAAGGAACCCGATGAAGACAACGATTTGGCTAGAACTAGAGTAGGTTTTGTGAAATCATTTTCTAATGCAGAGGAGAGCTAAGCAGAGTTAGATGTTCACTCGTGCACACCCCCAGAACTTTCTCTGGAGGAGAAATGCTTTATCTCCTAACATAATGCAAAAAACAGTCTTTAGATTGTATTATTTCAGGGGAAAGTACCTTTTCCCTCATCTTTCTGTCCATATGATGAAAGCCTAATGGGTTTTAGGATTTATCTACCTGGCAGGCCTTTTTATATTTCTTGGCCCATAGACCATAAAACAACCTGGGTCTACTTAAGCACAGAGAGTCTGGTCCACAGGAAGATGGTGCTCAGATGCGATCTTTCCCTGCAGTTGTGTCGGGGAGGAAGCTCATCACGCTGACAGCTCTTGCTCTGTACTGTGCATTCCATGTGGTGTAATGAAAGTCATACCCGGTATATGCAGGTAAGATGGATTGGGTGAGTTAAAGAAGTCTATGCTGTGGGTAAGACATCAAATGAAACTGTTTCAATTGTTCTCTTTAACATGGTGGAACCGGTCCCTCTATGATTTATGTCAAATATATGTTCTAAAATGAGAAGACAAGATATATTTCAAATATACCCAAACCCAAATTGAATGATTCCTCTTCACTCTTCCTCTACTATTTATGAGTTATCTAATTCCACACATGGACTCCGGTTATCGTTATTTAGGAAAAAAAAATTCAACTTTGCCACTTATTCCCTAGATGTGAAAGTTATTTGGCACCTTCACTTGTAGTTTCAATATTTCTACAATAGACATTGGTATTATTTCACAGATGTTTGACACATATTAAAGCAAATAAAATGTTAAACGTTTTATAATGACATACACACTAAATTATAGCTGTCTCCTTTTTTTGGTCTCTCATCCCTAATGAGAAGGATTTTCATTAAGTTACAACATTGTTGAGTGTTGCAAGATGAGTAGGAGTTAAGAGGAATTTGGAGAGGGTAGGGGATCCAATGAAAGAAGGTTATATACTCAAAGCATGGAGACAGCATCCTACAGGGTGGAGTCCTGGGGAGGGATGAGTCGGAAAGATGGGAAAGGGAAGGAGGCTAGAACTCTGGCATGCTTGGGCCAAGAGGAAAGGGTGGGTGAGGCTGGGAATCTTCTGCAAGCAAGAGAAGGGAGTGGTGTCCAATGTTAATTTATTTCAAAGTGTCCTTTGGAATTAGCCACCAACATGTCTTTGGTGGCGTTCATGAAAACTGTTTTGGAGGTATTTTGATGTGGGAAGGGTGACTACAGTATGTTAAACAGTGAGAGAGGTCAGAAACTTGGCCTGTTCTTTCAGAAGCTGGATGGTGAAGGGTGGGAAAAACAGATATTAGGTAGGGGTGCTAGAGAGAAGATTAAAGATTTTTTTTCCCTTTTAAGATGGATGTGGTTTGAACACATTCATATACAGCTGGGAACATCCCACCAGAGAGATGTCAAGAATACCATCAAGTGAAGGGCGATCTGTGAATAAAGCTCTTCAGCAGCCACCTCATCCATGGGGGAAGGGGGCAGAAGGCTCTGCCCTGCTGTATGTCCATAAAACAGGTAGAAGCATTTATGCTCAAAAGAGGGAATGATAGAGTGCTAACTTATTCCTCAGTTAAGTTCTGGGTTGGAAGAGGGGAGGGCAGGAGTTGAGAGAATTCCTGCCCCATGTCTATCAGTTTCCCCGGAAACAGACTCTGAGAGGGAGTTTTGTGGGTGCTTTCAGGAAGAATATCTTGAGGGTGAGCAAAGTAGGAAAACAGGGAGACATTGAACTGGTGCACTCGCAATAGTTCTAGCTCATTTGTCTGTCGTAGATGACCTCCAGGATTACGCTACAGGGAGCTCCGGTGCTGAAACGACCCTTCAAAGTGGTCCCGCCTTGAGCAAGGAGGCTGAGCTTTTCTAACCCCTTGACAATCAGCCACTGGATTCAGGCCATTCCCAGGTTTTTGGGATGAGGGAAATTCCTAGAGAGGGACTCATTTGAGAGCCATCAACTGCCAACACTCCTGCCAGCTGGAGCAAAGAGTAGCTCCACCCTGAAAGGGGGGGTGGTTTGGATCGCAGATCACAGCCTCTACTACATCCTTTGTTTTTGCTGTGAACTAGTTGGTCGTGGGAGTAATGAGGAAAAAGGTAGGCCTATGGGACTAAGTTAAATTGTGAAGGTTAGAACAAGTTTTGTTTTGAATAAGAAAACATTCCAAAGACCAAAAGAAGGGCAGTGTGGGTGGAGGGCTGTTATGAAGGCAAAGTTGGAGACCAAGAATTTTACTGGCCTCAGTCTTCAAGGTTGTGTGAGTTCACCAGCAGAGCTCAGCATCTCAGATGTAGTTGTAATGAAATGTCTAGATATGGGCTCTTTTAATGTCAGGAGGTGCAAAATAGTTGAATATATTTGCAAAAGAACTTTAAGGGATGACTTAGGAGACCCATCTGAAACCAAGAGGGAGATGGTAGCTGGTGGAATCATGATATATTCTCAAACTGTTGGGATCTTCAGTTTTGGTCCAAGGCTTCTTCTCCCTCTATACTTTCCCTACATGGTTTTAAGTAGCATCTATTTAAATTTATTTCATTATTAAATCTGACCTCCAAATTTATATCTTGTAATTGAAGAATACCTCAAAATAATTCTTCTTGTATGGGACTTCTGATATAAAATCTCTCAGTGTTTAACTAAATGGTGTTTATTTTACTTATATTCTTAACAGATATTTTTTGCCAGATAAGGAATTCTAGGTTGGCAGTCATTTTCTTGCAGCATATTGAAGAAATTATTCCATGTCTTCTATGTACCCTTGTCTAATGGATGCTCTTTTTGAAGTAATTTTGAAGTAATTTCCCATTTCTCTTCTTCCTTAAAATATCTTTGGTTTCTAGATTTGGTACTTTTCAAATCTGCCACACCACTTTTTATAATTTCTGGTTCTTGCCTGAAATTTTTAAACTTGTCCTTTTTCTCTTTGAGTGTTAGAATAAAATGTCTGAAGTAGGGCATTGCCAGTGTAGGGCACCCCCATCTGGACTACAAGAGTGGGCAGCTGGAGGACAATGGTGTTGAGGGGCATTTGACTTGGGGACTGATGTGTAGCACACATGAACTCTGAGGCAAGTGAAGACCATGATAAGGACAGTTGGTGGTGGGGAGGGAATGAAAGAAAGGCAATGGTGCTGGTGGAGTCTTCAACCAGTGATGAAGTGTGAAAGGAAGCAGTGGGGAGAAGACAGGAGTGATGGCAGTCAGTGAGTGAGATATGCTACAAAGAAGAAGGAACAATGGTCATGGCAAACAGAGAGAAGGCCAATCTCTTGTTTGTCTCTGAGGTCAGGGGGACACCTCTCTGTCCACTTGAGAATGTCCTGGGGGATATGGGTTTCTCAGTGCAGTGTCATTTTTCAGTATAGGCAGGAGAGCTCATCTGTTTTGTGAAGAGGCCAAGGACACAGTTGAGAGTGCCTATCATAAAAAAGGATACTCCAGACAAAGGATGCTCCAGTGGCAAAGATAGGAAAGAAGGGATATGGTAGGCAGCATGGCAGTGGGGAGGGGCAGAGAAAAATTATTAGAGGACATTTGACCAGTACAGAGCCAGGGAGTGGAACTATACCAAAGACGGAGACCAAGAGTGCCGAGAATGTGAGATGTCATGGGGTTATCGGCCTTGACACTCCAAAGCCGAGTGGGTCTGGATTGCTGTGAAAGAACCAAAGCAAAGTTACCCTGAGCAAGTGGGCTGTGGGTCCTTCAGTTCCAAATGCACTGACCTCACACTGGATGCTGCACCAGTCCCAGGTGAGTGAGAGAGAAGATGTGCTCCTTCCAGACTCCCTTACCTCATGTTAAAAGTAGCAGCTGCAGCAGACCCAGGGGCCTTCTGGAGATAAGATGTGACTCTAGGGGAGTCTTTCCTTGTGTGAGAAAAAACTCAGAGGGACTCTGGCTATTAATGAGCTGGCAAATTTGCCCTCTGTAATAAAATAGATTAGATCCCTGTCAGAGGGGGCTTGGGACTAAAAATTGAGATAATGTATATGAATGCACTTTAAAGAATACATTACAAAAGTGATCAGAATATTACCTTCTAATTTAAAAACCATACTTTATACATCAACTGGTAAAATTTTATATTAATTTGAGGACAAAAGAGCCTTAGAAATACTGAATTCTTTCTATAATGTTATTTTAAATTTAGAGTTTGTATTGAGAAAATATATACATAGATGTCTGAAAATACAAAGAAATACAAAAAGAATAAGAAGATAAATCCTCTGTCTCATCAGAGTACTCATCTCCTAGGGTTCAGTTTTCATTATGAGATTCTTTATGACATTCAAGATCATGTAGATATATATGTGCATATATATTTCTTTAAAATTTTGGGATGCAGTTTCATCTAACAGACCAAAGTATACCCTAAATCTAGTGTATGGTGTTCCGTTCTCATGCCTGATCACATTCCCTTCCTTTTTAAAATTTTTAAATTTTCTTCTTTCTTTTTTTCAACCAACTTTTTATCTTATCAATTCCTTTAAAAAAATCTTTTGTAATTTTCATTTTTATAGTCAAATGCAATCCCTTCATTGTATCTACCCTTATTTTTGTATATGTACGTTTTTCTTTCCTTAAAATTTTGGGAAGTGGTTTCTTCTAACAGACCAAAATACACCCAAAATCTAGTGTGTGGCTCTGTTCTATTGACCATCCTGATCATCTTTTTTTCCCTTTTTCCCCTGGTTTCGGGTCTTTTCTGATTAGTTTAGTGTATATTTTTCTGGGGTCATTGTTACCCATTTAGCATTTTGTTCATTCATCTATTCTTCTCTGGACAAAATGACAAAGTGGAAAAACTCACCTCACCAAAAAAACAAAAAACAAAAAACAAACAAACAAACAAAAAAGAGGCAGTACTGACTGCCAGGGACCTAATCAGTATGGACATTAGTAAGATGTCAGAACTAGAATTCAGAATGACAATTATAATACTATCTGGGCTTGAAAAAAGCATAGAAAATACTAGAGAATCCCTCTCTAGAGAAATAAAATCTAACCAAGTCAAATTCAAAAGGACTATTAATGAGGTGCAATCAAAATTGGAGGCTCTAACTGCTAGGATAAGTGAGGCAGATTATAGAATTAGTGACAGAGAAGACCAAATGATGGAGAATAAAGAAGCTGAGACAAAGAGATATAAACAACTACTGGATCATGAGAGGAAAATTTGAGAGATAAGTGATACCATAAGACAAAACAATATTAGAATAATTGGGATACCAGAATAAGAAGAAAGAGAGAGAGGAGCAGAAGGTATATTGGAGAAAATTATAGCAAAGGAGCAGAGGACATTCCTAATTTGGGGAAGGAAACAGGCATCAAAATCCAGAAGGTGTGGAGAACCCCCTTCAAAATCGATAAAAATAGATCAACACCATGACATCCAATAGTAAAAATACAAATCTCAGAGACAAAGAGAAAATCCTGAGAGCAGCTTAGGACAAGAGGTCTGTAACCTATAATGGTAGAAACATTAGATTGGCAGCAGACCTATCCACAGAGACCTGGCAGGCCAGAAAGGACTGGCATGATAAATTCAGGGCACTAAATGAGAAAAATATGCAGCCAAGAATACTGTGTCTAGTCAGGGTGCCATTGAAAATAGGAAGAGAGGAAAAAAGCTTTCCAGGACAGACAAAAACTAAAAGAATTTGCAAACACCAAACCAGCCCTACAGGAAATATTGAAAGTGGTCCTCTAAGCAAAGAGAATGGCTACAGATAACATAGACCAGAAAGGGACAGAGACAATATACAGTGACAGTCACCTAACAGGCATAAAATGGCACTAAATTCATATCTTTCAATAGTTACCTTGAATGTAAATGGGCTAAATGCCCCAATCAAAAGACACAGGGTATCAGATTGGATTAAAAAAAAAAAACCCAAAAAACAAGACCCATCAATATGTTGTCTCCAGGAGACTCATTTTAGACCCAAAGACACCTCCACATTTAAGGTGAGGGAGTGGAAAACCATTTACCATGCTAATGGACATCAAAAGAAAGCTGAGGTGGCAATCCTTATATCAGACAAATCAGATTTTAAACAAAAGACTATAAAAAGAGATGAGAAAGGACACTATATCATACTTAAAGGGTCTATCCAATAAGAAGATCTAACAATTTTAAATATCTATGCCCCTAACATCAGAGAAGTCAATTTTATAAGCCAATTAATAACAAAATCAAAGAAATACATTGACAATAATACAATAATAGTAGGAGACTTTAACACCCCCATCACTGAAATGGACAGATCATCTAATCAAAAGATTAATAAGGAAATAAAGCCTTTAAATGACAAACTGGGCCAGATGGACATCACAGATATATTCAGAACATTCCATCCCAAAGCAACAGAATACACATTCTTCTCTAGTGCAAATGGAACATTCTCCAGAATAGATCACATCCTGGGACACAAATCAGGTCTCAACTGATACCAAAAGACTAGAATCATTCCCTGCATATTTTCAGATCACAATGCTTTGAAACTAGAACTCAATCACAAGAGGAAAGTTGGAAAGAACTCAAATACATGGAGGCTAAAGAGCATCCTACTAAAGAATGAAGGGTCAACCAGGAAATTAAAGAAGAATTTAAAAAATTCATGGAAATATAAGAGACTCCTAGACTCAAGAAATGAACTAAGGGTGGCCGGGGGGGGTAGTGGGGTAGGGATAGGGTGGC
>CM053617.1:38247040-38264558 GCA_028646535.1 Procyon lotor | reverse complement strand
ACTCCTTAATTTCTCTTTCTTCTGTCTTGCTGTTGGTGTATAGAAATGCAACTGATTTCTGTGTATTGATTTTATATCCTGACACTTGACTGAATTCCTGTATGAGTTCTAGCAGTCTTGGAGTGGAGTCTTCTGGGTTTTCCACATAAGGTATCATATCATCTGCAAAGAGTGAGAGTTTGACTTCTTTGTATGGCTGAGCTCTTTAACCAGCAGGTTCTCAGTGTCCTGGCCAACCCTCGGTGGCTGAGATCATAAGTAGATACTTCATCTCTTCAAGCCTGACTTCTCATTTTACAGACAGCTGAGGCCACCTGGGGCCATCTGCAAACGCATAATCCCGGAAATACTCCTCCTTTCCCCTGAAGAAAAGTTGACATACCACTTGTTTGCCTTTCTATGGCTTTTGGTCACTCTCATATTGACCAAATACATTCTTACTTTCCAGAATTTAATGCAAATTCTATAATCTGATTTCAGCCCTCCTGTGCAAAGTGTCTATGCTTTTCTGTAGAAAAATTCACATTCAATTACATAACTCTTAAAGAATTATAATAAACTTTTTCTCTATATACACTGATTCTTTTTAAACTAAAGATAATAAATATTTCAAAAAGTTTGGCTTGGCAAAAAAAAAAAAGTAGAGCTACAGATTTAATACAGCTTCACACTTTGAGGTGCCTCCTTCCTTTGCTTATATTGTTTCCTGTATGTAAATAGCCTCATATAGTCTCATTTATCACAGTTACTGCTCCTCTGGGGAGCTCCTATTTCCTGCCACCTTAGCCTCCTACTTGTACAAAAACATTGAAACAGGGACCTGAACCCCCACGCGGAACAACTCATTGAAAGAAGAGCAATCAATCACATGTGTAAATAATCTATTGGTAATCAGGGTTGTTTATGCAAGGGAATCCCCGCGAGGGAAAGGATAAAAGATTTGCATAAAATAGGACCGTAAGAAACTCCGTGTGCTCAGGCCTATCTCTAAGCAAGTGATGACTGGAATTCTTGGAAGCACTTTCTGGCTGTGGAGCAAAACCAGGTGGTAATAACTGCTTCACCATGTGGCACCGAGGGCAGAGTCTTGGGGACCGGCATGAATTAATCACAGGCTTTTAGGATGTCATCACTTTCCCCGGGTCTGGCTTTGGCGAATTCCAAAGCAAACGCCGGGAGAGAAAAACCATTTTGGTTTCAGCATTTTCTTTTTAAAATGCCAGCATTGCAATTGCAGTTTCCCTTTGAAGTTAGGAGTCTTGAGTCTTTGTAGAACAGCAATCCCCTGCACCTGGTAGATGCGTTCAGTGTCTTACATAAAAGGGGCACTGAGTGACAAACCTGTCTGAGATAAAGTCTCAATGAGTGAGGCAGCCAGCAAATGCACAGGGCCTCTACTCTTGAGAAGCTGGCCCAAGATTCCTCCTTGCAAGGCATTTTGTTTGAAACATTCCCCAACTAGAGGTCCATTTACTGTTCTTTGGTCAGCCTTTAAAAATGACATACTTCCAGAGGCACCTGTGTGCCTCAGTGGGTTAAGGCCTCTGCCTTCGGCTCAGGTCATGATCTCAGGGTCCTGGGATCGAGCCCCACATGGGGCTCTCTGCTCAGCAGGGAGCCTGCTTCCCCCTCTTTCTCTGCCTGCCTCTCTGCCTACCTGTGATATCTCTCTCTCTGTCAAATAAAATCTTTGAAAAAAAAGAAAAAAAATGACATACTTCTGGGTACCTGGGTGGCTCAGTCAGTTAAGTGTCTGCTTCCCGCTCAGGTCATGATCCCAGGGTCCTGGGATCAAGCCCCATGTTGGGCTTACTGCTCAGCGGGGATTCTGCTCCTCCCACTTGTTCATGTTCTTTCTCACATGCTTTTTTGCTCAAAAATAAATAAATAAAATTTAAAAAAAGAAAAAAAAAAGAGAGACATACTTTCTACCTCAGACCAACATGGTAATGGTCTGGCGTTGAGATCCCTACTTGCTGAGTGAACTTGGGTTTGCAAGTTTGATTGTTGCTCTTCAATACATACCTCCCAGAAGATGTGCTCAGGTAAATTAGTCTGTAGACAAATCAAGCAAATGGCAAATTTAGATAATTTACCCCAGTGAAAACATTTAGTAGGACTTAACAGAACTTGTATTACATTAAAACTGTGAAGAATAGATATGTCAAGTATTTTTGAAAATTGCTTCTGACATTATCAAGCACTAGAGTCTTAGTTTTCAGAGACTTATGTGCTTAGTTTTAATTATTTTGTTCATATGTAGAATACTTCTTTCAATAAAGCTCTGATGCAGTTTACAAAAGCACATGCCATATAAGAACATAAAATACATTTGATGGGAGGTATCCAGGTTCTGAATGAAATGCGGTGTATGTATACACAATAGAACATTACTCAGCCATAAAAAAGAATGAAATCTTGCCATTTGCAACAATGTGGGTGGAACTAGAGGGTATTATGCTAAGTGAAACAAATCAGAGAAAGACAAATACCTTATCATTTCACTTATATGTGGAATTTAAGAAACAAAACAAATGAACATAGGGGGAAAAGAGAGAGAGGCAAATAAAGAAATAGACTCTTGCCTATGGAGAACAAACTGGTGGTTACTGGAGGAGAGAGAGGAGGGGGGAAAGGTTTAAGCAGAGATGGGGATTAAGGAGGGCACCCGTGGTGATGAGCACTGGGTCTTGTATGTAACTGATGCATTACTAGATTCTGCACGTGAAACTAATATTACATTGTACACTAGCTAATTGGAATTTAAATAAAAACTTGAAGCTACAAAAAAAAAAAGTTGCTACCTGTCTGGATAAATTTCTTTCCTTTTCCACTGGAATTCCCAGGAAATAAAGAAGGTAGAAAGCCTCTAGCCCTAGAAACTAGTGCTTGATCAAACTAGAGTTTGATCACTGGGCCCAGTCATGGAACTTTTTTTTTTTTTTTAAGATTTTATTTACTTATTTGACAGAGAGAGAGAGAGAGAGATCCCAAGTAGGCAGAGAGGCAGACAGAGAGAGAGGAGGAAGTAGGCTCCCCACTGAGCAGAAAGCCTGATGTGGGGCTCTATCCCAGGACCCTGAGATCATGACCTGGGCCAAAGGCAGAGGCTTTAGCCCACTGAGCCACCCAGGCGCCCTGTCATGGAACTTTTATATGGATGGTAGCTCACATATAAAGCCCTGAAACAACACGTGACTGGAGAGGAAGAAGGAAGAAGACTATTTGCAGTTACCCCATCTGTGTGGTTCTGCCTCAGAGACCTGGTCCCAAGGAGTCAGGCAGAATGCCTGGGCACCAACCTCAAGTGAGAGGATTTGCTTTCTGAGATGCTTAAGTCTTCCCTTACACAACCATTCCCCTGCTCTAATCATCCAATTGGAACTTCACCTTGCCACATTATTAAGGATGCTGCTCCTTGGGTGGAAATGTTTATATGGTGATTCACTGCATTTGGGGATTGAACTCAACAGTAGAGATGATGGAGATAAGTATGAACACCTCCCTGCAGGGACTGCCACTATGCCCGAGTTTTCTCTCACAGATTAGAATAGGAGCACATTCTGTGTTTATGCAGCACACTGGGCAATCTTAGCTGAGGACAGCTCATCCTGGTTCAACAGAGATGTACAAATTAGAATCCTGGTAGCCAGGAGATCTTCAGCCCAAGACGGCACACAACAACCTGTCACTCAGCTTAAGATCTTGCCTGTGAGAAAAAGGGGATTAAATACTCCCCACCAGTTGGCAAAGAATCCTGGGTTATTTTCTTGTTTGATTACAATTCTAATGAAATCATGAGAAGACATTGGGATTAAAAGAGAGAAATATTTTTCCTACGTGATTCGCCATCCACAACAGAAGAAAAGATATGTATATATTCTCTCTATATATTCTTTTTTTAAAAAAGTTTTATTATTGATTTATTTGAGATAGAGAGTGAGGGTGAACTGGAGGAGGGGCAAAGGGAAGGGGAGAGGGAATCTCAAGCAGACTCTGTGTTGAGCTTGGAGCCTGATGAGGGCTTGATCTCACAACCCTGATATCATGACCTGAGCCAAAATCAAGAGTCAGGTGTTTAACAAACTGAGCCACCCATGCACCCTTATATATTTTCTCTATATATTCTAATTACATACATTCTATATAAACATTCTCTCTTTACATATATTCTATATACCAAATAAAATATGTAAGAAATTATGAAGCATATGAGATAGAGATAAACATATGGAAGAGGTTAAGGTTGAGAAAGATAAAAAATTGAACAAAACATAAAAGCAATGTAAGGATGCCAAAGACTCTTATAGAATTAGAATCTGTACTGTAAACAGTGAAGAAAAAAGTTGGCAAAAGGAAAAAAACAATGACCCAGAGGCCAAACTACATAAGCTTTCTAGGAAAGTAGAATGAATATACACAGTAGAATATGAAAGAGAAGATAACAGACACCAAGGAAGAAAAAATCCCATTTCTGACTCATCAGCATTCTGTGGAATAAAAACTAGAAAAAGTGGAACAGAAAAAAAATTGCCACGTGGAAGAAAACTTTTCTGAGGTTATAAAGAAAACATGGACTTTTCGAATACAGTGAATCCTCTTGTGCATAGAAATCTGCATGCATACATATCCTGACCAAATGTTTAATTTCAATGATGAAGAATAATGATCTAAAATCACCCTTGCAGGAAGAAAGGAAAATTACAAAGGGAAATATTGGAAAAAAGCTTCCAGAGATCTTAGGACATTGATTCCAACACTGAACGTTTAAAGACAATGCAGGGATTCCTTTGGATTTTCTTGGAAAAGGAGAGGTTCAAAATTTCTATATCCAGCCTGTAAGAAGGTACCAGAAAATCTTGCTTGGTTGTCCAAGACCCATGTGCTTTTCTTGGAAAACTTACTGGAGTTTTCCAGTAAGTTTTCTAGTAAAAACTTTACTAGAGTAAAAAATAAATCAAAGGCAAATATTTAGGAATGGGGAAGTTGTATTACAAAAGTCCTATGGCTAATAGCATTGCCCGAAACACACTTAGATATAGATTCTAAATAGTTTTATAAATAGTTAACTTATTTGTGAAGTAAAAAATATTAAATTAGAAGTTACTTGACATTTAAATAGTAAGTTAATAGAAAATAATCATACTGGCATAAACGAAAAGATGAAAGTGTTTAAAAATTCCTCATCTAACAAGGGAGTAAAAGATTATTAAATTTTCTTGAATTTGACAAGAGGAAACAAAAGATGTATTTTTGGAAAATCTTAAAGGAGACCAGAAGTAAATTCGAAACAGGATATATGCCTCCAAGTCATTGGGAGAAGATAACAAAAGAAATGTTCTTAGAAAAAGCACAAAGGAGACAGTAAAAGTGTACCAAAGGAGAAAGCATAAAATAAGATGACAGAATTAAGAACAAAAATACAAATTATATATATATTAAATCACCGAGGTTAAGAAAAATAATTCAATTATAGTCAACATAAAAGAAAATACTTAAAAAGATATAGGAACAACCCAAGTGAAAACTAGACACAGGTACCTCAACCCTTTTCCTTTCAAAAAATTAACCAGTAGTAAGGAAGTTATTGACAAAAGGTACAATCAGCAATAGAGAAATGATAGGAAAACACCATGAAAGATAAAGCAAAACTTCCTAGAAGGCTTGTAGGTGAGGTACAGATTTATATAAATCCCTTCTTAGGATGCATCCAAAAGAATGAAAAAGACTCCAGGACAGAGAAAGAATCTTGGTTATTGATGAAACAACCAGGTTCACCCCTGTAACGGACAGAAGAATTTATGTAAAAAGCAATAAAGTATAGATCAAATTAGAGGAGGATATTAAGGGAAAGTGAAATCTCTCCGAATCCAGAGGAAGATTTAGCTCCAGGGAGTTATAAGCGATGGCTGGAACCTCTGCAAACATTTCTCAGCCTGGAGAGGGTGTACTGGGTCTGGATGGCTTAGGGTTCATTTCCATAGCATAAAAGAATCCAGAGAGGCAAAGCTGAAGAGGAAGCCGTGAGGTCTTGCCTTTTAAGTTTTCTCTGATTGGGAGGAGTGACTGGAAGAGCAGTGGAACAGAGCAGAAGACAAGTGGGGGGATGACTTGGGAATCAACTTTCACCTGCTGAGCCAAGTCCAAAGAGTAGAAATCAGTGAGTTCCGACCACCTCCTCTCCAAACAAGATGTTTACACTTTGTATTAGCTGGCCTCTTGCCCAGGTAACTTGCTTGTCCAAGAGGAAAAATGGCCAAAATTGGGAGGGAGAATTTCCCCCATGACACACACATATACCATCAGCTTGCTGGAGGAACCAACTGGTGAAGCAGAGAGTAGAGCGTGTTGAATGGGAAAGTCTCAGAGGTCATGTACAGAAAGCATCAATGCTTAATTCAGGGGTCTCCAACTGTCAGGGTCTTCACCTATTCTTGCTGTGTTTTTTTATAGGATCATCATGTCACTGAGTTGAAAACTCCAGAAGGAACCACCTAAAAGCCATATTGTGTCTTGGCCCCTCCAAAGGGGCTAATAGGTAGAAGGTAGGGAGAGGGAAAGTTCAGGAAAACAAAAAGAGAGCCTCCAATAATCCAGAATTTTCAAAGAAGGTAGTTTCTCCTTGGGAAGAACTAAGGTCCCTGTGGCCAGAGATTTATAAGCAGAGGCTGGGCTACCATTGGATGCGAATTTTCATTGCTCCTGAGCTTACTTTTTGCTGTGACTCAGAGGAAGGGAATACAGGAGGTGAAAGTGGCACAAGCATCTTAGACATCTCTGCCTGCTGCTTGGACAGCTTCCCACGTGCTGTTCCAGAGCTCTGCGGTGCTGTTTCCACTGAGGGCTGTGAGGACACGTGTTCTAGTCTTCCCCAGATGTTGTCGGGAGAAGCAAGCCTGCACTGCCCACAGTGCACGGGTGGTCCCACCTTTCCTGGCTCTGGAAGTCTACTGTCCAAGGTAAATTAGCATCTGCTGAACCTTAAATAGCAGGGCAGGACCCCGAAATGCCTTTGCCACCAACTTCCTCCATCAGCATTTAGGGCTAATGGGAAAGTGACTGTTTATTTTCTTTTGTTTTTACATTTCTGGGTTAGCTTTATTGCTGTGGAAAAGTAAGACAAATGGTCCCACAGTTATGGAGAGTGACGTGTGAAGACTGAAATGTGCCAAGTTTATGAACGGGAAATTGAAGCCAGCAGTGCTTCTCAGTGACCCGGATGCTCCCAGCCCACAAGGTCTCTCTGTATCTGAATCCCCTCAGTTTTCTCTTCTGTCCCATGAAAGCACATGTGAAGAGCAGAGCCACGTTTTATCAAGAAGCCATTCTTTCCTTGTTTGTTGATATTACATCATAACAATCATGGTGGCCATATGCATGTCCTTTTTATATTTTATCACTCATCAGAGGTGGGTCATATCCTTGCTGCAGTATCTCCTCCTACCTCTTCCCATTGCGGATTCTCTGGCAAAGGCGTGCATTAGCTGATTTCCTGCCAGGTTGGTGCCCTGGCCGGCACCTGTTCTGGATAGATGGTACCCGTGTACCCATGTCATTAGTGTCATTAGGTATTCCGAATGCCTCTCCTGCTTGGCACCAGCCCTCACTGCCTCTCCTCTTCCCCTTTGTTCAGCCATCGTGGGGAACAGCCATTGTTCCCCACCTGCTGCCCATCACTATATCATGAAATGCTTCCCACAGTTGAATTTGACAATGCTCCAAAGAGCCCTGGATCTGTGGGTACCCTGGATCTGCTCATGACATTTCCCCTTTGCCTTTCAAACTTCTTGGTCATTCACAGGCTGGCCTCAACCTACCTTTTCTAGTCTCAGTTCCTGTGATTTTTTTTCTTTTTTTAAAAAGATTGATTGATTGATTGATTGATTTGACAGAGAGAGATCACAAGTAAGCAGAGAGGCAGGCAGAGAGAGAGGAGGAAGCAGGCTCCCTGCTGAGCAGAGATCCTGATTCAGGGCTTGATCCGAGGACTCTGAGATGTGCCAAGATATGACACCTGAGCCGAAGGCAGATGCTTAACCCACTGAGCCACCCAGGCGCCCTGTTCTTGTGATTTCTTAGCTCGACCCATTGCTTTAAGCAGTTTGTCCACTGCTGATCACTTATCATTCTCTTCCTGGTTACTGCCTTGAGGTGGCCGTCCTGACTTGTGCACTAACCTGAATTCTGCAGGGGAAGGAAGAACATCTGATTCACTCCCAAATCCCCAACCCACTGTGGAGGCCCAAATATGTTGGTTTTTCTTCTTGACCTTTCTCTCCACAATTTCCTCTGACCGTTTGCAAAGCCGTTTGCAAAGCCGTTTGCAAAGTGTCTCTCGAATCTGATCTGTTGCATAGACCGCTCCTCAACAGCAGACCTATTGTTTCCCTAAGCATCTGCTGTCAGAGACCCAGAGGCAATCAAGCTTAACATCTGCAGGACACATACCGAGCATCTCCTTGTTCTGTCCCACACCTTGTGTGTTTTGATTCACCTACATTCCTTACCCAAGTGGAAGGCATTGAAGCCAACGTCCACACCTCCTCATCCACCCATTCTTCTTCTCCTTCACTTCCATTTCCCACCGATCACCATATCCTCACAGTCTCCATCTTGACATCCTTTGTATTTCCTACTCCTCCTCAACTCTGAATCACATAATCCAGGTGGTCTTTTAATTTACTCAAATTATTCCCCTTCTTTAAATGCTTTGGAGACTTCCAGTTGCATGTAACTGTTCTTCTCAAACTGAGTTTGAGTACCTTAACCCAAATGGCTTTGGCATCTCAAACACTACCAAGGAATTCTTTCCCAGCTGTGAATGTTTCTGTGGATTGAGGAAAGCAGCTTCCAGCTAAGACACCCCTGCTTGAACAGCCCCTCAGTGGTGACTCTTCATGCCACATTGAACTCAGGTGCCCTTGCCTCTCCTTGGGTTACAGCACTGGGGCTACATTCAGGGTTGAACCTTAAGATGATCATTTTCTAGTTCCACCGGAGGGTCCCTGCCCTGGGCTTCCTGGGGGACCCGTTCTTGCCATCACCTCTGATGAACATTCAGACCTGCCACTGGGGGGGTCCTCTCCCTCCTACCCCTGTCTCAACTTGTTTTGGCAGCTCTTGGCTCCTGGGATATGATAAAACTTCTTTTTTTTTTTTTTTTTAAAATTTTATTTATTTATTTGACAGAGAGAGAGAGAGAGAGAGAGAGAGGGATCACAAGCAGGCAGAGAGAGAGGGGGAAGCAGGCTCCCCGCTGAGCAGAGAGCCCGATGTGGGGCTCGATCCCAGGACCCTGAGATCATGACCCGAGCTAAAGTCAGAGGCTTTAACCCACTGAGCCACCCAGGTGCCCCGATAAAACTTCTTAATAAGACCTCTTTCATCTTCCTTGAGAAGACTGCTGCTCCCAGTGTTGGGAGATTTTCTGTTCCTAGAACGTCACACTGCCCTAGCCTACCTACAGTGGGGGCTTACTGCATGCTAGTTGGTTGGATGGATGAAGACATCACTGTAGAGCAGATTTTTAAAGTCAGCCCCAGAGAACCTGTCTCTCTTCTCAAGTTCCTTCTCAGGGAAGGAGAGAGCCTCTCAAAGCCACAGTGCTTTCCCTTCTTGCTGTAGCTCTGCCTCCAAGGAAGGGACAGAACAAACATCCACGAAGAGCACCAGGCTGAGAAGTTAGCCATACCCTTGGCCTGTGTGATGTGGGAATGCATACGATTCCTCCCACCTAAGGGACCTACACTTACCTAAAAATCCATCAGGACATCTGCCCTTTCTTTCTGGTCACTAAGTATCCTCTCTTGAGGAAAGACTTATTCACTCAATTGCCTTGACCAACCCACACCATGACTACCCCACTCCCCCAGATTCTAGACTTTTCTCTCTCATGTGGTTTCCAGGATTGATGTTTTGTTTTCTCCAGGGCCAGCAGCCCTCCCACGATATCAGCATTATAAGTCTTCGTGAAGTCCTTAAGTGACTCCCAGACTGGAGTTTACACAGATAATCAGAGGTAATCAATTATTTCCTGTGAAACAGGAGAAGTGAAACAAGGAAAAAAGCATTAGTTACAGAGAATAACTAAGTGCAGGGAACCTCTTCATCAAGGGGGTGGTATTCAAACACAAAGGTCGATGGGTAGCCAGAGAAAGGAGCGAAGAAGATGCAGAACTCCTTCTGAATAGGAGAAGGGAGAAGAGTACACAAAGGAACTAAAGTATCCCTAGCCTTCGTTCAATCCCAAATTATAAAGTAGGTTTGTTTACATGCATTAATTCTTTTTCTCTTTCCAGGCATAATTTTATACTTTGATGTAAAACTATTTAAAGGCCTTTTATTTATGGGTTAAAGAAAGAAGGGGTTAAAAAGTCTAGAAAAAAAAGCTAAGAAGAGTCAGAGTAGTGTTACCTCAGATATTTCAGAACCACTTAAATCACCATCTGGAAAGGCCCGTCCCCACACAGATCTTCCTGCAGACCCCTCCTCTTTCCTTCTCTGCCAACACAGCTTCCGCTCTCATTCAGACCCACGTGTGCACACGCTGGGGGTGGTGGCCGTGGTCAGCCTGCCAGCCGGCTGGACAGTGGCTCGAGGTCGGCAATGGCTCCTAATGGGGACATGGCCTCTGACTCGGGATTCCCCTGCAGGGAGGTCCTTGTGGGGTGACATCACCCACATTCTGCGTTGTGTTGTGTTTCGAGTGCGTGAGTGCGAACTTTCTTCATGTACAGGAAGCAAAGGAAGGAAAGTGAATCTGAGAGAACAATGGCAATCTTGAAAAATGGGTCGGACTTTAAACAAAAGTATGCCAGCTCGTTCGCTCTTTCTACTTATTTGGAAAGCAGGCGGTCAAGCCGTCTGGGCGGGAGCCCGGGGGAGCCGTGGCTGCCCCTCGAGTGGAGCTCTGTGGGGAAGTTTGCCGAAATGAGCCCCTTGGAGCTCACAGGCCGATGCTCGGCGGGGAAGCCGGAGAAAGCACTCTGCTTTTCCAGGGCTTGGGTGATTAGGATAGTCATTCTCAAATCATGTTAGTCTCAGTCACCTTATCAGTTCATCATGGAGCGTTTTGTTTCACATTCAAGAAAACGCTCAGAAAGGTGTTCTTTGCCTAAACTCTCAGCCCTAGTATTTGGGGCCAGACACCACGACAGAGGGAGGACAAAGAAGAAAGAGAGAGGGGCTGGGGGAAGGACCAGTGAGTACTGGCTCAGGGTCAAAGCCTGAGATCGTCCCCTCCTGTGGTATTGACATGTTGGACAAGCATAAGCTGATCGCCCCATAAGGGAACTTGGGGAGCTGAAGAGAGTAATAGTAGTCACATGGTAAAAGTGTTAGGGTCTGTAGCAGTAATGAATCAACAGGAGAAGTAAATAGTCAGGTTGGGAGAAGTGAAATAGCTTCCCCCACATCCAACCTCAACAAATTTGTTTTTGATTCAGTCTTGCACTCTTGAGTCCAACTACTACATCATGTCCAAATGTTCCTGTCTTGCGATGGTAATCTAATAATCCTCAAAACCCTGAGGGAGACGGAGCATTGTTTGCTCCCCCTCACCTTCGGCCCTCACGAAGTACAGTCTTTTGGAAGACTGTCTTTGGCTCCTTGAACTTCAGCACCGAGGCCCCCTTGGCGTGATGGAGAAAGGGTGCACGCTCTCCTCTGTCCTGCTCGGGCCCAGCGCCAGGCAGCCTCCTCTCGGCCTCAAGTTTTTCATCTTGGTGGGGTGAGCTGGACCCTTAACCTCCTTGACAAATCATGACGGGCATGTGAACAGAAAGGCAGTCCCCTGGAAGCGGAAAATAACGTTCTTGGCTGCTGTTTCTTTCTATTTTCGTCCTCGGGGATGTGGCTTTTTTCTCTTTTTTTTTTACTTCTATGAGATTTAGAAGTTTTGAGGTTTTATTGGGAAAAGAAGAATTCTGTGTGGTTTTCGAAGGCCAGTCACTTTGAGTTACTCAAACCCTCATTTATCCAAATACAAAAACTGAAGGACCACTTAGCAAACGGGGCCCCTTGTGATAAAGCTTCTGGCAAAGATTTTATATCTGTTCTTTGCACCGTCCATGTTTTTACCTCACAAGTCCAATAGCCATCCTTCCCAGTCGGCCTGGCCCCTGCTAGCTTGTCTTCATAGGTGTGCATTTTGTGCCCGAGTGTAGACACATGTGCACACGAGTGTGTGTGAGCACATGGGGTCACAGAGTGGGAGGAAAGGCTCCGGCTGTTTACTAAGCCTGTAGCAAATGAGGTTCAGGGATAATTAAGAGAAATCTCCCTTGGCAGAAAAGTGCCTTTTTGGGTCTGCTTCTCATTTTGGACAATTGGAAAAGGCAATCACTCAAGTTTTATTGATGCCAAAGAGTTTTTCACAGCCATCAATATGGGGCCACAAAAATGAAGTTGTTGACATCTTATTTCTGGGGATTTTTCTTTCAGATAATTGTGAGCCCTCAAGCATCATATATTCTGAAATAAGGCAGTTCCTCCCCAGAACTGAGCCCTTCCAATGCACTGCGCGCAATCAGTCTTACAAATGTTCTGCCAGATCCCAGGTCTGTCACAGCCATACCTATCCAGCCATACAGATTTCTCCTTCAGCTCAAAGGCCGATCTCTCTGATTTTTGATTTTACCCAAGGAGTTTGAGATAAAGTTTAAAATGTACGCAAATGCTTTTAGACGGTTATTAACATTACACGTACTTTGAGGATATGAACGTCTCGGCTGTTGGAAGTAGATTTTGGCCTGGTCCCTCAAGCTCTTTTTCTGTTGGGCCTTCTGGACAATTCTGTTTTCCCTCTTGGAGTGAGCGAGTGAGGTTGTGAGCACGAGTGAGGTGCTCCCGCAGCTCCGTGGGCACACAGATATGCTTGAAGTTTCCCAGCAAGTGCTCACCTGCCCCAGCGGTGCTGGAAAATACCCCTTCCTCCCTATTTATGGAATGGGAGCAGCTGGCCTGGCGCTATTGGTGGCAGCCTTCTGGCTCTGGTGTGAGAAGGCCAGGCCGTGAGCCAAGTACAGCCAATATGAGATTGGGAGGCCGGCTCAGCTAGCCGAGAGCTGCCATCTGTGAGCACGGGCGACTTGGGCTCAGCACCCGCTGGTGGCTGATCAGGGCCTCGGCTCCTGCACCCCCCATGGGGGAAGCAAGGCTGAATTCATGAAGCGGGTGCTGTTTCCCAGAGGCCACTCTCCCTGTGGGTGAGACTCAGGACCAGGTGCACAGGAAGCTGAGTCACCAGCGGCTGCCATGCTTGCTCTCGGCCCAGAGGAACAGGGGGAAGCTCATTAGAACCGACAAAAGTCTGCACCATAAAAGTACAGGTATTTACTACCCCAGGAAGGAAATGAAGTGACCAATACAATAACATTAGCCACTGAGCAAGTCTATTAAAGCCACACTTTTAGCTACATCTTGTTTAAAATGAAAAGAGCGAGATGGAATAATGGGGTAAACCTGAGGGAATTGTCAGGCCCTGGTGATGATCTCACCTGCTTTCTATGGTTACTAGAACTGAAGCCAACTTCAGAAACTGGCTTCCTCTTGCCCAGTGACCCTCCTCAGCCACTGTATTTATAAGAGAACACTCTTACCAACTTCCCCTGGAATCCGTGTGCACACTGAGCGCATAACTATGTCTCCTTTTTATGGAGGGGGAGCCAAAGGTTAAGCAAGATTCCTATGGCCACAAAAGTTGTTAACAAGATCTGGAAATTTTTCTCAAACCACCTCCTCTATCATCCACCTAAATGTGTGTCTCTCTTTCCAGATGTGTGTAATACTGCGATCAGTTGCCTTGGTGGCAAAGTCAGAAATCTCGAAGCATCTCTGTGGCCCGGATCCCAGAGCTCCAGCCAGCGCAGGGACATCCAGCGTGGCGGCTGGCCTGGGACCTGGGGGAGGCTGGGTGGTCCGGCACAACCCTGCTGAATGTTTAAAGGCTGACTTCACACGAGGGGCTGCCCTGACCCGTCGGGGGTAGAGAAACTCCTCCCATGAACCGCTGATCAGAAAGGACATTTTAAAAGAAACCATTTGTGAATGGCTAATGGGACACATGCTTGTTCTGCTTGCTTGTGGGCCTGGGTTTGCAAAGTGCAAAATGACCCTAAAAGAGCTCTAATATTCCTGCAAGATCTCAGACTGTCCATGAGATGGTTGCTCTTGGCCTCACTCCTGTCCTTCTGATATTGTTGACAGTTAGGGCTACCTAACCCCATGCAAAAAAATTAAGATGTTAAATTAATACATTGACTACTGAAGGTCAACAAAGATTTTAATTTTTATACGAGCTTGCCCCAAATGACAGGGTTGTGGGCGTGAGCCGGGTCCAAAGCAGCTGTCTTTAGGGTTTCTGGGCAGCGGCCTATTGCAACAACCTTGCCTGGTAGGCTTACTCCATAGGGCACCACACTGACCCAGTTAAATCCTCTTTCTTTTGGATTTTGAAACTGAGACACGCAGAAGGATGCAGGGATTGGACTAGTGCATGCCGGATGACTCACGGAGAGGCAGTATAGGATCGGAAGCCCGCAGACAGCCGAGCCACTGCGAGCTGCAACAAAAGAAGATACAGAGACAGAGAAAAGCCAGATCACCCCATTAGGGACACAGGGACAGGGCACAGGGGACCTCTGCCACAGGGGAGTGAATGATGCTTCACTGTCACAGGTGCTGCTTTTGGATGTTTTTGGTTGGTGATACTGACTTTTTCTCTTCTCCTCTTTGCTGCCCCATTTAGGATTAGCTGACACTGTCTAGAGAGCGGGACAACCCTCTCCACTCCTTGTGGCTTGGGAGATCCAGACTGTCGTGGTGAGATTTCCTTAAGTGAGCCTTTGGGTGGAAATGAAATCACTAGCTTGCATAGGATTAGACAAAATTGACAGCATTTGATGATCTGTATGATGTGGGGGAAGCAGGAACAGAAAAGGCAAACCCTGGTGTCCAGCCTCCGTGTGGCCGTGGCCACCGAGGACCGGGTGTGGACTGTAGGTGGAGAGCCAGGTCTGAACGTATGGAAACCTCACGTTCTACCTCAGTGTGGAAACATGAACCTGAAGTCCCTTTGAAAACTTCTGTTCCTCTTCTAACCCCTTATTTTCTTCCCTTCTTCCTCCCCGTCTGTTTGGAGACACATCCATATCAGGTTTTATCAGCTTCCTGGGTGTTCTCACTTCAAGCCTCCTGGTCATCCCTCTAAGGAAATGTGTGTTATCACATTTCTGACTCAGGGCGAGATGTATTCAGTATAATTAGTTGGCGACTCCTTGGAGTGGAAAACGTTCTGCCAGAAATGTTCTGAGTTCAGGGTGAGTGCCTGAGTCATTTCTCCACAAGCTCAAGGGCAGGAGATCACAGAAATTAGTAACTGGCATCTTTGGTGCAGTCAATCTCCCTCTGAAGGTCAGTAGTGAGAAAGTGTGCCCGGGGAACAGAATTTCATAAAATGATACGATACTGCCCCACATAATGTTAAGCGAGTTGTTCTAAGCACTTATGTGTGTTAATCCAGTGGTTTGCACAACAGTCCTGTGAAGGGATACTTTTCCTGTTTTCTAGATATGGAAACTGAGGCACAAGGAAGTTAAGTAACCTTCACGAAGGCACAGGATGAGCAAGGGTTATGCCGGGCACTGTGGTCCCGGGTCTACGCTGTCGTGTTCCTGCCACAGCCCTCTGCTTCACCGTGCACGTCTGCATCTTTCTGCAGGCTTCATCCGGGGCCCCTACATGTGGCTCACTCTTAAGTTTCCTCCATTCTACAGTCTGTTTGACTTGCCAACTGTGAAAGCAATACCTAGAATGGCCTTCAAGTTTTTAGTGGGAAAATAAAAAAAGCACCTTCCTATAGACATAGCCAATGAGAGGAATCTGTCCAGAGAAGCAGCCTGGGCTTGGAATATCAGGAGGTTGCCCTATCCTCCCTCTCGGTCTGCCTGCCACCCCTTCCTGTGACTCCTTCTCTAAACTTTTGCATGTCGGGAGAGTTGAGCTCTTGCTGGTTCATCTTATTGCCTGAATGCCCAGGATTTGGTGCCTAGAATTATTTCTCATCCATCAGCCTTGAGCTTAGACACTGGCATTTTGTTTTCATAATAGAGCTCAGTTGTGCTTTAAGACCAACCAACTGACCAACCAACCAACCAGCCAACTAACCAACCAAACTTGCATTATCTTTTATAGGTTATTTTTCCCCTTCAGGACATCTTTATTCTTCTAAACTCTACCAATTAAGTTTAAAGTCCCCATCCCAGATTTGTACCCCCTCCCTCCTACTATATACTTACAAGGAAGGAAGCACATGATGGTTTAGCTTTTCCAGGAAGCAGAGGGTTCCCAGTAGAGCTAGAAGCCTGTCCTGGGTCCTCTGCTTCTAAATTATCCCAGCTACATTGCTCCATCTTAGACAAAATTATCCCAAAGGGGGGTCTTCCCATGATCAGGGCCTGACTCACTCGATGTGGGGAATGGTGATAGAATGGAGGTTGTGGGTCCCTTCTCTTGTCCTTAAGATGCGGCATCTGGCATCCCAACTTCTCTGCTGTCTGAATACTCCCAGGTGAATTCTTCCTACACAGCCCCTGCCTCCCCACCAGGCACTTGGCCCTCTAAATCTCTACCTGAATCAGCTTCAGGCTGGCCCCCCACTCAGAATGAGGTCTCCCTGCCTCTCCAGGTCCAACCATTCTGTAGGTCCAGGCTGTGTCCTGGGACCTCTGCACCCTGCCCACCCTTGCGGTGACTGGTCACCAGGTGGGGTTTACTGGCAGAGCAAGGAAATGAAAATGTAGAATAATAATCATTTATGTAGGTTTCATGCATGTTCTTCATTTCCTTACTTTAGCACGTGGTCTCACCAGGACCTTTGGGTCTCTGTGTGGCGGTCCCTACTCTCTCAGCCTCCTGGAGAAGACTCCATGGCCCTGAATGACTCAGGCTTTAGTGAAGATAATTGCCCCTTCCCTAGGAACAAAGCTGAGGCAAGGTCATGCCTTTTAGACAAGACTTCGCCAGAGTCAGGGCTAATGTAAGGAAGACAAATAGGAGCCATAGCATGGATCTGGGTGGTCGGGCTCCCCAGTCCTAGATGCTAGAGGGCCTTTGCATTTAAGCTTCCGTTTTCCTCTAGATAGTGGGCTCTGTGTTTTCGCTTCCCAGCCAAAAGACCGTCTGTGGTCACTGACCCTCCCAAGTCCAGAAAACAGAGTGAGCTTGGTGAGCTGTAGAGGTCCCTTATCTGTCTGCTTTAGTAGAGAGAGGAAGTTCCTATTTCCTTTCTGATAAATTCTTTCTCCTAATTCCTGACATCAGGAATGCCTGTGGGCCCCCAACCCCTTTAGGGGAAATCTCAAGTAACCACCTAGCCTTTCAGGCCTCCCCCTAATAACCATATTAAAACTTAATACATTAGGCTCAACATTCATGGCCTGGACGCGGGCATCCACAGGCCACATCACACAGGACAGAAGAGTAACAAGGCATGGTGTGTTGAGAACAATATCTGCATTGC
>CM053617.1:38227465-38246540 GCA_028646535.1 Procyon lotor | reverse complement strand
AAGGAGTGGTCCTCAGGAGAAACCAAACTTGCTGATGGTCTTGGATTTCCAGCCTCTAGAACTGTGAGGGACAAATGTCTGGTTAACGCCCCCCCCCCCAGCCTGTGTACTTTGTTGGGGCCCTAGCTGACCGAAATATAAGGCTGCTCTCTCCTTCTAGCCTGGCTGTCTCCTCACACCCAGGGCCACAGGAGGAGCCTGGGATGCGGGGCAACACGAGAAGGAAGAACAGAGAGGGGGCCCCTAAACCAACACTCTCTTCAGAATCTTCTCTGCCTATAGTGGGTGCCTGGACAGAATGAGGAAGAAACCTGTCTTTGCTGGGAATAGAAAGGCCTCAGGGGTGCCAGGAATGCTCAACCTGAGGGTTCCTATGGCTGGGAACAGACTGAGGTTAATTAACACTTGGCCTGTGGATCCCTGGACAGGGAAACCGTTTGTGTCCATGAGAGGTGCTATATGGTAGAAGGGAGAAGCTTAACCCTGAATTCCATCCCCAGATGGAAGCCCCACTTTCTCAGTTCATACCCACCTGGCTCCAGGTTCCCCACATACAAAGCTTAGGTTACTGATAAGTCAGCCCTTCTCACACTGAAATGTGATGTGAATCACACAAACTTTGTGTTAAAATGTATATCTGATTGAGTAGGTCTGGGTGGGGCCCATGAACTTGCATTTCCAACCAGCTCCCAGGAGACACTGATGCTGCTAGGGGTTCACAGGTGAATAGCAAGATGGCATCTCCATGCTCATTCTAAGCAGCATCTGGGCCCCTCATCTTATCCTCTGGTTAACAAGCCTATACAGTTCCTGGTTGGTCCAGATGTTGGGACAACAGGAGACTGAGGCAAGTGAGAAGAGTATGGATGAGGCCAGACCCATCAGATCTAGACCAAGAGGCACCTCACTAGCTCTGAGACCTCAGATGAGAGCCTTAACCACTTAGAGACTCAGTTTTGTTTTCTGCAAAATGGGTCAGTATACTTACCTCTTGGGTTTTTGTGGGTGTTGATGAGATAATACATATAAAATGCCTAGAACAGGACCAGGGGCATTAGAAATATCCAATGAATGTTGGCCCCCTTCTTCTTTAAACCCAAGAATCTCACAATCTGTGGGGAAGTCCTGTTGGTGGGGAAATTTCATAAGATAGAACTCAAATTATTTTTAGTGTCTTGCTAACTTTAGACAGAAAAGGAAAAAGTGAAATATCCAGGAGTCAAATGAGGATTTGATGATCAGTGACCTTTGGGGCAGAGGTTGGGTGTCTCACCCCAGTATAGGACAGGAGATGGGGTGTTGGACTATACTGAGGGGGGTGGCTAGAGCTGAGGCCCCTGCATGAAGTCTGGAGCCTCAAAGAGCTGTCCCTTCCATTTAATAGAAACTAACATACTTAAGAATTCTGTAAAAATTTTCTGTTTAGAGAAGAGGAGAGAGGAAAGTCATCCATGAAAAATTGAAATGCCAGGTCTGTGCACACACAGATGTGCAATCCAAATTTGTACTACCAGCCTGGAGTGGGAATTCCAAGTAGAGAAATAACATCACTGTTCAGGACCATTAAAGTCCTGCATTTTTAGCAGAAGCAAATGTGAAATTATTGCTGTAGGGAAACTTTTACAACCCAAGAGTCAAGGGAGTCCCAAACACAAAAAAACAGCCTCACTGAAGATGAGTTGACAATGAGAATTGTAAACCTACCACTCAAGAAAATGAACCACAATGAGACAGAATCCACAGATGAAATAGAACTAACACCTTCAAACGTGGAAAGAGTACATTCATTTGAAAAGAACAATGGTATATTTTAAAGTATTAAAGAGCTAAGAGAATGAATGAAATCAACAATAAAAAGATTAGTCAGTGGTGAAGAAGTTCTTCACGTGAAAAATATCGTTCTTGAACATAAGGATCCAGTGGGCAGGATAAAGCACAGATTAGGTACACAGCTGAAGAATTAGTAAATTGGAAGGCAGTTCTGAGGAAATCAAATAGAATGGAGCACAGAAAGGAAAAGATATAGAAAGATCAGCTAAGGGACATGAAGGAGAGACTGAACAGATTCCTTAAAATGTGAGTTTTAGGAGAAAATAAAGTAAATGAAGGACCAACAATACTTGAAAGATAATGGCTGAGAATCTTACAGATTTCAAGAAAAACATACATTTTCATTTCTAGGAAGCACAGGAGTTCTGAGAAGAATGTATAAACATAGAACCATACTAGATTAATTAAGACTGGAAAATATGAAAGAGACAGACATTCTCCCCTCCAAAGACATTATACTGAGGCTTAACCCACTGAGCCACCCAGGCGCCCCAAAGACAGTGTACTGATGAAAGATTCTTTACCACAACAATTAATGCCAAAACAAGAGAATAATGACTTTTCAGAAAATTTTCCCTTAGAAAGTCATCAATAAGTCCACTACTGAAAGATAGGCTATAATAAGATGGATATTAAACTCAAGCTAAGAGTCAGGAATAATAGTGACTAAAAAAATGGTGGCAAAAATATTGGGAAATCTGAAAGACCACTGACTGAAAAAAAAAGGAACTTTTGGAAAGCTTAAGGACAAGGTGCAACTAAAATACTAAAAAGTAGTAACACAGTAGGCGGAAGTGATGTGTTTCAATATCTTTGTCTTATTCAGGAGGTAGGTAAAAGTAGTGATTAATTTCGTATTTATTAACTCAAGTATATAAAATAAAAATGTGAGGGTAACTACAAACATGGAAATAGAATGCAAACTTCAAAACCATTAGAAGGAAAAACAAGAAAACTTAATCCATTTGACAGAAGATAGGAATAAGAAGTAAAGAAACAGTGAATAAAAAAACCTGGTAAAGAAAAAACACTGATTAAGATGGTAAAAACAAGTGCAAATAGGAGTAAATGCAATTTAAACTCTATAATTTGCATTATAAGTTGAGGGATTTTTATGTTTGATTATAACAAAGAAATAAAACAAGACTTAGCCCTAAAGTTCCATCTAGAACAAAATGATAAATGGCATTTGTCTTTCTCTGACCTATTTCACTTAGATTTATACCCTCTAGGTCCATCCATGTTGTTGCAAATGGCAAGATTTTATTCTTTTTTATGGCTGAGTAATATTCCTAAGTAATATTCATATTTTTGTTTGTGTTTATATATCACATCTTCTTTATCCATTTATCTGCTGATGGTCACTTAGGTTGCTTCCATATCTTGGCTCTTCTAAGTAATGCTACAATAAATAGAAGAGTGCACATATCCTTTCAAATTAGTGTTTTCATTTTCTTTGGGTAAACTGCCAGTAGTGGAATTATTGGATCATATGGTAGTTCTATTTTTAATTTTTTGATGAACCTCCATACTGTTTTCCAGACTGGCTGTACCAGTTTGCATTCCCACCAATGGTACATGAGGGTCACCAACATTTGTTATTTCTTGTGTTTTTGCTTTTAGCTATTCTGGAAGGTCTATAATGATGTCTTATTGTGGTTTTGATTTGCATTTCCCTGATCATAAGTGATGTTGAGCATCTTTTCATGTGTCTCTTGGCCATCAGGGTGTCTTCCTTGGAAAAATGTCTATTCAGGTCCTCTGCCCATTTTTAATTGGATTATTTGCTTTTTTGGTGTTGAGCTGTATAAGTTCTTTATATATTTTGCATATTAACTCCTTATTGGATATGTCATTTGCAAATATCTTCTCTCATTTTGTAGATGCCCTGTTTATTTTGCCGATGATTTCCTTTGTTGTGCAAAGGCTTTTTATTTTGGTGTAATGTCAATAGTTTAATTTTGCTTTTATTTCCCTTGCCAGAGGAAACATATCTAAAAAAAAATTTCTTTGGTCGATGTAAAAAAAATGACAGCCTGTGTTTTAGTCTAGAAATTTTATGGCTTTAGCTCTCACATTTAAATCTTTAATCCATTTGAGTTTGTTTTTGATTTCCCTCATGTGGAATTTAAGAAACAAAACAAATGCACAAAGGAAAAAAAGAGACAGACAAAAAGACAGACTCTTAAATCTGGAGGAAAAACTAGTAGTTGCCAGAGAAGTGAGTGGGGGATGGGGGAATTAGATAAAGGAGATTAAGAGAACACTTACCTTGATGGGCAATGAGATATGTATAGTATTATTGAATCATTTTATTGCACACCTGAAACTAATATAACTGTAAGTTAATTAACTTGAATAAAAAAATAAAGTGGCAAAGAAAAAATTAAAAGAAAAAGATGGAAAAATATACCACGGAGATACTAACCAACAAAAGTGATTATAGCAATATTAATATTAAATAAAAGGTAAAGCATTTTAGAAATTAAGCCATTTATTACTTAATAATAAAATCTGTATTTTTCAGCAAGATATAATTATTCTCATCTTGAATGTCACTAACACCATAGTCTCAAAATCTGTAAGTCAAAGCTCAGAGAACTATAGTAAGAAAAAATAAGTTTACAGCCACAGCGGGAGAAATTAATAAGTCAACCAGCAAAGTAAGGATAAATAAGATCAGAAAAGTTTTTGATAAATTTGATCTAATGGATATTTATATAAATTCAGCATCTAACAATGAAAGAATACATGTCATTTTTAAAAATTATGAGCGTGTTTTGTTTCTCTTTTTGAGAATCTAGTATTAAAGCCACACTTATAAGTGCCACTAATTACAGTAGGAGCTATACTGACTCAGCCTATCCTGGGAGTAAAGTCTCTCCACTTATTTGGGGGAAAGGATGTGGACCATAGCACATGTGAGAAATGAGATCAATATGTGAGTTAAGACAACAAGAGTCACATAGTCAGAGTCAAAAACATCTGGGTTTGAATCATAGGGTCACTGTTTATTAGCTCTGTGACTTTGGGCAAGTCACTTAGCCTCTCTGAGTCTCATCTGGTTAATGGGTCTAAGAACAGCACCCAAAACTTAGTGCTGCAGTGAGGCTCAAATAAGATACTGTATTTTAAGTGTCCAGTTTCATGACTGTCTGCTCCTAAGGGTGTAATTAATTAGCTGTTTCCATATTCATTGTTATTGCTCTAATGTCCTTTACTTCTGCATCAAATCATTGAATATGTTACCTTATTGTATACTGAAAAATACTGTTTTCAGTTTATCGACTGTCTTCTTTCAAGAACTTGGACTCTGAGTTAAATATTTGTGTCCTGAACATCTTTATGTTTTGAGGTATTTCTTAATGTGTTATGGCAAAATTAGCATACCATTATTTACATAAGAGAAGTGAAGATCCTCAGAAAAAAGGTAGATTCTGTTATTTTGGAGGGACTACGTTAGCAAAACAATGACTCTTTAAAATTTATTATAAGGACTCTGCACATTGGCAAGCAGATGTTGAAATTGTTACAAAGGCCAATAGTAACCATGAAGTGTTTTTAATCATAACTCAGAGCTTGGAGACATTTCCATCTTATCCATAGCATCACAAACACAACACTGCGGTGCAATTAGAACCAACAGGGGAATTTTTTGGAAAAGTTTCTTCCTATCTTAACACCAAAGTCTTCATGCAAAACCTGGCTTTGAGACTTATGTCCTCCAGATGGATAAAAATTCATTAGATACCAGCTGTGGGAATTCCTTCTGGAATGTATCCATTTTCGCCTTTCAGGAGCCAGAGTAACAGTGACCTGATGCTTTTGTTCCAGTGCTGCTGGGATCTCCGTCTAGAAGGTCTGCTTTCGAAGCACATCCTGGTGGGACAGATTTTCCCGGAGGCCCCACATTCACTAGCACGATAGCTGTGGGGTTCTTGCCAGGACTGAGAGCTGAGTAGGGGGCTTGGAACAGAAGGAAAGGGACCTATCTCTGCCCCTGGGGAAGCTAGTGTCCAAATGTCTGTTATCAGGGTAAACAGGGTTTCTTTCAGAGCTGTCCTGTGCCAAATGTCTTAAATGCCAGGGATGGTGAGCGAGGCAGGGGTCTCTGCTACCTTAGAGTTTGGGAAGCATTTCAGGGCTTAAGGCAGGGAGCGGTACCACCTGATCTTCCCCTGTGGGGCCACTAGCTCTCTTCAAAGATGTGCATTCCCCATTCTTGGCGTCCTTTAACCACTGGTCAGGCTCTGGTTCAGAATGGTGCCACTTCTCAAAATTCCCTTTGTAAATTCTGGTGGTGGTGTTTCAGTTTGCAATCTCATGCCCTTTGTTAATTTCAAAAACTTCAACAGGGATATCCTGTTACATGCGAATTGGGGTGATGGTTTCTAGTTTTTTCTTTTATTAAACTGATAGAAATGTCCAATCAGAAAGGTACGGAAACTACTGGTCTAGTCTTTTTTGCTGTTTACCCGAGTTACCCATTTTAGGAGAATTCTGGCCTTACTAACCCTCAGGTTCCCTGCCTCACAAATTGCAATGGAAAAGCAAGAGTTCAGGTTTTGAGGCAAAATCCATCATTTGGCAGCCTGGCTTCGGAAAGAAAGTTCCAAATAATTCTCCTTCCAGACTCAGGCATTCCAGGTCCCATCACAGCTTAAAACGTGCTTTTTCTGTTTGGTCAGTCTGAGTTAAATTACTCTGGGCATTTTTGAATTTCATGAACAGGAAAAAAATAAACTTTTTCAACTTGAAAAATAAATGGAAGCCATTCTTTTTGGCGGCAGATAACTCCAAAAGATGTGACCTTTCAGAGTTCATACTGCCCAAGTGGGTTGTTTCCTTGGAGGACTAGAATCTGCATGAGTTCAATCAAGTCGTGTCAGGAAGAAAATGTTAAGTGATGGAGGAAGAAAAAATATTTGTAAGACAAGTAAACTTTGGAGCCAATTATTCTCCTCGATTTCCTGTAACTCGCAGTATGCCCGGGTTTCAGTGTTGTTCAGAATGTTTTATGTCATTTTAATAACCAAAGTAGTTTCGCTGAATAAATATAATGATTTGATTTAGAAACAGTGATTATGGTGGCTGGAGAAATGAGTTTCTATAGAAAATGGGATAATTTTATAGTTGCTGGAGAAGATGGATTTGTGTAGAATATTGTGTAAATAAATCCAAATGGCACTTTTCCCCTCTGAGGATTTTTTTGGTAATCAACCTACCAGCTTCTGGAAATGGACCATTATGCAGATTTATAAAATACAACTAGATCTTTTCACCTTGAGATGTTTATCATTCTTTTCCTTGGAAATAGAATCCTGAAACAAAAATCTCAGTGGCAATGCTCCATGAAGAGTAAGGCCATAAATGCTTCACTTGGCAAAAGAGAATAAAAAAAAGTTGAGAGCTACTCAGAGAAATATTAACTCAATTTTTCGGCTGAGATATTATGGATTCTCTCAAGGACTATATTTTACTGATCCTTTATTATAGCGTTGCTATGGGCATTCATACTTTTATTGCTCTTCCCGGGCTCATTGGTGAGTGTAGGGGTTTTCATGAGGAGCAAAGATTGCTTCTCTGCCTCTGATGGGCACTCCCTTTCCCTGGGTGAGGCAGACAAAGCAACTGATATCCATAGCACAGCGGTGAGGCATGTCGTGGACCCCAGAGGGGCTACCACTGGCCAAAATTTTAAAGTTATCTTGGAAGCTTACAAAACACTCTCACATTCTGCAAATATTTATTGAGTGCCTGCTATAAGCTAGTCCCTCTCCATTCATCATTTCATTTTAATTTGGAATGCTTCACCCATCGTAAAGTAAAACTCCACAAAGATTAATATTCAAAAATGGTTTCATGATAGCTCTTATCTTTACTGGTACCATGCATGAGAAATCCACACAAAGCAAGAGGTCACATGTCAAAGGTCCAGGAGACTCCAAGAAAAATCCTGGGGGCAAAAAAAAAAAAAAAAAAAAAAAAGAAGAAGAAAAGAAAAGAAAGCCTAAGAAGAACAATTTTGAAAAACAAACAAAACAAGCCCAAAGCATAGCAGAGGACCCTTGGGCCCAAGAAACTGTTTTGCAACTTAAAGGAAAAGCAAAGCAGAGCGTCTTGAGAAAACCCCACATTTCTGAGGCTGAACCACAGCTGGAATGCAGGGAACAACTCTCGTCCCCTGGAGAGGCTGCCTCAGGGAGCAGGGCCAGGTGAGAAGACCCCAGGCTCCACCACCCGGGTTACGAAGAGCCCTCTAGGGAAGCCAGGAGAACACCAGAGACCCCATCAGCCATTATCAGAAAAGCAAGAACACAACTGGAAACCAGACCCCAAAACAAAAGTATTACTTCAACAAGTCCGTAGAGGTTGGTCCAGAATAGTCCTGTGCAAACACAGCCCTAGGGATCAGCTGAGCACACAGAATGCCCTTCCCAACCCACCCCGGGGCCCACGCCCGCCCTCTGGGAGATTCTGTTTTTGCCCTTACGTTTGTTGAATATTCAAGAGCATTACCTTATGTGCATTCCTGAATACTGTATATTTTGACATTTGACTCTATTAATTTTTTAATATCTCTTTCCCAGGTTCCTGTCACCCAGAACTTATCAGCCATGCAGTTCCTTCTGTAAAACCAAAAAAGAAGGGTGAGTGAGGAACTGTGCTTTGCGAATCATTTTTTTTTGGTCACTGTCCCCCCCCACCATGGATATAGCTATAATGAGGGGGACTAAGGAGAGTTTGATTTGTTGGCATTATTGTTAATCCAGAAACCCCGAAGGAAGCTGAGTGAACCCCTTGCCCGCTCCAGTTTTTATTCCAGTGTCTATAAATTCCTCAGTGATGAACTGAAATCTTCCCAGGCTCTGAATTACTGCAAATCCTTCCCCACCCTCCCCGGCCCCCCCTGTTTGGCACAGGGACTCCACACTCGAGCCCGCGGCTCCCTGGACAAAATGAAATCCGTGCCCAGCCCCTGTGGAACCTCTGCTTCGGTTTCCTGCTTTCACTCCAAATTCTTAGGATCTCTGATCCACGGACCATCCGATTTAGACCCCAAAGTCTCCAGTCAGCCCAGCACAACCCTCTGCTTTGCAGCGGAGGAAACAAAAGTTCCCCCGTGCCCACGCGTCTGTCCGCCCAGAAAACGGGCAAGCCTAGTCTGGCCCACCTGTGGGCTCTGCTCTGTTTCGGGGTCCTTTGCCCACAGGATTCCTGCTCCCGCGTGCCTCTCTGCTTCAGTCCCTTGGGGTCTTTACTTAAAAGTCCCCTTCTCAGGGAGCTCTTCCCTGGTGACTTCCAGAACTCCACACGTGCTCCAACCCTCAACCACCCTTATTCCCTTTAGTACCCGTTACTATCCAATTTGCTATAAGAATCTTTGACTTCTGTATCTTTTTCATTGTTTGACTTCCCCCAGCCCCACCCAGGGGGGTTTTGGTAAATGAGTAACAATGACAACAAATGTCGTCAAGGCAGGGTGGGGTGGGGGCTCAAACGCAAACTGCTTGCTGGAGGCGAAAAGTCCTCCCCCCAACCCCCACCCCACTAGGGCCCATTGCAGGAATGGCTGTATTTAACAATAGGCTTGCAAAAAATCTGAGTATTTCACAATTTGCTCTTGCAGACTGGTTTGAGCGAGCTCCACACACCACTGGCTCTCTGCACACTGGGAAATCCCATGAGGCTGTCCCAGGAGGGCAGTGGTTTGTGTGTGCCTTGTTAACCGCTGGAACCTCAAGGCTCTCCATGGTGCTTGGCACATAGTAGAAGCTTCATAAACAACTGTTGAATGAGTATAAATGCCTTCTTTTATCATCGGGATCTTGGTATTTAAAGAACAATGTGTTCTGTCATTTTTTTTTTTTTAAAGATTTATTTATTTGACAGAGAGAGAGAGCTCACAAGTAGGCAGACAGGCAGGCAGAGAGAGGGGGAAGCAGGCTCCCTGCCTAGCAGAGAGCCCGATGCGGGGCTCGATCCCAGGACCCTGAGATCATGACCCGAGCCAAAGGCAAGGGCTTTAACCCACTGAGCCACTCAGGCGCCCCGTGTTCTGTCATTTTTGCTTAAGCTTATAGTAAGAACTATATCCATGCCATTACATGTTATTTTATAATATTTTAATGGTGCTATGATGCTTTATATTTAGAATGTAATTGGTCATACTACTGTTTGAAATTTAGGTAAATTTAATCTCATTTAAAAAATAACACTATTATAAATATCCTTGAAGATAAATCCTTACTCAAATTAACTAAGTCAAAGATAGTGGTGTATTGTTTAAGGTTAATAAAATTATACTGTAAATAGTATGGGAAATAAGCTCGTGAGGATTTCAAATGCTATTCTGAAACTGACATGATGTAAGAATGTTTGACCAATTTATTTGATATTAGAATATATTTTTAAAAAATATAATGTGAACCAGAAGAACAGACAAGGAATCCAAACACGAACTCTCTTTAAATACAATTTTAATATATGGAATATATTAAACGATGAAGAATGTACATTTTTTAAAAAGTGAGTTGGGATAAGTTGTTACAATATGGAGAAAAGAAGTATGAATCATGTAGATACATACTTCATGTCATACAGTAAAATAAAGTCAGTTTGGATAAAATAATAAAAAATAGGATAAAATTACAAAAAGTATTTTAAGACTATAGGAATGAGAATTTTCCAATGATTAAGGTAATTTTAAAAACTATAAAGAAGTTATATCTTTAAAAATTTTTAAAGTATAAGGAATTAAAAGTTCTGTTCCACAAACGCTAACAAAATTAAAATTTAAAAAACTGTGGCAAATATGACAGAAAAGATCTATTTTAAAGATTTTATTTATTCATTTGAGAAAGAGAGAGAGAGGGAGAGAGCACACAGCAGGGGGAGAGGCAGAAGAAGAGGGAGAAGCAGATTCTCCGCTGAGCTGGGAGCCCCACATGGGGCTCAATCCCAGGACGGGGAGATCATGACCTGAGCCGAAGGCAAACGCTTAACCATCTGAGTCGCCTAGCCCCCCCCGACAGACAAAATCTCTTAAAATCTTCTCCAAATCTCTCAAAACTTTAAGAAGTCATAAATAGATAAAGGGTTAAAAAACGTAACAAGAAGTCTCACTTAGGCAACGTGTAAATGGTGAACACATATTGGAAAAAATAAAAACCAACTCAACCTGTTGATTACTTAAAGCAACTCAAAGTAGAATTTTATTAGAAGAGATTGTAGGTTTAGTTTAAGGCTCTTTTCATTTATTGCACCACCTGGATTGATTGCTTCCGTTCTCCCTATACCTTATTGAACCAGTGGTGGATTGATCCCAATGTGGATCTCAGCTCATCCATTCCCCATTCAGTAATGGGGATGCCAAAGGAAATATCAGAAACTCGCCAAGGTAACCAACAGAGCCCAGAGCTGATATGTAATTGTATTGTCCTGAGAGATACTAGAATAACATTTTCTTGTTCCTTCTAAAGAAAAGCAAAGCCTCCAAGAGTCAACAAGCCAGAAGCAGATGCACTTGGAGTCCAAGTGCATTGCTTTGTCTTTGCTTTATTTTTGGTCCCTTCATTAAATTTAAATGCAGGTGTAGGTGTATCTAGGTACTTTACGTACACCGTGCCCCCACTGGTGCAATTTCACTATGAAAACAGTTGTCACTGGGAATGTATCCAACTTCAGTGGGGGCTCTAAGGCATTGAATCATGGACTGCCAGGTGGCAGGAAGAGACGCAGGTACTGTCTGATCCAAACCTTTGTGGAAGCCCTGTCTGCCGACCTACTAGGCGAGGCCTCCAAGGTCGTTCCTTGGCCTTCACAAAGATATGGTTGTAATGGTCCTGAGACCAGCTGGTGAGATTTAAAGCATTCAGGGATGAAAAGAACATAAATAGTTATTTTAAGAGTAAGCTGTAATTTCTGAGAAGGGGAACATAGGGTGAATTTCATGTTCTCTCTGGCATTCTGCACGGCAGCCCTTTCCAGTGACACAAGCTTCCTTATTGGGGAAGAAATGAATATTGGCATATGGAAGAGAACATAGACCTGCAGTTGGTCAGGCCAGGACTGAAAACATGATGGTACAGGTGCCTGGACAAGTCGTTTCACTTCCAGGACCCCAGCCTCCCGATTTTCAGGTGGAGAGGCTAGGGAGAAAATCACACATCACATGAAAGTGAGGTAACTCAGGCGTTGGGAGATGAAGGGATTATCCTAGGGTCACAGAAACCGAAATGCAGAGAGAGGAGCCAACTGTTTGCTTCTGATCTCTAGTCTAGTCCTACAGACGTGTCACAGGCCAAGGCAATGTGTGCACTACTGCTTTTTGGCTGGCGGGACCATTCCTGGGCTGTGTTTGGGCTGACGCAGTTATGAAATGCCCTCTGAGTATGTCTTCCAGAAACGGGACTTGGAAAATCGTGACATCCCAGGTGCAGGCAAAGGTGGAGAGCTCCCAGTCTTGTAACCAGTTCTAGGCAGGTCCAGTGATCAAGTTTTCTGAATCTCTATCGCACAGATGTAAAATAGATGCAATAATATTGCATTCACAGCATTTGATGAACGCAAACCTGAGGCACATAGGAGCAGTGGCACCCATCAGAAGTGTCCTTCTCTACTCTGGATCAAGGCAACTGAACCATCACTCATGACCACCCTAAGCCCTCTGAGACTCTGGATCCTTTGTTTAATCTGCAGAAACAAGCCCAGTATCACTACGTGGGCAACTGAGGTGAATGTGGGTAAAAGAGCATTTTTATAGCAGTTCTTAACCTGGACGCCTTTGGCGCAGAAACAGAAGGCAGTTTGCCAAGGTTATCAGTCTGCTGAGGCCCAGCGCCTTCAGAGTGGAGGTTCCCAGACCCTATGAGGCAGCCTCCTCCCCGCCCTACACATGTGGAAGCAGGGACAGCATGCTGAGTGTCCACAGGAACCCAGAAAGAGTAGAAATAGTCCAGTTTCCCTAAAGAGAGTTAAGAGGTGAAGGTAGAAAGACATGTCACATTCCAGATCTGCCTGGAAAGGTCTGTGCAGGATCTCACGTGGCAGTGTCTGCTGCCTGTTCTAAGCCCTAAAGAGATGAGTGGCCCACAAGTGCCCATTTGTCCATCCACACGCTTACTGAGCACGAGAGCTATGCCCAGTGCTGTCCTGGGCTCCAGAAGAGCAACAGTGGGTAAGACAGACTTGGTCCCTTCTCTTATGAGTTCGACGCCCTGTGACTCTGTACCCACCCCCATAATGTTCTGGGTGCAGGGACAAGAACTCCAGACCTATTAAACAAACCTGGAGAGATAGAATCTTCTAGAAGGAGACTGAGAGGCAAGGCTAGCCATTGGCCTGAGGAGGCTATTTAAAGTGACCTAGTTTTCAATATTCTTTTTTTTTTTTTTTTTGCTATATCTGCTTTTATTTTTTCTTTATTTTAAAACTTTATTTAAAATCAATTAACATATAGTGTATTATTAGTTTCAGAGGTAGAGTTTAGTGATTCATCAGTTGCATACAACAGCCAGGGCTCACTGCATCACGTGCCCTCCCTAATGCCGGTCACCCGGGCACCCCATCCCCTCCCCCACTTCCCTCCCAGCAGCCCTCAGTTTGTTCCCCGGAGTTAAGAGTCTCTTACAGGTTTCCGTATTCTTTCTTTCCGCCTGTCAGATCCACAAAGATAAGGGGAAACTTTCCAGCACACGGCTTCAGTTCAGGGGTGCAGAGAAGTTTCAGTGACAGAGCTTGGGGACCGAGGACTGTGGTTGGTTGTATATTCGGCCCCGTGGACTTGCAGGGCTGGAGCACTCCCATCGCCCGCGGCGGAGGGCCGCTGCCAGAGGGTCCCTCTCGTCCCAGAGCTCAGAGCGGCGCGCCCTCAGCCTCTGCCTCCGCTCTCGTTCTCCTCTCCGTGCCCGGGATGATGGCTTTGGCCCGACTCCGTGCATCCCAGGTTCTTATAAAGCCCCTGGTGGGTCTTCAAAGATAGAAATGAAGGAAATGCACGTGAAACAAAACATCATCCCACACGGAGGCGTGTCCACATTTGGGGGACTTTGGTGCAGCCAAGGAAAGGGTGTCTGGGCCGGTGTTTGTCAGCCTTTCGCTCCCCACGACTTAGAGTGTGTCTGCTTTGTCGGGAGGCCTCAGCCTCAGGGAGCCCCTGGGCACGCGGGGCCATTGCCACACCCGACTTGGTCCTTTGTCTTTCTAGCTGTTCATGCTAAGTTTTCACCGTTTACATACATTTCTCCACGACTGCCTGCACGCTCCCAAGGCACACACTGTACCCCTGGTTGGCAGGTGAGGGAACCGGGTCCAACAGAAGGACCGCAGGGCCCAGTGACATATCTGGTAAGAGACAGAGGCGGGGCCTAGCCCCAGCCACCTGCCTCTCGGTCCCTGGTCTTCCCCAAGGTCTCCTGGGCTTCTAAGGGTGACCACCCGTCCCGAGGCCCGGAATCCACTCTGGAAAGGAGAGCAAAGCACTCTCTGGTGATTTAGCAAATCCCCTGATAAAAATGGCCTTCAGTTTGGACCTTCCGGCCGGATCCCACGTTGAACCCTTCTGCCAGGCCGAAGGAGGGGAGCTTGTGGCTGTCCTGCACGTTGCCTGTGGCTCCGAGCTTCTCAGGGCCTGGGTGGCAGCTGCCTCCTGCTGGCTGTCACCAAGGGAGCTGGTGACCGCTGGTGAGCCCACTGTGTGCCAGGCCGGCCGCCAGGCGATTGCTGCGCGGGACTGTGCCACGTCCCCATTTTCCTGGAATCCAAAGAGTAAGAATAAAACCAACTCCTTATTCACTCCTCAATTATCTCCAGTTTTATTTTTTCAGGTTCCCCCGCCATTGCATTGTTTTCCCAGGAACTATGAAGCAATGAAACTATTAACAAATTCAAACACGGTGCACGGACTGTTTATTAAGAAAACAAGCAGAGAGAAAAGATCCTGCAAATTTGGCCAGTGAGTATTTCAGCGTGGGGAGGAGGGGAAGGGAAGGGCCGTGGGGAGGGTTGGGTTTCCCCCTGAAACGCTGACCCGCTGGACGGGGGCCGGGGTGCAGCTTGCTTCGGTATACACACGCGCACGCAGTGTGAGATCATCTGTGTCCTGCCGTCTTGGTAGGACTTTTCTAAGAACTAGAAAGATTCTGATTTCCTTTTAGATAATTTATGAAGTACTTTTAAACACACCCACTCCCTTGGGGGAATGATTTTCAAGCAACAACTGAACTCTTGTTGATGGATTTTTTGGATATTAGGGATATTAGTTCGGCATGATTTCATTTGTGGATTGGGTTGAGGGAATCAAGAACAGAGGTTCAGCTTGATTCAGCAGACAGACAGACAGACTCCGGCTGGGGGATGCCAGGGTTCGGGTCCTTGCTCACAGGCCTTCCCCAGGCCTACCTCGCCGGCTGAGCATGGGCCTGGCGGGTCTTCCGAGAGGTGGCTGGTGCTTCCCGGACTCCCCTCTCCCCCTGACATTTGCTCTTTTCAGGGTCTCACTCCAAGTTCAATCCCAAGTGTCCCAGATCTCAGAGGCCTGCGATCCGTTACATCTAAGAGTCACTTGCGGAGAACGGGGGAGCTCAAGGACCAACCTGGGTCAGGCCCTCACCCCCAGGCCTGCTTATTCGCCACCTTGCTGCCATCCAATGCTGCCATAACTCGGAGCCCAGAGATGGCTGCACTGGCCACTTAGAGCCTGCAAGGGGCTGCGGTGGGAGGGGCTTTTTCCCATCAGCTCATCCAGCTGTGCTCAGCCCTTAGTGATGCTGATTTTGGTCCACAGCTCACAGGCCACAGCGGAGTAAAGATGTGGGCAGGTGCTGGCGAGTTTTTACCATCCTCAGCTAGGAGAGAGCAAAGGGCTCCCGCAAGGTAGGAAAGAGAAAAGAGAGGGCAGACTCGGAAATGTGATTCGGAGGCTTCTGGTCTCACCCGCCATCTGCAGTCATTCCCGGCTGGGCCCCCCCAGTGGCTGGGTGGGCCACGGTGGCACCGGAGACTGTGGAAACACACTGTCTCCTCTGTGCATCTCCTCGTCCTGCGGCTCCGGGGACTGAGACACCTAGGCTTCCATTAGGGGCAGGTCCAGATGGCCTGTGCCTCGTTCCCAGGCTCTCGGGCTACAAAGCTGCTGCTTTTCCTCATTTAGGAGAGTGAAAACATGGGCTCCGAACGTCTCTGACCTTTCTAATTGGGCCACCAGCTGATCCGCCCCAGCCTTTTCTCTTTTAACCAACTTGACCTTCTAACATGAATGGGGAAATGCCTATGTGCTTAAGCTCGTATTTTACATAGTTATACAGCAAAAATCCCATTTTTATAAGCATAGTTTAGCTCTCAGCATAATGAGGCACCATTCAGCCATCCAAAAAAGCCAGTCAGGCTTCCTTCCAGCTTGAGACAGGATGCTGGAGGAGAGGGACAGCCCTGAGAGGGAGGCACTGTCTCCATCCTGCACAGAAAGGGGAGGGGGGTGGTTCATACAACATGGATGAACTCTGAGGACCTTCTATTGAGTGAAATAAGCCAGTTACAAAAGGCTAAATCAGTGATTTCACTGATATGAGGTACTTAGAGCTGTTAAAATCACAGAGAAAACGAAATGGTGGTTACCAGGGGCTGGGGTGGGGGGTTATGGGGAACCAGTATTTAAGGACAGGGTTTCGGCTTTGCGAGATGCAAGGAGGCCTGGAGCTAGATGGTGCTGAGGGTTGCACAACAGTGGGAATGCACTCACCACTACAGACCTGTACATTTAAAAATAGTTAAGACGGTAAATTTTATGTTCTGTGTGTTTTACCACAGTTTAAAAACAAGAGGGGATTCAGTGCAGCCAGACCGCATTTTAGAGAGGCATATGGAACATGCCCCTAGACTTTCTGAGTCTCTGGCTCGGTAGCCTTGGAGGAATCTATCGCTTTCGTCTGCTTCCCAGCCGTGATGCCGACGCTGTCCGTTCTCATTCAGCGGGAGTGTTGATTCAAGATTCTGGCATAATATCGAGGGCAAGCATCCTAGGACAGGAAGCCGAGGCTGGTGAGATTGTTGGATGTCTTTGCCTTCGCAGGAGCTGCAGATCATTCCACACTCGTTATCACTTATGCTTTGCATTTCTCCTGTGTCCGTTCTGTGCTTTGTCATTCAGCAGGCTTTCCCTGGGGACGACAGTTTAGGGGCCAGGACTGGGCTAGAGAAATGTGTTGGTCCCAGGCCGTTAAGTACATATAGATGTGCACTCACCCCATTAGATACTGTAAACATTCTGACTTTGAGCTTTTAATCTGTTCAGGGAAGATAAATAGGAGTTTGCTAGATGAGACTGAAGAGCAGAACCCGGGTGCCCACATCCCTCCCTGTGAGGAGAGCTGTGGATGAAAAGTGTGGCTACTTCATCGGTACCCCCTGCTCCACTCTGTGGGGTAGCCTGGTTGAGCCCCTAGCAGAGTCCTGGGCACCTCCCCACACGGGGGCCGGGGGGGGGGGCGCAATTCAGAGAGAGCACCCAGAAATCTTCCAGGTGCACCCTGAGGGAGGGGCACGCTGGAAGTCAGTAACACATGTTTAGCATAAAACCTTACTAATTCACTGCTAACAATGACTTAGTTCAGCTATTTGGAGCCAGAAAAGCCCCAGGCGAGCTCTCCGTTGGAACTGGCATCTGCTCAAGTGGAAGAATTGCTTCTTTGAAAAAAGAAAAGGCTCGAGAAGTAAGCGCGGGAGGCAGGCAGAGCTGTGCTCCCGGCCACCTCCTCCGGGCTGCAGTCCTGGGATTACCCTGGCCCCACCGTCTTGCCGCTTGTGGTCTAGGCTGTGCCCAAATAGAGCTGTGTAGCCACCGCGCAGCCAAAATAGGAAACACACATTTTCTATAGCAGCAGGCAACAGTGTTTTTGTTGGTTTTTGTCAAACAAACCTTAAACCCTTCGCCTTTTGAAAACTCACAGAACAGAAACATTTATATTCCATGTGAACCTCACCTTCCCCACGCACGGAGGCCGGCTCCGGAAGTCCGAGAGCCCAGATGGCCTTTTGGCAGAAAGCTTGGCTCAGAGCAGGAAGGTTGTAAGAGCTCATACTCTTCTATCCAGACCAAAGGCTCTTGTGGGGTTGCTGTTTATTTCTTGGGCTCAAAGAGCAGAGCCTCCAATATGATATAAAATAGGTAGTGTAATAAAAATGCTTTATAAATCAGAAAGTCTGTCGGGTAGGACGATGCTCTGTCAGCTCTGAAATAAACCTGCGGGAACCCTCGCTGACTTCATTTCCTCTCCGTTCTTCATCCGTGCGGAGGGAGTCCGCCCGCGTTTGTTTTCCTTAGTTCCCCGGGCCCGGCCCGCACCAGGTCGGTCCCGCTGCAATTACGAATGAACCTTGCCTTGCCCTGCGATGTGGCGTGGAGGGACCTGTTTTCCTTCCTTGTCCCGGTGGAGCGGTGGGGACCGGGCTGAGCAGCGGAGGGCAAAATGGGCGGATCGAGCACCTGTCAATCACTCTGACGCTGAAAGGTCTAATTTTCACAATGGCGCTTGAATCTGGTAAACCTTCCCTTTAGAAAAAGGTGTCGTGCATGATAAAGAGTTATCTTCCATTAAGGGACACCTAGCATGGCAAGCCTTCTGGGTCATCAACCTGCCGTTTGGTGGGAGCATGATGAGACCCACGGAGGAAAACAATGTGCTTAAGAGTCAGAGCTGGAAGCGTGATGGGGTTTGGACGCCCCCACTGGAAAGAGAATATTGAAACAACCCCTCCTCCCGGCACTGCGGGAGCCCCTCCCCTGCAATGCGGGTTCTGCTTCCTCCTGGTTCACGCTCCCCAGCAGAGCACAGAGATCCCACTGTTTCACACACCCTGGTTAGAACTTCTCCTTACATTGATCTCAGCTCTGCCCCCATCTTGGGCTGCTAATCACTCATTCTAATTCTGGCGACTGAATCAAAATAGAATAAGTGCATTCTTTTTTCCATGCGATGGCTCTTCAAGAATCCCAAGGCTTCTTGCTTCTTCGAATCTTCTCCCAAGTCTTTACTTTTCCAGATTAACCGCATTTCTTTTACTTCCCCCAACTTTCCAGATACTTCTCCTCTCTCTCTCCCTCTCTCTCTCTTTTTTAAGATTTTATTTATTTATTTGACAGAGAGAGAAAGAGATCACAGGTAGGCAGAGAGGCAGGCAGAGGGAGAGGGGGAGGGAGGGGCAGGCTCCCCGCTGAGCAGAGACCCTGATGCAGGGCTGGAACCCA
>CM053617.1:38209303-38226965 GCA_028646535.1 Procyon lotor | reverse complement strand
GATCACGTCCTTGTAATATTCTCCCAGGACCGTGTTGCTGTTATTTATTATTATTATTGTTATTTTAAACGAAGCATGTTTCGAGAGGAGGGACACTTGCGGGAACCTTTGTGTTTCATTGTTTTAGCTCCGGGAAGGTCAGCCTGGAAACCTGGGTTTGTGCACGGCATCTGTCCCTCCAGGATATAGAATAACTTAAGTTCTCCTGAAGTCCCAGGTTCCAGATGTCTCCATCTGGGTGCAAGGAGAGGGCAAGAACAGGGCCGTTTCCATGCCTCAGCCTGTGAGGCGCTGGTGCCTGGGGAGAGAGAACAGCCTCTTTTTCGTCTCAGCAATGAGCCTGGAGTACTGCTCTGCCCCTGTGTCTACTCAAAAGCTACTCAGATGCACATCACAGTGAGCCCAGTCGTTCTAACAGCGCATTCTTGGATTTTAGCCCCCAGCCGGTGAAACTGACTGCCTTCATGGCCTCCGTTCCTCCCCTCCAGCTCCCCAAAGAGCTCTGGGACTGGCACTCATCATTTTCATCATCGATCCATTGACAGCCCTTGGCATTGCCTGTGAGTGGCCCATGCCAAGGAGGAGGTTTAGCCTCTTGAGTTGGGAAACGTTTCCCTTGTGACTCCAGCACCTGATTGTTTTGCTTTGAATTTCCTCCTTTTCTACCCGCATCTGCACGGGTCAGATGAAACCCGTGCACATCACGTCCCTTGTCAGTGTCAGTATTGTACCCCTAGGGAAGCATTTGTGTTCTCTCTCAAGCAAATGGCCATAGTCGAGTTTTGTGAATCCCAACTCCAACTATCAATGAATCTCTAGACCTTTCGCTATCTCTGCAGTTCTTTAAATGCTTCAGGGGGACTTTGTCTCTGGGTTTTTGGCCCCATACGGTAAAGAAGTTCACAGAAAGGGTACCTAACATTCAAGGGCAGGACTCGGGGTGGGCACCTCCAAACAAATTCCCTAGTTTTCTGATAAAAATGGCCAAGAACTTAAATTTCCCTTTGGAGATAAAGACACAGAGGCACACACCACTCAGGCCATTTTCACAGCTTGCGGGGAGGGAGAACAAATCCAGTAGTATCTGGATCTGGTCTGGGAAGTGAAATCAGATTCCGTTTTCAGTCTTAAACTGGGTTCTTGCAACTCCTAACTCACAACAAGAAACAGTGACAGTCTCTATTTTGTTTTCGTTTAGTGATGACTCAGACCAAGAGTAAGAGGAGAGGAGAAAGGGTTTCTGTGCTCTGGTGGAGCCAGCTGGGATTCCTCCGCATGCTGCAGAGAAGCCCTCTTGGGACCTGTCCCCAGGCCCAGGAGGACAGCATGCCTGGCGGCCTCTGGGATCTGCTTCTCCGGCGAGGCAAACGCTCGCCAAGCAAGCAAGCGTTCTTGCTTGGCCCCGAGCAAGAACATGAATGCTGTCGGAAGGTTAAGGGGCCTCATCCACCTAAAACATGATGCACGTGCTGACCACGCAGACCCTGGTATTCCTGGGGTCGCAATTGCAGTGCACATGCCGTGTGTCCCGATTCATCGTCACAAGGCTGCGGGATGTCAGGATTGCTATTAACAGCAGCATGGCCCCACTTTCCAGATGATGAGACTGAGGTTTGGACGGCATCAGGGACATCTGCAACAAGGGCCTGTCAGGTACCTGAGCCCCACGTGGCATCGTTGCTTATCGAAGCACCTTTGGCTGCTGCTCTCCTCACCCCAGGAGTGGCCAGACCACCTAAGCGATGTGCGGCCAGTGTCATTCCTCCTCCTTGGCGCGCGGCAGACCTTTGCCTCCATCGTGGGTGCAGTTGGAACCCTTGGGGCTCCCTGCTGCCACTTCATACAATGAGGTCTCTGGGACTCCCGGTAGCCATACACCTGGAGGAATGGGGGAGAGCAGGAATGTTTGGGAAGATGACATGTTCTTTGTTGTCATTGGCGCTCGAGGTGTGAACGCATTTCAGCTGAGTAAGCACGAGCCACTGGATTCGAAGCGCACCGGGGACTTCAGCTCACACTGTGTAGAATTGTTAAGGGTTATTGAGTGTTCTCTTCATGGCCCCTTAAGTTCTGTGAAATAAATCTCTGTCCTTGGCAAACACACTGAGGGCTTTTCAGTCTCCATGCCCCATTGAAATGTCAAAGTATGGCAGGAAGGCATGGCTTTTCCCTTGTTTGGGGGGCTCAATAGAGCAAACCAATGATGTATGCAAACCAGCTGGAGACTTCACCAGGATTTCTGTGAAAATATGTAGATTTCCACCAAGTATGGCCTTTAGATGTTAGTGTGAAAACTGGCCTGGTTTGCAGGTCTAAGCATCTAACAGATGTGTAGGGTACTTGGGTGTCCCCAAATGGCAGACTGAGTTTAAGGACACCTCTCTGTGTGGAAGGGCCACCCAGAACTCCTCAGGGGGCTCAGCTGCACACAGTGGCCATTGTGGGGGACGAGCTGGTGTGGGACCCCATGCTTGCTCTCTTTCCTTCCTCACAGCCTTGGAGCTGGGCAACACCTTGATGGGAATTTAACCAGATCTTTCTTTCTTTCTCTCTTTCTTTCTCTTTTTCTTTCTTTCTTTCTTTCTTTCTTTCTTTCTTTCTTTCTTTCTTTCTTTCTTTCTTTCTTTCTTTCTTTCTTTCTTTCTTTCTTTCTAGATTTTATATATGAGAGAGAGAGAGAGAGAGAGAGAAATAGTGACAGAGAGCATGAGTGAGGAGAAGAGGGAGAAGCAGGCTTTCCACTGAACAGGGAGCCTGATGTGGGACTCGATCCCAAGGTCCTGGGATCACGACCCAAGCCAAAAGTAGATTCGAACTGACTGAGCCACCCAGGTGCCCCTAACCAGATCTTTCTAATTGCTGGCTTACAGATGACAGAAGCTGAGACCTGGAATGTACTTCTTTCTAAGGATCCAGAAGGTGGGGGTATACTAAGAATCAAAGTGGGAGACATCCAAGCAAGGGAAGGCCACTTCAAATGGGTGTTGTGCCTTGGGAGTGAACACAGACAGCAAGGGATGGGAATGGCGACCTCTGGGGTGGGGGGTGGTGGTGACATCAGACTGCACATGGATGTTGTCCACTGGAACCCAGAGCTGAGTGAGCAAAGGGCCATCCTGCTTGAGATGACTAGGAACGGGGACATCTGAGAGCAGATGGGGACAGCCTGTGTTGTGCTTGGGTATCGTCTGAGCCAGAGTGGATAGCAGACGAAGGCATACAGGGGTGTCTTTTGGGAATGAGGGGCATCTGGGAGAGGTGGGCATGCTATCTGAAGGGGCTTAAGGAAGTGGTTCTCAATGGAGGGTGACTTGGCACCCCTGGGGGACATTTGGCAATATTTGTTTTGGTTGTCATAACTGGGGTGGGGATGCTACTGACATCTCTTGGGGAAGGGATACTCCTCAACACCCTACCATATTAAGGGCTCAAGAGTCAACCAGACCAGACTGTCAATTGCACAGAGGTTAAGAAACCCAGGTTTAAGAGTTTGTGAATGTTTACATCGGTACCCAATGCCAGTTTTCATTTGAATCTATCAATTCTACCACCTTGATTTGAGATTTATTTTCTCACACTCTGCAGACTCATTTCCCAGCTAATATAGTAACATCACAGCATAAGAGGACAATGGTTTAGAAGTATACAGACACATTCTGCCATAGTTTAGGCCCCAACTCCTTCTCCCAAGTTGGAGACAAGCTCTTCCTTCTTGGCACTCCCCAGGGTTCTATCTGTCCTTTCTAGGGACTTTGAAACTTGATCTGAACCCGATTATTTCATCTCCCACCCTTCATGGTAGCCAGCTGAATGTCTTGTCCCTAGAAAATACTTAATGAATGTTTGCAATCCACCCAAGGTCACTGAGACTGAACTGAAGCTAATTTCCAGGCATTCATACCATGTTTATTTTTGGTTTGGGAAGAGCGGTCATATGTACTTTCAGAACCCATCTCCATCGGAAGAACCCACGAGAGGAGGACCAGAGCCCCATTAGTAATGCTCTTATTCTGTTAGTGGTTTGAGTCCCTGAGGCTCCAGCAATTTCTCACATTTATGACCTTGAGGCTACCCTGGAGAGGGAAAGTGGCATGCTCTTCACCCCTTCAGTCTCTCACCCCTGCCCCCGTCTTCGTGTGCTTCCTGTGCGCTAAGTGATTCTGAATAAATGAGTCTCTCTAACACTGTCCTAAGTGACCCTGTGAGGTGTGAAGAGTAAGAAACCATCCCTCTCTTGACAAATTCTCACTTAAGTGAACAGGACAGGTGGGCCCATAAGTCATCATGATAGACGGGTTCAGTGCCTTAGTAGAAGCATATACAGTGTCTGCGAGAGTAGAGGGAAGACGCCTCACTGCCCGGTGGGAAGGGAGGGGACAGAGAGTGGGGCAGGGCCCCATCTGAACTGGCCTTCAAGGAGGACGGACTGACAAGCCCCGGAGGGCCTTCTTTCTTCATCTAAAGGAACAAGTGGCCAAGAAGCGAAGCCGTGGCTTCCTCACTGCTGCCAAGGCACCCATACATTTCTTCCCATGGCCTTGACCTGATGGACGGGCCGCTCATCTGGACGGTGAGAGCAGTAGATGAGATGAATATCCAGCTCCTTGAACCACAAGACCCTCCAGAATCTGGACGTGACTCAGAGGACCCGTCCCCTTCCCCCACCCTCTCCCCCCATCTCAGTCACCCCTTCTAGTTCCTGGTTATGGCAGAATGTTCTTGATTCCTTGAGCCACCAGATATGTGTCCTTTCCCTGTTTGGAAAGCATCCTCTGCAGGTAACTTTTTTACTTGTGAAAGTCTGGCTTACCCTCAGCTGTAATGTCAAAGGTCACTTTCTCCTTGAAGCATTTCCACTGCGCCTGGGTAGAAATCACTGTGTCTGTCACAGCTCTTCCCTTTGGGGTTTGGTGTCATAGGAGTGCCTCGGATGTTTGAGTCTGTCTGTCTCTCATGTGCTGCTTGGGGCCACGCATGATATTTTTAACATATGTTTGTATGTTTGTCCCACCCTCTCTACCCAGTGTCAACTTTAATGAGTATGTAGTAGGTGCTAAGTAGATGTTTGTTGTTGACAAAGACGTTAAGCAGCCCAAAAGTCTCATTACAGTTTTCAGTTTTCAGGAACAAGTGGGTGCCTTCAAAAGGGACTCATGGGCTTCAAAGAAATCTTGACTCTTCCAACTCCACCAGCATTCACCTTTTGCTGATATTCCTAAATACATAGACCACCGTGGTGCTGAGGGGATATTAAAGTTCAAAGACACACAGAGATCAGGTTGAAGATGGTAAGTGATCAGACTCTTAAGGGACCAAGAGCGTTTCCTCATTTCTGGACTGGAGTAGAAATGCCTGTAATCCAGCTACTTAAAACGTCTGGGTGAATAGGTGGGGGAGGTTTCACAGAACAGCCTGGAACTGGGCCCTCAGGGATGAACTCGATGTGATCGTAAAGGTCACATCCAACCCGAGAGCTTCGGATTCCATGATGGCACATCTGCTTTTGATTGCCCGGGCTCTGAGCGCTGTGCTTAGGGCAGGACGCCATCTGAAGGAGGAAACACTAAGCCTGTCTGCAGGTCTGGATGTTCCCACGACGGGGGACCAGCTAAGCCCTGTGGCCGCAGGAAAGACACTGGAGCTTTGTCTCGGAGGCCCCACACATGTAGAGCTTTGCATCCCACAACGGCCTCTCCGAGGGAATGAAATGGAGCGTGTGGGATGGGAAGCCAGGAAAGGGGTCCCAACAGGAGCTGGAGATGACAGTTTTAAACTTGGAATAACAAGGTCGTTTGGAGGAAAGGGTCAAAATCAGGATCAGACCCCGCTCTACAATTGCGGTAACACCAGTCTCGGCCCTGGGGGGACCTCAGGGCATCGGCTGGTTCTTTGTTCGTGAGGTGGGGGTTTACTGTGCGCAAAGCATTGAGGGCTGTGACCAGAACTTGGCCTTCAATCACATTGGGCTATTCTTTTCTAACCTAACTTTGGGTGGCTCCATCTGGGGAGACAAAGTGATGCCTGGTGCTTCGAGTCTGGAAGGAGGGAAAGAAAACCCCACCCCCCGAGTATTGTTTAGAAGATGGAGGCTTTGCCCCTCAAGCCTCCGGGGCTCCCTGCGGGGTGCAGATGTAAGGGGCCCACTTCCCCAGCAAGTGCACTTGCTCCCCAGTGCGAGTCTGCCAGGGCCACCGCGTCCTGTGAGCGGAGGCGGCCAAAGCTGCACAAACACATGTGGCGGAACCAATAGGAGGCGGGGGTTGCGGCCCCCGGGGGGGGGGTCCCCAGGCTGCACGGGACGCAGATTCCTCGGAAGGCGGCAGAGGCCAGGGCTATGTAAACAGGAGATCAAAACAACAGCCTCGCTGGCCCTTCAGTGTGATGAATGTCCCTCCTCCATGTGCGACAGCGGTCAGACCACAGCCATCTCTTCCTAGTCTGAGGTTTAAGAGGACTCGGGAGGAGACTCCCCCATGTGGGTTCAGGGGCTGGTCTTTGAGCTGGCCAGTCTCCCCGGCGGCTGTACCTACCTTTTGGAAGCAGACAACCCCCTGCATTTTCAAAGCCCGGCCTGTCTGTGTGACCCCTCCCAAGCAAGGGGGGCGAGGAGCAGGCTGCTTGGAGGCTTTCATCATTCAAAGCCAGCTCGGGGACCCTTCCCCCACAGCGTGGGAACGAGGGGCCTGCCTAGTGCAAATTGTGCCCATCGTCCCAGGACCACCGAGGGCCATGTCAGTGAGCTTGGGAAAGGGGAATTTAATGGGAAGGGGACCAGTGGGGCCAGGTGTGCTCAGGGTCATAAAACCCAGCAAGTTTCAGCAGCTCTTCCTTCCAGGGTTTGCTACACATCTTGCGTTCAGTGAGAGCAAAGCCGGATTGCCTGGGCTCTTACTGGTTCGGCCCCTCACGGCCTTATCTTGGGCATCTTCTCTTAAAAACAAGTAAGTAAGAAGAGAAAAACCTTTCCTGTTAAATGTCCCAAAACATGCGGCTACTTTGGGTTCTGCTTTAGTGCGAAACTGAGAGGTTGTCATGACTCAAGCCTTCCCCCTGGACAGACAGACAGGCAAACAGATGGATCCATTGATAATCCATTGGGTGAAAAGGTCTTTGGGGTGATTGAAACCGCTCTCTCAGACTGAACCATCTTCTGTTCCATGACGAGGACTGCAAGTGTTATCGGCTCTTTTTGACCATTTATCACTCTGTCTTTTCTGTCAGAAGTGCCAAATGAACGTTCAAACCCTTGCTCATGTTTGTTATTTCATTTAGGAAGTATTAGCGATAAGGCCATTTATCTGAGAGCGTCTGACTCGCTTTGTTTTTGTTGTCTGGCCCCTACATTGCAGTGTTTGGGGCCAGAGGTGATTATCGACAGCACGCCCCAGAGAAAGTGCTCAGATGGGCTCCAGTAAGGATCGGGGTGGGGGTTGGGGAGCAGGGGTGCAGATAGTCCCAGGAGCCCAGTGCAGGTCCGGCTGAGAGCCATGGGTGAGGGCTGGAGGTTCAGACTGGACTGGGAGGATCTCAGAGATGTGTGTGCATGTGCGCGTGCGTGTGTGTGTGTGTGTGTGTATGAGAGTGTGTGCATGTGTGTGTGTGCACGAGTACGTGTGTGCATGCACGTGCATGTTTGTGCACATGTGTGTGTGGCAGGTTGGGGATGATGCTGATAATGACGATGGTGTTGATGGCAAAGCTGCTCACTAGGGTTTCGCGATGGCACACGGGCCTTTGTTTGGGCGCTCCTCTGTGGTCAGTGTGAAGTGTCTGCTTCGGAATCCCAGCAAAGGCTCCACGAGTCACCATAAATTACGGCACTCTTGGCTGCCGGGATCTTGGCAAGGTAGCTCCTCCGGAAGTTCTGAGGCTCCAAAGGCCTTTCTTCCTGTTCTGGGTCTTTCTATGATGACTCATCAGGCAGCACTATGAACTTGAATGCCTGGCACAAGGCTGGACATCCAGCCCCGAGACAAAGGCCTGCAGCAAACCCAGATCTCAGTTGGGCAAGGGGTTTGGAGGACACGGGACCCAGACAGACCATGCTGACCCTTCCTTGGGGTGCATTTTGGGCAAGTGCTCCCCTTTGGACTCAGCTTCCTCATCTGTTAGCTTTCAGACCCCTGGTTCTCTGGGTGTGACTGCAAAAAAGAATTCATGTGACTTCTTTTTACAGACTAATAAACACTATTCTATATGGGGATTTGTTGAGGGCAAACAATGTGCACACCCCGGAATCAGTCCATCCCCAAAGAAGATATACCTGATTGGGCGGATTTTGGGCATCTGGGAATTAGATCGCATGACATCACTCGCTCCTGAATGTTTTCATTTAATCCCAATTCTGCTCTGCCTAGTGCATGAAGGATACAAATATGAAGGCAGGGCCTCGTTCCTGGGCTCCAAGGCTGTATAGTTTCATGGAACAAACTGGCAAGGTCTTAGTTTTAGTGACCCAGAAAGCAGAGGACTAGCAGCTGTCACTGTGTTAGGGAGTTGTTAGGGACTGAACTGTGCCCCCCTCCCCCCAGTTCATACATCGAGGTCCCAGTACCTCCAGATATGGGGAAAGGATATTTATAGAGGTGATTTAGGTAAAACGGGCTCTAATCCAAAATGACTGGTGCTTATAAGAAGAGATAAGGACCCAGGCACACACAGGGAAGGCCACGTGAGAACACAAGAAGAAGCTGGCCATCTACGACTCAGGGAGACCAGCCTCCAGAGCTTGTGTTGTGTAAGGCAGCGGGGGTGCGGTACTTTGTGACGGCAAGCTTAGCTAGCTCTACAGAAGGGCAATCCCAGGCAGCGGGAGGGAGCAAGGAACAGAAGGAGAGAGAACAGACGAGAACTAGGTCCCAGCTGTGTGCGGCTCATGGCTCTGCAGTGTGGGTACCGTCCCCACAGAAGTTTTACCCAGAGCCACGGGCCCAGGACAAAGGAGGACAAACAAGTCTCAAACTCTGATCTCCCACTGGTCAATGTTGCCCCATGGGATGTAATTCCAGGTGACACTCTGCGGGGCACTGAGCAGGACCTATGTCCCTGGTGTCACAGGGAAACCCACTGAGGTGACTAAGATGCTTGTCACTACCCGGGGGGAGGCCCTGCCGCCGAGCCTCTGGGAATGGCTGGGAGCCCCTTCTGAGCAGCTGGAGCAGGGGTGAGGGAGACTAAGCCTGGTTCCCAGGGCACCAAGAGGCTCTCCAAACAGGATGTGGGGAGGCATGGAGGCACAGGCGACAGCAGCTGGTGTTTGGGGGGAGGCAGGAGCATGGCGCGTGCAGCAAAGGTTGTTGTGAGGTGGGTGAAAGGGGTCCCCAGGGCCAGATCACTGGTCTTGGAAAGATAAGACACTTGGGTTCCATTGGGAAAATAATGAGTTGTCATTAAACCGAGCACTTCAAGCAAGGGTGACGTGACTCGGCTTGCACTCGGAGAGAGTTCTGGACTCAGAGTGTGGGGGACTCGGGGCTCACCCTACCAAAGAGGAGGGCTCATCCCAGGTCCCGAGCACCCAGTGGCTCTCCCAGCCCCTTTGTGTATCTCTCTCTGATCTTTAGAAAGGCGAGCAGCTTGGAGCCAGCAGCCCGGGCCTCAATGCGCCTTCTGTGGGATTTCCTGACCGTGGGGAACTGTCAGGGCGGGCCTGCCCCGCACTCAGAAAGCTCCTGGTTTCATAGAAGCTAGAGGCAGAAGGGAGAGAGCAGTGACTCACCCGTTCCTCAGGCGTCTGGTGGGACAAAGATCATAAAATAATTTTTGCCTTTGGTTATTCCTTCTCCAGAAGAGGCTTTCCCCAGGGCAGTGAGAGGACCCTTGAGTGCCCTGTCTCCTCAAAGTGCTGAACATTTCCCCTCCCCCCAGCCCTGGCCATTGGGAAGTACTGTCCCAGAGGGCTCTGAACCTGGTGTCACTCACTCATCCCTTGTGCACACATGTTCCCTGCATTGCTTCCTGGGCTTTGGGCCCCACCAGCCCCTGGGAGGGTTCACAGATGAGAAGGTCATGTTAGTGGTTAGCGGTGGTTAGTAGGGAGGGTATACTGGGAAGGGGACTGAAGAAGGACTTTAGGTCCCCAGACTGTGCCCAGGGAGTCCTAGGGGAAAGAGGAGAGAAGGGAGGCAGCGTCCGTGTCCGTGCCCTCTCCTTGTTCAATGCCAAGACCCAGACAGGCCGAGATTGAGAGCAGAGAAGACCTCTAGCTTTGGCATTAAAGACCCGTCGATGGATTTGAGGAGTTTCTGGGGTGGTGGGGGGCGGGGGTGTGTGTATGTGCGGAATGGATTCATGCCACCTGGCACGACTCAGTCTCCTCTGCACATTAGTGACTCTCCTCAGGTTTCCACAAAAACAAAATACAACACAACACCACCGGAATACTCCAGCAAAGGAGCTTTAGGCAGACCTCTTCTAAATATCAGGTCTATCTAAAATTAAAAAAAAAAAAAGATTTTGTTTCTAGGCCTCATTCCTGGCCCTCTGTTTACTGGGTGGCAGTTGGGACAATCCGAAGATGACAGACAGAGGTCGTGGTGAGGAAGGTGGAGTCACTCTCGAGCTGGCAGCCCCCCAAGGTGGGGGTTTCAGGAAAGAAAAAGTCATGTCCCAAGTTCTTGAGGTTTCCATCACGCAAGGCACCCATTCACTTGCCCAGGACTGGGAACCTATTATAATGCGTCCCTTGTTATTTTTAGAATTTAAGATGATATTTTCCTATTTTGGTTAATGGCCTGAGAATGAGATTTTGGTTGTTTGCAATAAATTGCCCTATTTCGAAGTATTGGTGCAGAGGGACTCTATAATTTGGTCTTTTTTATAGCATAGGTTTGTGTGTGTGTGTGTGTGTGTGTGTGTGTGTGTGTGTGTGTTTTCCTCCTCTCCTCCTGGTCTGGAGAGTTCTTTTAATCAGGTAGGGGGAGTGATTAATGACCGCATGGGCCTGGGTGCAGTCGGAGGCTTCCGCATCCTCAGAAGGAGACCAGGGATCACGGCAACAGCACCGCTGCAGAAAAGGAAATCCCGGGACCACATTCTCTCCCCAGAAAGTGCACGCTTGCAATTAAAGCCTTGCCAAGTCCCACCCCAATGCAAATAGGGATGGCTATAGTAATTGATGGAATGTGCTCAAGGCTAGATCCTCAGATGTGCTGGCCCAAAGCCCCCTTTCTGGCCCAGAAAAGCAAAGGGGCGGGAAGGTAGAGAATGTATTCCACATCCTTTTTTTTCCCTGCTCATTATTCCAAAAGGGAAATACTTAAAATCTTCAACCAACATTTTTAAGCACTTATTATGTGCCAGGCACGAAATGGCAAAAGGAGGAGAGGCTATAAAAAGGGGTCATATTTCATCTCTGCTTCTGGGAGTTCACAGTTTAGTGGGAGAAGCCCATAAACAAATAATTACACCAAAAGACGGTAACAGTCTCATCAGGGAGCTGTGTCGGACCGTGTAGGAGCTCGCCCAGCTGGGAAGGAGGGGGTGTTCCCGGAGGCATGGAGGTGTGGAGGTGTGTGACATCCCCGTGCCCGGAGAGGGGGCGGGCTGGTGGGGTGAGGCAGGCAGGGAGGGTGGCGGCATGGTGGGGCCGCGATGGGATAGTAGGAGGGGCCCAGAACAGCGAGGGTTCCTAGGCCCCCAAGTTTGGATTTGCATGGAGCACTGGGTGTGGTGCACGAACAATTAACCTTGTAACATAAAACATAAACATATTTGGGAGAAAATAAAAGTTTGGATTTGCTTCTGTGGGTAATAAGGAGCCAAGGGCTTTTCTCCTACAGGAGACTTGAAATAGAATTGCTGTTTTGTAGCTGCGCACATCTCATCGCAAAGATCTGAAAGCCGAGCTTGTGTAGAGTCAGGATGGAACCCAAGTTGTGTGGCTAATGGGTGCCAGGGCCTCTGTCCGGAGAGCAGTTCACCTCCAGGAGAACCTGGAATTTCTCAGGAACGCTTTCGTTCTTCATTCTTCCTCTCTCGTTCTCTTTTAAAAAGGCTTACTTCCTTGTTATGTTCCTCACGGGTATTCTGAGTGCAGTTTCCTTCCCCAAATCACTTTTCGGATTTGTCCCATCTTTACTTTGTCAGACACACTCTCTGAGGGTATTTTCCAAAAGGCTCTAGCAACTGGACCAACAACAAACCAGGGAAGTTCTCCACATAACTCACAATTTCCAAAGGATACGAAGAAGGAGGAGAAGGAGGAGGAGGAGGAAGAGGGGTCATCAGTCCAGCCTTCCACTCTGTTCTGGGACATCTACGTCTGGATGTTCCTCCCAGGGGGTTTGGTCCTGTGTCAAAGCTGTCAGAAGCCCCCCTTGGTAGGGTTGCGGGGTGCCCCGCCCTCCCCACCTGAAATGTGTCCCCCCTGCCCTGGCTCAGGTCACAGCCTGGCTCCCTGCCCACCTGTCTCACCTGGATGACAAGGTCTCACAGGTCACTCGTACAAGGACCCAGGGGCAAGCCTCGCCGTGGCCGCTAAGCAGGGAGAGGGCAATCTCCTCCCCCTGCAGAAAGCGGGGTCCTTTCAGTGACTGAGATGGTGGGAGCATTTCAGAAGCACTTCCTTGGTTCCCTTAAAGCCAGCCGATGCTTTTTTTTGGTCACACCTTCCTCTGCTTCCCCTTTGGAAAGCTGAGACTATCTTCTAAACTGAAACACACATCATGGCCCAGAAGCTTCACTCCTGTGTGTGCCTCGCACAGAGCAGGGTGCTCATGGCCACCAACAGCGCACCAAACATGCTCATGGAATCTCGGTTCATAGCAGCCGAGCGCCGGGGAGAATCCAGATGCCCAACAGCAGAAAAATGGACCAACAGATCTTGGTGTGTCTGTACGAGAAACCAACCGCAGCAATAAAATGCAATAAATTACCGCAATGTACATTGACCTGGATAAACCTCACAGACATAAGATTCGGAATAAGTGCGACACAAAGTAGTGATTACTGCCTGATTCCATTTCTATGAAGCATACAAGCGAAGAAAACTCATGTAGTGACTTACAATAGTCCTTCCATGGGGGTCTTGGTAGGAGGGGAACAGGGGAGCCCCTGGGAATTAGAGATGTTCTAGATCAAGGTCTGGGAAATGGCTCCTGCCTCAGTTTCTTTCATTTTAAAATAGAATTATAAAATGTGACTTTGGGCTCTTAAGGAGTAAGCAAGGAGATGGATGTGAGGGCTGAGTGGGGTGTTGGGTGAGAAGTCAGCCTAAAGGGGCACAAAGTGAGTGCTTATTTTCTACTCTCCTCTGGTCCCCAGTAGAAAGGACCTAGGACAGAATATGGAGTGCAGAGATCATGTACAGGCCCGATTTCAGGAGGCACAGCCTGGGGGGCTCCCACAGTTCCTTAGCCTGGAGAAGCCCAAGGCCACCTTCCCGCAGTGCTACACTGCTTTGTAGCTGGAGGAGCTCAGATGCTCCCATCAGCACCATCCTCCCTGACCTGCCCCAGGAACCCCCACCGGAAGCTAAGGTAGCTCACATATCGGCAAATGGCCCATGTCCAGGGAAGGACCCCAAAGACTCCGGGCTCGCTCCAGCAAGGAAGATAGAGCCTGGCTGGTCCCAGCGGCCATTTGCTCCCCTCGTAGTATCGTCGTGGACTTGGGCAGTTCAGATGGACTCCGGTCCACACTTTGAGATGCACAGCTTTCTAGTGTTAGCCTCGATTTCAGATAAAGAACTTAAGGCTCAGCCTTGTCCAGTCATGCGAATAGGGAGGGACAGCCCTGAGATCGCGGCCCGTAGAGTGACATCTGCCACTCTATGAAGAATGATTAATTAGCATTTAAAAATATATGAGTTGATGACCGTGCAGAGCTGTCGGACTTGTGATGTACGGTGCGGAGAGGGTGAGGATCTCGCTGGACCATGTGGTAGGCAGTGTGGCAGCTGACTCTGCCGTCTGGGTGTCCGACGCTATCCGTCAGCTTTTGCTTTGTGAGAAACGGCCCTGTGAGTTAGTGGCTTAGATATTTATCATTTGCTCACGAGTCTATTGGTTGTACAATTCTTTTTTTTTTTAAGATTTTATTTATTTATTTAATTTATTATTAATAATTTATTATTTTATTTATTTATTTACAGTGTGAGTAGGGGCAGGGGGCAAATGGGAGAGGGAACAACGGAATCTCCAGCAGGCGGGGCTGGATCCCACGACGCTGAGATCATGACCTGAGCTGAAATCAAGAGTTGGACGCTTACTCGATGGAGCCCCCCAGGGCCCCTTTCATGCAATTGAGCTGCTCAGGTGACAGAAGCTGGGTGGCCTCGCATCTGTTGTCAGCGGACAGGTTGGGCGCGTCTGCTGGTCTGGGCGGCTGCAGCCCCCTGCCGGGCGGTGGGCTTCGCGTTGGCTTCACATTCATGTTCAGGAATGGCGGCAGGGGGACCTGAACCATGGGCCTCTCCTAATCCCGCAGGCGACTTGGGCTTGTTCATACAGTTGCTGCAACTTCCAGAAGAAAGAGCAGAATCTTGTACCAAGTGCTCGGGGCCCAGTGTGGAACTGACACACATCACTTGTGCCCTTGACCGAAGCATTAGACCAGCCGAGAAGCCAAGGGGAGAAATGCAACCCACCCCTCGATGGTGGATCCAGGAAGACCTTGTAGCTATTTAAAAAGGACCCTACTGTGTGTTCGACATCATCATCTCTGCAAATCCTCTTTGAGTCTTCATCTTACCTGACTCAAAAAGAACAAAGAGGAAGGAGCACAGTGGTGCCTTTACTTTTTGCTCCTTTTGTGAAAGTCAGGGAAACAAACTCACAACCAACAGCATGGCCCCAAGATTTCCCCTGAGGCATACGTTTTTCACTTTCCATTGAAAACGTTGAAAATGACATTTCCTTGGAACCAGTTATAAGCATAAATATGGGAGTTCAAATGGAATATCCAGTTTTCACAGCTGTATCTGTGCTAAATAAAAAAGGGCAGAAAAACAAAGAGAAAGGGGGAAAAAAAATGACCCATGGCTTTTTGCAACAGCAAGGAGGCACCAGGAAGGAATCTTTCCAGTACCACACTGCCTGCCCAGAGACTCCGTCATTTCCAGACTGGACTCTTAATTAATCATGGCTGGATTTCTGTACTTTTATTCTTGGGCTGTTTTATTTTCTTGTTCTAGTGCCCACATGAGCATCCTCTGGCAATAAAACATCCAGGGAGAAGTTATAAAAACATGTCATCTTGGTTATAACATATGGCTAATTGATTTTTGAGAATCGCTTAATTGTACAACTTTAGTTAACTAAACAACAATGCCTGTTTTCACACCCCTGATATTAGCTCATACTATTTCATGACCTGCCCCTGCTGAGACACACTCCATATTTCTGACCGTAAATCTGGCCTCCACCGAGGCTTGCATATTTGTTCCAGCTTTGTTGTGGTGGTTTTACTGCATTGGTTGCTTTTTTTTTCTTTCTTTTTTTCAATTTATAGTGAGCAATAAACATGGGGAAAGTTTTAAGGGTAGAAAGTGTTTGTTTCCAATGCACATGAGCTGAATTTTTAATTTCTTCCTTAAATAAAATAAGAAAAGGTGGCTTTCTTCCCTCCTTGGCCCGCCATGTATCTCTGTAGGCTCCACTTAAATGGTATGTGAGAGAAACCTGAGCTCGTGGCCTTTTTTTAAACAAAGGTCTCTGGAAGCTCTGCCCAGTTAGATTAATTGCCTGAAGTTTCACAGAAAGTGTATGTCAGTTACAAGGAGGTTTTAATGTGGAAAAGTCCAGATGATAGGCGAGTGGGAAGAGGGGCTAGGAGAGGCATTTGAGACCAGCAGGGAAAACCTATTTGGTGGAAAATAAGACAGTGGGGAGGAAGATTGGGAGTGCTTCCCCAGATCATGGTCTGAGCTACAAGGAAGAGGGGAACCAAGAGATCATATTCCCGTCTTATGCCTCTGGAAACTGCCCAAATGACCCAAAGTCTGCCCACCATGTTATTATACAGCGTCAAGGTGCAAGATCCCTGTAAAAAGTCACAACCTGGGATGTGAGGAATGACCTCGGTTTTCTATTGCTTTCCTAGAGTCTGCTAACTTTTAATTTTCTTTCTTCTCGTGAGGGAAGCCCAGAGTAATCATTCAATCTATAGTAGTAGCTTGAATCTTCCATGCTACTTGCCACGTGATAGAGCACATTCTAAGTGCTTTGCGGGTGTTAATTTCTTAGAGCCTCCCGAGGACCCCATGGTGTTATTATCGCCCCACTTCACAGATGAAACCACTGAGGCACACTGGGTTAAGTGACTTGTATGATTACCTAGGTGCCATGTGGTAGAGCTGGGTTTGGCTCTAGTGGCCACCCTGGTAAAGCTCTTTGCTGCTTTGTCTCCATGTTCAGATGCTTCTCAGATAAAGGCTTCACCCAGTCCCTGGGTTCTGGACCCATGTAGTCACTGGAGAGGGGGGTGGTGGGTGGTTAGGGATCCACTGGGGCTGGCTCGCGAGGTGGTGTGTATGGCTCTGATTTGCTTTTCTTGCCTTGTTGCGTCAGCTAGCACTGCCGGGGTGATGCCGAGCGGTGGTGACAGGGGACATCCTTGCCCCATTCCCGGTTTTGGGAAGAAAGTATTCAGTCTTTTGCCATCAAGTATGATGCTAGCTGTAGGTTTTTGTTGCTACTCTGTCAAATTGAGGAAGTTCCCCTCTACTCCTACTTTTCTGAGAGGTTTTAGCATAAATGGCCTTGAGCTCTGTCAAATGCTTCTTCTGCAGCCATTGATAGGATCATGTGATTTTTCCCTTTATTAATATGATAGATAACACAGGTTGATCTCTCAACACAGGACTAGCCTTGCATCCCCAGAATAAGCCCCACATGCTGATGGTACAAATTCTTAACTATACATATTTGCTGAATTCCACTTGCTAATACTCTTGTTCAGACTTTTTACAATGGCAAGAGAAGGAAAGGAAAACTAAAGCAGAGGTCTTCACCTGAGCCAGGTGCAAACTCAGGATCGCCTGAAGTTCCTGGTTGTCTGCCGTCTTCCCCACCAGGTCCTACTGAGGAGCCCCGCTGTGCGCCGTGCCCACTGGGCTGGACTGCATGGTGAGTGAAAACACAGAACGAGGGGACCAAACCTGGGTGTCCTCATCTGGGCCATTTCATTCCCACAAAACCAAACAAAAAAGTCCAAGGCTTGGTGCAGTTCTCAAGGGAAAGTATGGACCACAGGGTCCTGGGACGGCCGTTCCAGGCTAGATGCCAAGCAAGACTCACAGAAACACCAAAGGAGGCCACTTTCCTCACCTTTAGCAAAGAGATACAATTTCCCAGCAATGTTCACTGAATAGAAAATGAGTATTTTGCAGGAATGCAATGCCCTGGGCTCTCAACATTTGCCCTCAATCCCAGTAGGACCACTGATGTGAAGGTCAAGTGTGCCCCAAGCCAAGGGCACTATTCCAGAAAGTCTTTCCTTCTGCCTCAGTCAGGGCATGCTTTCCTGCCTTCTGGTGTGTATGGCCTAATTGTCCTTGCTGAGCCCTGTATTGGTCACCTTCCTACCACCTGTGGTGACCGCCACCTTTATCTTCTAAACCAAAAATGTGGCACTTTTGAAAGTAGTTGTCCCAGAACAACAGGCCTCAATTGGAATTATTTTGAGCAAATAGATATATAGTCAACTTCTAATACTTCTTCTT
>CM053617.1:38191683-38208803 GCA_028646535.1 Procyon lotor | reverse complement strand
GTAGGAGCAGAGTTGGGGGTAAGAGAAAAATGGGCAGGCTTTCAGAGCGGAGTTTGGTTCCTCATGGTGAAAAGCACTGGATTGGATCTAGAACATATGAAGCTAGGGGCAAAAAGACTCTTACAGCAAATGCTGCAAATGATTATGTTCGTATTTCCTCCCCCCTGGTAAGTACCTGTAAGCCCAAAGGGAAGGGAAAATGCACCTGCCATGGTCACCACTACATGGCTGGCATTCAGTATTTGCCAACTAGACCAGTAGATAAATGAATCCGAGAGAGAGCTGCTGCTTGGTGCCATTCCAGCTGGGAGGCCATTGCCCTCAGCATTCCCATTTCTCCCAGCACTGGACAAAGGCAGGACAAATAGCAGAGCCAAGTTTAAAGGGAGAACTTCAAGCCTTTCATGAAATAGTATCATACAAGAGCACAGAAGAAGAGTCTATGTTTGAGGGAGCATCAGCGAACTTTCTGTCTTGCTCTGCCGATGACACTTTAGGAGTTTGACACCAACTTGCAGAGGCCAGAGGAACTCAGTCCTCTTTGGCTCTCACTGTCTTGGTGAGAAAGAAGTGAATGAATGATCGCTTAATAGAGTATTATTTTTTCCTTAGCATCTTCCACTTAACTAGCTCTTATAACTTTTAAAAGATCCTTCATAATATTATTGCATTGACTTTCACAACCCATTCTTTGTGTGAGACATGGGGGAGGGATTATTTTCATTTGGTTTGAAAATGGAGAAACTGAGGCCCACAGGGATTTCATGGCTTTTCTAAGATCCAGTTGCTAAATGGAGAAGGTGAGATTCATCTCAGGTTTTATTTATTCAGCAGTCAAAGTCTAAGTGTCTCGTACATCGGAGGCACTTGCTGGATGCTGAATAAACCACATGTCCTAATTCAAGGTCTGCAGAACCCAGAGGGGAGATTCGAGTTCATAAAACAAGAGAACAGGGCTAATGTGTGATACCTTTCCAGTGATAAAAGCAGAAAAATACTGGGTAAGTGTCACCCAAACAAAGTCTTGTTAGACACATAGCTGAGCTTAGTAGAAAGAAGAAAAGACACACTTCCACACGCCAGAAATGAAATGGAAACTGAAGGTAGAAAAGCAGCCTGCGGTCAGCTGCTTCAGCTGGCAGAAGAGGGAGCTGGAGGCTGGTCCCAGGGCCTGGGGATGGACACTGGATGCCCCACCAGGATGGGAGAAGGGGTAGAAGACTTGTGGAAGGCTGGAGGTCAGATGTGAGATGCCCTAGAAAGAACTGGAAGTCTGAAAGGGCTGGCCTTCCATAAAGGGAACTTCCAAACAGGGAGGCCGTGAGGAAGCCTACTGTTTACCTGGAGCTCTGAGGAGAAAGGAAAGACAAGTAACCTGGAAGGTTTCCCAGCAGGAAGCCCATGCCACGCAGAGGGGTGGTGCAGAGTTCCAGTGTATATCCCCGCACGGCACCCCTCAGAACCCCTCAGAGGTGAGCGTGGCACTGGACCTGGCAAGGTGCTGTAGTGTAAGGGCCTGGCGATCACATTTATTTATTGTAACAGAACAAGTGCCTGACATTCTCCTTCTGACTGTGGAGACGTCCACTTCAAAGATGTCCGTCTGGAATCGACACACTCCAGGCTATGCAGCCAGACGAGGCACCAGGCCTGAGAAGTCTCCTTCCAGGAAGCTTTGAGTGACCAAGACAAATGACCACTTGTGCAAGCCTGCATCTCCCTTCCTGTGCTTTTTCTGTCTCTTTTTTAAAAGATGTATTTATTTCAGAGGGAGAGAGGGAGCAGGCATGCGAGGGGCAGAGGGAGAGGGAGAGAAAATCTCAGGCAGACTCCATGCTGAGTGTAGGGCCCAGCACAGCACTCCATCTCATGACCCTGAGATCAGGACTGGAGCCAAAACCAAGAGTAGGCTGCTTAACTGAGGTTGCCACCCGGGCTTCCCTCCCTCCTTGTGCTTTAATTCCCACTCTTATGTTTTAAATTCATCATTAAGGAGTGAACCTGCAAAATGCTAAGCCCCCCACTCTTGACCCCAATAAAGGCTTAACCCCAGGTCTGTGCTTTCTTTTTCTCTCTTTCCACCTGTGATCTCACTCTGTGGCCCCAGGCAAGCCACGCACCCTCTAAGACCCACGAGTAAGAAAATAAACCTTGTCTTTTCCAAAGTTCTGTGATGATTGTTGCTCAGGTTCATCTTGCAGTCATCAAAACCACAAGGGATGACCCAGCCTCAACTTTGGTTCTGGTCCAAGAACCATCTGTGAGGGCTGGGCCTTAAGAGGCAGGGTCCAGGCGAGGGACCCCGTCAGTCCTAGCCTAGCATTACCATCAGTAGCCTGAGCCCCACACAAAACAGGTATCTGTAGGAACAAAAGCAAAGCCCCTCTGCCTGGGACTTCCCACAATCCAGGGCACCCCAAGCCCCTAGAGAGAAATAGATTCCTCAGAAGGTAGACCTTAAAACAGGAATTAAGAACTATACAAGAAAGCTGTCAACTGTGAGAAGCGCTTAGAAAACCCAACAAACATAAAAATAATGCCTAAGAATGTGGGATAATCAAGCTGTTTGCAAGAGGCTAAAAATAAACCTCTTAATATATCCAAGAGATGAAAGAATGACCAGAATCTCAAATGAAACAATAGCTTCTGGGGAAAAACAAAACAAGCAGGGCAAAGTTAAGCAAATGAACTTCCCAAAATAAAAATGCAGTAGTTGAGGTAAACAAGAACATAATGGTCAACGAGTGAGACTGAACTGAAGAAAAAGCGAATGCTCAGGTGTTGGAGCTGAGCAAACTGTCTGGAGATAGAAAATACACCCCACAGTTTATCAAATAGAAGAAGACCCAGCGTCCATTCAAAGGGAGTTGTCAAAGTAGGTAAGACAGAGAGATGTGAGAGGTCCTACCAAAGTCCCAGAACTTTCCACGCATAATAAATCTTCAGTTGACATTGTGTAGTGAGTCCCAAGGGGGATTAAGGAAAACGAATCCACATCAAGAGCCCTGATGGTCAAGCCACAGAACGCTATAGACCAGCAGGCATGTGGAGAGAGCTAGTCAGTGCGGAGGGCCTCGGGGCTCAGGCACCAGAGAGGCTCGAAGGAAGAGAGAACAGGACTAGGGAGGTGGCCGCTCTAGAAGCCTGATGGGGAGATATGGAACAGGGTGATGGGGCGCTGAATCAAGGACCAGTTTGCTAGGCTCAGTGGAAAAGGAGGCAGTCCATGTGGGGGTGAGGGGAGGACAGTGGCCGTGGCAGGAGGGAGAGCCGCGGACGGAGGCAGGCCACACTCTGGGAGAACACTGTGTGTCCTTCCTCACAGGCCCAGGGGAGTCACTAAGGAATTTAAGCAGAGCAAGGACAAGGTCACGACTGCACTGTAGAGGACATTCTGGCTCTGTGTGGAAGATGGACAGGAAGTGGGTAAAAATGGAAGCAGGGACATGAGCTAGAAGATCGTTACCATAGTTCAAACATGGGATGGATGCTGGGGGCTGGCACGCAGCCAGAACTGGGGGGGTGGGGTGTGTGAAGGGAAGGAGACAGCCCTGCAGAGGCTGAAGGACCTGCAGTGTGCAGGACACGGTGCCACAGGCAGAGGGAGGAGAGACAAAGGATGACTTCCGAGTGCCTGGCTAGCGACGGGGATGCTTGGTCCCCTGACATGGGCCATTCGAATTTTCTGGTCTTTGTGGCTCTGTGGGTTTTAGAATGTTTCACTGTCTATTCACTGTTTACTATTTCACCATCGCCCCTTTTGAGAGCCAACACCAAACATCATAGATTCACAGTGATTAATTCGCCACTCTGAATAATTTTGGAAGGAAATTCATGTTTAGTTGGGGACAAATGGTGATGTTCTTTGCAAAGTAATGTTATATAACTGAGTAGCAATAGAATGTTTACACTATTTATGTGCTACATAGAGAGGCCTCTTCAGAAAAGAAGTAAACACTTAGAAATTTGCGGAGGCCCAGAGTACACTTGTGAGGCGTTGGAGGAGAGGATGTTTATACTCATAACAGTTTCTCAGCATTACAAAATGGTGCTCATGACATAGACAACAAGATACAGATGAAATCTTGTAGGACCCAACAGGACCGTGGAGAGCCTAGGCTGGCCCTGCCCCCTCCCCTGTCCTCTTGCTGGGTGGCACAGTGGACACGGGGCTCCTCAGTCCAGGAATGGAGGGAAAGAATGGTTTTCGAACTGTGGGAGAGTAGCAGGGTCCAAGGGAGACATGACTGAATGTCCATAATGTGCTGGAGATTCTTTGTGCGTGAATGTTAAGTGAGCTTCACCGCAAACCTACTTGTGATTATAGCTATCACTATCTGAAGGGGAGGAAATGGGACTCAGAGAAGCTTCTTAGCCTAAGTCCCAGTCCATGAATTGGGAGATGTTTTGAAGGCAGGCCTGTGGGGTTCCTGCTGTAACTGCACCCTGAGTCGAGGCCCTCACTAGGCCCTCTTGTAGGCTCCCCACTCATTCTTCATGAGGGGCCTCGTGGAGCCACTAGGATAGCTCAGGGCAGAGTCTAGCCCTCTTGCTGTCTGGTCTTCAAAAATTACATACCTCTTGCTGCCTTGGCCTCCCTATCTGTGAACTGGCAATTGAATTTTGTTACTGCGCTGCCTCTGACTATCTATCCATGAAGCCTCAGTGATTAATGATTAATGAGATCATGGCAGGGAGGGGTGTTGTGCCCCAGGGTAGACCCATTTATTATGGAGCAGATTCCATATTTCTTCTTCCTTTCAAATACTGTCAAAGATTATTTAAAAAAAAGGTAAGATAAGGTAAGGTAAAAATTCCCAGAATTTTATTGCGTAACATTTAATAATTACAAACTAGCTTACACTAAAAAACTTTAATAAGTTAATAATGTGAGATTACTATCTAAGAAAACTGATTTGTTCTTGGTGCTGGTATAATTTTCAAGAGTTTAACCAGACTTAGCTTTCTTATTCCCTGAATAAAATGGATTATGCACGAAGTGACATTTCAAATTACCAGAGTTTCCAAACACCTTTAGGGGTTTGAGGTTTAGTCCTTTCTGTAGGGAGAGACTGGGGAATAGCTTAAATAATTCTAAACCAACTCTCAGCTTGTTATGACTTTTCCAAACATTAGGACTGAATGGATTTCTACATGTTTCTTTAAAAAGTTAAAGCTAAGACTTAAGGATGGAGCAATGTCATCAATCTTTCAAAACATCACTGACAACGACTTACACATGAGTCATTGTTCCGTGTGGGGACCCCCGGTAACGGTGCCTGCCTAGGGGTGGTTCAGAATCTCCAGGGGCATGTATTTACGTAAAGGTCATTTTAATGCCAGCCACATGTGATTAGAAATCAGGCAGGGCTCCCAGACTCATGGGAAATGCAAGTCTGAGAACATACCTTTGCGCGTTTCTGATCTCTCCTAGAAGATTCTCTCATTCATTTAATAGGCTTGATGTGAGCATGGTTCTAGGGCAAGTATGTAACAGGGGTGGGTGGTAATGATCAACAAGACTCCAGCGCCCACTAGGGAGCTAGTGGGTGTGGGCTAGGTAAGGTGGCGGGGCATCTCTGACAGGTGCCACACCAGAAGGAAAGCTGAATGTTCTTCCAAGAGATGGCAGGGGTTTGGATTTTTATGTGAAGTTTCTTGGTTTTCAACTATTGGTAATTAATTGCAAAATCATATTTCTTTAAACCCTGGGCACTGCGTTGGGCCAAATAAAACTAGTTAGCAACCTTTGCCTTCCATGTTCTTTCTGCTCCCCAAATCTTGCTTCCACCATCTGCTCTCATAATTACTCTCTAGAAAGTTTTGCTTCGATGTCTTAGGTAGGAATGTTACACAGGGCATCTAAAAATGCAGCCACTCAGAGTTCTCACGTGTGCCACAGTGACCTCATTTTTCAAAAAGAGCAGTTCTGTTACTAATTAAGGAAAGACCGTCTCACCTGAATGCATTGCTCGAGGGAACCAAATTCAAGTGTATGTACTTCCAGGTAGCCAGCCAAGCATTCTCCTTCATCGTATCTTTCAGTTATTTGTTCTTCCTTGCATAGAAGCTCAGTATGCACAATTTAAACCCTCTGTTGGCTCTAATGCCTTTTAAATTAAAAAAAAAAAAAAGGAATTTTAGAGTGACTTCCAGAAGCTGGTTTCTTATATATTTCTGGGTTATCATTTCTCTTTGTGAGCAAAGCCCATCAAGGAGACAGGAGAGGTTCGGAACTCCCCATTCATAAATCATCGGTTCAGAATTAGATATAGATCCTGTCCATGTTAGTCTGACCCACTGCCCAACCTTGGGCAACCTTGACTCATCATCTTTCAGTGGTTGTACCAGTTACAGTGTGGCTGAAGTGGACAAATATACCCAAGGCCATTGGTCATCTTTGCTCAGCACCCATTTAAGTCAGCAGTTGTCCTGAAACTGTTCTCTTGGTGAGGCATAGAAGAAAAAGATGGAATGGTGGGATAGGATACAATACCTTCCTCACTCGGCTGCCCCTATTTGAATACACGGGACAGGATGACCCGGGAAGCTATAGCGATCTTTCCTACCACTCACAGGCTAATATAAACAGTAGATGTGTTTGAAGGACTCCTCCCCATCCACGTATTCCCAAAGGTAAATCTAAGGAAGATGTAGATGAATGGAAGGCGCCTGTGCTTCCTTTGGGATCGAAGGACCATCTGGGTGTCCTTGGAAACAATGAGTCAAGTGCCACCATTTGGCTACTGATTGGTGTCTACGTTTGGAAGGTGGGGGGGGAGTAGTGATAGGCAAGATGGCAGCCACTTAATGTTTGCTATTCTGTTGACAAATATTAGCTGAACTCATTTTTTCTTTTAGAATAGTGTCATCCCCTGCCCTGATGAGAGATTATAAGAGAGTTAATATTTCAAAGCCACTGAGCACTGATCTGAGTGTAAGTAAAACACAAACATACTTGCATTAGAGAATCTCCTACTGGATTTGTTAACCTTATTCAGAATTTTCTATCATCTGGGGTGCTCACTATACCTAGTTGCAAATGAATTAGATATTGATTGAGCCCTCTGGGAGGAGAAGTCAAGACTTCTCCTGTATGTATCCTGAACACATAATAGGGCTTAATGAGAGTGAATGGGGATTTATACCAGCAAAAATTACTCGTGGTCTAATAAGACAATTTCTCCAAGAAAGTGAGATTTACTGAAACAGAGTCCGGATGATCACTAAATTTCTGTGCTGCTCTGATATCTTGCACATTTTGGTTTTAGCAGCTATGATTATTATATTGTGGAAAATGCAAGGACATTGATATAGTATTTACCAAATATCTTTAGCTCCGTGATGGGAAATAACAGCAAATTTGATTACCAACCAAAGTATGAATTGTAAGTCCAGGCTTTACTTAAAGAATAGACTTTCCATAAGAGTAAACTGCTAATTCTTCTATTTCCTTTCACTTGGGTTAAAGAAAAAAGAGTGGGCTTCAAGGTCTTAGGAGGGTGGATACAGGGACACAATACAGAAATGTCTATGTGTATTTATGTATCCCTAGACATGATTTTGAGAGCAAATGTCTACTCTTTAGAAAAAGCATTTACTTGGGGGTGATTTTAATATCTTCTGGTTTCAATCTCTCACATTCTACTAGACTGGGTCCTCTTTAGGGTCTGCAGTTGCCCGGGCATCACAAAGTTACCACAGCTCAGAGTTAATCAGCAGCAGACGTCTGTCAGGAGCAACGAAGGGCCATCCCTGCCCCCTCATAGCCCTCCCATTAATGAAATATTCGCCAAGAAAATAGTGCCAGAATGCAAACAAACAGTATTGACTATATCCTCACCCCACTCTTAACCTCCTGTGATCTTTGGCTCCTGTTCAGTAATTGTATTTATTTTGATTTCATTAAAAATGTGAGAAAAGGAATTTCACTTAGGCCTGGAGTTCAAAGATTTACAGCCCAGAGATAGCAGAGAGAGTTGTCCTGGCGTTCCTATTGGTTTGCAGTTGGAAGCTCTGATCTATTTAGGATATTTTCCCGCAAATGTGGTAACAAATGTCTCTCTCGTTGTCTTGGCAATTTACAAATAATTCCGAACATGCTGTATCACAATCTTGGTCTTCTCATTGGCTGTGAGTTGGGTGTAGTCATTCCCATTTTATAGCTTTCAAGTCACCTCATCTCCCCAGATTGCTGAGATCAAAGATAAAATGCTTCGGAGGTATTACAGATTGAAATCAGCATTCCTTCCATTCAGGGATGTCTCCATGCTTGAAGTGCCCCTTCCTTGTGGCAGGTCCACTGCACCAGATTCACAAATAGGAAATGAGCCATAGTCCCAGCTGTGTCATGGATCACGCCCATGCCAGAGGTGATGCGTCCCCATGTGTACTCCGACAGACTAAATCACAAACCCAATTTGGAAATAACAGTTTGCAAATCTGTGTCACTAGACATTGTTAAAAACACCTCCACGATCGGAATCTCCATCCCCAGGCTTCTCCATTCCCTGTAGCCCTGAGTCATTAAATCCCACTCCCTGCATGCAACAGAGTGACGTCTTACTGGGGCTCCATTATTGGATGGGCACGTCCCCCTCATCCTGAGTCTTATCTGGCAAGACTCCATCAGCTGAAGGGAGCCCCTTGTTTCACTCCTGCAGTATTCTGTTCCAAGAAATTGCTATCCCATGTGCCATGTATTCCAAACTTCCAAAGAGAGATGAGAAAAACTAAGGTTTAGAGCGGTTATTACGTATGGTGGTGACAAGATGACATGACCGAGGGTCCTGTTTTCAGTTTGGTAGTGAGCAGATTTGACTAATAAGTCAAGGGTGTGTTGGGGGAACAGCTAGTATTTCCTATGGGAATGGAAGCAAGGGGAGTGCTAACCACTGAGACACGGATGGAAGGTGCTGAGTGTAGACAGCATGTATTGGAAACGGAGACCCACACTGAGGAATCAGTGTGCCCCTCAAGGCAGATGAAGGGCAGTGAAGTGAAGTAAATATTGTGAGTCTCTGTTCCGTGCATGTTGACACCCTCGGCTGCCAACAGAGTGCCTGGCTCCAAGGGGGATTCAATTAGCTTCGCCAGAAGATAATGCACTACAGATGGGTATTAGGGCCGCCGGATTGCCGGACCCTCTAGGTCAGAGGGTGTTCTCCATAAAAGCTGTGCATTTTAATTTTCCAGTCTTTCCTCATTATAGGAGTCCGACTGACACCCTGGATGATAATTCCTCAATATTGAAGCTATTATTACGATTATATTGTTCTTCAATGTTTCCACCCCCCGCTTTTTTTTCATTATGAGTTGAAAGCCAAGTCCCTAAAGGTTGACCTCAGTGATTTTTCCTCTTTCTCTCCTTTGATTACTGCTGAGAATGGCTCTGACAGTCAGTGTGTGTATGTGTGTGTGTCCTGTGTGTGTGTGTGTGTGTGTAGGGGGGAATTGTTTTCATTTTCTCTGCTTATTTCCATCAAATGAGGACAATAGTAGTAAAGAAAAGGCCCTTAATTGTCCAGAACGAGCGTGGTGTTAACACCAATTTATGACTTTATCCTAATGTGTCCCATATTCGGAGTGACTGACTTCTTTGAGGTCTAGGATTGTGTGAGACATAAACAAGGTTGTCACAATAATCTGTGGACATTTTCAGTGTCCTCACCCAATGAAACCTCATTGAGTTGAGCTCACTGAGCCTTCGGGCAGAGAAACGGCTGATTGTTTCTCTCCTGATTCACGCTGTGAATTCTTTCCCCATCCCTCCCCTAAAGAACTTTATGACCACTGAGATCAGTGTCAGAGCTGACACTTTTCAGGGGAAAAGCTCAACCACAGTTACACAGATATACTTGAGAAGTATAAATAAAAGGGAAAAGACAGGATGAAGATGAAAAGCTAAAAATGAGGAGTATCTAACCATAGACATAAGCTTCACATTTTACAAGAAAACACTCAGCATAAAACCACATAACATGTTTAAAGATGCCTATGAAATTAATTCTTTCCCAGGAAAAGAGGAATTACTGAGATTAACACTAAAAGAACATAGGCTCAAACAGAGTCGCAAGAATAGAGGTGAAGGTGAGGGGACCGTGGCAAGATGATTCCTTGGCCGGGTGGTATTGATAATTTGTTTTCAAGTTTGCAACATTGAGATATTCTTTACATAATGTAACCTGTTCCAGAGAATAGGGAAATATGAAGTCTTCCCAAATCACTCTTCGAGTGAGTACCACAGTAGCGTCTAAATCTGAAAATACTAAAAAAGGAAAACTTTAGGCTTAGCTGTTATGAGCGACAAGGCAAAAATTCTACACTGAAGGCTAGTAGATAGGATCCAGCAACATATTTAAATACTAGTATCCTATGTTTGTTTTCTTTAAGAATGCATTGCTGATCTGTTTTAAATAAATCCATTAGGAGACTCCCTGAAACAAATTGCCCAAAGGGGAAAGGATACAACTTCATTTTTAAAAATATCAAAGGTCATTTGATAAATTTCAACCTGTAGTCTTATGAAAACTGTAGGGAAATCAGCAATGAGCATGACAAGGAATATCTAATGAAAGGCAACAGTGGACATCGTTCATGATGTGAAACTCTTGAGGCTTTGCTTTTAAAATCAGATGCAAGGAAGCAGTGCCTATTATTATTATTTACCATCTTTCTGGAATTTCCAGCCATTACACTGAAAGATAGAAGCTGAAATTAAGGAATATAACAATTACTAAGTAGATGAAGACTAAGGATGTTTGAATCATTGCCTTATTGGTCTCAATGGCTCTGTAGTATTATATCTAAATATGGTACTTAGCCTTGGGACACAGAGCTGGGAATCCCAGCCCTTTCTCCATCGTGGAGAAGGTGGGCAAGGAAAAGCAAGAGGTGCCAAATTCCTCTCTACTCTGTGTTATGGGCTGAATTGGGTCCCCTCCCAATTCATATGGTGAAGTTATTTCCAGTACCTGAGAATGTGAGTGTATTTAGAGATGGTGCTTTAAAGAGGAAATTAAGTTGAAATGGTGTCCTTAGGGTGCACCCTAATCTTACATGACTGGTGTCCCTATTAGAAGAGATCAAGACACAGAGAGACGACACACAGAGTGAGAAGTTGGCCAACTGCTGGCCATGGAGAATGGCCTCAGAAGAAATCAACCCTGCTTATACTCTGATCTCAGACTTCAAGCCTCCCGAACTGAGAGAGAGAAATCTCTGTTTTTTAAGCCACAAAGACTAGTGTATAGTTGTAGCCTTCCTGGCACATCACTGTGGCCTTTTCCTCACCATGTCCTTGGGTTCTAGTTGAAGTTCAGTGACCTTGACTCCATCTGCATAGCTCCCCTGGCAACGTGGGATCTTTCTGACCCAGACCATCATGAGTCTCAGGAAGCCGAGTCCGCCTGATGAGTCTGATGCAGTCTAATTTCAGAACTGCTGTTATAAAACTAGGGATCTACTGGACGATACGTATGTAAGTCCCAATGCTGTCCGGCTGGGACCACAACAGTGATTTCAGGGAGATAGGAGAAGCAGGCTTTTCTTTTTCCAATTTTCAGGAACCTCTGGGTTTCAGAATCTTCTCTCAGAGCCACTTGTCTCTGATGAGTCGTATGCCATGGCGTGCAACTGATGCTTGGGGCACAGCTGGTTCTAATTCCAAAATTTCCTCTGATCGAGTCATTTGAACAAATGTCTTGTCAAACTCCAGAGGTTGTATCCCATGAAGTGGACATTGTGAGTTTTTCAGGGGGGCCTGACGCTCCTTGCCTTTCTTGGAGGGCTCTGGCAAGGTACATCCGTGCCGCCAGACAGAAAGCACTTCTTAGTTCCATCTAAGACACTGGAACTCCTTCCTAAATGAGAGACAGTGTTCTAACGAGGAACACATGGAGGGCACAGATGCCTTAGCCAAAGAGCTGGGAAACTTGAGAAAGGAAAATACCAATATTGCCAAATCCATCTGAGCTACAAGTTCAAAAACATGCTTCATTCAGCTACAGTCTGCAATTGGGTAGTTTGAAAATTATAGCATTGCCCCATTGAAAAGTTCAAGGCATGTAAAACTAAAAAAATAAATGAACTTAATCAAGAAGCTATAACTCTTGCACACATTCGACAGAAGGAATGCCTTCATTTGTCTTTAAGGGCTTGAGTCTCACACTTTAAAAAAAAAAGAAAAGAAAAACTGCAGTAATCCAAACCAAAACCAGTGACTAATTACCACATTTCAGCTGAGGAAAAAATATGATGTAGCAAGCAACAAATTGAGAGTGTGATGTCTTTGTTTATACCTCGTACATGGTAGCTTTGCTGTGCGGGCTCGGGGCCAGGCGTCATGTACCAAATGTACACATAGCGACCAGTTCTCCCCCATCTCTCTTCACTTGGTGACATTTCCAGAGCTTCAGATCCTTGTTTGTGTAGTTCCCTGTGAAGGGATCCTATTGGGGGAACTGGGTGCAATTTCTGACAAACTGGTGACAACAACAACAAAGACTACAAATACTGGAATGTGTTTTTCCCTCATCTTTGCACTGTGCAGACACACAAAGAGGAGTAAGGCCATCCTTCACCAGTCAGGTGAAAAGGCATGCACATAAAATCACATTATAATGCAAAATAAAATCTTTGGATATTCAGCAGCGATAATGATTTTCACCACATGACCCAAGATGAAGGGATGGAGGGAGAAAGGAACATATCAGAGGTCTTGGTGTGTCTTCTTCAGACACACACATTGTCCACCTCTCCTTGTTCACGGGGTCATTCCCTTCAATTCCGTGGCCCTGATTTCTGGAATTTTCCCCTATGAGTCCGTATGACATTGGCTTCAAATGAATTGAAAATATTCTTTCCAGAAAATCATCTTTCAACAGCTCCAAATGTTCAGGATCTTTTTCTCTTCATTTAGTCTCTTTCTATTATGAAAGGACATCAAGTTCATTCAAAAAATTTACAAATACAGAAAAGCAAAAGAATAACAGCAAAACCTTCCACAGCGCCCCTCCCCCCATTTTGAAAAACCATGCAGCCTTATGTTGGCATAGGCCCTTAAATATCTTTTCTATATAAATTAAATCATATAAATTGCTAATATTTGTCTGGGAAATTGTCCCAGATGATCTACTGTTGGGCATTATTTGTTTCATCTTTTTACTACTTAGAAGTTCTACAGAGTAGGAACAACAAGCTAAAATCCAATTACATTTGTGTACATTAGAAAGAGTTTCTGCTCTGAGATAAATCAGTTTACAAAATTACCCACCAGGATGTGTCCAAAGTGACCCAAGAGTTTAATGTTTGCTTTTGACTCAGACGTCCTTAGGCCACATCATTTCGTTTTCCCACACAGATGTGAGCCAACTTACTTTAAGCCAATTTACCTTTAGGCCAACACCATGTTGCTAAAATCCTGTGTAACAGTTCTAAGAGACTTTCTTAGTTTTTGTCTCAATATTCTGTTCCATTGAATTTGATACCTTTCGTTCTTTGTATTGTGTCTTCTCCTTCTGCCCATTTTAAACACTCCGTGGTTCTCCAACTGGCTATGTCTAAATTTCTACTGTTTCTTCAAGGTTCTTGTACTTGAGAAGTTCAAAATCTCTTGGAGTAAAAACCTATGGACATAAATGAATTGTGTTGCACATAGCAAACATCATCCCCCAAACCAGTGTTTACTATTATTTGTTGAGCCTTTTATCTAAAAACAAGTATAGCACATATATTTTCTGTATAGGATTCATAAAAGTCATGAAAAGAGTTCCATTTTTCCCACTTGAGTCGAAGGCACCAAGATACAGAGAATGCATGTGATTTCCCCAAGGGCAGAGCTAGATTTTAAACAAAGATCTAACTATTACAGAGTTATTTTCTGCACCGAATTGGTTGCAATATTTGGGAGAGAAGAGTTAGCTTTGCATGTAAGTGAAGGAAACTTAAAACTTGAAAAATCAGTCACAAAACTAAAAACTTGCTGAGTTTTCAAATTCTATTATGGCAAATTCTTTCACAAACCTTAAATTTGCAAATGTAAATAACATTCCTCCAGGCACTGTGGAGCTGTTATTTAGAAGTTAAGAAAACAGACTCCCCAAGCAATTGTTTTTGTGAACTTGGTTGGCATTGCAGAATGTGTTTCGCAGAAAGTCAAAGCAAAATTATTTACTGGGGGCCCTGTTGCTCAATGTGGCTGTGCTTGGGTTTGATAGAATTTTCTAGAACATGAGGAAAGTGCTCAGAGTAAGATTCAAAGGGGTCAGTGTGGCTCTGAAGGACAGCAGTGGCTCTGAATCTGATCCACTACAGGCGGTCACTGGTACCGAGAAGGAATGTTTCCTCTGGAGTCCTTACCACTCAGAGTATTTACATAATTCCTTAATCCTCACAATAAACCTATGGGGTACACATTACTGTAATTTTACAGACTGAGGCCCGGGAAGGGTAGGCGCCCTGCCCAGATGACCAGCTAGTTGTGGGGAGAGCTGAGCCTGGGCAGCCTGGCTCAGAGTTGCCCTGCAGTACCACATCTCTGTGGTCTGTGAGGTCAGATTTGACGCCCTTGGCATTAGTTGGGAGCAACAACAAAGCAACCCGTACAATTCTTAAAAATAGAATGAGGGGCGCCTGGATGGCTCAGTGGGTTAAAGCCTCTGCCTTCGGCTCAGGTCATGATCTCAGGGTCCTGGGATCGAGCCCCACATCGGGCTCTCCGCTCAGCAGGGAGCCTGCTTCCTCCTCTCTCTCTGCCTGCCTCTCTGCCTACTTGTGATCTCTCTCTCTCTCTCTCTCTCTCTGTTATAAATAAATAAAATCTTCAAAAAAAATAGAATGAGATAGTTTTGGCTGCTATGAAATATACTGCATTTATTCCATGTCCATGTGGAGTCATCAGTCAGTCCCATTCGCCCTTCCGTATGACAGCAGGTAAGAGGGAAAATGATGTAGTGGTCAGAGCTGAGAACATCACCCTTCAGCCAATCCCACACTGTCTGTCTCTGCAGCTTCACTGTCTGCAGTGAATAAGTGAATAAGACCCGCTGGGTCTTATCCTCTTCCTGAGATAGCCCAGTCCCACTTCCCAGATATGGTCATCACTGTGTGGCTTGAATTGGAACAGAAAACACTGTGGTTCAGGGGAAGAAATCCAAAGCTACTGCAGAGGGTCAGGAAAACCTGCACGAAGGAGGCAACTTGCACTTGAACGCTGGTAGGATTTCCATCAGGTAGGGAGGCATGAGTGAAGAAAGGTTTATTTTAGGAAGTGTGGGGAAAATCTCATGAGCCTTGAAGGGCCAGGCACAGTCACAAATGGGGAAAGCTAGGATCAATGGTGCCAGGTAGCACAGGGAAAAAGTAGAACAGGGAGGCTTTGACATGCTATGGAGTGCTGCCTAAGTCCTTTGGAGCCTTTCTTCTCCAGGCTATGCCCCTCTCCCTCCCTGACCAACTGGGTCATGGAGAAACCCTCAACCCCCCTGGCCTCCCTTCTAAAAGGTGGTGAGTTGAAAGCACAGTAGAAGGACTCAAATGCCAAATTGAAAAGTTTCAATGCCATGTAACAGGGTGAGGGGAGGGGGATGCTGTTGGGACTTCATGCAGGACACTGGCATGGCAGAGCTAGGTATCAGCACAGGAAACCTGTTGTATGTATCAGAGGGATCTGGAGAGAAGGAGGGGGGCATGCAGGGAAGAAAGATAAAGGATGCAGGAGCCCAGCAAGAAGCCCAAGTTCAGTTTCGGGAAAATAGGAGCAGTGGAATGGGAATGGGAGATCCCAAAGATTCTCCTTAGGATCCTTCCCTCTGTGGAGCTTATCCTGAGTGAATCCAGTATTGTCGCGTGTTCAGTTTTCACGCTTCTCCCCATGTTTCACAGGGGAAAGAAGGAATTCCCATCTTACAAAAGAGGAAACTACTGCACAGGAAGAAGGCCAACATAAAAGTGTTGAACTTGGTGCTGCACGGATAAATAATTGTACCCAAGCAAATGCTTGGGTGAGAAAATGAGAGGATTTTTTCTAGCATGTTTCTGTTCCGTCGTGAATGTAGGGACTTCAACTCATCTATTATTCATTGTATTGGTGTTGTCTCAAAATGTAAAACGGGAAAAAATAATTACCGTATTTATCTGTGCCCAGCCCCTACTGTGTGTGCAGGAAATGTAGTGATGAGTGAGATGAAGGCCCTCGATTCATGGAGAAATGGGGAAAGGGGGCAGTTGAGGGGTGGGAGAGAGAGACCCTTCCATTTTCAATCCCCACTGAATTTATCCTTCATTTGTGATGCTATTTATTTCTGGGTGGAAGAGGGCTCCAGCAAGAGAACATTTTGAAATAGTTACATAAGAGACTCCATGGCTTTGAAATCCTCACATACGGGTTTTTGTTAATGTTGGTCTGATTCTTGTGTTAAACTAATGGTACATCAAGGGGTCTGACAGGACGCTCAGGGTCAACGTTCACTGTTGGCGACTCTTGACAAATGGAGAGAAACCTCAGTGTGCACCCTGTCTTCTCTTTCTGCCCATGGGAAGAGGCACTTTCAGAGAATTTAGGGGACAGTGAGTGATTCTGGCCAAACTAGGAATGTGTGTTGCAAGACAGGAAAAGTGTCTGCAAGGCTGCTGGCGATCCCACAATCTCTTCCAAGGATTACGTTAGCTTCCCATGTCAAATCCTGGCCCCAGGTCTGTAGCCTTTGTCTTGTAAAGACAGCCCAATGGGATATTCGCTCCTTGCAGTGGCCTTGGCACAGCTGAGGGTGACAAGGGTGTTGTGTGACTGTGCAGAGCAGAGCTGGATGGGGAGAGACACCACCCTGCTAAGAGTCTTCCAACTCTCCTCAGGGTGGGGCCCAGCCCAGAATGGATCTCATTTTGAAGCGATATCATGGTGGGAAGCTGGTTTTTTGTTTTTTGTTTTTTTAAATTTTTCCTTCACACACATTATAAAGAGAAACTGTTGACTTGAGTTTCTTTAATAATAAAAAGATGGTTGTAACCATTTCAAAAACCCATTATAAAATTGTTCCTTCGAACAATGACAATTTTGGCCATTGTGAAGTTCAAGGTTATAGGCTAGAGCCAGTGTCCTGAAGAAGCTTTGGCAAGGAAGC